>OX359289.1:10305621-11505621 GCA_947179395.2 Pulicaria dysenterica | reverse complement strand
ATTTCGCTACTACCAACAATAGTTGTGTGTTTTGGCTTTAATGGCGAATTGCCTTTCAGGGTACGATAAAACAACGTATGTAAAATCCCTTTCAGCACCACACAAAGTGGTGAAAGAACCGAATGAACCATTGAGTTTTTCAAATGTTTCAAAATTCAAAACACTAGAAAATTGTGTTTGGTGTAAAGAGAGAGGGGTATAAGGTAATTCAAAAATAAAATCGTGTTTATTAAACTCAAATAGGATTTTGAAATAGTTTACTTTCCCCCGACTTGTGATTCTCATTAACCTAAAAAAAATAGTGTTTATAAACAACCCTAGTCCATAAACAAAGGTAATGGGCCGATAAACAAAATAGAATAATTATAAATTGGCTAATACCTACAGCTTAAAATCTGATAAGAAATATATTAATTTCCACAGCTATCTACCTAGACTTAATCTAGTATCAAGTGAAAGTTAAATGGAATATTGCATATATACATCATCTATCTTTTATGTACGTTATGGTATATATGAACCTAGTCATGCATGAAGTATAGATGCTGAAATGAGAATATATCATAACTATTTTCATCTGGTTCTCACAATTAATATTGACTTCACATTTTCAGCGTTGTAATATATGTATTTCAGAATAACGGAGTCAATCTCTGAATAGAGACTCAATGCCAACCATTTTCAAGCTTCTGATGCATCTGTGTACGTTCATAGATACATGGGACACTAATTTGTTCCCTATCTAGCTATATATCTAACTATCTATATATATTTGTAAGTATTACATGTTTATTGCCAGAAGCACTAAAGCACAACAAAGGACAACTACAAACGTTGGAAACGTCAAGTGTCCCTAGGGGCTCCTCCGAACACTTCATTGGGATGATTTATTTGGGATTTCCTACTGAAGTGTTTGGGGGAACTCCAAGAGCCACCCGACTCGAGCAAATCAGACGTCGAAAACTTCGCTTATTATACAGCTTCTCAAGCATTCTCTTAAGTACATTAGTATATGTAATTTCGAGTTTTAATTACATGTATATTTATTAAGCAGAAAACTTGTATATTCAGTAAACAGTGTAAATCTTTTTTCCTTCAACAGTTACATAGCAAATGTACCATTTAGAAAGAGGAGATTTCGTAACCTTCCGCATGTTTGATATATTAGATTAGTTGGGTTTTCTGTTTCCTTAGAACCTGATTGTGAAAGTAGAAAACAAGTATGATAAATGTTATTTAGGTAATTAAAACTTAAAACAACTTAGGCTTATGAGTTATTCCTAGTCGGTCGATCAGATGCCATTTAATTTCTGAGTTTCTTTAAAAGGCAAGTTCAAGATCATATCATAACAAATGAAATGTATAGGATTTTAGCTTTTCATCTCCAATGTATTCACTGATCCATTCTGTTTTCTTGAAGAACCTTGAAATGCAGGCGAAACCGTGAAAAACTTCATGAAATGGGAACTTGATTCACTATTGAAGGCCAATTCCATTCTTGTTAATTACTAATTACGATACCAGCGGAAGGTTCATAAGTTGTACTCAAAAGGTATATTTGCAATGCGTAGCACTTCTGAAAGTTGACAGATAACCCAAAATAGAAAGTCGACGGAAAGTTTATGCGAGGGTAAGACATGGGTGACGATGGCCCAACATAGACAAATGGAACTTTTGATCTGCATTGTTTAGCCAACACACTACAGGATTAAAGACTTTCATCGCTGTTTATAAACAATTTAAAAACTAAAACTGTTTATATACCAGTTTTCAAAATAAACTACTTAGTTACACCACCATAGTCTTACCCAAAACAATAAAATACTTTTTACAGACAATTAAGTTCAATGAAATTAAATAACAACATATAACTAATATCCATCATAATCCGACTCTTCCTCTTCCATATCGTCATCGTCACCGTCTTCGGTTATGTTCATTGGAGAAGAAATCGGTTGAAAGTCGAGAATATCAATGTTAGCTCGTTTTAGTGCATCAAATAACATAAAAAATTTTGCATTGTTTCTAGAGTCACGATGATGCATCATTTCATCCGCTTCACTTTATAAACTCTTTCTTTCGGTGGTTGGTAACTTGGAATAGATGCAACAACGGGTAACTTTTTACCCCGTCCACGATTATGCCCACGATGTTTACCTAAAACTTGTGAAAGTAGTTGCTCCTTTTTGTCATGGGATTTGAACTCCCGGCTTGAATTTGTCGAAGTTGCTCCATTTGTTGTTGTGTAATTATAAAAGTTCAAAGTGTTATCATTAATAACGTGTTATATAAAATTACGACAGAATAACGAATGTATAATGGAAGGCTAATATTGCAAACAAGCTACAACAACCCTAGACCTCAATCTGATTCGCAAACTTGGCTTTGCATAATGGAAGGCTAATATTGCAATGTTAGTCAATGCAATGATCTCTAAAGATCAAGGTAAATCAGGAGTCAAAAGAACTAAAGAGGATATTTGCCAAGGTTCAAATACTAGCATTGGTTCCTTTGGTAGTAGATACAGACTTATTCCTAACAACTTTGTATAAACCAGAAAAACAAAGAAAGAAAAAACATGCAGGGATGAAGAAATTTGATATTAAGATCTCTCCGGAAAGCACCAACAAAGAAACATATGAGTGGGATCCAAGCATCAAAATAAATGAGCTTCTTTGTAAAGTTATGATTTTTGTATTCAAGTCTAAGTGAGTAATTAAGTGACGACTATTAATGTAAAATACTCGGTGTATTGATCATTGTGATCACAAACTTTTGTACTTGGTGAAATATTCATATGTTGTTGTGCAAAATCTTGAACATGGTATATGTTTTGCACAACCCTTCCATACGATTCTGTAGGACCCAATTGTATCAAGTATCAAGTAACGAATCGAAGCAATCAACAAAATGATGAACTCGGTTTTATGATTTGTCGATGAAGAGAGAACCGAGAATAACATGTAACGTGAATATGATTGCTTATTGAATTAGGGTTTACAAACTTATATTTATACCCCTTGGGTATTTACAATAGCTACCCTAAATTATGACTAATGTCATATGTAAACTAAACTCTACTAAAATATATTGAACACAATTTAGGACCTAACATTCTCCCCCTTTGTGTTCAATTTACAATTAAGCATTATAATAAATATATTTGATTTAAGCACCAAACAATCTTCTTGTTGAGAATATGCAGAGATTCTTTTTCTTTCTGCATTCAACGTTAGGAGATCGTTCTTTGAAGTTTTGAGTCTTCACGAGATCTTCAAAGACTCGTTAGCAGTGATCAGGTTGTTTATCAGAGATTGCAGTAGAAGCCTCATGCTTATCAGTATATACAACAAATGATCGTATCTTTTGTCTTCATAGGAACAATCTGGAGCATTACACAAGAATAATATTTCTTGATTACGCACAGATGTTGCTCGAGGGTTAGATTCACTGTTTCAGCACCTTTAAAATTTTCTATAAGCAAAATTTGCTCCCCCTCGAAAGTAGGTCAAGATCTTTAAAATCTGAAATTTTTTCAGAACCTTGCTCCCTTTCAAATTTGTAAACAGTTGTCTTTTTCTCTTTGAAACTTTGTCAAATGTCCTTGTTTTACCTTTTTAGGAAATAAAGATCTCATCTCCCTAAAACGTGAACGGCTAAAAATTTTAATACACACTGTACTTGATGTATTAGATCCCCCTTAACTTGATATCTCTCTCAACACATGAATCATCATTGTCTTCAGCTACGCACTTTTGTTGAACTTTCTCAAAATCAACTTTATCTTCTTATCTTCTTCTGTAACACTTTTGTAACTTGATTCTCCCCCTCATGATGGTCAGGATCCATCATGATCATCATGCACCTGTAAACTGTATTCAGCTTGATTTTGGCATGACTCTATTAGAATGATATGACAAATAACGCATCCGTTGTAACACCGGGATCACTTAGATTACCCGTTAACACATCAGTTTAAATAAACTGAGTGACCTACGTTCAGCGTTGGCATGATGTTAGCACTGGTAGGATTTCCATCTATCACGGTAAATATCATAAGATATTACTCAAGATGTTCTGGCACTGTCACAAAAACAGGCAGATGATTCCATAAGTGTCCTAAACAAGAATGATATAGCAATTGGCTCTAGACTCAATAAGTGCATGAAAGAAGTCGGGGACGGGAGTAGTTGTCCTCCTATTTTCAATATCAACAATCTCCAAATGAGATGTCAATAGTGTATGTGAAAAATCTCCGTGTGAAGTTGAAACAATTATCTTTTAAGCGATAATTGAGTAGCTGGGTGGGGTTAGTGCATTGCATCACTGGGTCCTTGATGTCTTCTTCAATACCAGTATAAAACCAGTAGTAGATGTGGCTACCCAGATTGACACTGTTTAGTGAGGATCTTTCTGTTATTTTGATCCTTTCTCTCACCCTCAGCTCTCTGAATATTTTTCAACTTTTTCTCACTTCTAGAAAATAGGAAGCTCCTTGGGTAGGTCTGTCGGGCTCTGGCTAGACCATAGGAGTAAAAAAGCTGCCTAAACACTGTACGCACAAGGTGATCGAAACAACAAAAATATTTTTGAAATTTTGAACATTTGAAATGTTTTTGGATTTTCTAAGAATGAAACTAGAAAAAAAAAATTTGTAAAATATTTTCTGATTTACTCCCCCTACAAGCATGCATAAAAACAATTTTATTGAGAGAAAATTTTGCATACTTGCGGGTCCTGAAGACTTGTACTCCCCCAGACTCGGGCTGATGCTGAATACAATGATGTGTGTGATGAAGAGCAGGGAACACTCTTTTTTTCTCCAAGCCATGAGATTTGAACTTCTTAGCATATTGAACACACAGTTGTTTTGACTTCACAATATTCTTCAGAGTGTAGTTGTGGTGTTCCAGAATGTCTCTTGGCTTACCTGCAAAACAGATTATGTAGATTTTGGTACCCATTTGAGTTTGGGTCCAGGTGGATTAGGAGAATTAACTACAGATTCATTTTTAGGCATCCACTTGTAGTTATAATTCAACTTCTCCTTTTGAATTATCTGATTTAACAAAAATGTGTTCACTCTTTGAGGAGAGGTACAAATTTTCTCTTTAGATAACCTTATCAAGTGCTTAATAGAATATATCTTAAATGGATATTTTACATCAGGTTTACCAATAGCATCCCAACAAGAATTAATAAAAGAAAAAGATTCATACTTCCTAACATGAGCATGAGAATGAACACTGGAATCAAAACCAAACTCTTTTGAACCATTAGTCTTTGCACATCGAGAACTATTTCCAGCATTTGAAGCTCTCCCATGTACATGATCAAAATTGTTCTTATAACCACCACAACCAGAATGATTTTTCTCTTGAAAACGTCTTTTCTTGACTTCAAGAAAACTCTTTCTTTTCTCAAACCACAATGTTCTCTTGGCTTGCCTCTTACTTAAAGTTTTCTCTGTCATCACTTCCAAATCTTGGTTAGGAAATTTAATGTATTGACTCTGCTGAGAGGTGCTACATTGATCATTAAAGACTTTTTCTCCACAACCAGACTCTACTAACTCATCAAAATTCTGTTCAACAACATATTTTCCTTTGTGTACGAAAGAGTTTGAAACATTTTCTGTTTTATTGTTGACTGCGGAAGTGAGTTGGTCTTTTAAAGAAATTATTGTATCAAGTAGAAGAACTCTTTCATTAGTGAAATCTGTTGTTTGTTTTGCTAACTCTTCTTGAAGATCTGAAACTTTCTTTTTCAAAATAGAACTTGGAATATAAAGATCAGAGTATTCGGGTTTTTCGGAAAGATTTTCTGATTGTTGATTAAAATCTTCAGAAGAATAAGTTGTAGGAGATTCAGTTGATGAAGAAGTTTCAGGCTTTTCATAACTTTTGTTTAACTCAGTGTAGTCAAACGGAAGTTGGATTTTATCTTTATTTGCCCGTTTTGGAATTTCTAACTCATCATCTTTTGAAGCCCCAGTGAATTTCATTAAATCAGTGAAACCCCAACCCATAAATTCAAATTCATAAAATTGAGCACGACAGACTTTAGATAAATTCTTTGGATTTTCAAAACCTAGACCTGCTTTTACATCGTAAAATTTAGTGTCTTTCGGTTTATTCAAAAATATAGTCTGTTCTGATTGACCACGTTTACAAAGATTATCTTCCAATTCTTTAACTTTATAATACAGTTGGGTTCTTTCTTTAACATAACGATCAATCTCAGCATCATTATCTTTACATTGAATTTCTGCATCCCTTAATTTGACAGTAATTTCATAGTTAACTTCAGTGAGATATTCAACCTTTTCTTCACAAAGTTTCAACTTACTTTGTACATAAGACAGTTGATCATTTGCTGATGCCAGTTCTCGATTGCACTGAACTAACTCATTGTAATTGTTGTCTAATCTAGCCTCTAAGATTCGACAATGAGCTTTATCTTTTTCTAGTTGTGAAATCTGATTTTGCAAAGCATGAATCGTATCGATGAATTGAGAATTGGTAGTACTTACCTCAGAACCAGATGAAGAACAATGATCACTTTCATTAGTTGCCATCATGAACAAAATGTTGATACTTGAAAACTCGGATCTTTGAGTGGAAATTAAAAGTGAACGTTAAGTGGCTAAGTAAGATTGGCTAGAAGAAGTACGGTTGGCTAGGTGAGGTTGGCTAGATAAGGATGGCTAAGTATAGTTGGCTAGAAAAGGTTGGCTAGGTATAGTTCGCTAGGTGAGGTTGGCTAGATGAGGTTGGCTAAGTATGGTTGGCTAGAAGCAGTTGGCTAGATGTGGTTGGCTAGGTATAGTTGGCTAGATGAGGTTGGCTAGATATAGTTGGCTAAGTTCAGTTGGCTAGAAGCAGTTGGCTAAGTTCAGTTGGCTAGAATCAGTTGGCTAGAATCACTTGGCTAAGTTCAGTTGGCTAGAATCAGTTGGCTAGAATCACTTGGCTAAGTTCAGTTGGCTAGAATTAGTTAGCTAGGATCACTTGGCTAGGATTAGTTGGCTAGGATCACTTGGCTAGGATTAGTTGGCTAGGTTCACTTGGCTAACTTCAGTTGGCTAAATTTAGTTGGCTAGGATCACTTGGCTAGGATTAGTTAGCTAGGATTAGTTGGCTAGATGTTAACGTACGAACCCTAGCAAACAAAAACGAACGACAATCCCAGTACCTTTTATCGATTTCAATCTTCAAACCATAACCAAATCAAGAATATTCACTTGCAATAGCCAAATAAACACCAAACTAAACAATCACAACTACCAATGTGAATAATATCTTCTCCAAACTTAATTCCATATGCTTGGTCCGTCACTTTTTTTTTCGTAACAAGAAACGTAGATCCAAACCTCGATGATTTCAACTCCTTTTTTTGTTTCAAACTCAAATCATTTAAAAGCAGCAAACGATTGTGAGACAAACTCCAATTTTGACTAATAGCTACAAATCAAACCTTAGCCTTGAAAGAAAAAGAACAATCTTAGATTTACGAACTCAGATATATGAATTTTTTAAATCCCAACGATTGCAATATTATATTAATTTCAAAGCAATCAATTAATGAGAATAAGCACAAGACAATCTCAATTGCAATAAACAGATTGAAATCTTAACAGATTTTGATTTGCAGGTCACGAACACAAACTCACGAACAGGGAAAAAAAATGATCGAGAATACCTTTTTTTTAATCCACTTTGGCTCTGATACCAATTGTAGGACCCAATTGTATCAAGTATCAAGTAACGAATCGAACCAATCAACAAAATGATGAACTCGGTTTTATGATTTGTCGATGAAGAGAGAACCGAGAATAACATGTAACGTGAATATGATTGCTTATTGAATTAGGGTTTACAAACTTGTATTTATACCCCTTGGGTATTTACAATAGCTATTCTAAATTATGACTAATTTCATATGTAAACTAAACTCTACTAAAATATATTGAACATAATTTAGGACCTAACATTCTCCGTCTTTGTGTTCAATTTACAATTAAGCATAATAATAAATACATTCTCCCATGTTTGATTTACACACATACACAACACAGGATATATATATGTATATAGATATGCAAATCTGTCACGTAAATATGTATTTATATATCGCAGAAGGTTGCAGTCTACATACATCTATGATACCTATTTATAGTGTTCAAGAAATAATCGCCTGGAAGTTTTGCAAGCAGTTAGGAAACTGTCAACTGTTGATGGTTGTTAGGTGGACACCATATACTGATTTAAAGCCTTATTTAACATACCATATATATATATATAGTTGAGATCAAATAAGATGAGTTTTATTGTAAGAGATGTAAGATGTAAGCATCAATTGACACGTGACATTAGATACTAAAGGATAAGATTGTCTTTTTGCTACATCTAATTAATTGTTTTGAAAATTTATATTAATTTCGTTGATTTCAATAACCGACCGATTTATATGGAAAGATATTCTTTAAAGAAATAACCGACCCATATATATGGAAAGATATTTTTTGATTTCTTTAGTTATTATCTTATCATGTGATTGTAATTTCATTCTCCACCTTCTGCAATTTTTCATTTTCAATACGTACGCCTCTTCTTATTTGGTTTGTATGTTCTTGTATTTACTGTCAACTTGTTTATTGTTTAAGAATCAAGATTACATTATGCTTTACTATTACGTAATATGCTTTTACATTTAATTAATTTATTTATATTGGTAGGTAATCAAGTAGATGATGCGAGTGATGCGAATGTTGCTATTATATCCCTCATTGGCATCACAGTCTTCATCAAATGCTTCAAGTTTGTTTTATGTTCTTATCAAATTTTAAATTATCCACGTCGTATGAAGAGTTTTTGAATGTTTTAAAACTTTTTCAAAATATTCTCATAATATTCTAAGATATTTATAATATCCATTTCATCATTTCAAACCTTATTTTTAAGCTTTTCTTCAACTTTTACATTCTGTAATATATACAATGTATATTTTTAACAATATTATTACATTTTTTAATCCAATATTAACCCTTAAATATATAATTTTATCGATTAATTCTCCACCTTAATTACTATTTAACCTCTCCATCTCATTTTTTTGCAGATACATCATATATATCATCGTTTTTGATGAACAAGTCCTTCGGTATTAATTCATCATTCCTTCTTATCCCTCCTAACATTTACATCAAACTAGTCAAAAATTTGCCTATGTGCTAAATGAAGACACGAATGAATCACAACTTCAAGACCATTCCACTTTTGAGATTGAAAGCCTTGATCAACGAATACGTTTATATGGAGTTGATGAAGCAACGAGTCTTAGACGAGATGCCTGAATAAAACATTCTGATGAAGGCTATACCTACTACTCCTTCATCAAAAACCACATATTGGGCTTTCCTTTACATGTTTCACGAGGAACGAGAGAAGAAAGTTATTGACTCCATGAATGACGGTTTGGAAGGTTTTGCTAACATGAACAACTATTACAACACCTTCAAGCAGTCTCTTTAGTGCATTTGTAGTGATTTTTTTAATATATCGCAACATCTTCATCATTATTTTTTGGATGAATAGAATGAATAGTTGTTATTGATTACAGCATCTCCATTGTCTTAATGTTCATCTTACTCTAATTATATAAAAATTGTCTTTTTTGTTAGGGAAAAAGATCTACGTACACATCGGTTTATTTGATGTTGTTAAAGTATTTTCATGTGTACAAAAATCAAAAACCATAGTCAACAAATTTATATTCTTTTAATTTATAGGCTTTTATTGTATCAAATTACATATGATAATCCCCACACACATACACGCAGATTTGAGAATTTGTTTAATCAAGCCGTAATCCCCAAACGTGAAAACCGTAGATGAAAAACATAATAATCAAATACGTGTGCAAAATTACTTTTTCATTCATCAAAAATTCTAATCCAAGTATAGTATATTTTACTCTATTATTGGCATTTACATTTGCGTGATGCATCCGCTTGAGTATTAATTAACTTCATCGGCATGTTCCAGATTTTTATGAACCGCAACTTCTACCTTTTTTGCTTCTTTCGTCTTGTTCATCAAATCACAACTCTTCCATAAACCTGTTCATTTTTTCAAACACCATAAAAAAACAATCACTTCATCAACATTCATCTTTTTTATCATCTCATTGTAATCCTATTATCAAGAATCGATTATTAATCAATACAATATAAAGCTAGTAAACGTGGGCCTACTGCCATCCCTAGCTCCGTTTTGCTTTTAAAATTGAAGTGCTTTGATGAAGCTTTAGCAAGGTTTAAAAGGGTATATTTTAGAAAAAGTCACATGAATATTCGATATTAAAATATCATTGCCTTATTTAGTGTGCTGAATTATCGCATAGTATATAACCGTTCACTGGAATGATATATTATATGATGCCAGAAATACCCTTAAAGGCCCTATGTAAATTAGGAAGTTTCATCCGTATTTGACTTTCAATGGTTGATCGCACACCATGATCCAACGGTTGTAGTTACATCTTACACCTCTTATCAAAAAACACATCTTACAATATCTCTACCCTATATATATATATATATATATATATAGAATTGAGTTCAAGTAAAAAGAACCTTAAGATACTTAATGTAAAAAGAGAGGAGGAGGTGACATGTGTCATTTTATGTTAAAGGGTATATATGACTTTTTGGTTTTTCTAAATTAAAAAAAAAAGCTAATAAATCCTTAAAACCCCCACGTTCCATACATACTCAACCAAACCCTAATAATCAGCCGTAACCTACCCTTTCTCGGATTCTCCCTACCTCCGATCTGCACAAAGACGCCGCCGCCGCTGCTTGCTTATCCACCGCAGCCGCCGCCACTTGCTTGCTTATCCACCGTCACCGCCTGCTTGCTTATCCACCGCAGCCGCTGCAACCGCTGCTGTTTCCTTAGTCACCGCACCGCCGCATCTGCCTCCCGCCGTGTGAAATCGATTCCCCCATGAATTCGAGACATGAAACCCTGTTGTGATGCCGCCTTCGGCCACCACCGCCCAGCGAAGTTCTGTTGTAAATTCGTGGATGCACATTCTTAGATCTGAAAGTTTTGATGTAATTTTTTCATCTTCGTCGCTTAGGGGTTTTATCTTCTCGATAGCCACCGCCGAGGGTTTGCTTCTTGTTAAAGGCCTAGGGTTTTTGTTCTCCGCCGCCGCCGTTCTCTATAGCCACCGCCGGCTGCTCTCCGGTAACGTGCATTTTCTGGATAGTATCCGCTGCCTTTATTTCTTTTTAAGTATTCATCAGCTGATCAAGGTTCATCTGGTATAATTCATTTTCTGTAGATCGCCGGATTGTGCATCGATCGCTGGATTGTGCATCAGATTTAGTAAATAATATTTTTTAGTGTTTGTATCAATGGTTCATGTTTATAAACCTTCTTTTTCGATTTTTTTTCTGTATATGAGTACTTTTTTTGTTGAAATTTTGATGTAAATGTTATATTAGTTATGAATTTTGTAAATGATTATATAAATTTGGTTGTGCATTAGGTTATTATTGATGATTTCTTGATGGTTTCAATTTATCACTAATGATTCATTCTGTGTGTCGAATAATTTTTGAAGCTTTTTAAGTTGAGTTTTTTAAATTTTATTTATGCAAATGGTGAATAACAATGTGCATCAGGTGAAGAACAATGTGCATCAACCTAGTCCTGGATTTCCAAACAGTAGAACGTAAAAGAAAAAGAAATAATGTTGAAATTTAAAAAATTTAGTGGACAATTATACCCCTAACTACTTTTTTTTTTATATTTAAAAGAAAAGGAAAAAAACCTATTTCTTAGGATCAGATTTAAAATTTTGGATGGCTGAGATTTCACCTTACATTAAGTACCATAACTTTTTTTTTACTAGATCCCTACCCTATATATATATATATATATATATATATATATATATATATATATATATATATATATATATAGATCGTGGATCAATGAAGAAGTTTTTTTGGAGGAGAAGTCTAGGAAGCAAGGAGGAGATGACACATGTCCCCCATCTTGTGTCTTTCCCCCTAAAACTTTAACATACCATAACTTTTATATACTAAAGTTTTTTTTAAAAAAAATTGCGCCACTTTAAAGATAAAATTATGCTCTTTCATTTGATACCAGTATTGCATATTTTAATTTTTTTGAACTATGTTGCACAATATTAAACTGTGTTCCACCAATTTCGCACTGTAAGTCATATCACTATGTTGCACATATTTTGCGCTCTATTACACAACTTTACACTATTTTACACAACATTAATATGTTGCACAGCATTCGCACTGTGTTGCACATCAAATACACAGTTTTTCTATTTTTTTCACTATTTTGACCCTAGTTTTGAACAAGATCGAGTTTGATTCGTCAAAAACTTAAAACATAAAAGTTGTAGAGCTTAGTGCACACTTTCTACAGTTTTTCGAATCATTTAAAACGGATGTAGTATGAGCAAGATACGAATTTTTTGGTTTTTTTCTATTTTTTCAACAATTTGACCGTAATTTTGACCAAGATCGAGTTTGATTCGTCAAAAACTTAAAAAATAAAAGTTATACATCTTGATGTATACTTTCTACAGTTTTTTGAATCACCCAAAAAAAACATGCAACACAGTTTAAAAAACGTGCAACACAGTAAAAAGACGTGCAACACAGTTCCGAAGCTGTGCATCAAATTAACGTTGTGTATATAGTGTAAAAGTTGTGTAACACAGCACCAAATGCGTGCACCAAAGTAATATGCCTTATAGTACGAAATTGGTGCAACACAGTGTAAATTTTGTGCAACATAGTTCAAAAAATATAAAAAATAAAAAAATATATGCAAGACTGGTATCAAATGAAAGAACATAATTTTATCTTTTTAATGGTGCAATTTTTTTTAAAAAAAAGTTTACTATATAAAAGTTATGATTGGTTAAAGTTTGAAGGGGTATTGGGTTTTTTTACTCAGTCCACTCTCCTTTCAGGAGAGTGGCTGCCACTCACGCGCGTAATGACTTAAATACCCCTCCAGCCACTTTTTTTAGTGCCCCTCCCACTTAAAGTTCATTTTATTTACTAAAATGCCACTAATCATCCTAACCTTAGATTAAATTTGATCAAAGGCCTAGATTGCTTCCTAGGCTTCTCATTTTTAATTCCTTCTTCTTATATCCCTACCCTATATATATATATATATATATATATATATATATATATATAATGTTGATTTTCTATTCCTAATCCCATCTCCTCGATAAGGAAATCCAATCCTCATTACAGGTTTGTGGTGTGTATGTGTATCAATATAGCAAAGGAATAAACAAGGAAAACTTGCAATAGAATACACACATAAAACAGAAATCGAACATTTAGGGAGACACATAAAACAGAAATCGAACATACTTTCAGTATCATTGCGGGACGCACGGAGTGAACACACAGTTACCGAAGATTCTAGAGGATCTACGATACACTTCGCACGTACTAAGGGCACTACGCACGCACTAAAGACTCACTTCGCACGAGTAAAATGCAAACAGATTAACGTAAAAACACGACCTTTTTAACGCAAAACGACCTATTTTTGACCTACTAACCGGTTAAAAACGACGAAAAGGACAAACACACAGGCCTAATCGACACCTAGATCACGAAATCCTAAAGGAAAAGTGATCAATCAAAGCACAAGGCTCTGATACCACTTTGTAGGACCGCTGGGGGAACGGGGTTCTAAACTAAACTAAAACACCCTTACGCTAGGACTGATCTAGGATGAGAAATAGTGCGGAATATCTATTTCCCAAACCTCCTAAGGATACTATGATCTGCTTAGGTGTCCGGCACACAGTAACACTAAGAATAGAAGCAAGAACAAACTCTAAGAACTCACACAGAGATGCTTAAGGCTGCCCTTGGATTCGTAATGAACACTAAGTTCGCGATTTAGTAGGCTTAAGGTCGTATATGGTTGATTACGTAAGGCTCCCGGTTGATTTCTAGCGATTTCTGTTGATTGCTCGATTTCCCGCGAACCCTCTCGCTAAAATGAAGTTAATCAGTATTTATAGTGTAATTAATTTCACTACGCACGTGATGCAACGCACTTCGCACGTAGCGAGTCCAGTACGCACGTACTGGTTATATTAATAATAATTAATTTAACTTTAACCGACCTTCTTCACTACGCGCGTAGTGAGTTCCACTACGCACGTAGTGACACTGACTTCGCACGTGGTGATTTCTCACACAAACTTAAACTTCCAAACACACATCAACACATGATTAAGTACTTGTAAGCTTAAGATCATCACAAAGAATCACTGAGAATATATACACATGCAAACAATTAATCAAAACACATTTGAATTAACATTTCAAGTAAACATGTATGTATTTGATTGATAAGAACTAGGGATTCACAATTATGCACCAACAAATCTTGACCTTAAAACCTTGTACAATCAATTGGTGTAAACTTAATACACTCAATGCACATTTAGGGACAAAGTAAACCCCTGGTACCATGTAATTCCTTGCTTCGGTTGTCACCAATACTTCACCAAAGCCTTCAACTTTAGTTCTCTTTTCTCCCATACCACTAGTGAGTGCCTATTGATCCTTGCTTGAAATGTTTAAGTAAATCAACATTCCCTGTCATGTGTCGTGGGTACTCATCCGATATATACCATATATCGCTCCAATTGCGTTCATCTGACCCAACTACTTTCCATTTCGATGAAGGTACAAAGATTTCATCAAATTTTTTCTTAGTTGGTTCGTCACTTATGCTTACACTTTCGATATCCATATAATCTGTTGGATTATGTGCAGAGATAATTAACGGGCATATTGTATCCAATGTTATAAGAGACTAAAGGGTCACACTGCTACACACCCAATTCAGAACAGTTAAATTTCACCATAAATCTGTGTGGAAATAATTAATCAGTTAGATTAATTATTAAAGAGAAAAAGGACATAATTAATCAGTTAGATTAATTAAAGAGATAAACGAATAATTAATCAGTAGTATTGATTATTGAGAGATATAAATAATTAATCAGTTTGTATTAATTATTAGAAAGGAAACAAATAATAAATAGTTATTTATTATTTAAGGAGAATTAAATATTAAGTTTTAATATTTAATGGACTAAGTTAATTAATAGTTAATTAATTAACTAGTAAAGTCCAAGGGGTCAAGATGAAGAGATAGAAAGTTTAATTAAAACCAGTGAGCTTTTAATTAAACGGGCTTAGGTCCAATCTAATCCTTATATATATAATCCTTAAGCCTCAAGGATTAGAGAGATAACAACATAAGATAAGGATAGAAACCCTAGCCGCCACTCTTCCCTCTCCCTCGTCGCAACTCTCTCTCTCTCGGTCGACCTCACCATCGACCGTCGCACTCTCTCTCCCTCGGTATCTCTCTCTCTTCGTCGAACAAGGAAGAAACACCAAGTGGTGTTTCTCGGTTTCGAGATCGACGCAAGCAAGGACACACACACAAGGGTTTCGAGATTTGAAAGCTTGGTGATCCAGGAGCGGTCTAGCAGCCAGTTCAATCGGAGGTACAGTAGTGGTGGACTATCTTTAGCAATCCTAAAGGTTTTGTTCAGGTATAATCTTATAACCTTATCTATGGGTTGTTTGTAAGAAACTATGTTTGATCATGTAAAAGTTTAAAGATCCTAACCCTTTTGGGGTTTAGAGGGTTGTGTTCAATCCAGTTCCGCTTTTAAGATTGAACCAGTAGAATCAAACCCAGGTTTGACCAGTTTGAGTCATATGGTGGTTTGGTCAGGTTCAAAACCCTTCATAATCTACCCCTCTGATGTTTGTTAAGCCTACATATTCTGACTTCTTTCGATGAATCCTTGAACGTTTATTCAGACATTTCTAATAGGCATGACATACATAACATCTCGCATGCTTCAACTTCTTTGATGGATACGTAGTTTTGCTTCTGGGATTTACAGCGCATTCGAAATTTTGCAGTCCCAAGTTTTTCATCTTTTGAAGTACTTCCTTTTGTCCGCGCTTCCAGAAATCGTTGCCATAGTTGTTGGATCGAAAACACAATAACACAAGATTCACCAAAAGTATTTCTTTATTTCTTGAAATCACATACAAGTTTATACAATGAATTACTCACACACTCACTGTTCTTTCAGAAATCACATCTGTTCTATATGAGAATCGCTCTACCGAAATCTGTACATTGCATGCCTATGTATAGATCTTCGATATGGCGGTTATTTCGGTGGTTTCCGGCCGGTCGGCGGTTACTAACGCCGTCAGCAGTTGTGTTGACGATAGTTGACGGCGGCAGTCGCCGGCGTCCATGGGGTGGTGTTACAACCTTTAAATATAGTAATAATACATTTAATATAAGTTTTTATATAACCTAGGTTTATTTATTTTAAACATGTCGGGATTAATCCATCATTCTCCCCCTTAATCTCGATGATGTTGTAATAGGTCTTGAACGCCAAGTAGTCATCTCCCATGTAGCCTTTGGGTGTCGAGTCTTCATTGTTCTTAAGTTCTCGCAACTTTCATTCTCACAATCTTCTTTAATCTTTGTGTAGTAGTATCACACAACTCCACTTGTTCTTCGTGTTGGTCGTCTCACATAACCTTGGTCTTTGTGTAGTCGTCTCACATAACTCCACTTGTAGTTGTCTCACACATCTTCACTTGCATTTGTCTCACACATCTTTCATTGATCCAATCATAGGAACATTTACACATCTCACATGTTGTTAACCACATCATAAGGTATCGTTCCTGCACTCACTACAATTTTTTCCTTTGCACTCTCTGCGATTTGTTTGATTCGTGCACTCACTGCAATTCCTGCACTCTCTGCAATTTCTGCACTCACGGCGCCTTGGTTTGTGCACTCACAACACTTTGGTTTGTGCATTCACTGCACTCACTTTTCTTTCTGCACTCGCTGCATTCGAACGGCCTTTTCTCTTGTATTTTTCTTCATTTTCAGTAATGATTGCCATGAGTAGTGTTGGCTCTAGATCTTCCTCAATGAGATTTGACCGTTCTCTGACTTGATTCTTGCGTTTGGTTGGACATTCATAGGCAAAGTGTCCAAGTTTGTGACATCGGTAGCATGTAATTTTAGACTTGTCTTTTGTATCTTCTTCAAAAGACGCATGTTCTAGTGAGGGTTCCCAGTTCTTTCTTTCTAACTTGAAACTGTTATTTCCTCGTCCTCTCGATTGGTTGGGTCTGCCACGACCACGTCCTCTAGAACTATTTCCACGATCTTCATGTTGTGTGAACATCAAACCCTCTTGTATGTCCACAGATCGTTCCTTTTTATATTTGAGTCTCTCCTCAAATGTTTTTAATCTACCAATTGCCTCATCTAACGACATGGTATCCAAATTTGCATATTGTTCAATAGAAGCAACAATCTGAAGGTATCTATCTGGTACGACATTTAATAGTTTCCGTATAAGGGTAGAGTCTTCATAAGTTAATCCCAAACTTGCTGCTTTGTTGATAATACCCGTCAACTTCGTGGTAAATGAATCTATTGATTCATTTTCATTCATTTTTAACATCTCAAATTCTGATTTGAGTGTTTGTAACTTTGCCTGTTGGACACTGTTTACCCTCCAACGTGTCTCATCTTCAAGGCATCCCAAACTGCCTTTGCAGTTTTATATTTTGAAATAAGCAATAATTGGTCCTCGGGAAGTGATTGGTAAATATAAGCAATCGCTTTCTTATCCTTTTTAATATCAACCACAATTGATAAGTCTGAATCAATCATTTCCTATAAACCATTTGCTTCTAGAATAACTTGCATTCTAATTGCCCAAGTTGTATAATTTGTTGAATTCAACATTGGGCTTTGGAAATGGGTTGTCAATCTCATTTCTTTATTTTTGGAAGCATCACCCTTATTTACGTCACTTTCAGTCATTTTAAAAAATATAACCCTTTCAAAAACTTTATTTATAAAGTATCCGAATTTAAAAATATTGTGGTTTAAATATTTTACACAAAATATTTATTATAATTTGATTATATAAAAATATTTGTTACTGTTTTGAAAAATAAATTTATGTTGTTTTATTTTTTTTTTTAAATCCATGGACTTTAGTTTTAATAAAATAGAAAAATTATTTTTATTCAAATATCACACTTTTGGGCTAACCACAAATTAAAACAGATTTTGATAAATTTGAAAATGGGCTCTTGTTTAAATACAAATTGAGGCCTGATTCAACAAATCAATTCAAATTTGTTTAAAGTAAAAATGGGCCTTTGTTTTATTATTTTAAATCAATTTTCGGGGGCCTTTGTTTAAAAGTCAAATCAGATCTGTTTTAAAAACAATGAGCCTTTTGTTTGATTTTCTTAAAAAAACTGCGGTGGGGCTTCCAATATTGAAAAGTTAAATAAAATAGGGTTTTAGAACTACCCTTTGTCGATGTATCTGCTTTCCGTTTACGCTTCTGCCTGAAAAAGCAATCGACGGTTTTGGCTTCCCAAGGCACCGCCTCGTCGATTGTGGTGCCGGTTCTCTCTCTCGTTTGAAAATAGGGTTTTCTCCCTTCTTTTGCTTCACTCCTCTCGCTGGTTTCCATTCGGTTGGTCTCTGGAACTTGGGTTTCCTTCCTATGCACCGTATGCAGAAACTCGATGGTTTCTCTCTGTCTTCTTGTTCGATGGCTGCGGTTTTCAAGAAAGCCGTCTGGTTTGGTTTTTTCCGATCGTTGCTTGAAAAATCAACGATCTTTACGCCGGTTTTAGTCACTGTCGTTTGATGTGATGAAAGCAGTAACAGTTTTCTACTTCTCCGGTTGTCTTCTTCGGTTAACTTCTCCGGTTCCGGCCACGGTAAGTTTTCCGTTAAGGGTGCCGCGGTGGTAGTCTCTTTCGCCGCCGCTGGGTATCCCTTTTTTGTGATTTAATCGAACCCCAAATGATATCTTTGATGGGTGTTCTTTCTGTTGAATCTCCGGCGGGTTTTCCGGTTGTTTTTTTCGGTAAATGATGAACCTTGGTTTAAAACCTCGGCTCTGATACCAATTGTTGGATCGAAAACACAATAACACAAGATTCACCAAAAGTATTTCTTTATTTCTTGAAATCACATACAAGTTTATACAATGAATTACTCACACACTCACTGTTCTTTCAGAAATCACATCTGTTTTATATGAGAATCGCTCTACCGAAATCTGTACATTGCATGCCTATGTAAAGATCTTCGATATGGCAGTTATTTCAATGGTTTCCGGCCGGTAGGCGGTTACTAACGCCGTCGGCAGTTGTGTTGACGATGGTTGACGGCGGCAGTCGCCGGCGTCCATGGGGTGGTGTTACAACCGTTAAATATAGTAATAATACATTTAATATAAGTTTTAATATAACCTAAGTTTATTTATTTTAAACATGTCGGGATTAATCCATCATAGTGATTCCAAACATCATTCATAGTGGATTGACATGGTCCCTTGTTTCTTTCATTGCTTCCCAGCGAACGTTTGAGCCATCGGCTTTGAAACCATGTTGATTTTATATTCCTAATCCCATCTTCTCGAGAAGGAAATTCAATCCTCATGATCACAAGTTTGTCGTGTGTATGAAAGAACACACACATAAAAACAGAAATCGAACATACTTTCATTAAAACCATTATTTCCAACATATAATACTAATGGCAATTACAATAATAAGTCTTAAGTATTAAGTACCAAACCATAATAACATTTATTTCTAGAGTCAGGTTCAAATAAAAAGAGTTTTAGGGTAAAAAGGGTAAGGTGAAGTATAGGTTTGACATGTGTCCTTTTAATTAAAAATGTGAATAAGGGCATATTAGGTACTTAGAAATTAATTCTCTCTCCCACTATACCCCACATCCCTTTCCTGATAAACCTTTATCGGTACTAATTCCCGTCTCCCTCCCTGAACCCTAATCGCACATCTCCGCCGTCCCTGCCCCCTCCGCCGACCCTGCCCCCTCCGCGCGTCCCTGATGTATGACCGTAGATCTACGGTGCCCCAATATTTTGAAACCCACAACCAAGGTAATCGAAACCAAAATTGAAACCCACAACCTCTGTAATCGAAATCGAACCACGGTTTCATGCGCCGACTGGTTCAGATCTGCCGTGGTTGTGTATCGTTTCGGTGGTTTTGTGCATCGTTTCCGTGGTTGTGCATCGACGCCCGTGACCACCGCCGTCGACTTAGGGTTTCTGCGGTTGCGTGCATCTGTTGTATCAGGTACTCTATCGTGTTGTTGTTCATCACATCGCCGTTCACCGGTCCTGGATGCACAACCGACGTTCGTGAGTCTTTTTCTTCTGTTTGTTTTGCTTCTGTGCTTCAATCTTCGATTTAGGCTTTAATAATCTGATTTGGTTTGTATTCCTGCATCAAATGTTTTTTTTGTTTTAATCGTGGGTTTTATCGTTGAAGAATAAGGATGTTGATGATGATCGGTGATAATGAAAAGTGGTTACTGCACCCACATGTATTTTGGAATCTGATTTTACTAGTTTACCCTTATCTGGTTTTTTTATTTCGTTTTTTTTAAAAAAAAATTGACTTTTTGATCTTGATTTTGCCTTGATCCAATGGTCCTTATCTCTCCTTACTCTTTTTACTCTAAAATCCTTTTTACAGGATCCCTACTCTTTATTTCTAACAGTCTACCCCCTAAATGTTATATTGTTTATTTCCTCTTGCTGTCTTGTGAGCTTTATAGGATGACATAGTCATCATCTTACTTTAAGCTTCCTCCTTAATTTTCTCTTCATCTTTGTTGTTTGAGATATCATTTGTTGTATCTTTTCCTCCGAGAGTATCTACACAGTGATCACCACGTGCCTTCATAAAACACCATACCTACGGTGCTTTTGTTTATGTTTTTTTAAAATATTGCCCAAATCCTCGGTGCATTTGTTTGGCCTTCTCACAAGGATGTACTAATAGATGTGTGGATGTAACAAGTAATCTTCATACAAAATCTTGTCATAATAATCTGAAAATTCAAAACTCATTGCAATCTCTTTCTATTCTTCATATTTTGTAACCCTCTCATATCCTCCATAGATAACCATTTTGTTAATGGATGAAGCCTTGGGGTTGTACCCTAATGGGCATTTATAAACTCTCCTATTAGGTCAAGCCCCATTTCAAACTTGCTCTCACTTAAGCCCATTATTGTGATTAAATTAATATTTAAGAGGATTTCTATCAAAGCCACACAACTAATTGCAAAACCTTTATTATTAGTTATTACCATAAAATATAAAGATAACACACCTTATAGAAATTTCCAAGGACGGGGTCTTACAAAAAGATTTATTGGGTGAACATCAAACCTTCTTGTATGTCCATAGATCATTCTTTTTTGTACTTGAGCATTTATTCAAACGTCTTTAGTCTGCCAATTGCTTCATATCTAAAGATATGATATCCAAATCTGTTTGTTGTTTGATAGATGCAACAATCTAAAGTAATATATTTGGTATGGTATTTAATAATTTGTGTACAAGAGTAGAGTATTCATAAGATAATCTCAAACTTGCTGCTTTGTTGACGATATTCGTCAATATTGTAGTAAATGAATCATTTGATTCATTTGATCTCTTTCATCCGCAACATCTCAAATTCTGTTTTGAGTGTCTGTATTCACATAAACGTGTCTTGTTCGTAAAGCATCCCAAACTGCTTTTGCAATTTTGTATTTTGAAATAATATCTATTTGATCTTCGGGAAGATATTGATAAATGTAAGCAATTGAGGTTTTATCATTTTTTGTCAATTTCAGTGGTTAATTGTGGTTCAATCATTACCCATAATCCATTTGCTTACAAATAGGTTGCATTCATATTCTCTAAGTAGTATAATTTGTTGATATTAACATTGGGTATTAAAATGGGTTGTTAATCTCATTTCCTTAAATTTTGAAAGTATCCCCTTGATCCTTATCATCCCTTACCCATTTTTTTAAAAAAACTTTTGATATGATAAAAGAAACTTTAATTTTATTATTTTTGTTTACACAAAATCTGTATAAACATGTAAATTTGATAAATATCTTAAATTTATAAAAAGGAGTTAAAAGGTTTAAAAGTTTTTTTTTGCTTAAAGAAAAAAATCGGTAGCTCCCCTTTTTTTTAAATTAGGGTTTTGGTTTTCCCCTTTTTTTTCCTTGCGCTGCTCCTTTCTGTTGAGAGAAACCCTCCAATGGTTTCTTTCTTCTTGATCGCAAAATCCTAGTGGTTTTTTTCTTTCGATTATTACTTGAAAACAACGACTTGCTGTAGATTGTCCGCTTGATGCCTTCGATGCGATGGTCACTATGACCGAATGTTGCATCAAAATAAAAACAACACAAGATTTCAAAGTTCAGTAAATCAAACTTTTCATTATATGAAATCACAAACATATGTACATATTTATAGGCCTCAAAGAGGCGGTTATGAAGTGGGGTCCGGCTGGCAGTTACAGTTGAGGCGGCGCAGCCGTAAGAGGGGCGAGGGCAGTGGTATGTGTGTGTTACATAATAATAATAATAATAATAATAATAATAATAATAATAATAATAATAAATAATAATAATAATAATAATAATAATTATTATTATTATTATTATTATTATTATACAATTAAGGTTTATTATAATGAAATTGTCAAGATTAAATTATCTAGCACTAGGTGTCCCACCTATCTACTCAATTATCTTTAAAAGATAATTGTTTCAACTACACACAAATATCTTTTACATACACTATTGACATCTGAATTTAAGACTGTTGATTAGACAATTAATTAAACTTATAGAAAATTAATATTAATTTCACAAGAATTAATTAGTTCAATGGGTAGATAATTAATGGTTATTTTTATAAGAGTGTATATATCACCTACAGCTTAAAATCTAATATGAAATATATTTCCACAACTAAGTAGCTAGAATTAATGGAATATTGCATATGTACCATGTCATCTATCTCTCGATCTTCTATGTACGTTATGGTATATATATATGAACCTAGTCATGCATGAGGGCAAGATGATGAAATGAGAATATATCATAACTTTTTACATCTGCTGGTCCTAACAATGAATATTGACTTCAATTCACATTTTCAGCGTTGTAATATTTGTATGTTAAAATAACGGTGTCAATCTTTGAATAGAGACTCAATGCCAACCATTTTCAAGCTTCTGATGCATCTGTGTACGTTCATAGATGAATGGGACGCTAATTTGTTCCCTAGCCAACTATATATCTTATATATATACTTGTAACTATAAGATGTTTATTGCCACGTACAAACACTAAAGCACAACAAATGACAACTACAGATGATGGGAACGTCAAGTGTCTCTAGGGGCTCCTCCGAACACTTCACTGGGATTGATGTTTTATTTGGGATTTCCTACTGAAGTGTTTGGGGGAACTCCAAGAGCCACCTTACACGAGCAAACTAGATGTCATGCACTTTGCCTATTATACAGCTTCTCATGCATTCTCTTAATAATTAAGTATATTGCTATATGAAAATTTGAGTTTTAATTGCATCTAAATTTATTAGGCAGAAAACTTATATATTCAGAACATTTTAATATTTTTTTTTCCTTCAACAGTTACATTGCACAAAAACTGTTTAGAAAGAGGAGATTAATTTGGTAATGAAAAAGTAGAAAAGAAGTATGATAAATGTTATTTACGTAATGAAAACTTAAAACACTTAGGCTTATCATGAATTATATATTCTTCATTTGTCAGATGCCATTCAATTTGATCTGAGCTTCTTGAAGACCCTTGACATGCAGACATTTTATCAGGTAAAACTGTGAAAGGCGTCATGAAATATAGGAACTTGATTCACTATTAAAGACCAGTTCCATTCTCGTTAATTACTAATTCCAATACCACCGAAAGGTTCATAAGTTGTACTAAAATGGTATATTTGCAATGCGTAGCATTTCAGAAAGTCGACGGATAAGTTTATGGGAGAGTAAAAGCATGGGCGACGATGGCCCTACTTAGACAGATGGAACTTTTCGTCTGTAATAAAATGGGGGGGGGGGGGGGGGGGGGGGGGGCGCAACAACATATCGAAGTTGAAAAGAAGCTACAACAACCCAGCTAGACCTCGAATATCGTAAACTTTTGGCTTTGCATAATGGAACGCTAATATTGCAATGTTAGTCAATGCATTGATCTCTAATGGTCAAGGTAAATCTGGAGTCAAAAGGACTAAAGAGGATCTTTGCCAAGGTTCAAATAGTAGCATTGGTTCCTGTCGGGAATATTTGTTACAAGGTACTAAATGGTGTTGCACTGAGTTTAATATTGCTAGATATATCTTAATATTGTTAGAACAACTGAAGTCGGAAGTTAATACTGCTAGTACGAAGTTAGTACTTATAGAGTTATAGTACAAAGTTTATGCTGCTAGTCTAAAGTTACTACTGCTAGTTCTAACTACTGTTGCCGAATTTAATACTAGTTGAAGGTATTAATACTGCTCACCAAAGTTAATACTGTCAGGCCAAAGAGTTAATAATGTGAGTGTTACAGTTACAATTGTTTAGTGTTTATGATCCAAAGTATCTACTCCTTAGTGGATCTGACAAAGGTGAATAATCAGATCAAGACAAGAAAAGATTCTGACAAAGGTGAATCAAGACAAGAAAAGATTCTTTCTCGAAAACACAACTAATGGAAGACACTAAGTATAAACCCATACCTTGAACACATACTTATATATTTTGTTATATACTTTAACATTTGTAATACTGGGTATAAAGGGAGAGGTGTTGTTCGAGAGATAAGTGTGGACAATTGATTAAATGTTAAAGGCAAGAGTGCAATCACACAAGATTCGGTTAAGAGGGTCAATTTAGTGAGTCAATTGTAAGAGAGTTTTTCAGCCTCAAGGTCAACTTGTTGATCCTTGTATAAAGTGGTTTGTACGTCTGTTGTGTTATAACAGATTGAGGCTTAAGTTTGTAATTACCTTGATTGTAATCATATACTTCAAGTAACTAATACAAAGATTGTTTGATATTCATGTTCCTTGTTCTTATATTTTGTCTTGTATTCTTTTGTAAGTACTAAGGTGCTATTCCGCAAGCTTCCTTAGTATATCTTGGATCATTGTGTGAAAAATTGGCTTTGCATAATTGAAGGCTAATATTGCAATGTTAGTCAATGCATTGATCTCTAAAGGTCAAGGTATATATGGAGTCAAAAGAAGAACTAAAGAGGATCTTGGCTAAGGTTCAAATAGTTGCATTGGTTCCTCTGGTAGTAGATACTACAAACTAGACAAACAAAGGAAAGAAAAGCATGTAGGGATGAAGAAAACAAATATTAAGATCTCATGGAAGGCATCAACAAAGATAGATATGAGTGGGATGCAAAACATCAAAATTGAGCTTCTTTGTAAACTTATGATTTTTGTATTCAAGTCTAAGTGAGTAGTGACCATTATTAATGTAAATACTCAGTATTGACCTGTGTGATTACAAAGTAACTTTTATACCTGGTGAAATATTCATATGAAAGCAATCATTTGATAGTTTTCTCGTCATCAAATATGGGGAATATATTAATCAGTGTAAGTCCATTGTATATGTTTGATGAGACAAAAGATAGCATTAAAAATTTAACTTAGAATTTTAATCAATTTGTTTCAGGCTCATGAGTAGTGAGTCTCAATTTGAGAAAGAGTAATCTGTAAGTTGTTAAGTAATCGAATGGATTAATCTTAAGTTAAGTTTAGGTGTTCTTTAATGTGTTTGAACTTTGAAGTGAAGACAGGAATATTAGTTCAAATAACAGCTCAAAGAGTTTAACCTTTATTAACTAAGTACGTTTAAAGAGGAAACCGGCATATGGATCAACTAGTTTTTTTATGGTCATAGGTTGTGAATTGAAGTTCGATACAATGAATACATGTAACAGAGTTTAAGAGTAAAATTGTATGTTCAACTTTTACATGTGATTGTGTATTTAACCTCTATTCTATCACAATGTTGGCGACTTGTCTTAGCCTTTTGGTACAAACTGTTTATAGTTCATGTAGGTGTACAAGTTTTCCATCAATGTTTACTTAAAATATGTGCATGTGAGCATGTATATGGTTTGTTGGTTTATGTAAAACAAGCTAAAATATACAAAAGCTACAAAGAGAGACATACAAAACTAGAATATATAAAAACAAGCTAAAATATATAAAAACATCGAGTAAGAAACTAAAAAATTAATATGAAAACACCTATTAACCAATTATACCAAGTAAATTACTAAACTAATTATCAAACTAATATGTAAATACAACTAGTTACCAAAAAAGTAAGCTTACATGTACATAATATAGAGCAGATCTAAAAATAAATGATCTCTAACTAGCTATGAGTCTCGTCATCTCAAACAATTACACATGTAATACAACTCATAAGAAATTGACTAGCTTCAAATATAATACCCCATCAATGAAAGATCATGAACTAAATTTACCTAAAGTCCTAAACAGGTAAACATGAATCTTTGGAACTAAACTATTCCATGATTCCATCTTTTTTAAACCTCATTTATTTTTTCCTTTCTATTTTGCATTGGTAATAGGCTTCTCATCTATGAGCCCATCACACTACTAGATATGACTTATGAGCTTGCTTATACAATATGCAGGCTGAAGGCCATAGGCCCATTTGCTAGGACTTACTGTTTAGCTATTAATGTTTTCTTAGAATTTTCTATTTATATCCTTTTTTCTGTATTTTTATTGTATATTTCAATTTAATAATATTCTACATATTTTCTCTTTGATTTCAACAGTTTTCATGGTATGGGGTGTGGCTTATAATAGATGTTAATATCGATACATTGTTAGAATCCTACACCCAGATAAGGTGTTAAGGCAGAAGCTTGATGTTACTTAAAATTTTAGAATGAATGTTTTTGCAATCATATTAAGGTGTTAAGGCAGAAGCTTGATCTCATTACGTCAAACAGTTGTATTCAAGCAATCAAGCCAGAAAAGTAATATTCTCAAGCAAACAGTAACCGTGAAAAGATATCTGACATTATGATGTTACTTAAAATTTATTCTTTATGAACTTAAATGGAATATTGCATACCATGTCATTTCTCTTCTATGTAATGGTATATATGAACCTAGTCATGCATGAGGGAAAGATGATGAATTGAGAATATATCATAACGTTAGTTCTTCAACTGGTCCTTATGACCATGACTTCTCATTTTCATAATTTTAATACTTTTATGTTAAAATGAGAGCGTTAATCTCTGAATAGAGACTCGATGCTAGCCATTTTCAAGCTTCTAATGCATCCATGTTCTTATATGGTACACTTGGTTCCCTTGTTATTATCTATATATACATGTAACTATAACATGTTTATTGTCATATCAAACACCAAGGCACAGGACAACTACGAACGAACAGAATGTCAGATGTCCCTAGGGGCTCCTCTGAACACTTCATTGGAATGTTTTGTTTGAGATTTAATTTTCTACTGAAGTGTTTGGGGGAACTCCAAGAGCCATGTAACTATAAACATACAGATCACACACTAAGGCACATGCAACAAAGGACAACTATGAACAAATTAAGGGAATGTTAGGTGTCTCTAGGGGCTCCTCCGAACACTTCATTGGGATGTTTTGTTTAAGATTTCCTACTGAAGTGTTTGGGGGAACTCCAAGAGCCGCTTGACACTAGCAAACTAGAAGTCATGCACTTCGACCGCTTCTCACACATTCTTTTTAGTACAATATTAATGTATGAAATTTTGAGTTTTGTTATTCTATTTATATTAAACAGAAGACTTATTTAACACGCAATTTTAATGTTTTCTTTCCTTCACACAGTTACATTGCACAGAAATCGTTATGAAATAGGATTTGAGCCTCTCTTCTCCAATATAGATCATGTGATATATCCATTCATTTTTCTTGAAGTACCCTGACATGAGGATGTTTTCTCAGGTGAAATACATGTGTTACGTACTCCATGCAATTAAAGAAAAAAAGAAAACGACACAAAAAGATATTACGTATTCTGGCCAAAATGCTTTGAGTTGCGTCCATGAGTAACAACAGGAGATACTTCAATCATTCCACTACATTGGACCAGACCAGTATACAAGTAGAAACTCTAGTAACTAATGTGAAACTCTAGTAAGTAATGTGACGGGCTCATGTACAAGTAAATCCAAAATATTTAGACTGTTTTGGACAGCCTAGTCTGTAGGACCCAATTGTATCAAGTATCAATAAAGAATCGAAGCAATTGTCAAAATGATGATCTCGTTCGTATGTATGTAGCGTTAGAGAGAAAAACGAGAGCTTGAAAGTTACGTATGAATTTCTTGTTGAATTAGGGCTTACAATCTTGTATTTATACCCCTTGGGTATTTACAAAAGTTACCCTAAACTATCACTAATATCATATGTAATGCTAAACTCCACTAAAATATATTGAACACAATGTAGGACCTAACATTCTCCCCCTTTGAGTTTTTTTCACTTTGTTTGGGTAATAAAGGTTGTAACTTGCTCAAAGCAAAATTAACATTTGTCCCATATTGACAGCTAATTAACTGTTTCTGATTGTTGCGTATAACAATAATTCGTAATACATAACAATAATAACTTTTTTATTCTTACAAAAGTATTAATTATTTTTCTCATTCATGTAAATGATGTTGCACTATGGCTGTGACTCTGTGAGTTTGCTAATTAGCTTGACTTGAAAGGTTCATGCCTCCAAATTCACCGCGAATGACCTTCTGTTAATTGCACCATATATGGAGATCAAGAAGAACGCTCAGATATATATCAAGTAAGGTTCCGACATCGAAGAACATATATATTTTTTAGAAGAACATAGAGAACACTCGTAAAAATAGAAAACTTAAGAAAATTACACTCAATCTGTAATTTAAAATAACAAATATATATTCAACAAAAATAAGTTAGAAATATAAGTTTGTGTGTTCCAACTCAAAACCAATATGTTGTGAGAGCAGTAATCAAGGACACTTAGGCTGAGTGTTATACCACGGGAGTGGGCTCGGGAGTTCGATCGGGGCTTTCGGCTCTTTCGGGAACACCATTTCCGGGTGTTCGGTTTCTGCTTCGGGACTTGGCTCTCGGTTTCTTTTACCCGAGACTAATCTTTCACCCACCCCACCCCACCTCCAACCAATCAAACAATTACACATTTATTTATATTTTCTTTTCTTTTTTTTTAAGTGAAAAGGAAAGGGGAAAGATGAAAGATGGGTATAACACTAGTTGGGGGTAAGGAAAGGGGAAGGGAAAGAAAGCTAATGTGGCGCTGATGTGGCTGTGGGTAATGAAAGATGAAAGATGGGTATAACGCCTAGCCTTATAATATGTATATTACAAGGGTTCTTTTTTTTGCGCCTACCATGTAATTTTGTGGAATTCCAACTCAAAACCAATTGGTTGTGAGAGGAGCAGCTCATGACACTTATAAAACATATTACAAATTCACTTTTCGTTCGATGTGGGACATTACTCAACAAGAAATTCATTGAAAATGTGATAAAAAAATCTCGTTCAAATCCATGAGAAATTTTCCTAGCGAACTTTTACGAACGAAATTCAGTTGAAAATTAGTAGGAAATGGTTTTTCATATAGGCTAAAAAGTTGTTTTTTGAACCAATATAACTTTGAAGCTGTTAATAAGAATAGAAGATAGTAGGTTTATATGGACATAACAGTTATAATTGTTGTTTATGGTAAAAAGCTGTTGTATATGAATTATCATCCTTTTATCTACAGTCAAATATTGTAAAGAATCCGCAAAAACAGAATTTGCCAGCATTAAAATAAAAAAATGCTTTTTAACAATCAAACCGAAAAATCTTATGAATCTTTCAAACCAACCAAAAGAGTTTGACAAAAAGAAATTCATGGAGCCATGCATTGCACGGCTCTTTAAACCCACCAAACGTTTGATTCAATAAAGCAGAATATATGAAATTTATGTTACAAAGTACAAACAATTAAAAAAAAAGAATTTAATTTATGCAGAAAAGAAGATATATACATAGATTTTATGGCAGAAGAACAAATACTAATGGTCCATGAGACCAACAAGCTGCAGAAGCAAGTGGATGGGGGGTTCTTAATGGTGAATTGGCTTGCTTGGATTGGACCATCTATGACTCACCACCACCCCATCACTGGACCGCCACGCTTACTTTTCAACCATCTCTTCTGCACGTGATTACCAGCGACTCCAGCAAACAGCAAAATATACACAAAGATACGTACTCTTAACTTCCTTATTTCCCTCTTGTCTTTTATATTGTTTTATTTTGTTTGTAAAATGTTATTTTATCATTACTTTGATCACTTTCACCTATATCAGGTTATTGCTTTTGTTCATACCGATTTGTATTGATTTTCTAATAACTTTTTATTGAATTGTCGCTTTTACAAAACTAATTTAATAGACGAATCTGCTTTTCAGAAGAAAAAAAATTTAATAGACGAATGTTATGTATCGTCTTAAAAAGTTGGTTTATATCGGACTTTTAATGAAATATGACGAATGAGTCATGCAAAGATTTATCTTATTAATATTGATCTTAGAACGGGTCTATTGTTAGAAATCTGGGTGTTTCGATTGCTAAGATTCACCAAGAGTCATGCTACATTTTCAAACTGTAATATTTTGATCGTATAATCGAAAATTCACTTAGATAGAACTTAGTTCTTCAATAGAGAATCGAAAAAATTATGAAAACTGTGTACCAAAACCAATGACCAATGAAATTGACGTAAAACTATCATAAGACAGTTGCAAAACCACCAATTAACTGTTATAAATCGGGTGAGTCAAAACTGGGTTTGAGAACACAATTTTGGATTTCCAGCCGGGGGTTCTGCCCCTTGGACCCCGACCCCTAACCCCTGTCGTTCAGGGACTTTACCCTTAAATAATACTTTGAATCAATATAAACTCAAACAAATATGCACTCCGCACCACCTTTACTTGTTGAATATTTATCAGTGTTACATATATCACAAATTTATCCTATTACACTTAAATAATATTGGTGATACAAATTACCAACATCTATAGAATCCTCCGAGAAAACTCTTTCTTTATTTAAAAGGGTAAAGTTATGTTAATTTAGTTTACTAGAATCCCCATAAATTAGATGGAATTATAATCCAATTACAATAAATTCTCTTATTTGGTTTAGCTAATGAAAGGAATTAGATTTCTTAAAACTTTCCACCAAATTAAGGAGGTAAAATACATTTACATTCGTGGTGATCTAATAAATAAGTTTAAAGAGTTAGAAGGTGACCCGTGCGTTATAGTGAGAAACTAAAAATAAAGATTAGATGTTCGTGTGATATACGGATTGGTTTTAAAAAGTAAATATTAATTAAAAGATATTAAATAATTATAAAGCACAAATTGAATTTAAAAAGTAGATATTAATTAAAACAAATGGTGATCTGAGAAGATTCGAACCCATATGGAATGAGTTGATGTCCAAAATCTTTACCAACTCGCTTACACAACACTTAGTTAATTGAGTTAGTTATTACATATATATTAGATAACATTGTCATTTGTCAGGGTTTACGATTCATTCTCCTGCCTTTAAAAAAATTATATTTTTATACAAATTTTCTTGTTTTAAGCAAATGAACCTATTTATTTGAAGGCTAAATTTACCATAAATAATAAAAAAATGATACATTATTCTATTTTTTTCTCTAATAACATCTGAAGTCTATTAGTTTTCTTTTTAATCCTCTTTATTAATTTTGATAGTTATATTAATTTTGATGATAAATATAAGAAAAAATTAGAATGTAAATATGTAAAATTTGCGGACGTTCTGCTTTATGACGTGGCTGAATTGAAGACAACTTTTGGCAGCTCCAAAGAGACGTTTGGGCGGAAAGGGAAAAGCAAAAAAGAAAGGGGATTAAATTTCAAATGGGGTATTGACACGTGTATTTGTTAGTGTTGTGTACCGGAATAGAAGAAATATCAAGTTGGTTGGAACCATGTCACGTGACACCGGGGGACCTGCACATGGGGTAAACATTAACTTATGGATTTATATATCTTGTTTATGCAACCGCGAGACCACTTATAGTAACTATGTATGTTATGATTACGGGTGATCTAAGTGTATTTGAAGGGTGCTTTTAGTCTTTTATGTTCGTTTAAAGAGTTCAAACCTATTTGTTCGTAATCAACTCTCTCCAATTAAAATTCAATCCCTGTATAGAAGTGATTAATGCTTGAGTGACCATCTTCTACACGGTATTGCCACTTGCCAATTCAAATAATTGGATATTAAAATCCACCAAATCATTCAATTGTTCCATTTTTCATTAAACATGCGTTTGAGGCTTTGAGTTGTTGAGCGTCTCCTTCCTCTTAATAAATTTAAGGTCCCTAATTCTAGACATTAGTTTATTTCACTTGGTTTTTGCAATGTTCATGGTTGTTTCTGTATTAGTTATAGGCTGTGAAAATTACCGACATACGTCATTAGAAACAATGAAAACTGACTAATGGAATTTCTATTTTGTTGTTCTATCAACAAAATAGAAATATAGTAGTTATTTCTCAAAACAAATTTCAAAGTTATAGAAACATAGTTTCGTATGTTTGCAATATGATCATAATAATAACTTTTTATGTTATTGAAGTATGAGCTTTTGTTTCACCAATATATGATAATGATAAAATCAAGGTTAACTATAAACTTTTGTTATTGAGGTATTAACACGTAAATTTATTTGTATTTGAATCAAATTCTATTATCCATTTATTCTATGATGATTTGACTAGAAATTTAAGATGTTCTAATTTTCACAAATGAGTAACTTTCTTATCTGGTCTTCGATATTTATATTTATTTAATGTTAAGCAATATATGTTTTTATATAAATAATATAAGTATTTAAAGCAAAAGTATAAAATCATCTTCTTAATTATCTTAACTATATTATGGTGACTATTGTTTAACAACTCATTAAACTTAATTACAATCTTTTTTTTATTTTATTATTTTTTTAAAATTACGTTAAAAACCAAAAAAAAAGGAGTTGATGTGAAAAAGAGAAATAATGAAAATTAGAACATGAGAAAGAAAACTAATATGTTGTCGAAATAAACTATTTGCTGACATCGCATTTCACAAATATCATACCTCTACATTCTTAAAACCGGAAATGTTGTTAAGCACAGACTATTTGTTACCGTTTTATTACGGAAATACCATGCCTGTGTTTAAATAATAATAAATTAATCATAGCAGAACAATTTAAGAGTTTTAAAAAGATTGTTTAATATGACATTGAAAGAGTTGTGGATGGTCGTGTCATGGGCTCTTACATGTACCATTTTTTTACTGCCCATCTAGTTTTTCATGGCTTAGAAGTCAAAGTAGGATGATTAATGATATATGTGGTCTTTTGTTTGTATTGGTATTTTTTTTTTTTTTTGGTTAATGAATAATGTTTTTCTTAAATATAAAGACCATTTTGAAAAACCGACCGAAATAAATCACTTTCTCACATATATCATTCACATCCATCGCTAACATTAAAGTATCTTGGTTGCAAATATACTAAAATATATTCCATTAAAACCAAACATTATAAAAAAAGCTTTTAGCCCAACAATATTTGATGGTTGTAGTAGAGTAGTGTCTTTTCAAGATGTTGTGGATTCAAGTCCAAATATAGACATTGGAGTAGAATTTAAGAGTAGGTTAAGTGGGTGAGTGAGTTTGCAGTTAAAAAAAACTAAACATAATAAAAGAAGAGTTACGCCTCTATTTATTTGTGAGATGCAAAGAGAGAGAAATACAATGAGGACCCGGTCTACGATGGGTTTGATGGCTAGGTTTGGCCAATCTAACCAGACACTTGTAGTTGAACAAAAAGGCATTCTTGTATATTTTTCTTTTTGTGTTAGCTTGAACACCAGTTGATTTTTTCGGGACCAAATCATATCTAAGTGCTTCGTTATAGGAACTTTTAAAATTCAGGGGTCAAGTCTCTTATCCAACCCAAAGTTTGAATTGTTAACAGATATACATATTGTGTATATTTATAATGTTGTATTTGTTTTGTATCTCTTGTGGTTAGCCCACTTGTGTTAGGCCCAAGGCCTTGTAACATTTTGTATATATTCCCTTAGTCAATAATATTTCATTATGGGAAATTATTTGATCACGCCAAGCCCTTCGGTATTATCAATATCAAGGCATATATCCCTCTTCTCCTACTGTTGCCGTCGACTGCCCTCTTCTCTCCTACTGTTGCCGTCGACTGCCCTCTTCTCCTCTCCTTCGTTTTTTTTCTTCTTCTCCTTCTCAATGGCAGGATCATCCAACTCCTCCGACAAGCCCTTCGGTATTACCAATATCAAGGCATATATCCCTCTCATTCTTGATCTTGAGGAGTTGAACTACGATGCTTGGCGAGAGCTTTTTGAAACTCACTGTGTCACTTTTGGTTTCTCGGGTTACATTGATGGAACCGTCACTTCTAAAGGGCCAACCGATTCAGAATGGAAGAAGACTGATTCCTTGGTTAAGTTATGGATTTATGCAATTTCTCAACATTTGTTACGTATGATTCTCCAGAAAGATGTTAGTGCTCGGGATGTTTGGTTAAGCCTCGAAAACTTATTTCGGGATAACAAGGAAGCTAGGGCTTTTCAACTTGATCATGAACTTCGGAATATTTCGATTGGCAACTCTTCGGTAACGGAATATTGTCAACGCTTAAAAACTATTTCGGATTTGTTAGCAAATATTGATTCACCGGTTGATGAAAAAACTCTAGTTACTAATATGATTAATGGTTTGGGGGACAAATTCGAGCATCTCGCTAGCATTATCCGGCACTTATTAAAAATGGTACTTGGGAACTTGTACTGCGGGCTAGTGATGTTAATATTGTTAGATCCATGTGGCTGTTTAAACATAAGTTTCGTGCAGATGGTTCTATTGACAGGTACAAGGCACGGCTCGTTGCTAATGGCAGAAGTCAGCGCCCTGGTATTGATTGTGACGTGACTTTTAGCCCGGTGGTTAAACCGGCAACTATTCGCACTGTACTCAGCTTGGCCGTGTCTCGGGGGTGGCATGTTCACCAATTGGATGTTAAAAATGCTTTTCTTAATGGTAATCTCACAGAGACCGTATACATGCATCAAACGCCTGGTTTTACTAATGCTTCCAGACCGACACATGTTTGCCTGCTATGCAAGTCCTTATATGGTTTAAAACAGGCTCCCCGTGCCTGGTTTACCCGATTTGCAGATTTTGCTCGTAAGATTGGTTTTCATCACTCCCGTGTTGATTCGTCTTTGTTTATATATAAGAGTAACCTCCAGACTGCGGATCTTCCTTTATATGTCGATAATATTATTCTGACAGCTTCCTAGGACTCCCTTCTTCAAACAATCATTCAACAGCTGGGCAGAGAATTTTCGATGACAGACTTGGGTCCACTTAACTACTTTCTTGGTATTGCAGTCACGCGCGATCAAGACAGCACGTTTCTTTCTCAATCCAAATACGCGCAAAGCATCCTTGAACGAGCAAATATGATGAATTGTAAACCGTGCATTACTCCTGTTGATACTCAGGCAAAACTGGCTGCTGATGGTTCTCCAGTCAAAGACCCTACTTTATATCGCAGCCTAGCTGGGGCACTTCAGTTTCTTACATTTACTCGCCCGGATCTTGCCTATGCGGTACATCAGGTTTGTCTCTTAATGCATGACCCTCGAGAACCATACTTCACCGCCTTGAAACACATTTTACGATATATCCGAGGCACCTTATCACACGGTCTCCAGCTTTACAGGTCCAGCACTGATCACCTCATTGCATATTCAGACGCTGATTGGGGTGGGTGTCCCACAACCCGACGCTCCACCTCCAACTATTGTGTTTATCTGGGCGATAACATTATCTCTTGGTCCTCTAAGCGACAGCCGACTTTATCCCGTTCGAGCGCCGAAGCCGAATATCGAGTTGTTGCCAATGATGTTGCTGAAACTGTTTGGCTCCGCAATCTTTTTGCAGAACTGCAGTCGCCTCTATCGAAAGCCACCATTGTATACTGCGACAATGTGACTGTTGTGTACTTGTCTTCCAATCCTGTTCAGCACCAGCGGACCAAACACATTGAGATCGACCTTCATTTTGTCCACGACAGAGTTGCCACCGGTCATGTCCGGGTGCTTCACGTTCCATCTTCGTCTCAATACGCGGACATTTTTACCAAGGGACTTCCCTCGCGGCTCTTCTATGAATTTTGTACCAGTTTGAATGTTCGCCAGGCTCCAACGATTCGAACTGCAGGGGATGTTAACAGATATAAATATTGTGTATATTTATTATGTTGTATTTGTTTTGTATCTCTTGTGGTTAGCCTACTTGTGTTAGGCCCAAGGCCTTGTAACATTCTGTATATATTCCCTTAGTCAATAATATTTCATTATGGGAAATTATTTGATTGATATGAATTTTGAGTTTTCTTTCCCACCATACGTCTCCATCGTGTTGCCTTTTAACCTGGTTTTGTTCTTCAAGTAAACTCTAACTTTAGATATTGTTCCTATCCAGATCTCATTTAGCCTTTTTTCCATTTCAATCGTGCTCCACACTTAGTTGAACCTCACCAAGATGAATTGTTTTCCACTTGCAAGTCTTTTCCTGGCTAAATAGGCATTGACTAGAGCTCCAAATTAATGTCTTGAACATCATCCAAAACTATTGATCTTTCAAATTCTCCGAAAAGTTGCAGATGAAGAACGATGTTGAATTCGGTATTCTCCTACCTGATGCCAATGAGGGTCCGTGATGGAACCTTCCATTCTAAAACAAAGACACAATGCACTTTCTTATGGATTGTTAAATACTAGTTATCATATAAATAATTCTTTTTACTCGGAAAGAGAATATATCACAGAAAATTAAGTCAAAAAAGGCTAAAAATACAACACTAGCCATGATTAGTCTCCAAGACACTCTCTCCTTCTTTTACAAACTCGACTTATACGATCATATTTCTAATCCGGTGTGCTACTACTCACGGGTCAAGTTATTTTTAGTTTTAACAGTGAGGGAAGTTAAAAAGTGGTTTGGGGTCACAGTGGACTACTGTATGAGTATTCTTAATGTGGCAGTAGTGAAAAAAAATGATGTAATACTAAGATAATATTCAAGAAAGTCATACGTCCATAAACCATCACAAAATGCTCTTAAGGGAGACTCTAAGAGCATGTGAACACCGTTAGACTAAAGTGTGTCCTTTTTAATTTATTTTGAATAGAAATCTATAAGTTACAAAATTCCTTTTTATTATTCTAAAGGTAGGTGATTCGTATATATAACCTACAATATATAATTCCCACATTTTAATAATTAAAAATGTAAATAATACAACACCTCATGACCCATACAAACAATATCATTTGTATTCTATAATTTATGAAAATATAGTGTATTTTGAAAAGGTGTTTGTAAAAGATACTTAAAATGACAGAAAATGAAATAAAAAGGTGATAATCCTACATTGAAACACTCTGGAAAACTTATCTCTATATATAAAGTAAAATAAAGAGGTCAAGGTCAAAGGATCTCTCCGGTCTCCACCTACATTTTGCCTACTCTCTCTTTTAATAATTGGATTGTATTTTATAATAATTAAGAGGATTTATGAACGGCAAAACTAGGTTTTATAGAAATAAATATATTATTTTGCTATCTTTATCACATATTCATAATTAACCACACTTCTAGTTCTTGTCGTTTGCACCAAATCATCCTTGCAATTGTCGTATAAATCATTTTCCCTTTAAATAAAATATAATTGTATATGAACAACAGTTAAGGATCTACATCTTCTCATGTTATGATCAAATTAAAATGATTGGTCAAGTTCTTACAAACATAAAAGAAAGACCTACAAAGAGATCAATTTATAATTTTAGTATCTCCATCTTATCCTTAGGTTATCTATTTTGTTATAACCCTCTTGATCGATCTGACTTATTGTTAAAAAGATAATCATAAGTATGGAACATTACTGTATATTGTGTTTCTTATTTAGGTTTGTATTGGTGTTTGTAGGTGTAAACAAGTTTAAAGTGGAAAAACTGGATACAAAGGCTGGATAACTTGGAGGGCTAAAGTGAAGATTTGTGTTAAGTTGAAGGGCTAGCTTGAGTTAATTGGATGCTTGAGGGGTTGTAGGGTATTCCTCCTCATATATGTTTAGTCTGTTCTCGAAAAGAGGAGTTATCAACAGAAGAAAATGAGATAGCCTGTTCTTGTTAATTAGGTCTTCACAGAGCAATTCTTGATTAAAAAATTGAAGGTTCTTTCGTATCATGTTTTCGTACATGGTATCAGAGCCTATGGTGCCGTATTCTTCAGATCGTGGAGTTGATTCAGTCGTGCAAATCAATCGTAGTTTGATGCCGTATTCTTCAGATTGGCTAGTCGACAGTCTAATCGACGGTCCCTCTAGGGTTTTCAGATAATTTGTTTGGGGTTTCCTCTTGGATTTGGTGCAGTTCATCGACGTCGGTTCAAGGACGTACGATCAGTTGTCAACGTTTTTCTTGGATTTGGTATTGCTGCCCAGGATCAGGGTTCCGAGAATATCTATTTTTGAAGAATCGGTATGAATTGATTTGTTCCGAGTCAGCGCCGAACTGTTTGGGTTGATTTGTTTGCAAGAACATGGAAGTTATAGAAACTGGTTCAAAGGGTTCAAGTCGGTATGTCTCTACACATTCATCACTGATCAATGTTCTCCCAGATGACATTGCTCTAACCTGTTTGGCAAGGATTCCTCGTAGATATCATTCACTCCTCAAATGTGTTTCAAGAAACTACCGGGATTCTTCGCTTTTTTTTTCAACTTTACTCTCTTACCCACAAGAGATTCTTCGTTTTTTGAACTCCTATTCGTCTCTTTTAACACCCCTGTTTGAATCTTCATTCTTTTTGTTTCCATAGGTTTATGAAACTCATACTTTATTTATCTGAACCCCATTTCAGTTCATGTTTTTGTTTGTGTGGTTAGATCCTAAAACCCATGTTACGTTTTGTTTAAATTCGAAAACCCATGTCGAAAATGCAAATTTCTTGAAATATCTTGTGGATTTTCTTGTTTGGTTATTAAAATCAGATGGTTGGGAATGGTGGTGTAAATGTTACTTCAAAGAAGAAATTTTCAAGATTACTTGTAGATATTAATGTCACCTGCTACTCCCTCTTCTTTTGTCTCTAACCTATGGTCATCATCAAATTCCCCTTTTATGGCCTTATTATTTGTGTCACTGGACTATCAAAAGAAGCAAGAAAACAGGTAAAGGATGCAATAGAGAGATTGGTGTGGTTGGGTGCTTCAGAGTTGTTGGTGTGGTTTGTCTCAGTTGTTCATGCTAAGTTTTGAACATCGATTCACAATTCTGATCTTTGTAGTTCTTACTGTGTTCGGGCAAATCTGGGATTGTTTTGTGGGGTTGTGTTTATCAATTTCATCCGGTCGATTATTTCTTGGTTCTGTTTTTTAGACTGATATGTGAAGATTGTTCGACTTTCTGAATTTACTTCCGCTGCTACAACTAAGTTTGTTGAAAAGAGTTGGTCTATCTACGAAGACTAATCTGTAAGAATTTCTTTCCTATCTTGACTCGTAGCAAGTTACTCCTCGGTGAGCTCTTGTGTTGGACAAGAGTAAACTGCCCACCGTTGTGATACTTGGCCTATACGCAAGAACCATTTGTGTTTCTATAATTTTTTTATATATGTGAGTTGCTTATGATATGTGTTTCTTATTCGGTTTCTTTCTTGTTTGCTACCATTTTTTAATACTTGTGTTTGTCATTGACATTTTGGTCAAATCTCCTTGTAACTGTATGGTGTTGGCTAAGGTTGATTTCAGGATTATTTGTGTTTTTTTATATATAATATTCTAGCACTTGGTAAACTCTTTGCTTAGTCTTGACCTAAATTCTCGAGAGGTTTTTGGAATCCTGTTCCAAGACAAGGTGTTTTTTTTCTTTTTGTTTATGCAAGTCTCTGTAACCCTTGTTAGAGTGGTTATGATCTTTTTGAATCAACATGGTTTTTAAGTGTTGCATGGCCCGGTTTTTGGTTTATTATTGTTGTCACGATCAGATCGATCTTTCTGAGTACCTTCATTCAAACTTTCTGATAACTGGTATGTGTTGTTTATATTTTTCTTGTTAGTACACCTTATAACTTCAAGTATTATATTAGAGTTATAAGTGCGCTTTTTGGAAAAAATTTGAACGGTTGTTAGAAGGGTTTTTGGTTATTTTTGACACTCGCAATATTGTTATTTGATAGTTCTGGTTAATTGGTAGAAATGAGTTTTCATTGCGTCTTAGTTGGCAAACTAATATAGCCATTATTATGTGATACAATTAATTAGTTGGTTATAGTTTTCCTCTTATCATATCGTTATGTTGACTTGTTTTGTTTTTTTACAGTCTTAAATCTAGGCATTAACTAAACTTCTTATAAAACACACATGTGTTTTTTGAATTATTATATCTTTGACTAATATAATTGGTCAAAGTGTTTTATCTTAAAAGAAGTTGTTGGACTATCTTATAGTTTCATCCTTCTACTTCATATTAGTTGGTTGATAAGATGTCACAGAATTTGTATTGTTTGAAAACATACATTTAGTATTAAAGAGGTTCAAAAGGGTGTTCGGATTTGAGATTTTCTAAGTTCATCTATTTTAAAATTTTGAACATGCTTTCTCTCAACAGTTACACTTTGTTGGTAAAAGAGTCTTATATTGATAGACAAGCGTATATCTTTCATGTGAATTTAGTGGGTGTTATTATCTTTTTGATATGGCTAGTCGGTTAGATATGTGATATGGCACATAGTTGACCAAATGAGTTTGTTAACAGATCATCATTCATTTAACGGAACTGTGTATCACATTATCTTTTTTTATTCATGTTTAAAATACCAACACTCAGAGTCATTTTTGATTAACAAGACATCTCGCTTATTGATTTAAAGTTCACATGAACATATTAACGTCACTTTACTCTTGGAATATGTGATACAGGAAAATAATCAAAGGTTGTGCATTCTTTGCTACACATATTTTTCAGAATGAGTTATTCAGGAATAGCATATTAATGTTTTTTTTGGGGGTCAACATGAAAAATCTTATTTCGAGCATTGAATTTTATTTTTTCGACAAATATGTATCTGTTGGCAGTTTCAGTTTTTTGGTATTCAACGGGTATTGCATTTTTATCTTCAAACTGAATGGGGAGAACATAAGCCGGTCATGTTTTTTGTTCTTCATGGATGTAAACGCATGTGTTTTGGTGGTCTAGGTCTTTCCAAGTATGAAAGTATGTTTTTGGTGGTTTGATCTAGAAGTTTTGTGGCGTGTTTTCAAGTGATATTCATTATGTTTTTGTATCATCAATATTTGGATAAGGCAGAATATTGTCTTATTTGTCTTTGTTTGGCTTATTGATCAATCGTGCATCATTAATAGAGGTGTGTATCTCTATTGATATTATCAATTGGGTTAATTGTCGTAGTTTTGTGTAACGTGGTTTCAACAAGTCATGTTTTTTTGAGGTGGTACTAAAATTTTCAGCATGTCTTAAATGTTGTTACAACGTTCAAGTTTTTTTTATGGCTTATAAGGATTTTTATAGTTGAAAATGTTGTGTATGATATATATACCCAATTCTTGTAGATATCTTTGTTTTTTTTATTGATAAACTCTTTTGAATACTAGATCTGATAAAATTTAGTGTTCAAGAGTTCTTGGACATGAGGTTAACCTCATTAATTGTTCTTTGTCTTACAGAATTGTTTATTCTCTGTTTGACAAGAGTGCCTTATTGTGTTCTTATCTGGTTATGGGTAAAACGGATAGAGCTGTATTGAACTTGCAAGTTTGTTATCTGGTTTGTTTAATCAGATATGTGTTTTGTTTAGAATCTTGAGATTCTAAGATTAATCAGATTTGTATCTGATGTTTTAAAGAATTGTGTGATTCTGAGTTTAACAAAAGTTGTTTTGTCAAAGTTTTTTTGCCGTTAGGTTTCTTGGTGGCATATTTTTTGTTTAGTGAAGAGTTTATTCTTCTTAACCGGTTGTTTTCTGATGGTGTTATCGGAATTATGTTACATTTTTTTGTCTAGTTAAGATTGGAAAATTTTGTTATCGAAAGGTGTTTTTGTAAAGACTGCTAATGTTAAATCTTTAAATCATCTGCAGTTGTGTAAGGAAAGGTTTACACAAATTTTTAAACTTTTTTGATGAACATGTTGTCAACAGAACATTTTTCTTGTTCGCATTAGCAAATTAACCCTTTGAACAAAAAGGGGGAATTGGTCTGTTCGTGAGTTATTAGTAAAAAGAAGATGGTTTTTTCTTAAAGACGCATGTTCTCCTGAATAAGATTGTGGTTGAGAAAATTTAAACCGTTGTGTCCTCAATGTTAGTATTCGGATTGGTTACTTTTTCATAATGCACGGGTTAGTTGAAGTTGATGGCCTTCTGTTTTGTACCAAGTGAATCAGTGTTTGCTATAAAGGGAAGTCTGCTATATTTTCCTAGTTACTTTTTTGTTAATTAACAATATTGTGTTTGTTAGTGTTGAAGTATGACTAATTTGTAAGACTTGAAAACTTGTTTTAGTTGCTTCTAATATTCATTTGGACTACTTTAAATAAATTCATAAGATGCTTCATTTGCTACAAGGTTGATATGAATATTAGGTTTGCTCGACGTGTTCCATACTTAGATTAAGGGGGGATGTTAAAAAGATAATCATAAGTATGGAACATTGCTGTATATTGTGTTTCTTATTTAGGTTTGTATTGGTGTTTGTAGGTGTAAACAAGTTTAAAGTGGAAAAACTGGATACAAAGGGTGGATAACTTGGAGGGCTAAAGTGAAGATTTGTGTTAAGTTGAAGGGCTAGCTTGAGTTAATTGGATGCTTGAGGGGTTGTAGGGTATTCCTCCTCATATATGTTTAGTCTGTTCTCGAAAAGAGGAGTTATCAACAGAAGAAAATGAGATAGCATGTTCTTGTTAATTAGGTCTTCACAGAGCAATTCTTGATTAAAAAATTGAAGGTTCTTTCGTATCATGTTTTCATACACTTATTTCTATTTTTATTCCACAAATGCATTTAGTGATATCCTCGGTTAGGGTAGTGTACAATACATGTGTTTAATTTATGCTTATATACATTTAGACTTGTTGATTATTACCGCGTCTTGTTATTTCCACCTTGTTGTATGATTCTGATTGTTCCTTGGTGCCTCATATTCCCCAACAATCGTATTAGAGTTGCTACTAGAAAATTTGCAAATTAAAAATTGTGAAAGAATTCTGTATTTTGTTATCAACTTTTGTTGGTAATGATTTACCTATAGCTATCAGTCTATCACAGACATGAGACATACTAGACTTCCTAACCCTTTTCGTTCTTTACATCTTCATAATGTTCTATGTTACTCCGCATAATTTACAAAATATAATATATGTTTCATTCGATTTTAATGAATTCGGTTTGACTGTGAAGGATTAGCTATTGGACTATTGGTCACTCTTAGATGAAAATATTCACGAGATCTTTATCTACCACTATCAAAGCATCCTCTCCACTTCCTCTTACCGTCTTTTCTAGGTCCATTGTTATGTTATCACAGCTTGAGTACCCTAGTCTCACTTTATTCAACCCATTGTCAATATTAGTGGTACTAAATATTAGGTTATCTTAAATTTTAAATCACTAATCTCATGTTTTATGGGTTTATTCCCATGTATGTAAGCCATGCTTGCAAGGTTTCTTTGTATGCACTCTTTTGTTTTGAAAAACAAAACAACTACATATTGAAAAACAAAGTATTGTAACATTATCATGGATGGGAGATTATTAACCCCCAAACTTTACGTAATAACTATAATTCTAGACTAATAAACCACCATCTTATTACCCTTTTATTATTTGCGCTTATTTATCTTTCTACACATTAGATCAACACAAATACTATAAATAATATAAAAAATTTTAAAAAAAGAAATAAATAAGTCTCATATTTTTTTTGAACGGTAAACACACTCACCTATCTAATTTTCACCTTATGTCAATATGTCCTTAAGAGAACTTGAACCCTCAACCTTTAAGAAGAAGAGACACCTTAGTCACAACTTGGTCTAGGACAAAGACCCTTTGATAAATAAATCTCATATATCATCATATTATATATATATATATAACTAGAAGAATGCATTAGTAAAAGAGAGTAGATATATCATTTGCTTATTTTATAGTTGTCTCTTCATTAGTCACTAGTTTAAGAACCCGTGCACGCACGGGTGTTATATATAAGTTTTTTAAAGGAGACAACATTATTTAACTTTTAATTTTGTGGTCTTGCCGCAACAAAAAAAATGCACCTACATTTTCAAACTCGGCAATAGTTTATTAAGCAAACCAGGAGAATGCAAATGAAAACACAAGTAAAGCTACGAAGAAATATATAAAGTAGATCGAAAAGAGTTTTCAAGTACGTAAAAGTGTGTCCAAGTACTCAGGTACTTACATTACAAAAAGTTATTACCTTATAAGCGATGTGTGTAATTTATTCCATCGTCTTTCTGATTTAATTAAAGAAGTTGGACTACTTAAGCATAATGCGGACATTAAAAACGATATTTTTATATACTAAAATCATTGGATTGAACCAATAATATTGGCTTAAAGAGTTAAAGTCATTAAAAAGGAATAGTCTCTAAAGCAAATGCAACATCTCTACAGTTTTACCCCTAGGAATAAATGAATAAGGTTACTCAAAATTTCATTTGTAATAGCACATAGTTGTAATAGTTACTGTGAACCAAAACCTAAATCAATTCTGATTAAGATCATATCATGTTTAAAAAGTATGAATATTTTAACCCATGCAGAAGCAAATTAGGACATTTTCCTAAATCATGTCAAGACTGGCTTCCAAATCTAGGTTGTTGATATAATATATATGTTTTTCATTTCAAATAATCTTTACTTTGATACCGTGCATATTGTTTTTTAATTCAGTTTCTTTTAGAAATTCGTCATCTTCATATGTTGCAATGGGTGTAGTGATCAACATTCTTCCTCCTCCAAAATCGATATTAGTTTGCTCATAGTAATACAATGGTGTGTGTGTGTGTGTGTGTGTGTGTGTATATATATATATATATATATATATATATATATATATAACTTAAGGATTCTACAACTCATGATCTCACTTGAGAAAGTAAGAGAGAATTATGGAATAAAAAAAATCATTATAATACTATTATTTTAGGATACTATATATAGGTATCTTTATACTTACTTTAATATTTTGGAATCGGAAATAAAATAAATTATAGTTTATAATTAAAATTGAAATGAAAGCATGATAGAATGATTATTAAACAATTATTAAATAAAATCATAACTAATAAATATGAATGTTATTATAGAATTATAAAATTGAAATCTATAATAGGCATGTTAGGAACAACATTCAATAAAAAAATATTATATCACATGCTTAATAATTATCATTTTCATTATAAAAACACATAATAGGATTTTATAATATGTTATAAATTTTCTTGGTAATATAATTTGAAAAAAATTCATATATATTGTAAAAATAATACTTTTTTATGAAAAACATGTTATCTGTTCTTAATTGATTATATATATTATGGTTTGTGACTTTTTTGATGAAAAAATATCAATATATTAACTATGCTTTATTAGAGTGTTTTTGCATAATGATGAATATGAAAAATATTTATGTTTCGTAGTTAAACGTATTATAATATAATTTTTATAAAAAATAACACGCTTGTTTATTCATTTATAACGATTATAAGCATAATAATAATGATACATATTAAAATAAACCAAAAATAATACATGTTATTAAAAATAATTTGAAAGTATTAAAATAAAGAACAAATTGTATGTGGGTTAAAACATCCATGTATAAGGTAAATGAGTTTAAATATCAAATTAAATGCTACAAATTGAATTTTTCTAAATGTAGTAGTCAAAATTGAGTTTCTTGATCAAAATTGAAAAAATTAATAGCTTCTATTAGTTAATTGGAACTTATTTAAAAAAACTTTTCCAACATTAATTTTCTTTTAATATATATTTATAGAAGATTATAGATTTTCATGTGATTTTTTTTCTCTATCCCCACCACGTGCCTGGGTAAAAACGAAATCATTTAACCTAAAGCGTACGTTAATAACCTCTCCTATTGGTCAGCTAACGTATACAAGATCCATCTAACATGTGCTGCTCTAAGATCCTGCTCCTGCTAAAAGCCTGCTTACCCGACCCACCACCATTTTTGGGAACTCCCCTGTTTAAGTACCGAACGCCTGAATTTTCTACACCAAACTTTATTTAGTCACGATTGAGAAACACACACACACACACTTTTCAGACCCATCTACACCTTCAGTGGGTTGAATTACCATACAAGTTTTTCGAGGGACATTTTTGGTGTTTGCTCTGTTTCATAACTTCTTTTCGAATTTTGTTTCTGGTTATAAAATCAAGAAGTTACAAGTGACCCTGATTAATCCATATCAAGATTTCTAATGGGTATGCATTACTTTCTTCTTCCTCCTCTTCATTCTGTTTCTCTGTTAAATCTTATTAGGATTGATTTATTGGTTTATGGCCTGGGGTTTATAGGGTTGGTTATGTAATTGGTTGTTGTATGGGACCTGAAATCATTCGCTTTAGCTGAATGTTTGGTGTGTGAATTCTGTGATTCTGTTTATTATTATGTGTCTAAAAATGGCGCCCACAGGGAAACAAGGGAAACCCCACCATACCCACATGGATAGAGAGACTTGAACACCCCCTTTTTTGGTGGTTTTAAGGCTTCTCTATTGGCCTTCTTGGTATCTCTCTCTTTTTCAAAATTCTCTATCAGATCTTCATCATCAATCATCATTGGTTGTGCCTTTTCTTCTCACACATTCCAATTTACTTAGTACACACTCTTTCATCCTCTTATATAATACAGACACATTCCTTCTTTAGTATTTTGTGATAGGTAATCTTGTTTCACATAAATCTATCTCTTTATCTGTTTCTTTATTGATATCCTTTTTGTGGTTTTCCATTGCATCTAACCTGTTCGATGTATTGCCTGAGAGACCTGTAGTATGAGCTATTCCGGAAACATGGAGGATGAATATGAGAAGTTTATTCGGCGAATGAATCCGCCCAGAGTCGTAATCGACAACGAATCCTGTAAAAATGCTACCATTATTCAGGTATTTATTAACCTTAATGATCTGGGATGTTAATATTTTTCGTTAAAAAACTTATATATAATCAATCTGTGTTCGGATAACAGGTGGATAGTGTTAACAGACATGGCATACTTTTAGAAGTTGTACAAGTTCTCACTGATCTTAATTTTATCGTCACAAAAGCATACATAAGTTCTGATGGAGGGTGGTTCATGGATGGTATAATACTATAATTCCTTCATTACTCTGTTATTGTTTCTACCCATGCCTTCATTTTTAGTAATTTTCATAGATTTCTTGTTTCTTGGGTAGTTTTCAATGTCACTGATCAAGAAGGGAACAAGATCACTGATGAAGAGGTTTTAGATTACATTCAAAAGGTAATCTTATCTTTTATATAAAAAAGAAAAGAACTAAACTTTACGGGTAGTTTTAGGAGACGTTAATGGCGTGTATACTCTTTACAAGATTATTTCTTGAATCTATTTTCAGGCTCTTGGCTCAGAAACTAGCTTTACAACATCAATGGATTCAATTGGGGTGACTTCCTCAACGGACCATACTGTAATCGAGTTAATAGGAAGTGATAGACCAGGACTACTCTCTGAACTGTGTGCAGTTCTCACACACTTAAAGTGTAACGTGTTAAACGGTGAGGTTTGGACTCATAACACAAGGGCTGCATCTGTAATGCAAGTGACTGATGAGGAGTCAGGGTTAGCCATTATGGACCCAGAGAAGCTTTCTCTCATAAAGAAAATGTTATGCAATGTACTTAAAGGTAGTAACAAAGCTAATGAAGCGAAAACCATGGTCTCTCATGGTGTGACTCACACCGAGAGACGGCTTCACCAGATGATGTTTGCAGATAGAGATTATGAGAGACCAAATGAGGGTTGTAGTGAGAATCAAAAGCCTGATGTTAAAGTTGTTAATTGGTATGATAAAGATTATTCAGTGGTGACAATAAGGTCTAAAGATAGGCCGAAACTTCTTTTTGATACGATTTGCACATTAACGGATATGGAGTATGTTGTGTTTCATGGAAATGTTGATGCTGAAGGGCCCGAAGCTTACCAGGTTTGCGAAGTTTTTATACGATTTGTATATATGTTTTTATAAAGTTTTATATGTTTATAACATGTTTTTATCTTTTTGTTATGCAGGAATATTGTATCAGACATATAGATGGTTTCCCTGTGAATTCGGATGCAGAAAGGCAAAGGGTGATCCAATGCCTTGAAGCTGCCATAGAAAGAAGAGTATCCGAGGTAAACACAAGTCAAAACATTCTACTTTTGAGCATACTTTTCACTCTATCGTTATAATCAATATTCGAAAGTTACTGCTATTGTTATTGTCAAAGTTTTTGAAACCATATAGAGTTGTTTAGAAGTTATAAAATAACTCATTTGACACTGGACTCTTGTTTTGTTGGTATTCACATAGATCCAAAGGAACACTTTTAAGATGCTAAATTATTTGTTCTATACTAATTGGGTAGTATTCTGTTTTTGTATTACTACTTGTTTAAGACAAAAAAATTTTGATTATTTTTCGCAAGTCATGGTTGGTTCCGAAGTGATTAAAATATACTTGCATCATTAGCTAAAATCCAGTCTTTGTTGCTGTCCCAATTCATCAAATAATAAGCTTTGTTTTGTCTGATTATGTTCTTTTGTATCTTCTTGTTCAAGTATGGAACTTGATTCCTTGATATTCCATCAACTTGATGTAGACTAATATAAAATAATGCAATATTAATGTGTTATTAGCATATAAAATTAGAAAAACTATCAGAAGGTCAGATATAGACAATCATTCCTCTGCCTAGGGTAGAGAGACTGCTTCATTCGACTTATAATTGAGTTTTATCAGAAAAGGCGATAGAGTTGTGGTAAATGGTGGAAACTTGATATTGTTTATTTTGTTTTGGTTTAGGGATTGAAGCTAGAACTATGCACCACAGACAGAGTGGGGCTGCTATCTGATGTCACTCGTATTTTCCGGGAGAATAGCTTAACTGTCACGAGAGCTGAGGTGGTAACACGGGCAGGAAAAGCCATGAACACATTTTATGTTCGAGATGCTTCAGGGTACCCTGTTGACCCCAAGATTATTGACGCGATCAGGAAAGAGATCGGGCAGACAATACTTAAAGTGAAAGGCAACTTTTCCCAAAGTCGTCAAGAATCTCCTAATAAGTTCCTCTTTGGTGGCCTTTTCAAGTCCAAATCTTTTTGCAATTTTGGCATCGTTAGATCATACTCTTGAGCTATTACGCGGTAGACAGATGAGATCCTTTTGGTTACCAATTTGTAAATATGATTTGTAAATATCAAGATTCTAGTTTTTGTTGATTTCATTGTGATTCAACTTGTTTTCTTTTTTTAATGGCAATTTGTGTGAATGGAGGGGTGGTTCTTGATATTGTTCTTGTGGGATTGAAGGGGACATGCATATGTTGATGTTGATTGAATCTTGTGGAAAAGTTTTCTGCCACAAAAATTGGGGAAGGTTTGAATTGAAAAATCAAGATTGTGAAATTAGTTTGTGGTTGGATTTGGGCTGCTAATTGTTTACCAGACAACGGTCAGCCATGATGTTATTATCAATATGTTGCATGCGCAGAACATGCATTTAATGATTTTGAAGATTACGATGTATGGGTTGAATAAACATGTCAAATGTTTTGAACAACGTTGTTGAAGATGGATACATTTTGATGGTTACGTTAAGAACAATTGGAGTGTTCATTCCTATTGTTCTTAGACAATTGGTCCATTCGTCTTATCTTCATATCAAACGTATCAAATCACTTTTTCTTTTACATTTTATTCTATCCCACAAACCTTTACAATCTCACATCCATTACACACAACTTTTTTAGTGTAAAATAAATTAATAAATAGTATAAAGAGAGAAGAAGTACATGAGGAGAGATAGAGAGAAGAAAGTTTTGAAAAAAACTTGAATGTGCGAGAAAAAATTTATTTTGGGATGTGTTAGGATCGAAATCTACTATGGCTCGGATTAAATATGGATAAAGGTTCTATCAAATCATGGGTACATGATCGGGGAGAGTAAATATTGGGAGTCTTAGAGATTTGAATATTAGCTCTTTTAGTGAAGTGGCGATGGAGATTTCGAAAGGATAGTGAGGCTTTATGGGTGAGGTCCGTGAGGATCATTTGAAGTATCTATGGGGATGAGGGGGGTATGATGAGAGAGTCGAGTGGAAATTATGTAAATGGAAATGTGTAGGGAAACATTATCAAGACGAGAGTGGAACTAGAAAAGTTAGGGGTGTCTTTAGATTCTTTTATTCGTTTTTTCTTATTTTTGGTTGAGAAAAAGTTACGTGTTGGGTCAGGAACACATTTCTTGCTAGATCATTAGGTGGGGAACGAGAGGCTTTGTAATAGATTTCTTCGCATTTTTTAGAGAAAGAAATATGGGTTCGTTAGTTAGTAATAAAGGTAGTTGGATGGGAGACGAGTGGATTTGGAAAATCAAAATTAGGTGGGGCGGTCAAGGGAGAGGGTTGTGGAAGAACACGAATACAGGATAATCTTATATGGTGGTGTTTGGTTCGCAAAATATTTTTGAAGGAATTCGAATCTCTCAGGAATTTGAATTTAAATTTACGATATGTTTGGTTGGCAGGAAATGAAATTAGAATTTGGTGTCAGTAATGTAAACTGATAAAATTGCCCCTCATGTTTGTTTACTTAATTTTAATTTTGTTTTATAGTTTTTATGTAAAAATATATTATATAAGTTATAAAAATATTAAAATTGCATTTATTGAATGAGTATTCGTAGCAATAAATTATAAAAATCATGTTAATAAACATAATAAGTTAAACATAATTACTATACATATCCGCATAAATTCAAGTATCAACAGTCTCAAATTATCGCCTTCTCAAATCATCAGTTTCACGGCGGCGGAGGAAGGCTACGGAGGACGGTCTGTAGGCGGCGGTTGAGGAAGGCTACGGCGGACGGTCTGTAGGCGGCGGCGGAGGAAGGCTGCGGCGGACATATGCTACACAAGAAGTGCCAGCAAATAAACACTAAAAGGTTGTTATGGGTGCTCGAAAAAATTTGTGACTTTATTTGGAGAGCACTACAAGATCATCTACATGTTAGACCGACTTTGGATGATAGAGGCTTTGATATTCCTTCCGTCTTATGCCTGTGTTGTGAGAAGCAGATCGAAAATTTACAATATTGTTTTTGGCAATGTGAGTTGGCAAAATATTTATGGTTGAAGATCTTCTCTTGGTGGGATTTAAGGTACTATAAATTTTCTTCAATACATAATGTAGTTATTTTGGAAAAGGTTAGTGAGTTTTTTCAAGATTCAAAATGATGCATGAGAAATAAATTTTGTTGATTGCTATGTATTTCATATAGATGAACAAATCATGTCATATTCAAATGAAAGGTGAGGTCAAATCGTTTTATTTAACGATATTCAAGTTTGGTTGCGGGAATTTTAGCTCAAAATAAGGATTACAAAAAGATTAGATGGATAGACTGGTTTCAACATTCAGATATGACGGTTAAATCAAGCATATCTAGTTGATTGTTTTATTAAAATTTGTCTGTAATTGTAGTTCAAATTAACTATCTGTTTATATTTTGTTTTTGTAGTTGTTCTTCGGTTCCATATTGTTTTTTATTGTCTCTTTGCATATTGTAGTTGTTTTGAACTCTTAACATTAATTATAAACGAGATATTTTTTACCTCACACGTTGCAGCGCGGTGTAAAACTTATGCATTATGTGTAGCAGAACCTACATCATCTATTTGTATGAGTAATGTGACAGTAATCGAAATATAATAATGAACAAAATGCAAAAACTAAAACAAAAACAAAAATGTTTTTAAAAACTAAGTGGAAAAACTTTTTTTTAAATAGTATGAAGATTTTTGGAGTTTTTTTTTTTTGCACCGGTAGCCTTTTGTTTTGAAATAAAAAGCTACAAGTCATGTTCGGATGAAAACTAAAAAGTTTTGTTTTAACAAAAAAACTTTAAAACAAAACGTTTCTCGAATTAGCTTTAGTTGGAAGCTTTTTATATACAAATTACCTAAATACTCTTTTTAATTGTTTTAAAATTACTCCTATTTTATAATTTGTTCTTTTTGTCATTTTACAATATTAAGCTACAACTACAACTAATTTGCAAAACACATAGTATACAACTTTCAATTCCAGCTACCAACAACCAACTAACAGCTTTCAGCTAAAGCTTTCCGCCAAACATACCCTATACTTCTTTAATTTTTAAAATAATACAAAAAACAACAACAAAAAGATAGTTATATGAATTCAACAGGTTGTTCTTTCAAAAATAAGTTTTTCTTGATTAGGCTTCTTCTGAAAGGGTCGGAAATTTGATCGTATATGGTCATCCTTGTTTGAAACACGAGAGAACTGGACTGGCCTCCACTATAAGGTGGCGGTTTAAAAGATAAAAAAAAAATTAATAGAACATACACACACAACCCACTAAATTATACATATGATTACAATGAGACTTGAATCATCAACCTTAAGGAGGAAGAGACACTTTAACAACACTTTGACACCGCTTATATAATATAATATAATAGTCTAACCAATCTATACATCTAGGTTCGTGTTAAACTAAACCTATCTCTTTTATCTCTAAGGTCAGGTGTATAGCATCTAGAGTAAAAAAAGTAAATTTAATTTCTAAGACTGACAATCATATCTCATGTTACATAATCACCCTTTCATGTTTGTAAGAAATTCACTTTAATCATCTTTTAATTATTATTCAAACTTTCCATACATGACATATATTTGCTATTTTAAAAATCAATAACCCTATTTTCTACTCTTATCCATAGCCGTAAGAGCAAAGGGAGTACCCTCAGCATGCTTTCGGCATGCTGAGGTAGAAGACTCGGTACCTAAGCAACACCACCCCCAAGCCCACGGTACCGCCCTGAAGCATGTTTTCTCAGTGGTTGCATGCCGAAGAGAAGAAGAGAGAGAGATGAGAGAGAGAAAGAGAGTAAAGAAGAGAGAGAAAAAGAGGAGAGAGAAAAGAGGATATTTTTTAATAATATTTTGTTGAAGCGTTGAAGCATGGGTAGTACGGGATTTAAGCATGGCTGAAGCATAGGTGATGTGGTGCTGAAGCATGAGATGCTTTAAGCGTGTATACCCTTTGCTCTAAGGGGTGTCATTATCTCTGTGTGTGTAAGAGACGAGGGAAGAGAGAGGAGAGAGAAAAAGGAGGTAATTGGGTGTGCAGAGCCGAAAAGGCTATCCGTCAAATAGCAAATGGAGGCATACCGGTGTTACCGATCTCACCAAAAGAAACCAATAAAGATCGGGTCGAGCGGTATGCTTGGTCTAATAGAGGTGGTGTTTTATCAAATAAGCGGTTAGAAGATGATTTAGATGTACAAGGTATAATATTCTTTTAAAGTTACAATTAATTAATAAGTTTAATAGAATATGCAATTGTTATTGTGCATGCATGTTGTACACTTGTACGAAACAAATCTTGTATCACATGAAGTCACTGTCCCTTGAAGATTTTTCAACGCGTTGAACAACCAAGTACATTGCATTCTCCCATGCATGACTGCATTATAAAAATAAGTTATATATGTCAGTATTTATATGTTAGTTTCCAATCAAGCTTAATTTTCCATTTTTAATTTTTAAAATCTTCATATTCGACACGCATTAAAAAAATAGTTTGCTCATCATTGTCTAGGCCGGTCACTCGAAGTGTTCACCTCACTCGACACTCGACTGCAGCCTTGTTCACGTACGTGCGAACGGGAGCATCAGTGAATGGTCATGCCATGGTTTCCAACAATATAACAATAACAAAATTACAAAAGTTAAATTTTTGCTGAAAAAAATTGTATGAGTGTCTGATTAATACATTAACAAAACATCTTTAACAAGGAGATCAATATGCCTATCAAGATAAAGGTAAGAATGAGGAGATCGAGTGAGAGTGTGTGTAAAATTTTATTGAATTAAATAGGTACGTTTTTAGGCATGCGTAATAGGTATAGGTATGTATATTATAACTGGATATTTTTTTTAAACCTTTAGTAAAAAGATTTTGAACTGCAAAGTTATGTTAGTAAGACCACCAGCATTCATCACATGTTTCACACATCCACATCAGCGCCACATCATTCCCCCACCATTCCCTCATCTCATCACACAAACCCCACATCCATCATATGCTTCACATCACAAAAAGGAAAAAAAATAGCTTCTCTCTCACAAATTCTCCCTCACACGCGCGATGGCCTCCTTCACAAACCATTTAACCTCATATGTCATCAACTTTAGCAGTTAACCTACATTTTTTATGTGAATGTTTTTTCTTGCATTTTAGATTGTTGTTGTTTGCAACTTTTATGTAAAAATGTTGTTGCTTACATTTTTAATGTGAAATTGCTTGTATACTTGTATTTCTTATAGATTTTTTTAGATACATTTGGATTCATTAACATGCAGATGTTGATGAGATTGCATTTTGATTATCGTCTCTTATGTTTCTCTACTAGATCTGCTATTTTCTTCATTTTCGAAGCATTTGCATATTCGTCAAACCATTTGCATTTTCGAGACCACATGCATTTTCGGGAAAAAAAAAGTTTCAGAAATTTATCAAAACATCAAGCCTAGTCTTGAATTAAAGAGAACGAAAAACTAAATCGAGTGGTATAATTTTTTTGTAAAAGTTCTTAAATATGATGAAGATATAGTTAATTAAAGATTTGATAAGTATTAAAAAAAGAGTCTAGGAGGTTTTTATAAAAGCACATAAATTTTCAATTTTTGATAATTTTTTTCATTTTAGTCTTTTTAAAATTACCATATATATGTAATCACCACAAATGTTCTATGATTAAGTATGGTTTATATATATATATATATGTGTGTGTGTGTGTGTGTGTGTGTGTTTGTGTGTGACGGTTCAAAAGGGAACTGTTTTTCGTACGAGAACTGCGATAACCAATCTTAGCCGTTGATTTGATAAAGTGAAATTCATAGATGTGAAGCATGTGTGGATCAAGTGTGGCAGGGTGCATGTGATGAATTAATGGGTGGCCAATGACTTTGAAGGAGGGGGAATTGAACGGCTCAAATTAGTTCTCGCGGTTCTCGTACCAAAAACAGTTCTCGTTTGAACTTTTGCATATATATATATATATATATATATATATATATATATATATATATATATATATATATATATAGAGAGAGAGAGAGAGAGAGAGAGAAAAGTTCATGCGAGAACCATTCTTAGTGCGAGAACCGCAATAACCAATCTGAGAACCGATTTTAGTGCGAAAACCGCGGGAACCAATTTTAGCCGTTGATTTGATAAGTGGAATTCATGGATGGAGAGCGTGAGGGGATCGAGTGTGACAGCGTGTATGTGAGAAATTCATGGGTGGACAATGATATTGAAAGAGGTGGAATTAGACTGCTCAGATTGATTTTCGCGATTCTCACACTAAAAATGGTTCTCGATGAAACTTCTTTCTAATATCAAAGTCTCAATGGCTGGACAAGTACAAAAATCCAAAACTCAACATGATACATAGCCATAGAAATGGAGTAGAGGGCCAGAGGCTAGTAGGCTAGTAGCCATTAGCCAACTCCGTAAGGCGTAAGACATTGAAGAAACTTGAAAATGGTCCATTTTGCTGCTCAAAAGGTCAGGCCCATCCTCTTAAACCCATAAAACAAACTTTAGACTTTTAAATATAATCTTTTAAATAGATAATCAATTAAAAATTTATAACTTTTTATTTAATTAAAATTAAACTCCAATCATTAATTTTGGTTGAAATAAAAACTTAAATGTGATTTTACATAATCAAAATTAAAACTCAATTTTAGCTTTATATGATCAAATTTTAAGTTTAAATCAATTTAGTGAGCGTTATACTATTCCTCTTATTCAAATTTCTTATCCACTAAACTAATTTAAAAAAATATATTAAATTTTAGACTACATTAATAATAAAATATTATACGCATTCAAATTCTTTGTCTTTATCTATATTTATTATATAATACGAATTTTATCGTAATTAAATTTTACATTCTTCTAGTGTTGTTATCATTAACTTTTCCATATGCACTGAAAGCAATATAAAATTTTTCTAGTTCTTAAAAAGTCTTAGATTATTATTATTTCGTTCATACAAAAGAAAAGAAACATATATTTGGTTAAACTGTTGGGTATGGGGCTCATCGTTCACTTGAGCCAGTCAAATCTGCAACTCTTAAACTCACCGCTCCTGTAGCAATTCAGGAGCATCCCACATTGGTGAGGCAAGGGGGATTATTCCTCCTTATAAGGAGGGAAGATCTTACTCCTACCATCTGACGCTGTGACGCGTTTTAATGTCGTCAGGGGTAACCCAAAGTAGACAATATCTTTGGTCGGTTCCCTGGTTGCAATCCTAACAATTGGTAATAGAGCCAGGGACCACACCAATGTGGGGTGATGTTAGGTTTATGGGGCTCATCGTTCCCTCGAGTCGGTCAAATCCGCGACTCTTAAACACACCACTCCTGTAGCAATGCAGGAGCAACCCACATTGGTGAGGCAGGAGGGATTCTTCCTCCCTATAAGGAGGGATCTTACTCCTACCATCTGACGCGTTTTAAACCGTGACCGGCAACCCGAAACGAACAATATCGTTGGTCGTTTTACTTGTTGTGATCCTAACATAAACGAATATAAAATATTTTTTTTTCATAAACAATTATCTTTACCCATATGTATAAGCAAACATTTTAGCAGCTAGTAGTATAATAGAACTTTGCTTTTTTCGCTACGACCATAACCAGGAAAAGACCACCAATTTGTCTGTCTTATTGCAGATTCAAACCTAAACGCATTAGCTAAACTCTATACATCTTCCAAATCTTTCCTAAAACTTATAAAGTACCCAACTGAATCGCAAAAATGACAAAAACTGAGACTCGGATGCGCAAATATATTAATCCTAAGTCCTAACTATAAACAAATAGGTATTGAAATCCCATCTTCCTCACTAATCCACAAAAAAGAAAAAAACTCAGAACTTCCTTAATTTTAACCACCTGATAAACAGATGTGTAACTCCACATCAGAACTAAGAAAATGGCAACTTAAACTACGAACCAGCCATGAAGGCTAGATTTCTAACAATATAATCCAGAATGTTGTATTGAGTTAATTTTGGTAAAACGTTATCAAACTTTCAGACTTTTATCAATTTGAAAAAACAAACCATTCTCATCACAGTAAAATTGCAAATTTGTGTAAATATGAAATTTTACTTGATGAACCGCAAATTCAACAAAATCTCTCTCACTTGTTTTCCCTTCACCTTTTTTGGATTAATTATTTGGCCAATGTTGGTCTTACTCATTCTCTTATTTTCTTTCTTTACTGTTTCCAACAAAGAAACATATAAGGAGTTGTATTCAATATAGTCCATATAAAAAATATATTCCTGAAATTTTAATATTCAATCACATGTGATTCAGTATACAATCACATGTGAATTACGAAAATGCCACTCCGTCCAAAATTATAAAATTCAATCTGGACAATTGATAGGGCTGATCTAAAGAATAAAATTTGTCCCTATGTCTCTATATTTCCAACATATTTAATGATCTTCCCGTTCTTCTTTGGTAGTGAACATGTTTTTCTAATAATATACTTTCTTCATCGAGAATTGGTATCTCATGGCTGTGTAGGTGTATACAAGGCCATCTCAATATTTTTGAGCGCCGGCAAAACTAAAAAATGGATCCTTAAAAATATTAAAATATGTTGTTATTAATCTTGACATGTTACTTTATTTAGCATTTTAGTAATTGTTTTATTTAGTGGTTAAATTAATTATTGTTTTTGAATATATTGATGGTAATTAGTCAAGACTTGACCGAGTTATGTGGAGTGCAACGTTGGTCATGCATGGCTTGCAAAAGTATAGGATGGTTTGTTTCCATTAAGGTTAGTGGCAATATTTTAGGATGTCGTGAAATGATTGTGCCTAGCATTATTTAGTCTTGGTTTGTAATATAAATATGTACGTTGGTTTCATTAGTAATGAAGAAAGAAAATGTAGCCACTTATGTTCTTTTATTCTCCTGCAGCTTTGTGTACTGCAGTGAGGTTGTTTCTTCTTTAGTTTTTCTTTTGTGAGTGTGAGTATGCTCTCTGATTTTCAACAATTGGTATCAGAGCCAAGTTCTTGAAGAAAAGGCCGGTTTGAGAGTCGTTTTCAAGCTAAGATGCAATCCTTCGCTATAGGACGGACGAAGCAGGGGGATAGATTTTGTTTGTCGGGGTTGTGATATTACAATCACAGGTTGGCTCATATAGGAGAGAGTAGCATGTTCATGTGAACTGCAGAAAGAAGTGTGAAGACCGAAAAAAGACCTACGCCGTCGAGAAGACCAAGGAAGCTCCGGCATGAGACTGAAGACCGAAAAGACCGACGCTAGCAAAGGAAGACCATGACTGAAGAAGAAGCAGACCATGTCCGCTGAAGAAAGCAAGAGACCGAAAGAAGTGACGAATGGCGATGATATAAGCAAGAAGCAAGAAGAAATAAGCAAGAACGAGAGCAAGACGGTTTTTTTTGAAACCCAAAAGTTTAGCAAGAGCAGACAAAAAATAAGCAAGAAGATTGGATGTGACCGAAGGAGACGCTTCAAGAGACCGAGACCGTGACCGAGAAAAAGACCGCTTTCGTGAGTATGATTCTAGGAGCCGAGACCGTAATAAACATCAAGATTAAGGGTGTGAATGTTGGTTATTAATCTCGACATGTTACTTTAATTTAGCATTTTAGTAATTGTTTTATTTAGTGGTTAAATTAATTAGTGTTTTTGAATATATTGATGGTAATTAGTCAAGACTTGACCGAGTTATGTGGAGTGCCACATTGGTCGGCTTGCATAAGTCTAGGATGGTTTGTTGCCATTAAGGTTAGTGACAATATTTGAGGATGTCGTGAAATGATTGTGCCTAGCATTATTTAGTCTTGGTTTGTAATATAAATATGTATGTTGGTTTCATCAGTAATGAAGAAAGAAAAATGTAGCCACTTGTGTTCTTTTGTTCTCTTGCAGCTTTGTGTACTGCAGTGAGGTTATTTCTTCTTTAGTTTTTCTTTTGTGAGTGTGAGTATGCTCTCTGATTTCTAACAAAATATACGGACAAACTACAATATATAAAAACGGCGGATAGAGAACTTACAATTATTTAGGTTTTCAAAGTATTTATAAATTTATCCATTGACTCTCTTTAAGATCGTTTTTAGGTTTTTCAAATCATTCTCAAGATAGATGTAATTTTGAAAATACGATTTATTAGTTAATTATAAAGTAATTCAAGTATTCAAATAAACAAACTGATTAACTTGATACCAAGTGATTCAACTATTCAAATAAAGACACCATGATATCAAGTGAATTAAGTATCTAGTTTAACTAATAAACTAAATAGCTACTAAATTAATTAATTGATTATCAATACTATTTAGCTATTTTTCAAGTATTTCAAGATTTTAAATAAGAGACATCAACAAACTTGATAGTTGATATCAAGTGATAAAATTTCAAGTAAGTGATTTAAAATAACCATTAACAAGTGACTTAAGTAAGTGATTTTAAGTAACTAAAACAAACTACTTAACTAATAATTAATAAGGGCAAAAGAAGAGTTGGTCACTAAAGATTAGATCATTGTCTATATTCTCTCCCTGACGCTTCAACTTCTAAGCCAGATAGTTTCGAACCGAAAACGATAACTTTCCAACCGAAAATGATAACTTTTTAGCAAAAAATGATAACTCTCTAGCCGAAAATGATAACAACATACATCATTCAAAATGATAACATTGTTTAGATGAAAATGATAAAAATAGACTACTTCAACCGAAAATGATAACAATTATAGTTGAAAATGATAACATTTTCCGGATAAAAATGATAACAATACACAACATTCAAAATGATAACATTATCCACATGAAAATGATAAAAATAAACTTATTTTTAGCCGAACAAACAGACTCATTTTCTCTAATTATTTAATAATTTATTTCTTATTTTATTGTTTTTAAAAACTATTATAATAACTAATAAAGGTGTTGATAGCGAAATAAAGAAAACCAAAAAAGAAGAAAAAAATGGACATGTAAAGGGGCGGAGTTAGGATTTCAGCACAGCGGGGGCCGACCTTACTTTATTTAACGATAAACATATATATGAATGACATTAAAAAGTTTCATTATTTGTCTAGATAAAGAAATAATGAAAGGTCATTTAAAATCAATAAATTCACGTGTTAAAACAACACTTAAGCTTTGCCAAATCGGTCATGACCAAAGTTTTCTTACAATCGCCAGTTCGGTTGTCACGAATTAATGTGCTACAAGCATAATATTGATTAAAACAATAACTCAAATACTTTATCTTGATAAAACTTTAATAAAACCAAAAAACGATAAATTATACTTTGTGTGTTTGTAGTTGGAACCAAACTGTTTTAAAGATAATCACCACTCATACTATTATGAACCGTGTTTTCATAGCTTTCATTGCTAAGAAAGCTCATTCAAATATCAGAATCACCAATTCAAGCCTTCTCTACACCTTTTATGTTTTGAGAAATACTTAAGGGCTATTAATTACAATTAGGGGGGATTATATATATATAGAAAATTGATCAATATAGAACCATTATTTAAACATAGATCCATAGAACCAATCTGGACCATTGAATCATCAAAATCAATGGTTGAGATTAAGGATGACATAATTGTAATTACCTCCCAACAAACCCACGTTTTTAATTAAAAAATACCCCCAAAACTTTAAATTGTCATAACTTTTTAAGTTTTGTGAATTTTTAAAAAAAAATTATACCAATATTTTAGTTTTTTAATCCACTTTCAATCAAGACCACTCTTGCCATATTTTTCAAAAATTTTTATGAAAATGCAAATTTTGTTTTGCATTTTGGGTTGCATTTTCAGTTAGTTCTTGTTTGCATTTTCAGTATTGGTTTCAAAATTTGCATTTTTGGAAGCATATGCATAACTTGCATCTTCGATTTTTGCATTATCGGTTTTTGCATTTTTCCATTTTCAAATGAAACCCAGGTAAAAATGCAAATTTTGAAAAATTTGCATTTTCAAAAAAAAAATTTCAGAAATATATCAAGTCTGATCTTGTTTGAAAGAGGACGAAGAACTGAATCTAACGATATACTTTTTTTGTTAAAATTCTTAAAAACGAATGAATTATGATCATTTAAAGATTGAGGGTTTTTTTTTAAAGTTTGTTGAAAAGGAGGGGGATGCCACGTGTCATCACCTAAAGTGGTTCTTTAGTTTCTATGTTTAAGTAAGGTTCTATGTGTAACCTTACCCTATATATATATATATATATATATATATATATAGGTTCAAGTAAAAAAAATGTTATGGTAAAAAACGTAAGGAGAAATCTGAGCCTGACACGTGTCCTTTTAATTAGAAGGTTAATTTAGTAAATATACCCATCCTTGATTCTTGCACCCTCTTTCTCTCTCCCACGTTTATACCATCATTTACGCTACCCAAAAAACCCAATTCCCAGGTTTCATCTTTGTCAACATATGCAGCCCGTTGATGCCCAATCCCGACAAGCGGTTGATTCTGGTTGCTTATCCGCCACCCTATTCTTCGCCGCCGATATACAAGCAGACACCGCATCATCGCTGCTGTCGAGAACCCACTGTGAAGCCACGTCCCAACCTTTTCCGTCTCTCTTCCAGCGAAACCCTAGAAGCAGCCGTCGCTCCATTTTTCTTCCTGCGCCTCCCTTCCCGTTTCATCTGCCATCGATGCTGCACCGCCCCCAACATAAAAACCCTAATCGCCGTCGCCTCAGTTGACGCCATTTCTAAGCCATCGCAGATCTGGAGCATAACCACCGTCGCTACCATGCCTCTGTTTATCGTCATTTCATTGACAAAAATCACCACCGTCGATGACGCCTGGACCACCACTGCCTGTAACCTGTGCATCTATCTATCTCGTCGATGCACAATCCATTGCTCGTAGATGAACACTGTCGTCACCGTGCATCAGTCCGCCACCGTGCATCATAATGTTTGTAATATGTGTATAGATGGTTTATTACGTGCATCTGGTCGACGGGAACACAGAAAACCGACTCCGTTAAGCTTGATTTTTGACCGACGACGGTCACTGATGTGGTAGTCGCTGAAAGAGGTTTTTTAGGGTTTGAGTGTGAGGGAGGAGAGATATAACTAGTGTGAGGGAGGAGAGAGAAAACTGTTCTTGGATGATTTGTCCTTTTTACTCTTTTCTTTTTTTTTAATTCCGGATTTAAAAGGTTTTTTTGACTTTTTTTGTTGACTTGGTTCTAGATCCTATGGCCAGGATTTCTCCTTACATTTAGTACCATAACATTTTTTGTACCAGATCTCTACTCTATATATATATATATATATATATATATATATAGGGTGGGAGGAGATCCGCTAAAAATAATCTTATTCTACAAAAAGTAAGGAGAAATCTCAGCCCTCCATCTGTCCTTAAAAAATGGCTTTTTTTCTTTTTCTTTTAATTATAAAAAAATACACTAAAGGGCATAATTTACCTTTTTATAATTTAGTTTCCTGGTATTTAGGCACATATCTTTAAAACTGTTTCTCCAGAATTATTTTGATGCACATGCACTTCATGAACTCATCAAAAATAAACTGATGCACTAAATTAATGAACACAAATAAGATGATAAACAAACACTCTGTATAGATCTATCAAAGATTGTGCATCAACAGATTTCCCCTAACAAAGAACACGATTCATAATCACCATTCATATTAAAAAAACACTTGATGAACACCGTTCATACATAGAAAAATAACCCCATTGAACAAATGTGATTCTTTAAAGGAAATTGATGCACAACCTGTTGCTCAGAATTATATTCACAAAGTAACATACAAACCAGAGAATTGGTTCAACCAATTACATAAAAAAAAATTTAAAAAAATACTCAAATGATTAGTTACAATCACTAAACTACCTCTGGCAAAAAGCTTCAAAAAATTGACGACCCATATGAACACCTACGGTACACATCTTGATCAATACACAATAAACCACCCATCAATTTCAGTTTTCAAATCCAAAAACCACCGTGGCCTATCGATACTTGTAGTGACTTCAGATTAGGGCTCGCATTAAAATTGGGCGGTGGTTTAGAAAACCGACCTTAGGAGCGACGGTGGTGGCTTCTTGAAGATTAAAAGATGGTGGATTCACGGAGGGAAGGCGGTGGTCGCTTCACCGGAAGGGATACGGTGGTGGCTTCACCGGAGGGATACGATGGATGCGTCGATGCTGGCGGCTCCAATCTCTGTTAAACATCGGGGAGATTTGCATCACTGATTGGTGTCGGTTTGAAAATGACGAGAAACATTTCAGATCTGATGGCGATGGATATGGTGGAAGAGCGCATCGGTTAAATCTGTGGCGGCGTGGTTGACGGACCGACAGGCGGTGACCTCCGGTGGGAGAGACGGGAAGCAATCAATCGATTTGAATGGAGGCGTATGAAATGGGATAGGGTTTCTAATAACGTATGAGATAGAGGAAGGGGAAACGTGGGAGAGATAATCTTTTTATTTTTTTTAAAGTTTCTTTTTTACCCTTTTGTTAGTTATTGTAAGTAAAGCCACATGTCAACTTCACATTTCTCCTTACCCTTTTTACTATAAAACTTTTTTTATTTGATCCTGATTCTATATAGGGTAAGGTTATATAAAGAACCTCTCTTAAACATAGAACCTAAAGAAGCTCCCTGGTATTGACACGTGACACATTGTTTAGGGGCAAAATAGAAAAATTAAAAAAAAAAACTCACAGTTGCCTCACGTACACCCCTCTCCAGCAACCTAACAAATTAAAAGAAAAAACCCCTCACTTTAAATTATCATAACTCGTTCGTTTTTAAGAATTTTAACAAAAAATTTATATCATTAGATTCAGTTTTTCGTTCTCTTTCAAACAGGACCGGACTTGATATATTTCTGAAACTTTTTTTTTTTGAAATGCAAAGTTTGCATTTTGAGCTGAGCTCATCTTAAATACAAAATGCAAAAAAAAAAAACAAAAAACAAAATATGAACATGCAAGTCATCCAGATACTGCCAAAATGCAAAATTATGAAATGCAAAATGCAAACCCAAAAAATGATTCAATGAAAAATGCAGATCAAAAATGCAAAATTACACATTTAAATCTAAAATGCAAAATCCGTAGAACCTAAATGCAAAATGCAAAAAAAAAAAAAAATCGAAAAATGCAAAATATAAATATGCAGATCATCTAGATACTTACAAAATATAAAAATTATGAAAATGCAAAATGCAAATCTAATATGAATTAAGTGATGAGGAAAACTTAAGTCTCTCGTTTATAATAAGCAGCTTAATTTGAGTAAAAGCAATATATCACCCATCAATATATATATACACACAAAATTACATAATATACATGTATATTGGAATGAGGAAAATGACAGGCAAGTTGAAGTTGGATATGCATGACTGCATGTTGAATAGTGTTCAAAAAGAAAAGTAGGATATATGATGTGACCAAAAAAAAAGAAAAAAAAAACGCTTATCGGTTTGGTTTCATTAGAACAAGGGGTAGTTAATTATGGACAATTACACATACTAGGTTTAGGTCGTTGTGCAGGTATAATAAATGAGTCATGTTAACGTTGATCGACTCATATATATCACAATCTGATCGTGTTTGGATTATACGAAAATTTCGTGGGTAGACTCTTAAAACCGTTTAGTTTCATATATTTATACGTAATTAAGACTTTCACAATCCATATTTTTGAGCAAATTTATTCAAAGAAAAAGCAGCCCAAAATGCAAAATTATACATTCAAACCCAAAATGCAAAATATGTACATAACACTACATGCTGCCCAAAATGCGAACGAAATTTTCACGTTCAAAATTTTTTTAGAAAAATATGGGAAGAGTGATCTTGTTTGAAAGAGGATTAAAAAACAAAAAAATTGGTTTAACTTTTTTGTTAAAATTCATAAAACTTAAAAAGTTATGATAATTTAAAGTTTTTGATGGTTTTTTTTTAAAAAATCGTGGGTTGTTGGGGGGAGGATTTTTCATGTTTACCCTTTTCTTCATATATTAATACATGATAATTACATTTTTGCCATCGTTAAATCTCATCCATTGATTTTGATGATCTAATGGTTCAGATTGGTTCTTTGGGTTCTTTATTTAACACATGGTTCTTTATTGATCAAATATATATATATAAGGTGAGGTTCAATAGAAACCCCCCCCTTAAATAAAGACCCAAAAGTCTCAATCTTAGTCACTCATCTAAAAGGGCAAGATGGGAAATTAGAATTTTGATAAACAAAATTACGCATGTTCCAGCCATCTCAACAACCCCCATTTTTTTTATTTTTTTTTACCCCTCAAATCTTTAAATGGTCATAACTATTTCAATTTTTTGAATTTGAGCAAAAAAAATTATACCAATCTTCTCATTTTTTAATCCTCTTTCAAACGAGACCACTCTTCCTATATTTCTGGAAATTTTTTTTTTACGAAAATGACGAAAATGATAAAAATATTTATCATTTTCGTATATTGCAAAAAGTATCAACTTGTTCAGTGAAAAAAGACATCGTAAAAAAGTATCATTTTCAGTCATTGCAAAATATAATCATGTAAAGTAAAAAAAATCAGCATTTTCATATAAACACATAGTATACAAAAGATGTACACTGAAAAAAATCATTTCGTTCATCGTAAAAAGATGTACACTGAAAAAAATCATTTTCGTGTAAAAAGATGTACAATAAAAAAAATCATTTTCTTGTCCCCTTATATATCATGTAAAAGATGTACACTGAAAAAAATCATTTTCATATCAACACATAGTATACAAAAGATGTACACTGAAAAAAATCATTTTCGTTCGTCGTAAAAAGATGTACACTGAAAAAAATCATTTTCGTGTCCCCTTATATATCATGTAAAAGATGTACATTGAAAATCAGCATTTTCATATCAACACATAGTATACAAAAATGTACACTGAAAAAAAATCATTTTCGTGGTCACTTATATATCATGTAAAAGATGTACATTGAAAAAATCAGCATTTTCATATCAACACATAGTATACAAAAGATGTACACTGAAAAAAAATCATTTTCGTTCATCGTAAAAACATGTACACTGAAATTTATCATTTTCGTCAAAAAAAAAATTCTCCAGAAATATAGGAAGAGTGGTCTCGTTTGAAAGAGGATAAAAAAATGAGTAAATTGGTATAATTTTTTTGCTCAAATTCAAAAAATTGAAATAGTTATGGCAATTTAAAGATTTAAGTGGTAAAAAAATTAAAAAAATAATAAAGCTTTCATGGGTTTGCATGAGGCGTGTGGGTTTGAAGGGAGAGAACAGTGGAGGAGTGATTTTTTTTTCCTAAAATACCCTTTTGAACTCTAATAACTGATTATTAATTACGAAAATATCATCATCAGATCATGGCCTTTGATTTATTTGATCTAATGGTCAATAATTGGACTTTGAGGACTTTGTTTAAGAGGGGGGTTTTTGTTGATCCAATTTATATATATATATATATATATATATATATATATATATATATATATATACATGTGATAGATATAGGCTTATAAATTATTAAGGATGTTGACCTCACTGGAGGGGGCCAAACACCCTTCAGCCCCTCTTGTCTTCGCCCCTGGATCACATTTTGTCAAATAAATTTTATTTTCTGACACCGTATTTCATACATATCGTATCTATATTCTTGATATTGAATACGTTGTTGAACAAAAACTATTGTTATCGTCATCGTATTACGCGGATACAATACTAGTATATATATATGTGTGTATTTACAAAACTGATTTGAACACCGGATAGTTATAAGTTTATAACACTAAATACTTTTAACTTAGTCTCTCTTTTAAAATGGTGGTGGCGTTTTAAAAGTGAAAATGATACCTTTTGGGTCAAACTGATTAAAAGTTTATATGGGTCACACGGTGGTTTATCGGAGGACAACTTAAAAAATGAAAAGAGTATGTGGGGAGGGATAATAAGGGCGGGTGTTGAGTTACAAAAAATGGGAGTTCAAATAATGTCCATGCTATCGGTGGAAATTGGAAATGGAAAAAAAATAAACTTTTGGAAGGACAATTGGTTGGGTATCAACGACTTAGCCTCATCCTACCAAAGAGTTTATAATAAATTTGGTAATTATAAGATGCAGGTCTCAGATATGGGATATTGGGTGGCAAGCGAATGACGTTGGTCAATTGGAAATCAAGCGGCTCTAATCGGAAGAGTCAAAGAAGAATTCAAGCAACTACTTGACCATCTGGACGCGGTTAGGATGTTGGAAACGAAAAAGGACGTGTGGTCATGCTCCGGAAACAAAGATGGATCCTTCTCCGTAAAATGGGTTCGTGAATTGATTGAAGACAAAACTCAGGAGCAACAACAACCCGTCGTTCCCACTTTTTGGACGAATCTTATGCCAAAAAAACTTTGCGTCTTTACTTGGAGGGTGGTTCTTAACAGATTACCAACTCTAGTCAATCTCGATGCTAAAGGGGTTGATTTAGATACGGTACTTTGCCCAAGATGTAAAGATGAAATTGAATCGGTCACGCATGCGTTGTTTTCCTGCTAAAAAATTAAGCCAATTTGGATTGCGGTTCACAAATGGTGGGGTAGATCTTACGAAGGTGGTATCAATTTTGATCAGCTCGATTCTTCGGGCACTGGTAATCTATCATCATGGGGTATTCAGCTTTGGGCGGTGGTGGTAAGAACAATTGCTTATTATGTGTGGAAGTCAAGAAACGAAAGCATTTTTAGCAACCGAAGTTACGATACAGGCTGGATCATCTTTGAGACTCAACTTATCATTTTTCAATGGTTAAAATTTAGAACTCTAAAAGGGAAGTCAATACAGTGGAGCGATTGGTTAACACATCCAGAATCTACTCCTGATCTAACTTGAGGTTTTTGGTGACCTGAAACGTTTGTATGTGCTGTATTTTTAGGGTCCTGTTAAGCTTCTAATTGCTTTTCTTGTAAGTTCATTTAGGTGGTTAACAGGCTTCTTGTAAGGCCCAAAAGCCCTTTATTTCAATACTTCTTGTATTGAAAAGGGTGGACATATTGTAACTTTCTTTTGTTAATACATACACACTATGCTCCTTTACAAAAAAAAAAAAAGTTTATAACACTAATATTTGACGGTTAATAGTGTAAAATTTGTTAGTTTTTGACTTTTTCGGTCATTAAAAGTAAAAAAATTCCCGCTCCCTCCACATTTTCTTTTAAGTTTCAAAAAATTTCAGTATATAGATACGAAACGAAAAATATCAGAAGTAGCATACCCAAACATCTTGCGATTGCTTCTGGTTCTCTTACAAACATTTTGACGACTCCTTCTTTGCGTGTTCAATCTTAGCTTATTCTTCTTATTTCGGGGTATTAATTTGTTCCAAGCTTGTTTCCGGTCGCGGTGGATTACTACAACCGAAAAATCGATTTTGGTGCAGGTGTTCGTCAATCGGAGTTCAATTTTAGCTCTACTTATTGAACACATTATATTTATTCATGATTTCAGGTTGTATAGTATCATTATATGAGACATTGTTAAAATTATCCCTGTAAATTAGGGTTTTTTTTGTCGACACATTGTAATAGTGCGTAAATACTTAAACCATCTCGCATGCTTCCTTTTAGTTTATAAATCAGTGCATTTTGATATACATTTTTTCTACAAATGGTCTGTACTGTCGTACTGGTATTGATTAAGAATTTTAAGCTGTGAGGGTAAAGTTTCAGTTGCTTTATGGTCATCTACCGGGTTTATTTTGTTGGGCTAACCCTGGGCTTTGATCCTTTGGCACAATTGCCCGAGAGGGGAGCGAGGTCTGAAACCCTGACCTTGATTCAGCAAAGCCATCCCCACCAGGCCTACTGTGCTTACGTGCTGGGAGACTATGCTGCTGGACCAAAGTCCTTTGGTGGCTTTACGGTCATCCAAATGTAGATTATATTAGAAATTGAAATGATTTAGCTATATGAAAGGTTATGTTAAGTGAAATTTTGATGGGTTGGATCATGGATGATGAACAACAGACCTTGATTATGTGGTTTTTAAATAGAAACTGTATGGATTAACTTCTAGACAAATTAAGGAAAAGTTAAAAGCACGTATGATGGCTTTTTTCAGTTCATTTGAAGTTTATGTGTATTAGTAGAATCTACATTTAGGTGGTTTGGTCCCGATTCACGGTTAAGAGAGGACGAAGTGGATAGATTTTTTATACTGTGGTGGTTGACCACTTAAAGTAGTGAGATGGTTTTTCCACTCCACCACCATGTGGTGAAGAAGGTGGTGTGTAAGGTGTATATTTCCACATAGGATAGTGTTGTGTGGTGATTGACATGCAGGTCTCATATGTAATATAGTCTTTTTCTTCTTTTTTTCTTTCTATATGAAACATGACATTATTGGTGTTATTATCAGCACTTCTTTAACAGCACTTTTCTCATCAATTCACACTGGCCTTTTGCAGTCACAGGTGAATAGAGTGAGTCAATCTTGCTCAAACATTTTTCTGGGATGACGGACTCAAGTAGGTGCAACAAAAATGAGGAAGCTGAAAATATTGTCCTAATAGACTTGGAAAGTGAGAGTCTGGAAAATGTTAATATTAACATACCTAAAAGTCGTGTGAAGAAACCACAAAGGTCAAATAGATCAAAGAGAGACAAGAGGTTTCCTTCAAAGGCATACATATACATCGATGATGATGATGATAATCATCATTCCGGAACAGTTAATACTCGTTCATCTCAGGAAAATCGTTCTCCAGTGAAGTTATCAAAGAACAAAAGAATGTACCCTGGAAGAGATCCCACCAATTCTTATGGATTCAACATGCAATCAGATGGTGATTCATCCAATAATAGTAAGAAAGTCATCCATCAGAAAGAAAATCAGTGTGCTGAAGCAACTATTGATGATGCCCCTGTTGAGAGCTCAATTGTTAGTGATAGAGAAAAGTTTAAGGAGACTGATGAGTACAAGCTAGCACAAGAGCAAGAATTGTTAGCAAGACAGAAAACCTTAGAAGTTCAGGTACATTTTAGGAAATGTTAGTGTAAAGCATTGTTATTCTGTTTCATATGCGTTTTTATCCTTATTTGTGACTGCTTTTGCTACTAATGAGTTGCATGGATGAAAATTAGTGGTGCTAGATGATTATTTATTATGGCTATCTCATATTCAAACCTTAATCCACTCTTTAACAAAATTTTATGTCACCTTTAACAGGCAGAAGAAGCTCAAGAGATGCGACGTTTGCTAAAAAGAAAAAAAGCTGAAGCTTTGCGTTTATTAAACATAGAGAGAAGACAAAAACAACGAGTGGAAGAAATCAGGGAATCTCAAAAAATGGTTTGCAGAATTTCCATCATGTGTTCATTTAGGAAGCTTAATCTATCTGCGTCTTACCACTTTTCAGATTCGTGTATTTATGATCTTTACTGTTTCCTGTTTTCCCAGGATGAAGAATACATGAGCTTAAAAGAAATATATCGTACCGAAGTCCAAAAAGATCTTAAAAGGCTGGAAATGAAATGTCATAATATGGCTTCACTGTTGCATAGTTTGGGAATCTTGATTGACAATGGTACTCATGCCTCATCACATCAGGTGAGTTCCATGCTTCTAATACACTACTTTTTGTGTCTGAAATCTGAGTACCAGATTTCAACCTCTGAAAGAGTGAAAGCTGAATCATATTAAACTGTTCTGTTTCTGTAAGACTATCCGCATCCATCACACCCTTCACACAGCCACGTCAGCTCCACATCAACGTCACATCATTCCCCCACCATTCCCTCATCTCATCACACAAACCCCGCATCCATCACATACCTTCACATCACAAAAAAGAAAAAAGAAAAAAAAACCTCTCTCACACATCTCCTCCGCTCACATGCGTGAGCTGGGTCACACCCGTGACCGTGAAGCTCCCTCACGAAAGAGGGGCGATGGATTTCGCGCGGGTGAAGCTCCCTCACGAGGTTGTGGCGCGATGGATGCGCACAGTCTAAGAAGTTTCTGAATGAATATTTGGTGATCTTTTCAGGTTCATGCAGCTTATAAACGAGCATTACTCACGTTTCATCCAGATCGAGCTTCAGAGTCTGATATACGTAAGCAAGTAGAGGCTGAGGAAAAGTTCAAACTTATATCACGTATGAAGGATAAAGTTCGTAACACCCCACGCTTAAAGTAGATTTCACTGCTATCATAGTCTCAAAATTATTATAGTTTGGTGCTTCTATATCCAGTAATTATTTTCATTTAATTGCACCAAAAATGGAATTTGTAATATTAGTAATAGGAAATGGGAGTAAAGTTAAGTTTGTATGGTTTTCCTTCATTGTTGCTAGAATTTGTGGAGTCAATGTTTTTGTGAGGAATTAGGGACTCTTTGCGATTAGTTGGAGTGATTTAATGTTGATGAATCTAAAGCCTAAATGATTCAAATGTTATATCCGATTTTGTATGAAAATTTACTGGTTGGTAGATATGTTGAATAAATAATCCTAACGACAAAATTCTCATTTAAACCATATATGAGAATTATGCGTGTTTTAAAAGGTTCTGAATCTATATAAAGAAGTGATTCTTTGTCTGATGTTCATTTTTATTCGAGTGTGTGGTTGTTACAAAATGTTTAAATCTGAATGTCTTGTTCGATCATATATGCGTAATTACCAACTTACTAACCACTTGGCTATAAAAAACAATGATGAGGAAGACGGAGGTGTAGAACAAGCTATCGTTTTTAGTTACACCGATGATGATGACGAGGGCAAAGAAGAAGGCAACGACAAGGGTATTGGTTTTTTCAACTTCTAAATTTACCTTATTTTTGTCTATTATAGGACTCGATGTCTTATGTTATAAATAATATCAAATACCAATACCGTCAGTCTAAGGGCCTATTTATTTTTTCTTTATATTAAGTGTTGTGTAGATTAAGTGTCTGTATGAGATTAAGTGTCTGTATGAGATAAGTAGTACTGTTATTTGTTTTATGTATTAAATAAACTGTCTAAATAAAAAAAAATCATGAGCTTAATGTGAAAAGTATCCTACTTATAACTTATTATGTTAAGTTATTTTTCTGAATTAAGTAAAAAACAAACAATATAATTATACTTACTGAAATAACTTTTTTTCCCATTAAGTTCGTTAAATTTCTCACCTCATCATTATTCATTTGTTATCTTTTAGATTTTAAAGTACTATATAGATGGACAAGATTGTATATTTAAAATTAATTTATTAAACAAAGCGTTATGATCATTTAATAAATTCTTATCTATATTAATAATCTTTTATATATATTAAAATGATGTTTATTAAGTTATGATAAAATTATTAATTAATTAGAGTTCCGTAAACCATAATGGTAAATTATTAAATATTAGTTTAAATGTTCGTGTAACATACGAGATGGTTTAGGAAAGTAATAAATATTAAACATTAATAAACAATAACACATAAAAATGAGATAAAAAAATGACAGTCAGACGGCGTGCGATGGAAGCATCGCGAGAGGAGAGAGCAGGCGTGATTGAATAAATGTGGTATCATCATAACTAAAGACGTGATTAAATTTCTTGTACATGTTATCGATCATTATATTTACAATTATAAACATTAAGGTCAAATGTTTATTGTTATAATAAAAAAGATTTTAAAATAATTATGAAATATTTTAAAATGATAGAACTAAATTTATGGTTAAATATGATAATTTGAAATGTTGTAAGAGATAAATATGTTATTAATAATTTGATGGACAAATATAATATTTTAAAGCTTAAGAATGATATATATTGAATTATTTATAATAATGTTGATTAACTTAAAGAGTTTTGACTTCTAACAGTCAAGGTCAAATTAAAATTTCAACTTAGCTAAAACGTAAAAAAATATTACTTAAGTAAAAATATTCATTATTAATATTTATATGAAAAATGATAAAGAAAAAAGTACGATTTGGAAATAGTTTATTATTTACTGAAATTTTTTACATTTACGATCAATTTAATTGTTTATAACTTTTTGGTATTTATCATTGATTTAGTTAAGGGTTATCTTTATCTAATTCACATTAGTTTAACTCTAAAAAGTCAAAATCAAAATTTTAGAATTAAAAGAATTAACGGCTAAGATAAAATCTTTTATTAAGTGAAAGATTCAGATCATCTGATGAATTTTTCAAAATAATCTTTTATATATATTAGAAGATTCGAAGACAGATTCACAACAAATTAGTTCTTACGTAACTATTCCAAATTCATTTGACGATATGCATATATTATATTTTACTAAGTTAAAATCAAATCCCATCTAAAACACATTGATGACGACGGATCGACTAGAAAAATAAAATAAAGATTGGAAGCCCACTACCCTCTTGGCCTCTTTAAGCCCAATTAATCCTTAGCTCTAGTTAAATGATTCCTGTCCTGGCCGTGAACAGGCAGAAAATACGAACAACGATTCACTCACTCACCCACTCACTGTCTCAGCGAACAATAACAGTTCCCGAATTCTAATTCTGTGAACATTGCGTCTCGATTTTATCAACTGTCTGCTTAGGATTCAGCAATTCTAAATCTTGAGGTAAACAAACTTTTAAACCCTAAACTAATTTGGTTGAAAGTAAAAGGAGTATATGATTATTACTTGTTATGTGGATATGGTAAAAGTTTCAGATTTGTTGCTCGGTTGAGAACTTGAAATTACAGTTTGATGAATTATGATTTTTAAGGTGAAATTAGGCCATATCTGCATATCATATTACGGAATTATGAACCTAAATTTATGTTTTATAGTTGTTAGTCATATATAAATGCAAGCTTCAATCTACCCAAGCCTAGATAATACTTTATGCAACACTCCTCCAGTGGAGTTGTAATATTTCTAAGATATACTTCACCGTATGATCATATAACTGCATGAAAGCAATATTTGTTGAGTGGTTTGTTTCAATTAGTAATGTGTGTATGAGCTAGGTTTTCATGATTTCATCAATGAATAAGAAATGAGATTTAAGCATACTTGTTGTAATGACCTGCCAAGTTTATGATCATTTTATGCTTGAGATCCCGGAACCTTTCATGCAACCCTTGAAGACTCAACTATAGGAGAAGATCTAGAACTCTGCTCCATATTTCCCAGTCTTTGGAATTGTATGGAAAGATCAAGAAACATAGTTTAAAACCGTGTAAATAATAGATTATAACATGAAAATTCTAGATACGACATAATAGGCTACTTGTATAAATAGGTGGTGGTGTTATTTGTTGCAAATCATCTTTATTAACGTGCCCCTATTAAGTTCTTTTTCATGGATCCACCACTGTGTGTAATGGCATTAAATCTCTGACTTTATGATTACTTAAAGATCAATTTACGTTTAAATCCTTAATAGCTAATTATGGGGGCGTCACACTTGACAGAAGCACATGAATACAGTATCTTTTGCTTCCATTTGTTTAGCACAAATTATTCTTCTAGTTATTTCATGATTACTTCAAAACACCAAACCTTAAGAAGTTACATGTGACGGTGATTTGATCCTAGATTAATTGAATTTTATAATTTTTAACTTTTTTTCCCCAATGAACTAATGTGCCCAGATTGCATAAATCAATTACATGCATCAAGAGTGTCAAATACAGATGAGATTTCCAAGATTGGCAGAGATCACAACTGCCTAATGAACACCTGAAGTTGTTGAATGCATGAATTATAGCAAACCCGTTTGAAAGAGAACATGAAGATGGAGAAGAATCCGAAAAGAAAAGGGGTATTTTTTCCATGAATGCATGCGAAAGAGAGCAACAAAAGCAAACACAGACTTGATTATTGATTTTGGGACCACCCCTCAATTCAGAGGAAATGTAGGTGATGCGAATTGCCCCTTGCAGTCCTCTAACGTCATTGATATCACAATCGAATATCTTGACATTATATCTGCGCTTGGAATCTTTCTAATTCTGTAAAATAGAATCTTACGTGGATTTCCGCTAGCTCCAGTTACATTATTGCTAATTGATAATCTACAAAATCCACTTCCAAATGATTCACTACCGATGAACTTTAGCCTCAGACTAAGCGGTTTGATTGCAACTTCATATCGATACCATTTCTCTCAGCACCTTCGCAATGATTTCTCATTCATTTACATTCTTTCTTGCTACCTCACGACAGCAGCAACGGACTTGATTCAATTACCGCCCACCCATTTTGCAGAATCAAAAGGTTTGAAGATTTAAAATTTTACTTTTCTTATTGAATTTTATCAAATTATTTGGTTGCCAACATCGCTGTGTCACAAACAATCGAGTGAGATACTAGAATATGTGCAGTGCACTCCAGGTGTTTGTTTTTATGTGTGTACCAAATCATTACAAGGGCTCTATATTTCCCAAGTCCGACTCACATAAGATTCGTTTTTTCATTTTCCCAGGTATTGTGCCTAGTCACAGGGAAGCCATCAATAAAGAGAACATAATCGATCACTTGAAAATCTGCTCAAACTTGACACAACTAGAGTCTACTTATGCCTGTATGGTCAAGAACAGCTACAATCAAGATTGTTTCATGATAAACCAGTTTGTCTCAGCCTGTTCCACTTTTTATCAAACAGATTATGCTATCCAAGCCTTTACCCAGATGGATGATCCAAATGTATTTGTTTACAATGCTGTTATCCGAGCTTGTGTTTGTTGTTCTTCACCACTTCATGCTCTTCGCTTTTATCTAAAGATGTTAAGTGCTCAAATTCGTCCCACTAGCTATACATTTTCATCGGTTATCAAAGGTTGTGCTTTAGTAGCAGAATCAAGAATTGGAGAAGCTATTAACGTGCATGTATGGAAGTTTGGGTTCAAATCTCATGTGTATGTGCAGACAGCTTTGATTGATTTCTATTCATGTTTGGGCAAAATCTCAGAATCAAGACAGGTGTTTGATGAAATGGTGGAGAGGGATGTTTTTGTCTGGACTTCAATGATTTCAGTTCATGCACGTTCAGGAGATTTAGCTTCTGCAAGGAAACTTTTTGATAAAATGACCGAAAGAAACTTCGCTTCATGGAACTCTTTGATCGATGGATATGCTAGAATAAAGGATGTCGATTCTGCAGAGGTTTTGTTTAACAAGATGCCTGAGAAAGACTTAATTTCTTGGACAACTATGATAAACTGCTACTCCCAAAATAAATTATACCAAGAAGCATTAGCAACTTTCAATGATATGACAATACACGGTATTGCCCCTGATGAAGTTACCATAGCAACCGTTATCTCAGCCTGTGCTCATCTAGGGGCACTTGAAGTAGGGAAACAAATACATCATTATATCAAAGAACATCATATTAATGTTGATGTTTATATCGGGTCTTCTCTGATTGATATGTATGCAAAGTGTGGCAGCTTAGATCAATCTCTCCTAGTGTTCTACAAATTACCCGAAAAAAACCTTTTTTGTTGGAACTCGCTAATCGAAGGACTTGCAGTTCACGGGCATGGAAATGAAGCACTGAAAATGTTCAATTTTATGGTGAAAGAGAATATAAAACCAAACGGGGTTTCTTTTATCAGCGTTCTTAGTGCTTGTACACATGCTGGAATGGTGAAAGAGGGTCAACGGTGTTTTTTTAGTATGATCCATGATTTTCTTATTCCTCCTGAAATCGAACATTACGGGTGTATGGTTGATTTGCTATGCAAGGCTGGTTTACTCGAAGATGCAATGCAAGTGATAAAAGAAATGAGAATGGAACCAAATGCTATCATTTGGGGTGCTTTATTAAGCGGATGTAAACTTCAGAAGAACTTGGATATCGCTCTGATTGCTGTTAATAAGTTGATGATTTTGGAACCGGATAACAGTGGATATTATACGCTATTGATTAATATGTTTGCTGAAGCAAATAGATGGAGTGAGGTAGCTAGATTAAGATCAACTATGAAAGATCTGCAAGTAGAAAAAAAGAGCCCGGGATCAAGTTGGATCGAGATGCATGGGAAGATTCATCAGTTTTCAGCTTCTGATAAGTATCATGAATCTTCTAAAGAAATTTACTATTTGCTGGATAGACTGTGTGGAAAGCTAAAACTTGACCCATGTGAACAGGAAAATGTTCATGGTTTGTAAAGATTTGCTCATTTAAGCAGAATTGTGATTAAATGGCGCAATATTGAAAAGAGTGAGTCAATCTTGGCTCAAATATTTTTCTGGGATGATGAACTCAAGTAGGTGCAAGAAAAATGGGAAGCTGAAAACATTGTCCTAATAGACTTGGAAAGTGATAGTTTGGATAATGTTAATATTAACATACCTAGAAGTCGTGCGAATAAACCACAAAGTCAAACAGATTAAAAAGGGACAAGAGGTTTCCTTTGATGAAATACATATACATTGATGATGCTGATTACAATTATCATGCCAGAACCGATAATACTTGATATTCTCAGAAAATCGTCCTCCAGTGAAGGTATCAAAGAACAAAAGAATGTACCCTGTAAGAGGTCCCACCAATTCTTATGGATTCAACAGGCAATCAGATTGATTCATCTGAAGATAGTAAGAAAGTTATCCACGAGAAAGAAAGTCAATGTGTTGATGCCACTGTTGATGATGCCCTTGTTGAGAGCTCAATTGTTAATGACAGAGACAAGTTTTAGGAGACTTATGAGTACGAGCTAGCACAGAGTAAGAATTGTCATCAAGACAGAAGACCTTAAAAGTTCAGGTACATTTTAGGAAAATGCTAAGAGTAAAACTTTGTTATTCTGCTTCATACATTTTGTATCCCTGTTTGTATCTTGCTTTTGCTACTTCTGAGACTTGTATGAAACAACATGAGTGCTGTTAGATGACCATTTTTATTGCTGAACAAATAATGCTAGCTATTGTGATATATTAAGCCTTCTGTCGTACTTCCAAATTGATTCGGCTTTATCTTCTGCATTGGGTCAAATGGTAATTGGGTTGGGTGGGTAAAGTAGGTCAAATGGGTCGAAAGTCACCTATACAATAAATGCATAAAATCTCCTGAATCGTTAAATAAGTTATCATTATAAAAAAATAGCTTCTTAAATCATTTGTAAAATATTAAATCTTTTGTGAAATATTATATAACAAATGACAAAATTGTTTACACCATAATGTGCAACCTTTCAACTCTCTATATATATGTTGTCTGGATTCTACCTTCTTTCCTTTCTTGAACCTTAACTTCTATCTTTTTTAACCTCAAGGAGTAGGAATTGAAATAACTTTACAATCTATTCTCTGTCTTCTAGTACTATACTAAGTGAAAATTTTATATCTCCTTTAACAGGCAGAAGCAGAAGAAGCTCAACGGATTTGTTGTTTGCTAAAACGAAAAGAATGCTGAAACTTTACGTTCATTAGACATGGAGAAGACAAAAAACGAGTGGAAGAAATCAGGGAATCTCAATAACTGGTTAGCAGAACTCCCGTCATGTATTTATTGTGGAAGCTTAATATCTATTTGTTATCACTTTTCAGAATCATGCATTCTACAATCTTTTCTGTTTCCTGTTTTCCTAAGATGAGGAATACATGGACTTAAAAGAAAAAATCTATCTTACAAAGCCAAAAAAAGGCCTTAAAAGCCTTATAAATGTCTGAATATTTGTTTGCTGATCCTTTCAAGTTCATGCAGCTTATAAACGAGCATTACCCACATTTCATCCAGATCGAGCATAAGGATCTGATATGCGCCATTTCCCTGGGCTGTCTCTTCCATCTCCTTATGCTAATTGTTAACTGTTAATGTTTAATTACAAAATCTCTATCATCTGCTCTCAATCTCCACTCAACAAGTCATCGTTTATAATGGAGAGAACATATATCGAAGTAAATCTCTTGGCAATAAGTGCAACTTTGGCTTCTGCTTTTAATCCCCTTAACAAGATGTCTCCGATCTTTTTTCTAGTTACGGGTACATTTTTTTATAAAGCTATAATTTTAGGGTTCTGATTTCATCTGTGAAACTGGTATGTTTTCTCTTGATCCGTAAGTTTAGGTTGTGATTCAAAGGAAAGTTTTGTGCAGATATATGTTTGTGTTTATGCCGAAGTTCTTTTGCTTTTGATCTCAATTTTCAATTTCTTTTTATAATTTGTTGTTCAATCTTCAAAACATGTGAAAACCGTATTTAACATTGATTTTGTATGTACACAAATTGTTCGATGAAATAACAACGAAGCCAAATGGTTTTCAACTAATCTATATTAATTTCTCACATAATTGTTTGAATTTTTTTAATGAAAAAGCAGCTTTTTTAATAGGAATTCTCGATGTTGAAGGTTTAATTTACTCAATAGTTAATATCAATGTTAATAAGTTTGCCTACATTGGGCTTCATAAATATGTCATATATGTAAACACGTGCACCAAAGTGTGAAATATGGTTTAATCACTAAATTTAACTTACTTTCAGTCTAATCATCAAAGTTTATTTTTGAATAATTTAATCATGAAGTTTTATTTACCTTCTAACCATTTTTAACTAATAAAACGGTCTTTATATCCAAACACCTCCTAAACCTTCACCCAAACACATCAAAATACTCCTAAACCTGCTCCCAAACACACCTCACTCACCAAACACCCCAAAAACCCTAAAATGTCTCCCCCTCACACACACACACACACACTCTCTCTCTCTCTCTCTCTCTCTCTCTCTCTCTCAAGTTGAGTTTCAAACACTCGCTCTCTCTGAATTTGAGGTCGGAAGATGAAGACCACCAAACCACCGCCAATTGAGTTACATCCAATTGATGGTTTAGATTATTTACTTGCTAGGTACGTGCTTAATTTAGTGTGTTTAAATTGTAAAATATGATAAAGGAAAGACTTAGTATGTAATTGATAGTTCAAGCTTCCATCTGCAAACACTTATAAAATGTTAAACTTGTTAAGCATGTCTTTTATAAATCCATATTATAATTTCAACTTTATACTTTTGTTTTAGGTAATGTAAAACCTTTTGATATTAATAATTAAATATAATTTTTCTTTAAAGTCTTACACTTTTCCATATATATAAATATGGGTCCGGACAATTACCCAACTATTTCTAGCTTTAAATAACTGCTATCCAATTATCTTGTAATTCGATAACTATCTTTAAGTCAGGATATGACTTAATATACACACATTCAAAGTCCCTTTATAATGAAGTATCATCTCTTTAACTACCTGAAGTATTTCCCAACTAAGCATACACATATAAAAAGTGAAAAAGTGCATGCCAATTGTTTATTTTAATAAATTCAAACTATTTTGGTATAGTACAACACAAGTCAAAAGATTTTGTAGATCTTATGCAGTTCACATGTATCTCCAATGATGCACATATACAGAGGTGTCCTTTTTGGAATTTAGAATTTTATATTCATATTTATCACATGGATAGCATTTTTTTGGAATTTGGAATTAAGGGTAATATGAAGTTTGTTTATGCAATCTGCTATTGGTTATATGGTTCTTTAAAATGTTGTTTCTTAGGGACAACTCTGTGATCGGGATTCTTTAGACCTGAATCTACCATTTTCCATAATGTTAAGTTACCTTAGTTGCTTGTGAGAGGACCCGTGGTCTATTTCTCCAAAAGTCCTCACTAGACCCACCAAACATTTACGTTAAGGGGTATGGTTTTAATTGTAACTTCCTTTCCTGACTCGAGGCAAGTCCGATGTCAATGGAATCCATAGGTCAACTCTTTTTGGCCTTGCGTAGCGGTCAATTCGAGGGATTTTGGAAGCTACTCAGGCTCTTCGGATTCATATGGGTTTACCAGCACGTCTCCCTTCAGGTTCCGAAACCGAACTCACCCTCCCATTTGTTTTTTTTTTTTGTGAGTGTATAAGAGAGAGTAAGAAGAGATAAAAAATTAGGGTTGTTTGGGATCAGTTCTACTTGAGTTTCGGGTAAAAGAGAGAAAAGAATAATGTGGCAGGTGATGTAGCATTTGAGTCGATTTGAGTTTAGGAAAACTACTACGTAGACCATTAGCATCCAACCTTGAGTTACCCTACCAAATTCACTACCACATCAGCATTCACATCATCCCTCACCTTCAACCCTCTCAAACCCTCAAATCCTCCATATCCAACCATCTTCAACCACATCAAATATTAATTAAAAAATATATATTTATAAGAGAGAGACAGAGAGGGAAAAAGAAGAAAAGAAAAGAGGGAACCCTTCACGGGTTGGGGAACCAGCTAGATGGGGAACCCTTGCTTACCCTCCCTGTAATTATGGTGTTCCAACTCTGGTTAAGGGTCAACCAACTTGGGTTAACCCCCGATACGCATTGTCTTATGATCTTATAGGAGTTTGCTCTGTTGAGCAAGTCAACATTATGAATTATCTTTTTAATTTAAATTAATTTGTTCCTGTTTTTATTTTAAGATATCAGTTTTCCTAATTTTCATCTATAGCTTTTTCTTTCTTTTGAAACTATATATAATAAAGAAATTAATACAAGTGTGGGTGTTAATATTAAGATGTTTCATCATAATTCTTGAATGAGAGGAAAAGAAAAGATACAAGTTAAGTTTAAAGACACTTAAATATTTGCATAACTTCTTGTACTACATGTCATGAAAACTTTAATGAACTATTAAGTAAATAAATAAAATAGGAATAATAGGTTAAAAATCTTTTCATATTTGATTAAACATGATTTATCTTCTTCTCTTATATATAAAAGTGAACCTTATAAAGAAATAATTCTTGACTTAAAATAAAAGATTTACTCTGATGTTTGTGAAAGAACATAATGAATAAGGTTTGACTTAAACATGAAAGAATCTTAACCCATTATTAATAGTTTATTTATTTACTTGGTAGTTCATTAAAGTTTTTGTGAAGTTTAGTACAAGAAATTATGTAAATATTAAAGTGTCTTTAAACTCAACTTTTATCTTTTCTTTTCTATCTCATTTAAGAATTATGGTGAAACGTCTTAATATTAACATCCACACTTGTAATAATTTCTTTATGGTGAAACATCCATAATAAAGTAAATTTAGCAACGAATTATAATAGATAAATGATATAAACCGGAAGAATTTTTTTTTAAAGAAGAAGAAAATAAATAATGTAGTCAAACCATGGGATAAAAAGAAATGGTGAAACTATTATAAAAATTAAAGGAGAAATCTTCTAATATATATAAAAGACTAATTTGAAAAAAAAATATTAGATGATCTGAACCTTTCATTTAATAAAAGATTTAATCTTAGCCGTTAATTCTTTTAATTCCAAAATTTTAATTTTGACTTTTTAGAGTCAAACTAATGTAAATTAGTTAAAGATAACCAATAACTAAATCAATAATAAAATAATATAAAATTAGTGTGATAGACTATTGGTTTAAGAATTTTGCATTGAGTTTTCTTTAAAAAAAGTTTACGTGGATAATTTTTAATATCTTCATAAGAAATAATATGGATTTTATCAAATAAAAATAAAAATAAATACTATAACTAAAAAATAGAAATCGAAACCAACTAAACATTCAAAAATTTATCTATATATCTAGATTAGGATATGTCATAAATATGTACCGATTATTATAATATTTTTTAAACAAATTATTATATTTATTCAAATTTTTAGTTCTATTATTAAAAAAAATTATAATTATTTTAATAATTTTTTATTATAAATATAAACATTTGATCTTATTGCTTATAATTGTAAATATAATGATCGATAACATGTACACAATTTAATCCACGTCTTTTGGTATTTCTTCAATCACGTCTGCTCTCTTCTTTCGCCGTGCTTCCATCGCTGATATTGGAATTGATGCCGTATATCGTCACTTTTGTAACTCTCATTTTTCGCGTTTTATAATTATTTAATATCGTTTATTAGTGTTTAATATTTATTACTTTATTAAACCATCCCGTGTGTTACACGGGCATTGCACTAGTAATATATATAACTTTATCTAAGTTATATGATATTGCTATTACATACTACTTAAATGAAGGGTGCTAAGGTTGATTCAGTCTTTAAATGTTTTAAATGTTATGCGTAAACAACATAATCTAAATTAGATGGTATTAGTTGCATGTATATACCATTTAAACCAGTTATAAAATAAAGTACAATGATTAAACTATAATAACCCAAATGGGATTTTAAGTTTAAAAAATAACCGTCTTTTATCCTAATGTTTATTATAAAAATGATATTTCTTCTACTTTTTTCTTATAATTAATTATCTTACTTAGCACAAGATAATATGTGAAGTTCACTAATTTTTTTTGACCATCTCTTGAATTTTAACACTCATTTTAATCTTATAAGTAATAAGATAAATAAAAAAGTAATGATTTCCACATAATAAATATTAGCCGTATACAATAAACATAACATTTTTATTCTTATAAAGTTTTAAACAATTTTTCTCATTTATATATTTAAGGATATTATTGTCTAAACAAATATTTCTATAACATAAATTTATTGCATGTAAATTATCTGTTTTTGTTGACAAGGGTAAGTTGGTAAATTACTTAAATCAACAACAAACTCTAATGGATGAGATAGACATTCGTGGTTTCTTGTGGGCTGTGGCCTCTTAATCGATGATTAGATGACATACTCACATACTCACATAGATATTATATAATTATATAAATACATTCCATACCCCCCCTCTCACACTGCCACCACTCCGATATCCATGGAGATCTGGTTCACCGTCGTCGTTTCTCTCTGCATCGCCGCCGTTATAAAGTCCCTATTTTTCCGCCGGCACCACCGCAGTAAGCTACCACCAGGGCCGTCGTTACTCTCCTCCAATCTTCTAATTCTTACCAATTCCCTACAGCAGCTCGAACCCATCCTCAGAAACCTCAACTCCAAGTACGGACCATTCATCACTCTCTCCATCGGTTCTCGCCCTTCTATCTTCGTCTCCGGCCACTCTCTCGCTCACCAAATCCTTATCCAAAAAGGTGCCGTCTTTTCCGACCGCCCTAGAACCTTCGCCGTCCGCAACATCTCCTCCGCCTCCTACGGCCCTACTTGGCGGCTCCTCCGTCGCAACCTCGCATCTGAGGTCCTCCACCCGACCCGCGTCAAATCATACTCATGGGCTCGCAAGTGGGTTCTTCAAATCCTGATTAATCGCTTAAATAACCAGAAAGATGCTGCCGGAATCAAGGTGGTCGATCATTTTCAGTACGCGATGTTCTGTTTATTGGTTTTGATGTGTTTCGGTGAGAAATTTGACGAGCGTCGGATTAACGAAATCGCTAGTGTACAGCGTCGATTGCTGTTGTTGGTGGGTTCAGGGCGGTTTAACGTTTTGGGTATCTTCCCGAGGTTAGGGAAGATATTGTTTAAAAACAGATGGAAAGAGTTACTGCAAATACGCGAAGATCAGGAACAAGTTTTGCTTCCCCTGATTAAATCTCGAATCGATAGCTCTGAATCAAAATCAAACGAAAACGAGCGGATTGTGGCGTATGTTGACACACTCGTGAATCTACAGCTTCCGGAGGAAGATGGTGGCAATAAAAATGGTGGAAAGCTGACCCACAAAGAGATGGTAAGCATGTGTGGTGAGTTTCTGAACGCCGGGACGGATACTACCTCAACTGCTCTACAATGGATCATGGCTAATCTTGTAAAGAATCCTCATATTCAGAAGAAGCTTTATGAAGAAATTGTGGCGGTGGTAGGACCACCGCCACCGCCACCGGGAAAAGGGGTTGAGGTAGAATCGGTTATAAACGAAGAGGAGGTACAGAAAATGCCGTACCTGAAGGCGGTGGTTTTGGAAGGGCTAAGGAGACACCCACCAGGGCATTTTGTGCTGCCACATAGAGTCATGAAGGAGGTTGAGGTTGAAGGGTATGTGATTCCAAAGGGTGCAACCATTAATTTCATGGTGGGTGAGATGGGTTTGGACCCAAAGGTGTGGGATGAACCAATGGAGTTCAAACCAGAGAGGTTCATGGTGAATGATGGTGTGTTTGATATAAGTGGAAGCAAAGGGATCAAGATGATGCCTTTTGGTGCTGGAAGAAGGATATGCCCTGGTTCTGACTTGGCTCTGCTTCATTTAGAGTATTTTGTTGCTAATTTGATTTGGTATTTTGATTGGACTGCTCCTGATGGTTATCATGTTGATCTTTCTGAGAAGGCTGAGTTCACCATTGTTATGGAGCACCCTCTTCAAGCACAAATTTCTTCAAGGGCCGAAAAGTTAGCCACTTGAATCGATATACACATGTGCATCAATAGGTTGACTATGTAACAGAAGTGAAAATAAAATAAAATTTAAGCCTACTTGCATTTGCGTATAAAATTTAATCAATATGTAGCATTTCTATACGACGATTTAGTTTCAATCGATCAATTATGATGAATGATCTTGGTATAACATCGACGCGAGGCATGTTTGGTCTTTTCTAGTACATTGTTAACATATTACATGTGTTTTACACATTACCATATCCTTTCTTTAGTTTTGATAGGACATTGTTTATTAGGAGTGTGTTTAATAGGATATGATATTAGTAACGTTAGATTCACTGACGGATCCAACATGTAAGGACCGGCGGAAAGGCCCCCAATGGGCCAACAAAATTTAGGTCTATATGGGCTTAAATAGTAAGGCCCCGTTTGATTATTTGATAGGCCCCGACTAAAGAAAAACAATATTGTCACTTGTTCTCTTTCGGGTAAGTTCCTAAACCCTAACTAGAAGTCTTGATTGTACGTTGTGAAGTTTCGGCCGAATTTGTTCCTTTCAGTAATTCAGCCGATTGAAACTCTTTTAAGTCTCGACCGCACATTTAGTTCTTCGAGTTAGTATACTTCAAAAGATTCAAACTTCTTAATATTGTACGCGGTTTTATGAAATTGATTTAAAGCCGATGCATATAATGTTAAAAGTCTCATCTGTGAAATTGTTATGATATTATAAAGATATACAGTTACAAAGTTATGATTTAGTATAACCCTTGATATTGTGTGAAAGTATGAAATTGCATACTGCTATTGAGTTATTGTTACAATGTGAGGATTTAGTGATGTTGATTTTTTGTGAAAATATGAAATTGTAATTTAGTATAAATTATTGATAGCAAGGTATTGTTAATAGTTGGAAGTTTTAGGATAAATTCTTGTACTATTGGACAAATTTGACTCAACCTGTTTTGACCCGAATTTGATTTGATTTTTCTAAGTCGTGTTACCATATTTAAGAATAATGTCTCCGATAGTTAAAATTCTTAGATCCGCCACTGGTTAGATTGTAACTTGAAATTGTATGGTGACATGAATCGATCAATCAATGACTCGACTGAAACGAATTACAAAAATAGAGAGCGTTTATTTTATGGGTAATTCTATATAGTCCCCTTTGATTGTCTATATGGCCCCTTTTGATGGGACATATGTGAGTGTGTGACATGCTTTGAAATGTGTAATTGATAGATTTGATGTGTGTTGTATGTGAGAGGAGCGGGGCCAAATAGTATCAACCTATTTTATTTTTCGGGTGATATTATTTGGCCTCCCTCCTCTCACATACAATACCCATCAAATCCATCAATTTCAAGTTTCAATGCATGTTACCCCCTCACATATGTCACCTTAATGGGGTCAACTTAACTTTCGAGAAGAGCTATATAAAATTACCCATATTTTTCTCATATGCATCTCGTCACAATGATTGTTAAGGTTTACCGTTATTAATGTACCACGTAATGAAAAAGATTACATTTGGTTTCTTATAAATTACTTGTAGTTACAACAATTGGACATTTCTACCCTTTTGACTTGTAAAAAAATTGTACTCATTAGCCATTCCCCCTATTATATCTATATTCTATACCACAAACCATTTCATCATCTACCAATATAAATAAAAGACTAATTAGAAATATATTATTAGACAATCTAATAATAAAAATTATTAGATTAAAAATTAAAAATTATTTAATAAAAAATTTAATTATTCATTTAATTATTAAAAATTATTAGACAATCTAAATTATTTATTTAATAAAAAATTAATTTTAATTATTCATTTATTTTAAATTAAATTTATAAAAATTAAAAATTATTAGATTAAAGTATTTTTAATTTTATCATACTAAATTAATTTATATGGTAATTTTAAAGGTAGATCTATAGATTTTACATATCTATACTTTTTAAATTAGGGCAAACCACTTTAAAATACAACGAATTTATGCTAAACTACTAATGAGTACAATGATATTTTTTATAAAATTAATACAAGAAACTTTTAAAATGTTACCATTGTATGCAACTTACCTGTTAACAGGCACCCTCCTTGATCAACCATTCAACCGGTAATTCATTATGTTATTATTTTACTTTATTGTTTTTAAATATTTTTAATAAAGTTACTTTAAAAAAAGAAAGTCAAATTACTTTTCTAAAAAGCTACTGATGATTTCGATTTACTCACAAACACCAACCACATCCCTTCACCTTCAAGAGATTTCTAGGTTTGAAATCTTGAAACACAAACACCAACCCTTCTTCATCGTCAAAAGATTTTTAGTTTTGAAATCTTCAAACTCACCACACCTTTATGTGCAATTTCTCAAGGTTGTGCCACCACCACCACCACCTTCATAGTCTGACCACCACCACCCCTTCATAGTCCGAGCACCCCCACCGCCGTTGCACCCACCACCGCTGTCGCTTCAAGATCCACTCACTGCCGTCGCTTCAAGAGCCACCATGCCGCCATCACTAAGACAAGGCCTAAGGTCAATCTTCATTCTATCAAGCATTGAACGGGATTTGCTCAAGCTATTTCCATTACGGTCGGTTCTCTGACTGAAAAAACTGCATCTTTACAAAATTCATACCAATCTACCGCTCGGGACCCATCCTCCAATGGGGCCCTTCTCTCAATTGTCGATGCTAACAGGCTGAGAATTCGTGAATGATTCTTGGATTTGAATCTCAAATTTGATTTGGCTAATGACATAATCGGTGCCGTTAGTCTAAGCTAAAACAGAGGGGCTTTGGAATCCATTCCGTATTCCGTACGCTAGGAAGTCGATCTAAACTGTAATTATAGCCTTCGCTTGAACCGAAGAGAGCGATGCGACCTTCAACTCCCAAGATATATCATATAATATAGCATGTTGCCCTGAGCGCCTCTGTCGACGAGTTTCTCCGACTACTGTCGTCACTGATGGGTTTCTTCTAGATCACACCACCACTGCTGTCATTTCAAATACATGTAATCTGAACACTTTGATTTAGGGTTTGATTTTGATATGATATGAACACCTTGAACGTTTTCTTTTTCATCAATCTTCATTTGGGTTTAGATTGTTAATCTACTTTACATATTTGGGTTTTGATTTTGATATGTGAGCATAATTTAGGGTTTATTTGTTCTTCAATCTTTATCTGGTTTAGCTTTTTAATACGATGATTTTAAAAATACATATGAACATAATAATAAAAAAAAATAGAAAATAGAAAAAAAATTTAAAAATTACCTGCAACCTGCTAACCAAGTTACAAGTTGTATAAAATGGGAGTTTGTTGGTGCATAATTGTAAATCCCTAGTTCTTATCAATCGAATATATAAATGTTTACTTGAATTGTTAATTCAAATGTGTTTTGATTAATAGTTTTCATGTTTATATATTCTAAGTGTTTACTTATATTTGTTTTAAGCCTACAAGTACTTAGTCATGTGTTGATTTGTGTTTGGAAGTTTAAGTATAAGTGAAGGTCACCACGTGCGTAGTGGATCTCACTACTTGCGTAGTGAAGTAGATAATTAAAGTTTAATTGAATATCATTAAAACACCCGGTACGTGCGTACTGGATTAACTACGTACGAATTGCAGAGCATTACGTGCGTAGTGTAAGTTAATTAAGGAAATGACGTGTTACACTCAAATACGCGTTTTCTATACGTATAAAAACTCCTTAACCGCGTATTAGCGCGGGTAATCGTCCGTAATCGTCCATAATCAGATATAAGCCTTCATAAGCCTTCGAAATAAGGGATACCTTCGAAAAAACGTAAGCTTAGTGTTAATTTCGTATCCAAGGGCAGCCTTAAGCATTCTGTGTGAGTTCTTAGTGTTGTTCTTCGTCTTTCTCTGTGTGTTCTTCGTGATTACTGTGTGCCGGACACCTAAGCAGATCTTTGAATCCTTAGGAGGTTTGGGAAATAGATATTCCGCACTATTTCTCATCCTAGATCAGTCCTAGCATTATGGTGTTAGCTTAGAACCCCCCACGGTCCTACAAAGTGGTATCAGAGCCTTGTGCTTTGATTGATCATCTTTTCTTAGGTTTCATGATCTAGGTGTCGTTTTGGTCTTTCAGGATTGTTAGTTTTGTCGTTTTCTCGGTATTTTATCGTACATTTAGTCGAAATAAGGTTGTTTTTGCGTTAAAAGATTTGTGTTTTTACGTAAATTAGTTCCTAATCGTTGAAGTTTACACATGCGTAGTGTCTCGCATTACGTACGTATAGCTCAGCAGTCCGTGCGTAGTCTGTCCTTCGTGTTCTAGAATTTTCCATAACCCGTGTTCTGTCCGTGTGTGGTGCGTATTCATCACGTGCGTAGTGACCTACACTCCGCACGTATTGATTCTTAGTGTTAAATCGTTTCTTGAAAAATAAATTACTCATTACGTACGTAGTGCATCCATTTCGTGCGTACTAGGTATCCATTCCGTACGTACCTGAGTCTGTGTGAAAGTTTTTCAATCCGTGCGTAGTACATTCCACTACGTGCGCTGTGTTTTCACTCCATACGTGTTATCCTAACTTCGTGCGCAGTGTGTGAGTTTGTTTTAGGTCTTATTCATAATGTCTGCCATGAGTGCAATGGCTGCCAAACAAACTATAACTGCTCTAAGTAATTTAATTATGGACAATGAACAAGGTGGAATAAACAAAGTACCTCGTCTATTAACCATGGAAGACTACCCATTCTGGAAACCACGTTTTGAAATTTTTATTGATGGGATTGATCCAAGGCTGCACCGGGCTATATCTGCTGATTACTCTATTCCTAAGGGTGAAGGGAATATTGAAGTTCCCTATGACATGATGAGTGACGATCAGAGGAAAGCATACGATGCTGAGAAGAAAGCTTATTCTTATCTGATCCAAGCCATTCCAAATGAGATCTTCCACCAGTTCCAACGATATAGAACGTCACATTCTTTGTGGAATGCTTTACAGAAACGGAACGAAGGGAATGCATCATTAAAGGAGCTTAAGGTCTCACAGTTACGTAAAGAGTTTGATCACTTCACATCTTACAGAGATGAAATGATTCCTGATTTGATTAACAGATATAACCATCTTCTGAGTGAGTTGGATAGCCTAGGTGTGCAAGTATCTGAGAGACAGCAGGTAGAGACTTTATCTAAGGCATTACCAAAGAGCTGGAGGCCGTTTATAATGATCTTGAAAAATGGTGAAGGTTTCGAGGGTATGGACCTCAATGACTTCATCACCAAATTAAAAGAGCATGAACAGGAGGAACAAAATCTAGATAGATTGAGTAGTTATGTTTAGAATCCTTCCTTGTACTGCTCTGGATCCATTCCTTCTCCTGCAACCTCATCAAATGCTCCGTTGCAGACTGCATTTACTTCAAGTGTCAGTGGGTCAACCAATTCTGCAACTACAAGTGGACCACCGTATTCTGCTCATTCAAGCAAAAAGTCGGAATCAATATTACCTGCTTTAAACACTGAACATTTCAAGCATGGTAGTACTGAAGAAGTAAAGGAGCACATGGGGATGCTCAGTGTGTTGGTGTCTTCCTACGATGATCTGCTTAAAGGCAAAATTGGAAATGTCTATTTGACTCAAGAAGACTATGAGCAGATTGACAATGATGAAATGGAGAGACAGGACATTTTATGGTCCTATGCCAACCTTGTGAGGAGAGCAAAAGCTTTGGTTAAACGAACAGAGATGCAGATTACAGCGACTAAGGATACAAAGCTGGGCTTCGACAAATCAGCTGTAACCTGTTACAACTGTGGCGAAAAGGGACATTTTGCAAGGGAGTGTGAAAAACCAAAGAACTCAGGACCCAAGTATCCTTTCAGGATATCTCCTGGGAAATCTTCAACTTCCACTACTCCAAAGAAAGCTGAAACATCTCATGAGGAATCATCTAAGGCAATGGTGGTTGTACAGAAAGATGAGGGGATAGATTGGTCTGTGCATTTTAAAGATGATGTTGCTTTTGAGGTTGCAGAGACCAACTTGGCCAGTGTTCAAGAACTGAATGATGAGTCACAATCTGAAGCAGATAGTGTGCAGGAAGCTGATGATGAATTTGTTGCCAGTAAGGAAGAATTAGTGATGCCTACTGATGAGTACAATGTCAAACCAGTTTCAGTGCCAGCTGCCGAACCAACACCAGTGACTGTTCAATCTCAATCTGAAGATCCTAAGGCGTGCATGACTGGACAAGCTGACTCAAAGGTAAGTAACATTTATGGCCTTCCCTGTGCTTCGTGCAATGATTATGTACAAAACATAGTATCTCTGAAATCTCAAGTTGCTGAGCTTACCTCTAAACTGCATGAGAACACACTTATTAAAGGAAGAGAAAAGACTTTAAAAGACAAAATTGAAAGTCAAAATAGGCAGATTAGAGAACTAGAGGCAGCTTTGTTAAATAAGCAGGATGCTATAGTTTTTTACATCAATCAAATAGACACTCTGAAACGGGATCTTGCTAGCTCTAAGGTAGATTATGAAACTCTAAACCAGAAACTTAAAAGTTATTCAACTTCATCTTACCTATTTGAGCACATAATCGACCGAAGACCTCAAGGTTCCGATTTAGAAAAGGACAAAAAGCAGTATACCAAATGTCCACCACCAGTGTTAAATCAACTGGTGAAAACAGATGTCTTCTCTGAAGCTGACTCACTTCCTCCTAAGGTTGATGAATCTTCTGCTTCAACCTCAAAACCTGATTTAAAAATGAAGGGGGTAGTTAGTGAGCCTCAGATGAAAGAGGTTAAACAAGAAGAAATGCCTGAACCTGGAATGAAAAAACTTTTAGGCAATTTCACTGGACAAGGCACTCTAATGCAAAATGTCCAAGCAGCACTCAGAACAATAGGGAAGGAGGGTGCAAAGTCTCCTGCAACCCGTCCTTATGAGGAAGTTAAAATCCTGCCCAAACAACGTGGTCTAGGAGTTGAGCCAAAATGTCCAGTTGATCAGAAAGTGCCACATAATCCTGCAAAACACCAGTCAAACAGGATTTGCTATGTTTGTAGGAGACCTGGTCACCTCAGTTATGAGTGTGATCAGCAACAACAGAGCTGTAATGGGAACGTTGATTCTTTTTTTGAAAATTTTCAAAGGAACAAAATGTTTAATCACAATAATGAAAGATCAACTCAACCTATTCAGATCAAGAGGACTGTTGGGGAAACATTTGTTAAACCCAAAAGTCCCGAGGTTTGTAAAAAAGGGAAAGAACCACTCCATAAGGTGATTAATGCTTCTAGTGTTTATCACAAGGCTTCTCCCCGTCAAGACTTAAAATGGACCAATAAACCCGAATCTAAAATGTCAAATAGTTCAGATACCAATGCAAACTTCAAAGCTACTGGTATTTGGATTAACATGCCAATTGTTGGAGAAGATGGGAAACCCATGACCATTCCGGCATGGGTTCCTAATGCTAACAAACTTTCTACTCTTTGTGCAGGGTGTCATTGACGTTTTGTCTATTCAAACTGAATTTCAAAAGGCAGACCTGTATACAAAGGCATTTGATAAACCCAGGTTTTTGTTCTTAGTGAATGAAAACGGGATGAAAACCAAGTGTGAGGTCGTCTCTGATGATGCAACTTAATGTGTTTCTTGTATATGTGCCTGTATGGCTATTTTCTGTGTGTTTATTTTCTGTGTCTGTGTGTCTCTGTTCTTGGTCTTTATTTCTTTTAGTATTTTAGGGGGAGATTGGTGCAACATAGAAAATACAAAAAAATCAAAAAAACATAGAAAATACAAAAAAATCAGAAAACATAGAAAATACAAAAAAATCAGAAAAACATAGAAAATACAAAAAAAAAATCAGAAAAACAAAGAAAATACGAAAAATCAGAAAAACATAGAAAATACAAAAAAAATCAGAAAAACATAGAAAATACAAAAAAAATCAGAAAAACATAGAAAATACAAAAAAATCAGAAAAACATAGAAAATACAAAAAAAATCAGAAAAACAATAATGAGAAGTTGATCCAACTCAAATGGAAAATGATGGTACACTGGCTTTCAATACAAAGTATGTCTAGTAAAATTAGGACCGAAGGCATGTACATATTCTTGAGAAAACTGTCTGAAAATTTGAGTCAAATCAGATAAGAAACAGATGGCGTGTAAGGCATATGATGAGAGTCTAGGCTGATAAGTGGTTATGCATGTGGAAATCCATCAAAGATTCAAACTATCGAGACATTCCAAGTCTACAAGTCAATAACAGTTGAGACTAACTTAGTCTGGTGCACACACCTGTTACCATGCCAAATGTGTTAGATGACAATGAGCAAAATGTAAAAAGAGGGTGAAAAATTGACCCCAATCTGAGATGTCAAAAGAAATAGATACATTGATCTATTAGTGTTGAATTGTCAAAGAGCATAAAATGCAGTGACAAAAGCTCAACAGAAATTATCAAAAAAGGTGAAAAATTGACCTCCATGTCAAAGAGCATAAAATGCAGTGACAAAAGCTCAACAGAAATTATCAAAAGAGGTGAAAAATTGACCTCCATGTCAAAGAGCATAAAATGCGTTGACAAAATCACAAAGCACATAAGCATGATGGTTGGGTACTCAAGTTGTGCAACCGACTGAGTGAATCAAAACACTGTGAGATTTTGAAAGAGATAGTCTTAACCATGTACCCAGTCTAGATAATCAGAAAATGTTGAAATCAAATCTGTCATTATCTGAGGAAAGTTAGATTGACAGACAGAAATTGAGAGAGTATGTTTGTGCCTAAGGTTATGAAATGAATGATAACTAAGTATAGATGTGCTGGTACTGACTCCATCTTGGAACCTTCTCACAAAAAGATTTAATTTCAGTAATTTAATTTTTGCAAATCTCTTTAGTGTTTTCATTTCTGTCTCTTAGTTTTTTTTAGGATTTAATTTGTTAACAGTCTGCATTTTCATTTTCTTTATTATCAGAAAAATACAAAAAGATTTTTGGTGTGTTCTTATCTCTTTTGGTGTGTTTTTTTTATAGTTTCTTGTGTTTTCGTGTGCTTAAAAGTTTATGACTTGCATTGAAGTTACTAACCGTTGTGTGCTGAGTACAGGATCGTCAAGAAAAATTATGTTTTTATATGAGAAATTCAATCCGCACGAAGTGACAGCACCTTGCACGCACTGGATGGCACAACGTGCGTAGTGTAGTCATACTTCGCAGTCAAAGGTCAAGAGACGAAGTGAAGTGTCACTTAAGGTGTGCACTTCGGGCAACAACATGCGAAGTGCCCTCACTTCGCACGAAGTGAAAGAGGGTATATAAGTGTCTTTCGTGCGTATTCGTCATTACGCGTTCAAATTTTCTACAGTTCATTTCATTCTCTCTCGATTTTGATTCTCACCTCTGTGTTGAAAGAGTTTTTTTCGTTTCATCTGTGTGATTCGTTTTTGTCTTGTGATCAATTTGGTATGTTTTTCGCTTCAATCCAACGGTTGGATCTCAAGTTATAATCGATTTTTTGTTTGAAAAACTAAAAACATCAAAACTGGATCTAAAGTGATTTTAATGTATTAGTTTGTTAGATTTGAGTGAAGAGTAACATACATGGACGTAATTAGATGATATTTAATCACTCAATCGACTCAAAAACATCGCAAATCAATGGTTTTGAAGTTCAGCGAACTGGTTTTGAGTTTGAATATTGGCCGTGCGAAGTGATGTTCATTTCGCACGTACTGAGATGTGTTCGTACGAAGTGCACTATGTAGGAGATGAATTCGATGAGTTTTGGTCGCACGAAGTGGCAATCCACTTCGTGCGTATATGTGTCCACCTCTTGCGTACTGTATCTTGGATTTAATTAATCATGTTTTATAAACATTAAATCAATTCGCTCGAAGTCCTGTCATCACTTGCGTGATGCTTTTCAGTGCGCGCGTGGTGAAATTTCGAAAATTTGAAATTAATGCTTAATTTTTAAATTCTGTAGATTCTAACTGTGTGTTACGGTCTGTGAATGTTTCTTTCTAATGTGCTTAATGTTTATTCCGCAGATTTTAAACAATGGAACCTACACAACTTGGAAGCTCCTCGGCCCAAAACATCGCTGAGACTGCATCTGGCAGTTAGACAAAGGCAGATTTGAAAGCTGGTGACATGCACAACATCAGGGCCTTTCTGACAAAGAACAAGTTAACCAGGGACTGTGATAAAATGATTGATTATTTGATGAGGTCAAGGATTCATACTGCAATCACAGCAACCTGCACTGCCTACGCTTCACATCAACAAGAGTTTTGGAGAACAGCTGCATATGATGAGGCTATGGGTGGGATTCGAGGGTTGGTGCAAGAACAACCGGTGTTTGTTTCAGAAGAGGTATTGAATGAGCTGCTTGAGCTAGGTGACGCTACCACAGATCCAATTTCTCTGAACATCTGCCGAGTTAAGGGATGTTTGCTGAGGTGCGGATACACTGGAGAGATTCGAAATGAGTCAGTATTCAAAACCAAGTTCTGCTCTCCATACTGTTATTTGATGCACGTCATCTCACATTGCTTGGGGCCGCGAAGAACCGGCCATGATCAGCTGAACCAAACGTTTTCCCATCTATTTGTGGCGCTCGTGCTGAACGTTAAATTCAACATCTCCAGAGTGATTTTCAACTGTCTGAAAGAAAATTTGTTAAAGAATGAGGGGCGGTTTTTGATGTATCCCAGGTTTCTTCAAATTGTGATTGATACCCAGGTTGAGGGTTTAGTGAAGGAAGACGGGGACAAAATCAAACTGAGGCACATGAATGATCAGACAATCAGGCAGATGAGCAGGTACATGGGCACCACAGCTCCTCCAAAGAGAAGATTGATCTGTCATCTAGGAGACAAGGATTATAAAGCTCCAGAACAAAAGCATCTGTGGAGAAATGAGGGTTCTGAATCTCAGGTTGAGAATATTGAGATTGTTTCTGATGATGAGGACGAGGAGCCAGAAGTCCAGAGCCAAGAGGCTCATGATCCCACCGGGGGAGAGGCTATCCCCACCGAGTTAGATGAGATGAACGTTGATGATTTCTTTGAGGATGATGAGGATGAGCAAACAAGGAAAAGGAAGGAAAAGGCTGCAATTGATGAGCCAGAGAAAAAGAAAAAGAAGGTTTATAAGTTCAAGCCTCTGGTAGCATCTGCTGAAATCACTGTCAGATCCTCTACAGCAACAGCTGCTCCAGCTTCAACCGCTGCTCAAGGTGCTGCAGGATCATCTCAGACTGGCTCTCAGATACCAAATATTTCTGTTGAAGAAAGCCTGAGCAAGCTTCAAAGCTACGTTCTGGATATGATCAAGGATGAGAAAGAAAGAAAGTTAGAGCTTGAGGAGGTGAAGAGGAAAATGGTTGAGAAGGATTTGCAGATTGAGAACCTGTTGAAGAAAGATGTAGAGATAGAGGTAAAGATGATTGAGTTGGAGAAGAAAAATGAGACAATGGAAAGGATTCTGATTGAGTATACTCAAGAGTTCAAGAGGTTAAAGGCACACGTGAAGAAACAAGATGAAGAGGTGCTAAAATTGAAAGAATTTGCTGAGTCTGAACCTGCTGGGGCATATTCTGGAGATGAAGAAGGTTGACTCTTAGTCTATGTGATTTTGTAATTAGTTAGTTATCATGTAAAGGGTTGAAACAATCATGTGTATTTGAATGTTTATCTTGAAATGAAATGTTTGTTTATTTGACTTACATATGTTTATGGTCTTTTCTACTTCTGTGTGAAGATCCATTGATTGTTCTGCCATTGAAAGCTGAGATTCCTCAATCTTCCAGACTACTCAGTGTACAAGGTCAGATTGTATCTCAAAAGGAGTATGAAGCTGAGGAAGGAGAAATTCTTCCATTCCTGTCTAGGGAACAAATTGCTGAACTCTTGCAGATTCCAATCGAAAACGTGATAATAGATGAGGATGATCAAAGCTCTGTGCCTCAATCGGAAGTTGAGAAAGAACCAATTTTTGACACCGATGAGGTAGAAATTGAGGATGAGACTGATCAACACTACCCAAGCCAACAAACAGATGATGACCTGCCTGATCTTGCTGATGTCTTCAAAACTGCTAACGCTGAGGAAATCAACAGAAGAGCTGAAGTTAGAGAACAAGAAAATGTTGACTTTGACTTAGAAAAATATCTGGTGATAGAAAATCTAAGCAAGAGGAAAGAGAAGCTAGAAGAAAGAAATATCTACGATTTCTGGAACGCCAGGCAGGCTAAGAAAAGAAGTCTGAAAGCTCACCGGAGTATACCAAGTTTTATAAAACACTGGGCAAGAAGACTCATGGTGCTATAGTTGGTTGGTGCTATATCCCTGAATTCAATGTTTATGCAATTAAAAGGGAAAGGGGAGTTGAATATTTCCAGAGAGCAAATGATATACAGACATTGCCATTTTATGATATTAGACAACTTGCTCGTCTGCCCCTTTTGGATTGTGAAGATCAAGGTATGGCCAAATGGTTTGAGACATTGGTAAAGCGTGAGGCTCGGTTTGGATGGAAAAACTTAAAGCCATACGTGCCAGGTGTCAAAAGTCATCCAACAAAAATTGATCCGTTGACCGGGAGGAAGCTCAAAGTGTTAAATTGCAAAGCTCCTCAGTGTATGAAGAAGTTACCGTTGAAAACAATGCCTACAGATTGGAGTGCAAGGTTTAAATGGTGGTATTTCAACGAGAAGACAACTGAGGCAGTGATTGTGTTGGATGATGAACTTTCTGGAGGGGAAACGATTAGAGTGTTCGATCCTATGTGGATGAAGAATTTTGGAAAGAACGACATCACAATTTTGTATTACAATCCAATCTTGTACAAGGATTAGTATATGGATTTGGCGTTGCAATTTCAAAAAGTCGTTCGTGTTTGTTTTGCATTTGACATCTATGCCGGATCGCAGGAAATCAAGTCTACTACATTGTGAAGGATAGAGAGTCATGTCATTTTTGCTTAGTGCAATTTTTGTTGATAGAACTAGGTCTTAGGGGGAGTTTGTTGGTGCATAATTGTAAATCCCTAGTTCTTATCAATCGAATATATAAATGTTTACTTGAAATGTTAATTCAAATGTGTTTTGATTAATAGTTTTCATGTTTATATATTCTAAGTGTTTACTTATATTTGTTTTAAGCCTACAAGTACTTAGTCATGTGTTGATTTGTGTTTGGAAGTTTAAGTATAAGTGAAGGTCACCACGTGCGTAGTGGATCTCACTACGTGCGTAGTGAAGTAGATAATTAAAGTTTAATTGAATATCATTAAAACACCCGGTACGTGCGAACTGGATTAACTACCGTACGAATTGTAGAGCATTACGTGCGTAGTGTAAGTTAATTAAGGAAATGACGTGTTACACTCAAATACGCGTTTTCTATACGTATAAAAACTCCTTAACCGCGTATTAGAGCGGGTAATCGTCCGTAATCGTCCATAATCAGATATAAGCCTTCATAAGCCTTCGAAATAAGGGATACCTTCGAAAAAACGTAAGCTTAGTGTTAATTTCGTATCCAAGGGCAGCCTTAAGCATTCTGTGTGAGTTCTTAGTGTTGTTCTTCGTCTTTCTCTGTGTGTTCTTCGTGATTACTGTGTGCCGGACACCTAAGCAGATCTTTGAATCCTTAGGAGGTTTGGGAAATAGATATTCCGCACTATTTCTCATCCTAGATCAGTCCTAACATTAGGGTGTTAGCTTAGAACCCCCCACGGTCCTACAGAGTTACAAATAGGTTTGCTGTATTTTTTTTTTAAATTTTGAAGCTCGTTATATATTGGTAGCTTAGCGAAAGTAGGCTGTATTTTGAAGCAGTTTGCCCTTTAAATTATTGTACCTAACTAATTCATATATTTAACCATACATATGTTGATTTTACATATCATACTTTTTAAATTACTAAAATTATTAATTCAAATCCTACTAACTTTTTTTTATTATAAGCTATATCAATAATAAAATATTATATACGATCATTGTCTTATCTATATTTATATTACAAATTTTATCATAATTAAATTTTACATCCTACTTAAAATTTTCATCGATCAAGTTTTTATTTCGTTCATACAATACAATTATATATTTAACTAAATGAATATAAAATAATACTTTTATATAAATAATTATGGGTACCGGTATATATATACATGTGTGTCTAAACAAGTTTATTAATATACAAGTTCGAATATATCATTAATTAACTAAAATTTAAGATGATATACGCTAAAGACGTAGAGTAGTTCATGTCGAATGTTACAAACATGTCATCCAAACAAAAAACGTTAAAACGACCCACTCAAGGTTTAAACTTATTTGATTTATAATTAAGGGTTAAGATTATTTTATATTATAGTCAAATACGATATATCATATTTTCTCACAAATATGATAATGTCCCTTTATTTAAAGTCAATAACGAGTCCTCTCGTAAGTCACACTCTCTTGTTTGTAAGAGAATATGATAGATCACATATTCACGTGTGACTAAAACATAAGAGGGTCTTAACACTACAACTATTTTTGTCTGAATGAATATCGTATTCTTGGTCTTTTCCTTTACAATTACGTCACTATAAACAATCAAATATTGAAACTTATATCACCGGAGGAAATGAGAGATTGTTGAGCAATGTTCTACATCGAAAGATTATTAGTTTTGTAATGTGCTTAATAAGAGTCTCTGGCTACTCTATTCATAGCCCATTAGTTTTGAGTTGCAAACTCCACATACTTACAAGATATTAAAGCAAGGTTCACATGTGGTTGGTCAAATGCTACTTAACAAATAAGTATCCACATGTTAGGCGCGATAAATAAAACGTCACACGAGAGGGGGTGTGTTCAACAATATCCTATCAGACAAAAAGTAACTTTATAACATGCTTAATAAAAATTAATTTTGAGTTGAAAACCTACAAACTTACAAGAGTTACTATCAATCATCTACGTTACTCTGTCATAGTTCGATTAAACTAAAACTCAAGTTAGAAAATGAATTTAATTAGAATGATTAAATACAGAGAATTTTAATATAATAAAATAAATTATATTAAAAAATTTTGTATGAGAGTTGCATGTTTATACCATTACATTACTAATTCACAACCCAGCTCAGCCGGCAATCAGTTGTTCGTTAGCTTGCGACGATGGAGACATGGTTCGTCAATGCCGTTTTCCTCTGCGTCGCCACCCTTATCATATCCATCCTATTCCGCCGGAGCCACCGCAAGAAGCTTCCGCCAGGGCCGTCGCTACTTCACTCCACCTACCTACTGCTAACCAATTCCTTCTTAAAATTCGAACCCATACTTGTTGATCTCAAGGCCAAATATGGACCCTTTTTCACTCTTTCCACCGGAATCGGACCTTCCATCTTCGTCGGCAGCCATTCTCTCGCCCACCAAATCCTCATTCAAAAAGGCGCCGTCTTCGCTGACCGCCATAAAACCTTCGCCATTCGCAACATCTCCACCACCTCCTACGGTCCTACCTGGCGAATTCTCCGACGGAATCTGGCTACCGAGATGATGCACCCCAACCGCATCAATTCTTACTCATGGTGTCGCAAGTGGGCCCTAAATATCTTAATTACTCGCCTGTTGGACCAGCAGGATGCTGCCGGAGTCAACGTGGTTGACCATTTCCACTGCGCTATACTCTCCCTCTTGGTGTTTATGTGCTTTGGACAGAAACTAGACGAAAGCGAAATCAATAAGATAGCTAAGGTACAACGTGATATGCTCAAAGTAATCAGCTCTGGGCGTTTTACAGTCCTTACAATCTTCCCTAAGTTGGGGAAGATATTGTTTAGAAACAAATGGAAAGAATTCGAGCGATGGCGCAATGATGAAGAACAATTGTTCATCCCGCTTATAGAATCTCGAATTGAAACGATTAATTCTGAACACAGAATCGTTGCATATGTTGACTCATTGGTGGATATACAGCTTCCTGAAAAAGAAAAAGAAAAAGAAGAAGAAGAAGCTGATTATGGTAATGGTGGAAAGCTGACCCACAAGGAGATAGTGAGCATGTGTAGCGAGATTCTTAACGGTGGCACAGACACAACCGTCGCTGTTCTACAATGGATCATGGCGAATCTTGTGAAGCATCCTCACATTCAAAGGAAGCTTTATGATGAAATCGTGGCGGTTGTTGGACCGCCAGTACCGCCATCTGCTGAGACCGAATCGGTTGTAAACGAAGAGGACTTGAAGAAGATGCCGTACTTGAAATCGGTGGTTTTGGAAGGGCTAAGGAGACACCCACCAGGGCATTTTCTGTTTCCACATAGAGTCATGGAGGAGGTGGAGGTGCAAGGGTTCATGATTCCAAAAGGTGCAACCATTAACTTCATGGTGGGTGAGATGGGTTTGGACCCAAAGGTGTGGGATGAACCAATGGAGTTCAAACCAGAGAGGTTTATGGTGAATGATGGTGTGTTTGATATGAGTGGAAGCAAGGAGATCAAGATGATGCCTTTTGGTGCTGGAAGAAGGATATGCCCTGGTTCTGATTTGGTTCTGCTTCATTTGGAGTATTTTGTTGCCAATTTGATTTGGTATTTTGAGTGGACTGCTCCTGATGGTTATCATGTTGATCTTTCTGAGAAGAATGAGTTCACCATTGTTATGGAGCACCCTCTGCAGGCACAAATTTCTCCAAGGGCAGAAAAGTTAACCACTTGATTCTATATATTCTAGGGTACCGCTATATGTATTATGTAAAAAACGTGTAACCGTATTATCATATTCTCTTACAAACATTAAAATTGAAACCCTTGTTTTTAAGAAATTTTACTAGCAGAGTCTATATAAGACCATCCGCATCCAAGGTGTAACCCGATGGCTTGTGCTGAGGTGGATGGGTGAACCCATTGGGAACACCATAACACCTTCTTGGGTAGAGGTTGGGTTCCAACCCAACTAGTCCACTAACCCAATGCTATACCGGGTGGTTTCCTTTTTTTTCTTTTCTTTTTTCTCTCTCTCTTCTCTCTCTACTTATATATATATATATATATAAAGAGACAAGATCAAATAAGAACACATTTTATCTTGAGAATGGTGAGAACAATTTTGAACCCTTGGATTAACTAAATGAATGGTATAGATTTATTTTAACATTTTCAATTAGATGTAAAGTAATTAAAATATGAAAAGGGTATTTAGGGAACTTAATTTAATTCTCTTTCTTGTTTAATTTGATAAGTTACTCCATTTTTCAACCTAATATATCTCTTTTACGCTCCATTCACGTCTCCGGCCAACTCACGAACGCCGCCCTTAAAACCACTAGCCTCTTTGTATCGACTAACGTCACGGCGGCCCTCCTCATACAGTTGCTCACCTGCTATCACCCTCATACGATGACCGCCGCGGGCAGCCGCCCTGTTAGTTAACTATGGTTGTAACATATTTGAGAGGGTTCCATCGATGACGGAAGAGTTGGAGATACCCTGGAATTCTTCGAAAATGGGCAACGCCGTTCAACGATGCAAAAAAAGTGGCGCATGTAAAAAGTTGCAGCCGATGGTGTTTGCACACTTGATTTTTTTTAATGAATTTTTCTTAATGAATCTCAATCTACAACACAACTTGAAGATTTATTCAATTTTTTATATGAGTTTGTTCACTTTTTTCGTCGGAATATTTTGCTGTGATTTTTTATGGTTTTCTTTTATTGTTCACTTACTAGTTAATACATCAATTTAGAAATTTTTTCATGGAATTGTTTCATTGAAAATTATAACTTCACGTTTTGGGGTTGATATTTCAATGGATGTTGTAAGGTAATGTGAGTTTATGGCTTTAGTTATTCTGTATCTACATTGGTATAATAAATTAATCGATTGTATCCGTAATTTTTTTATTGCATCTTTCTTACGCAAGATTCGCATAAGTTTTATGGTTGATTCACATTTATTAAAGGTCGATTGCATCTAATTCTAAAATATTTGCGAATGAATATGTAGGATGTGGTTTTCAATTGTTCGATTCATCTGTATTTTTTAGTTGCATATGAGTTTAGGGCTGTTGCACTTGATTTAAAATAGTCATTTGCATTAGATCTTCATTTTCTTTTATCCTTTTATTAAATACCAGTAATTTGCATCTTTATATTACATGTAAATGAGTTGCATCACCCTGTTTTATGGTTCGTTCGCATCTATTTTTATAGTTTATTGTGTATGTTTTTTAGTTTAAAATGGTTGATTGCATATGATCTTCTGCATCTTCTTCTACGCCGTTTTTAATATTAGAAATTTGTAGCTTTTATGGTGGAAGTTGATGATCAGTTGCATCTAGTAGTTGCGAACTTGCGTTTTGATATTTTTTGTAGAAACACAACAAAATTGATATCAAATTAAAGAGAATTAATAGATAAATTTAATGGTATAATTTTTTTTGATTAAATAAGCACTAATGTGAACGATATATAAGATTTAAAATCAATTTGGTAGAAAAAAAATGGTATTTTGGAAAGTTCTTAAGAAGTTGGCATGAAAATAGGAATTTTAGCAATCTTCCCAATTTGCCCTTATTGCTTAATAAAAATGTGTGGCTCATAAGTGTTCTTACCATTCTTCAATTAAGAAGTGTTCTCCCTTGATCCTTCCTCTATATATAAAATACTTTTTTATTATTAATGTATTTCCTTTTATTTATTTAATATACTTCGAAATTATATAATGAAATTTATAAAATATTATTAATTATTTTATATTTTAATAATTTTAAATAATTGAATAATTTAAATAATTCTATTAATTATTTTATATTAGTTGAAAAAAATAAAAAAAGAAAAATAGAAAATATAGAGGGTTGAATTGGGTTGGATGTGAGGGTTGTAGGGTTAAGTTGGGTTGGAAGTGGAGAATGATGTGGATGCTGATATGACAGTACTTTTGGTTGGGTAAGTTGGGTTGGATGATGATAGTCTAAGTTTACTCTACAAGTCTTTTGTAAATGCATTAATCCAGAATTGCATCTGCTCTTTAATGTCAAACTTTGCCTCATCCAAACATCTAAAATAACAATGTAGTAGTAGCATTTATATTACTAATAACAATGACAACAACAACAATGATAACAATAAAGACTATGATACTAATAATAACAATGATGATAACAAAATATAATTTCTCCCACAAGTCTAAGCCCTAAGACATGATACCACCGATTTAATTTGAGGTTTCAATTTGGTTGACAATTTTAAAGAAATGATTATAAGCTGACAAACGAAAAAGAACACGCTCAAGAGGCCCGACCTAGGCCGAGCCGGTTACAATTTGCTAAAAAGGATAGCATGAGTTGATCTCTAATTTAATTATAACGAGTAACATGTTAAACCACACGTTACGGCGGGAAGTTTTATTATCGATAGTTGAAATAAAACAAATAAAAATGTAAATAATCAAAGTTACAATATTGTAAAAATGCTTTCAAATAATTCGTGGTTATACATATATAAAATTATATTTACGAAAACTTAGATTAATATCATATTATGATAACTTTTATATCAAAATATAGATAAAAAATAAGACGATCATAAATATATATTTATATTTACAAAAAAACATTATGTATAAAAATTTACAAATAAAAAATAGTTAAAATATAGAATTAATTAAGTTTTAAAGAATTAGTTAATGTCCACGCTTAATAAAAAAATGTAAGAGGAAGGGAAATAGGAAAGAAAGAAGGTTGGGAGAATTAATTAAATTTTAAAAAATTAGTTATGGTAGAAAAAAACAATGAAAGAAGGTTGGGAAAAAAGCAAATAAGATGCAAGGAAGAAAAAAGGAGCGCCTAAGGAGGAAGGGATATAGGAAAGAAAGAAAGAAAGCTAAATAAAAAATTGTAAGAAGAAAAAGCAGAACATCTCTAGAACCCTTTGACCTAGGAGTTGTACACAAAGCATCCAACATTGATTTAAGTGTTTTTCTTTGCAGCAAAATATATATAACATTTACTGTTCCTAACAAATATTACTATATATAACTAGTTTGATACCCCGTGTATAAATACGGGGATGATTAAAGTGAATTTTAAATTTTCTATATTGTAAACATTGTAAAACATACAAAAATTATAAACAAATAATTAAATAAATAATAGCCAATATATAAATACACATATCGATAACAAATACCCATATATAAATAATAACGTAAAATATAATAACAAATTACGATAGAACACAAAATAACAAAAAAAGAAGGTACTTGAAGTGATATGTTATGACATATTTTCGAAATAATTCCTAAAATAAAATATTATGACAAATCCAATAATAAAAATTCAATGTATTAATTTAATCAAATTAGTCTATGTGTCTATATAAATAACCATAAAATTTTTTATCTATTAAATAGTTTAAATACATTTTTTTGTAAACAACCATAAATATTAAATATCTATGAAAAATTATCAAGTAATTCAAAATAAAGCGATAGAATTATGGGATCGATGGATGTATCCTTTTTTTGCTTTTTGATTTTTTAAATATGTTAGATGTTAGATTAAAGATTCAAGATAAATTTTTGATATTTATTATTGAATTGATTAAGTGTTATCTTTGTTTAATTCATATTAATTTGACTCTAAAAATTTAAAATGAAAATTTTAGAATTAAATAAATTAACGGCTAAGATTAAATCTTTTATTAAATGAAGGGTCCAGATTATCTAATAATTTGTTTCAAATTAGTCTTTTATATATATTATAAGATAAGCACTAAAAGTAAACATGGATTCATATAAGAGTGGTGGGAGTGGTTACCTCCCACCACACCCATCACATTGTCACATCAGTTTTTCACTTCTACCACTCAACTCACCACACAGACCCGTAGTGGTTACTTCCTACCACACCAACTTATAGGACCCACATTATTTATAAATTTTATATTTAATTTAAATACTTAATAAAAATAAAATAATACTTTAAAATAAAAATAATAAAATTCATTTACAAATTTACTGAACATGTAAGTTGGGCCAAAACCAATGTAAATAATTTTGCCACCTCTACTAGACATGGGCAAAAACGGTCCTGGACCGGTCCTGGACCACTGCCGGTCCGGTCCGGTCCGGACCTAGTCGGTCCCTGGCCGGTCCGGTCCTCGGCGGACCGGTCTTCGCGTAAGACCATTTCGATAAATTCGGTCTTCGGGCGGTCCTAGACCACTTCCGGACCGGTCCGACTTCGGTCCTGGACCGGTCCGTTTTTCGGTCGGGTATTTCCGGTTCGGTTTAGACATTTCCGGGTTTTTTTAGTTTCGGTTTAAAATTTTCCGGTTTTCGGTTTGTTTTTTTGTTTGAAAAAAAAGTGACTTGTAAATTTTAAAAAAATTTGCAAGTTATAAAATATAAAGTATAAACATATATAATTGCAAGTTAATAAAAACATATAAATAACATTGTGATACAATTACGAAATAAAATTACATCTTGTTGAAACTTGAATTATTTTTTTAACAAGAAAAGGGAACTCTAGCAATGAAGCTTCGGCATGGCTATCACCCCAAGTTAGAGACCCGAAAAATACATATTGTTCGAAAGAAATAACGACACAAAATATAAAGAGACAACTACTAAAATGGATAGTCGGAATTGATATTCCAATAGTTGTAACTATCGTCGGTATATGGCCCATGCCCATAATAGGCAACTTCGTTCGAGTGGACGTTGGATGATGAACCTGCGTTCATTCTATTTTGAGTGTCGTCAACGTATTCTTCGCCGGGTTCGGGTTCTTCAGTTTCAGCTTCGGTGTTAGTGTTTGATGTTCCCGATTGGAAGTCTCTATTGTAATCGTCTTCCATAATCGCTTCCTCCAAATTAGTTATGCCTTCTTCGAGATCCGCATCGTTTTGACATCTTTCCATATAATCATAGTAATCCTTAAGCATCACGGCCATTTGCACCGACTCGGCCTTCAACATACATCGCTGTGCGCTTAAAATCCTGCCACTAAGAGAAAAACAACATTCCGAAGCTACGCTACTAGCTTGGACGGTTAGTACGTCCCTAGCCATACGGGCTAGGATCTTAAATTGACCAACGTTTTCTCTTTCTTGCCACCATTTTAATACATCAAATTTTGCAAAATCTTCGGTGACAATATAACTAGTGTAATCAGTTTCTTTATATATGGAAAGTTCGTCTAAAGACGATTGAACTCGTGTACGTTTCGATTGAGATACATTATGTAACCAAGACGATCCAATGCTAAAAGTATTGTTTGGCCGAGTAGCCGATGTTTGTGAAGTCGAAGACCTCGGGGTGGAAGCAACTTCTCCCCGTGGTGCACATTCATTATCATAAATAGTATATAATTGTTTAACACAATTTTCAAATTTTGATATACTTGTCGTAATCTCATCTGGAGATTGACCCAATGCTTCCCCGATAGAAGTTAAAGATTTCATTACACCCTTAAAATTAACAAGAGGGTTTAATGCCGAAGCAATCAAAATTTTTTTTGGAAACTCTTTAAAATATTTTATAAGACTTTCACACATTTCGTTGGTAATCATATCCCACCTTTGATCCAAAGAACCAAAAGCCTTTAATGTTCTTAAAATTTCACAAACACCTATCATAGCTGAGTGAGATGATGAAAAATATGTTTTTGATAGCATCAATGTGGCTTCATACAAAACTCCCAAACCGATGTGTAATTCTTCTAAAATATACCAATCAGTTTCTGTAAGTACTTCATATAATTGGGGTAGGTGTTCTCGATGATATTCGGTAAGTAAATCCTTATTTTGAATCAAACGCCCTATCATTTTATAAGTTGAGTTCCATCTCACGGGCATATCTATGAGAGGTCTCAAACATCTTCTTCTTTTTGTTTTACAAAAATGATCATATTTTTCGAATGCGATGAGTCCGCTTTTAAAAATTGTCTCATTTAATCTTCTAAATTTCAAAAGACAAGTTTCTATAGACTTCAAACCTTTTTGGACCGCGAGGTTGAAAATATGACAACAACAACGTACATGCAAAAATTCCCCGTCACATATTGGGTTTAAAACTCTTTTCAATCGTCCCATAGCGTTTGTATTGTTGCTTGCATTATCTAGGGTGATTGAAAGTATTTTTTCTTTAATTCCAAAACCGTTAAAAATCCTTAATAAAATATCGTAAATTTGTTCACCTCCATGCGGGTGAGGAAAGTTTTCAAAAGCAATAATACGTTTTTGCATAAGCCATGTTTTAGGGTCTATCCAATGTATCGTAACACAAATAAATGAATAATGGGTTGTATGTGGAGCGGTCCAAATGTCCGTGGTTATGGAAACTTTACCATCAAATCTAGTAAAAAATTCTTTTAAGTCTTGATATATTATTTTCCATTTTGTCATAGCTCTACGTTTAAAAGTTCTTCGACTTACAGAGGAATAATGAGGTTGTAAAGCTTTTTTGATAAAAGTTGTGACTCTTGGGCGGGAGAAGAAGTCAAATGGTAATGCTTCTTGTATTGTTAACTGCATGCTTAATTCTTGAGCTAAAGCAGAATCGAAACGCCATGTTTGACCATCAACTTGAGTTTGACTCTCAACCGCAGCGGCTTGTCGCGCCAATCATTTAGTCTAATTTTTTAAAGTTTATATTAGAATAAACTAAGTTCAAGTAATGTAAACTATATTTAACTAATGTCATGTATTAAATTCAAGTACTAAACTATATTTAACTAAGTTCATGTATTTAATTCAAGTACTAAACTATATTTAACCAAGTTCATGTATTTAATTCAAGTATTAAACTATAGTTATTGATTCTAAAGTAATACGTTTGACTACCAAGCAAAGAGTGGCCAGGCAGGTCAGTCGGGGGGCAGGATCCTTTCGGTTTAAAACCTTTCGGAAAATCCAACAACCACAAGCCGATCGTGACTATTCTAGACACCACTCTCCGGGTTGTATCTACTAGTATTACGATTAGAATGAATAACTAAGTTATGAATAACTAGAATTACATCAAATTGTTTTAGGTTCATGAATTCCTATAATTTTAATTCACAAATATAATAAGTTGTCCACCAATATTTTTAATTTCATAAATTCCTATATTTTCAATTTGCATAAACTAAACATAAATATAAAAAAACTAGTATTTAAATAAACTAAACTTAAATATATAAAAACTAGTATTTAAATAAACTAAACTTAAATATATAAAAACTAGTATTTAAATAAACTAAACTTAAATATATAAAAGAATACTTACTAAATGCCGAGCGAGAGAAGAATTAGAGCCGGATAAGATTCCTCCACAATGCGTACACTTCGCATATTTTTTGTTATTTTGTTTGAGTTGTACAAAATCGTTCCAAATTTCCGCATGTCGATTTGTTTTTGGAACTTCTTCATACGGGAGACTTACATTGAAATCACTTCGACCCGCGTTCAAATTGCTAGATCCTTCACCCGCCATTTTTTATAATCTTGAAGCAAATCGAAATATTATATAGAACACTTGTATTATATATAGAACACAAACTTGAATTTTCTTGAAAAATAAAACTAGAAAAATCAAGATTCAAGAATGAGAGAATTGGAGATTTGGAGAATGAGAGAATGTGAGAAAGAGTGATGCAAAGATTATGGCTTCAAGAATGGGGTATTTATAGGGCAAAATTCGGGAAAAAAATAATTTAAAAACTAGCCGTTGGGACCGGTTCGGACCGGTTTTTTACCGTTTTTTTCAAAAAAATCCCGTTGGAACTCTTGGACCGGTTTGGACCGAGTTTGGACCGGTTCGGTCCTGGACCGGTCTTGGACCGTTTTGGACCGGTTCTGGACCGGTTCGGGTTTTGGACCGTTTTTCGCAATTTCAGTCTTGGACCGGCTCGGTCTGGGCGGTTCTCGTAGGACCGGTCCGGTCGGTCTCCAAGGCCCATGTCTAACCTCTACATCCAAATAAAACCACGGCCCATCATCTACATTCAAACTTTAAAATAAAAATAATAAAATTCATCCACGGCCCATCATCTACATCCAAATAAAACCCTAGTTGTCTTCCTCGTTTTTTTTACAGAGCCGTTCAGGACTTACGGCTTGTTCTCGTATTTTTTTTATGAAGGGAAGGGAAGGGAAGGAGTGGGAAGGAAAGAAAGAAAAGGAAAGGATACAAAAACTCTCCCTCTCAATCATCCCAAAAGTGGGAGGGAAGTTTTTACACATAAAAATAGAGAAATTGCCCCTCCTAACCCCTCCCAACCATTTCCTTCCCCTCCTAAAAAAAACTCAAGAACATGATTTCTCCTCCCAATCCCTCACAACTCTTTCCTTCCCCTCCTTAAAATAACTCGAGAACAGGCCGTTCAGGTCCCTCATCTGTATCCTCCGTCTTTCTCATTTCTTTTCTTTTTAACAGATTTCTCACATGATGCAGAAAGCTAGAAGAAAAAAAAACTTTAAACACTTGATTCATGTAGGAATCGCGCAAGGGGTGCAGACCACGCACAATCTTCACCACGCCGCCATGGAGTGGCGACACCTCCCACCACAGCGCGATGGGGCTTCACCCACGCCATATTGACATCCCACTCCGTATACTCTAACAACTAAACAACTAAACATATAAAATGTTTTAGTAAGTTGTTCTTCCATGAGGGAACGCTCATACTCATATGGGTTCTGGTTAGACGAATTGTTTGTTTCAAAGCACACACAAAATGATCCACCGGGTAATGATGTGAAAATACTCTAAATAATCCTCTAATTTCTCCATATTACAACTTTTGTCTGCACAACCTTCACATTACCGGAATAGATGTTGATATTCAGTCATGCATTTATACTAACCGTAGGTGTGTAGTATAAGCTTTCAAATTCACATGCCCTTTAAAATTAACTTGAGAGTATACAAAATTGGTGAAATTGGTTGTTCAAATTTGATAGATATTCAAACACACTCTAGTGACTAATCACACGTACACACGAACACACACTAAAACATATTCAAGCATACATCAAGCACACACAAATCATACACTAAGACACCCCCTCTATATGTAACATACAAATATGCAAGTAACACATAGCTAGAACATAGGCTCAAATCTCAACATCCACACCCAAATATAAATACATACAAAGACACGAACTCATTATATATTAACATTTTACACGAGGTTATGAACAGTAATCTCCTACGTATAGTATATATATATATAGTAAACAACAATGATAACCAAATGTCTTCTTAGATCGGTTGGTTAGGCGTCCTTTAAATGATAGAAATGATGCAGGTTTGAATCCTGCTAACACTTTTTATTTGTTTGAGTTGTTATGTTTCTTCTTAACCGGCTCTAATTTTATTAGCAACTTGGATTATATTTGGGATATTAATAAAATAGAAAATCTAACCTTTAATTTCATATATAATAAAAATACTCTCTTTAATAAACAAAACATTTTTTTAAAATAGCCCTAAAATCTTTTTTTAAAATTTTATTTGATATATAATTTTATACATCATTCTTATTTTCTAAGTTTAATTTTTATGTTTTAGATGAAAAAATTAATGGTTCTAAAAGAGTTTTTCATAAAAATCTTTCTTTAACTTAAAGATTAATAATGTTAAATATTATATTATTTGTAATACAAATAAATTAAACTTAAATATATTTGAATTAGAACCAAATAAGGTGTTATCCAATTGTATATAATTTTATGTTTTTCAAATACTTGTGTTTTCACATTAATTTTAACATCTTTATTTTTATGTTTTAGTTCTCACCGTAAAGCATGGGTTATCATTAGCTCTTTGCATTAAATGAGGAGAAATGGCTAAATGAAGAAGATGGATTACATTAGGGTTAAAGCCATAAAATAACGGTCTACTTTCCCCATTTTACCATTGTGGCACGTCATGTTTTTTTTTACACATTTGGCCAGTCAACTCATTAAAAACGTGTCAATGTGCCAAAAAACGACCTGCAACTTTTCCAGCCGGTTTCTCATCGTTTTCGCTAATTTTTTGATCGTTTTCGCTAATTCTTTTTGCATAACCTTGTAAATAATCATTTTACCTTTCAAAGGACACCAAATTCATGAATTTTCATTAAGTGTAGGCCAAGAATTTGCTAATTAAAGTCGGTTATGGCCATCTTAGTGTTTTTTAAAGAATTGATTCACTTTAAACTCGTTTTTGGCCATTTTTTTGTACTACTTTAAAGATAACTTGATTACCTTTCCATAGGATCAAGAATTATAAATTTTCATGATGTATTAATGGAGAATTTCGAGATTAAAGTGTTGGAATGTTGTTTGAATTTAGTTCAAAAACAGAGCAGGAAAAAATCTCATTTTTCGCTCGATTCTTACTCGTTTTACATAATTCTTTTTACAAATTATTATAGATAATATTTTTACCTTTCAAAGGACACCAAATTCATGAATTTTCATCAACTATAGGCCAAGAAATTGTTAAATAAAGTCGGGTATTACCCCTTAAGCACCCTTACGGTATTTTTGATGAATTGACACATTTTAAACTCGTTTTTATTTATTTTTTTGTGCTACTTGATAGACAACACGATTACCTTTCAATAGACTCAAGATTATTAATTTTCATCAAGTATAAATGGAGAATTTCGGGTTTAAAGTTTCGATTTTAAGATGAAGAAGAAAAGGGGGAAAGGTGACCTGCTATAGCAGGTCAAAATAAACAAAATGGGCACATCAACACGTTTTTTATAAGTTAGCTGACCAAAAGTGTAAAAAAAAAACATGACGTACCACAATGGTAAAATGGGGAAAGTAGACCGTTATTTTATGACTTTAACTCATTACATTAACATATAATCAATAAATTAGAAGGAGGCGCCTCATACTAAACTAGTGATAGTAGAGAAGGCTAATGTGAAAGAATGCAATCAAGTTCTTGACCTAGAATTTGAAAGGTACCAAAGAGAGGAAGCGGTATAGGTCTTTGTCAAATTCGTGTGGTAGACTGGTAGTGATAGAGAGGATAACAACACTTTAGATGAAGAGTTCTCCACGAAATAGTAGACACCATTTGGTAAAGGGTGTTGTTCACATACTACAATTACTAATAGACATCAATTCGACGCTCACATTAAATAAAAAAATCAACCATAGAAGAAGTGTCATGATTCTAAACTTTTGATAAATGTTGGTATATTTAATTATAGAATTTGTCGTCGATATCTTCTATCTCCTTTTTTTAATGGATTTACGTTTTGGATACTATTTAGGAGATGATTTATACATAATGTTTTTTTTGCTATATACAATAATCATGACCTTTACCGCTACAAACTACCAACTATTTTTTCAACCATATGTTCAAACTTATTTTGGTCCATAGATATTATGTACAATTGTTTCTGAAAGTCTCTCTCTCTCTCTCTCTCTCTCTCTCTCTCTCTCTCTCTCTCTCTCTCTCTCTCTCTCTCTCTCTCTCTCTCTCTCTCTCTCTCTCTCTCTCTCCGTGTGTGTCTCACTAAACATACCCTAAATCTATTCAATTGTCCACTAAAGAACTTTGACCACAAACTCTTGGGTAGGGGTGGGAATATTAACCGAAAAACTGAACGGTTACTGATAAAATCGAACTAAATGAAAAGTGACTATTCGGTTTAAAATATTTATCAACAGATGAATAGTGGGTTGGTGTCTGTTTTGTACATCTAATCGAACCGATACCAAACTGAACCGATAAAAATTTATTATTTAATTATTTTCTATATTTTAATTATTAAAAAGTCAAAACAAAAGGAAATAGAAAAGTTACGGTTTGAAGTTTATTCACCGTAAACACTTGATTGTTTCTTTAATGTGAGACCATTAAATATATTAAAAATGAATTCACATGTTTTGAATTGACGGAGGCCAAGAGGTATTAGTATTAAGATCAATTTTATGTATTAAATATAGCTTTAGCGTATTTAATGAATTCACATGTTGTGAATTGGTGCAGGCCAAAAGGTATTAGTATTAAGCCCAATTTTATGTATATAGCTTTAGCATATCATTTTGTAATTTTATTATAAAAAATAACGGGCATAACAAATGATAGAAAAAATTAATTAATTGGCCCAATAGTATGATTACCGCAAAACAATAAAAAATATAACTTAAACCCACGTTTTGAAATAATGTGTAACCTAACTTAATATAATATTTAACCAATAAAACTGATAACAAAAACTGAAACGCTATCACAAACCAGTAACCGCCCTATTAAAAACCTATAACCTTTACTCATTTGGTTTGAAAAAAACACTTAATTGATATTATTGATTATGGTTCGGTTTAAGATCAAAACCGAGTCGAACCAACCCATACACAGTCCTACTCTTAGAAGAAAACGCCACTTCATAAAACTAGATATCTCAAAGCTACAAACTTTTTAGTAATATCTCCAATTTTCCATATAATTTCAATTAAAAAAATAGTTAACAAGACTTTCGTATTTTATAACCACTTACGTTTCTAATCTTAATACTTAAGCAAAAGTTGAACTTTTCAAATTCTTTTTCTTTGACGAAAGACTTTTTCAATTTACTATGACGAAGCTGTTGCATACATAACCTGAGCCAACGTTAATTAACCATTCATTAAATCCATACGTTAATTAACCATTCATTAGCCGACGATGGAGACCTGGTTTATCGTTGTCGTTTCCCTCTGCCTCGCCGCCCTTACTAAATCCATACTTTTCCACCGGAGCCACCCCAAAAAGCTACCACCAGGGCCATCCCTGCTTCACTCAAGCTACCTACTGCTTAACAGCTCCTTCCTGAAATTCGAACCTGTACTCATTAATCTCAAGGCCAAATATGGACCCTTTTTTGCTCTTTCCACCGGAATCGGACCTTCAATCTTCGTCGGCACCCATTCTCTCGCCCACCAAATCCTCATTCAAAAAGGCGCCGTCTTTGCTGATCGCAATAAAGGCTTCGGCTTGCGCAATATCTCCACCGCCCCCTACGGCCCTACTTGGCGGCTCTTCCGACGGAATCTCGCCTCCGAGGTTATGCATCCTAATCGCATAAAATCCTTCTCCTGGGGTCGCAATTGGGTCCTACATATCTTGATTAATCGGCTGTCGGAGCAACAGAACGACGCCGGAATTCAGGTTGTTGACCATTTTTATTACGCTATATTCTCCCTCATGGTGTTAATGTGCTTTGGAGAGAAGTTTGAAGAACAGAGAATTAATGAAATTTCAGAGGTACAACGTGATATGCTTTTGAAAGTCATCTCAGGGCGTTTTGCAGTCCTGCAAATGTTCCCAAGACTGGGGAAGATATTGTTCAGAAACAGATGGAAAGAGTTCGAGAAATTAAGCGAAAACAGAGAACAAATGTTGATCCCGCTTATCAAATCTCGAATTGAAGCGACTGATTCCGAACCCCAATTCGTCGCATACGTTGACACCTTGAAGAATCTACTGCTTCCCGAAGAAGAAGCAAATAATGGTAATGACGGAAAGCTGACTTACAAAGATATGGTGAGCATGTGTAGCGAGTTTCTTACAGGTGGCACAGATACAACGGTTACTGCTCTAGAATGGATCATGGCCAATCTTGTGAAGCATCCTCACATTCAGAGCAAGCTTTATGATGAAATTGTTGAGGTTGTCGGACCGCCACCACCGATTGCAGAGGCTGAATCGTTTATAAACGAAGAGGACTTGAAGAAGATGCCGTACTTGAAAGCGGTGGTTTTGGAAGCGCTTAGGAGACACCCACCAGGGCATTTTGTGCTGCCACATAGAGTCATGAAGGAGGTGGAGGTTCAAGGTTATGTGATTCCAGAGGGTGCACTTATTAATTTCATGGTGAGTGAGATGGGTTTGGACCCAAAGGTGTGGGATGAACCAATGGAGTTCAAACCAGAGAGGTTCATGGTGAATGATGGTGTGTTTGATATAAGTGGAAGCAAAGGGATCAAGATGATGCCTTTTGGTGCTGGAAGAAGGATATGCCCTGGTGTTGATTTGGCTCTGCTTCATTTAGAGTATTTTGTTGCCAATATGATTTGGTATTTTGACTGGACTGCTCCTGATGGTTATCATGTTGACCTTTCTGAGAAGGTTGAGTTCGCCGTCGTCATGAAGAACCCTTTGAGAACACGACTCCTTCGTAGGACCGGAAAATGAATAACTTGAGTCGATAGATAGATACATACATATATAGCAGTATGTTTACCATGTAGAAAAATAAGAACTTACGTGAATCTGTATGTACAAGTGAATTACTCTTGTAATATAAATGTATTTGATTTGATATTTATAAAATTCAGTTATAAATATGCATGCAATTGTATGTTTTGCACATTGCTCCTGTCCATGATCTGGTTCTCCTGATGAGTTATGATAAGAGAGAGCGATTTAAAGATGGCTAATGTATGTAGATAGTATGTTATTGCAGATCTATCAATTGTAGATTTTTTCTAGAGTTCACATTTCTTGAATACAGTCACAACTTCACATGAATGTAGGTAGAAGATCACTTACCAAATACCAAGTGTTGGAAGTCATGCTAGTTTAATGTTGTCTAATGCTTTCAGTAGTTTCAAGAGTTCAGGATCATTGTCAAATTATGGTGAAAAGGTCAAAGTCTCGCATGGTGCATGAATATATCTAGGCGACAAGGTGAAAGAGTAGCGCTGTCCTAAGATCATTGACAAAGCAATATTGCCCTCATTAGTTGCGAAATTCGATCCTACACATTCAGATAATCGATCCGGCTTGAATAAACGAGCATCCTCTCCCCATATCCGAGTGTCGATCGTGATGAACATACAAAAGGGGGAAATGAAGTCTTGTGTTGGCTGGAATTTTGAGTTTCCACAAACTTAACTGCGTGTTAAATATTGACTTTCTTAATTATAAGTGTAAGTATTGGAGGATATAGACACATAGTCTTAGCGTTTGGTTAATGAGCATGATCATCTGTAACACAAGAGAATGTGTATAGTTTGTTAGAATTGTATCGTATACAAGATAGCTAGAGCTCATGAGATATAAAATTACAAAAACTTCCTTTTAATATTAATTATGTTTTCTATTTGAATTTTTATTTATGTACATTTCGAGTTTATTGAGCCCCCATGAGTCTCTGACTAGTTGTCTCAAATATACACGTAATTAGAAATAGGGGTGGTAATATTCGACACGATACGGAAATGATTAGGTTTGGATTGACATGTATAAAGAACAGGTAGGGTTCAAGTTGACTTTTCTAACACATATAATATTTAGTTGGGTAGGGTCATACATAAATTTCGATAGTCGACACATGAACCAATTTAATATTTATATGTATTTTATCCTTTTCATATATACTACCAAGTTTTAATATAATTATCTTCCACACTCCCACGTTTCACATTTTTAATAGCTTTTTGTGAAATTTTAAACAATAAAGCTCGTGATTTTATTTTATTTATTTATTTGATTTTTCGACAGCTTATGTAATCTTTAAACCTCTTGACCTTTCAATTCCTTGAGGCTTGAACTATTTACATCACGCTAAACAATATAATTAAATATATTATGATAGTCTCACATATACGGGTTAGTGTTTTGTATCATGATACAGATAAATTAATAAGTCGGGTTCGGGTCATGTGTTTATGACACACCAACACGGATACGTCAGAATTGCCACCCTTAGTTAGAAACTCATAAACATATAACAGTGAGAGGTCCAAGCATTTTGACTGGGATGCAACTAGTATCCTAGCAACTATGCATTAGCCTTGTCACTAGGGTTGCTGATGTGCGTAAAGCGTACCAGTTTTAAATTTATAAAATCCGTTATTATTTAGTATGACTACAACACAAATAGGCAAGAGGACCTAATCGCATTATAGTATAGAAAATAAGTACGGGTGTCGAACACAAGGGGAACGAGTATGATTTGATATTAATTATACTAATTTAAATATTAAACTAAATTAAACTAAACTAAAAACTACTAAAAACAAAGAAAATAAATAAAGCAAGTAAAAAGGTTTTTTTTAAAAAGAATTTGATCACTTTCACACAATTTAAACCACTAACAACCTAGAAAACTCCTAAAGCAAAGCAAATAAGCAAGAAAGCAAAGAACTTGATGATATTAAAATTATACGATGAAGATTTTTTCTCCTTAGATTCGATTTCACCCTTTTCATAGCAATTAAATTCATGGAATCAAGAGCTAATGATACTAAACACCATGCATCGATTTCTAAAGTGGTTAGAACCTTGATCTAATCCTAACCCTCTAATTATACCAATTAATAACCTTTATGGTCAAAAGCGCGATTAACAAGTATAACTAGGCAATTAAGTTGATTTCAAGTAAAGCTTTAATCTTTAATGCTTGTATGTTTACAAAACATTAAACTAACACATAAAGATCATTATATGTTGAATCACATGTCAAAGTTTCAATCTTTAATTGTTGAACCTTAGGATTTGTCAATCACTAGTCTAAATGATCTAATGATCCTAGATAATCAAGATTCAAGCTTTATGATTAAATTGATCTTCTAGCGAATAAACCTCAAAATATAAACAATCAAGAATAGATTCTAGAACATGGATGAACTAATGATTAAGAAAAACTTGATAAAAGCATGAATAAAGTATCCAAAAACCATGAATTAATCAACCATTACAAGAGTTCATCTCCACTATGGTGGAAAAATGGAAACTTAGCCTTGATTAATCATTCTAAAGTTCTGGAAATAAAAAGAAAAGAAGAACATATTGAGTAGAATGATAAAAACCGTAAAAAGCCGAATGATTCCAAGCCTTGAGATATTCAAATTAAGCTCCAATCTCCAAGCCAAATGCTTCCAAACTCCTCTGAAATGTTTCAAGGGTGTTTTCAGGTGTGGAATGGTGGAAAAAGTCGGATGAATGAATGCCAAAACGAATGGTTTGAAAGATATAAATATATGTTGAAACTGAGCAAATCGCGTCGCGATCTCACCGGTCGAGCCACGTCCGGGCATTTCATCCCGATCTACTCACTGAGCTTGAAATTTAAATTTTCAGACTTATCCGCAATATCGCGCGGCGATCTCTCAACCCGTCGCGCTGTGATACTGTGTTTTTGGGAAATGGCCATAAAATTGAAATTGTAACCCTCTGAGTCTAGTTTTCCGTGGCCGCTTGAATCACCTCAATCCGAGTTCGTATGAATGAGATATGATCAAAACAGTGGAGCTGTGTCGGAGCTCACAATTTTTCTCATTTTCTTTAGTTTCTCTCGTTTAAGCTTCAAATTACTTCAACTCTCGACTTTTTCACCTAAAAATGATAAACAAAGGTAATAAGTACCTTTTTGACACATTTTGAACAATATGAGACTAAAAATAGCCGGATATCACGTAGAATATATATTTAAATAACGTGATATCTTTGCACATAAGTAAGAGCTCTTTTGTAGTTTTTGGTAGGCCTAGCAATTCGGGTCGTGTTCGTATTAAATGGTTCGTGTCGTGTTCGTGTCACCATTCTCGTGTCATTTTTTTGTCGACTCATTTCGACCCAATTCAATTTCATGTCCGGTTCGGTTCGTGTCACTTAATTTGTGTTCAATTTTTGTCGTGTTTTCGTGTCGACCCATTTTTCGGAGAAAAACGGGTTGTGTTTTCGGTATAAAAACCTTGACTTTTAAGCCAGGGTTTGTATGAACTTATTTTTCAAGAAAAAATGCATGTAGAACTTTCTTGTATTAGTTTTACTTGGATTTAATTATTCAAGTTAGCAAGCATCAAAATCAAACTTATAAAACTAATAAAATAGTTCTAAAACACATTTAAATACAATCTACACATAAGTATGGAAATTCAAAAATATGATCACAAAAAATTAGGATATTTACCACACATAAATAGTAAATACCAACATATATTTTATGCGTACGTGTGTAATTGGAATATCGTATTTAACGACATTTAACACATATAATGTGTAAATGTTACTCTTTACCTACGTGTTTTTTAAAGGGAATTTTTTTTGTAGAATTGATGACTAATATCACGGTAAATTACCCCACACAAATACAAATTTAGATCGTATGTGTAGGTAATATTAAAGTTTATCAACACATAATATTTAGAGTTAATTGTCAATTTGGTCCCTTATATATTGTAGAAACTAGTAGCTAGGGGGTTGAATAGTTTATATGTCTACTTTTTAAAACTTTTAAATAATTGTACCCTTTTCAAAAAATTATATTTTCCTTTTTATAAAATAAACTCTGTAGGTACCTAGAGGGAGGGAGGGGGTAAATAAGTTCTTTTACTTAGTTTAGCAATTTTTTCAAATAAAATTTAGTAAGTTGTGTTTTTAAAGATTGATCTTGAAGTTTATAAAAACACAACAAATATTTGCAAGAAATAAAGAGAGTAGAGATAGAGAGATATCACTAAGTAGTAGACAAGAGATTTATAGTGGTTCATCCAAGTGTTAATAAATTTGAACTACACCCACCAAGAGTTTGCTCCACTAAAGCAATTCTTTTTTAAGGTAGAGATAAACCTTTAAAACTTCTCTCTTTAGATTACAAGAAATAATCATCTCTCTTGCAAATAAGGCTAAGATGAGCCTAACTTCACTCTAATTATGTTGGCTAGAGTTAATCCTCACTTCTCTCTAATTCTATAGGCTAGATATGATCCTCATTTCACTCTAATTTGAAAGGCTAGAGTTGATCCTTACACACCTATACAAATAACATAATAGATAGAGATGAAGATTTGTTCTTGAAGACTTTGCACTTTTTCTCTTGATCTTGATCTTGAAGATGATCTTTTTGTATGGAATATAAGCTCACAAGATCTTGTATGTTTTATGTGTTTTTCAGATGTCAAGAGGTGGTTTGAAATGAAGACTTTAGCTTGTTTATATAATCAAGGAATGACAAAAGGAAATTTTGTCCGGATGCCCGACGGAAGATGCACGGTCGACCGTGCATCGTCCGTCGCAGGTCTGGACAGTTTTTTTGAAGTTCACAATATGAACGTTGCACTTTGTTTAAAACCATACAAAATCCATATTTAGCATAAAAATCTATGTAGAAACACTTTTTTAAAAGTCCAAGGTTGATATATATCTTATGTTTGAATTTAAACATAAAGATGGTGGATTGAAGAGTGAACGTATAGTTATGTTGGATATTTGCATGTTTCACAAACCACTTTTACTTGTTTTGGACATGTATAGATTCAAGTTATGATTGAGTTGGATTATTGTCATTAGGGGTGTTCATTTTCGGATATCCGAATTTTCGGATATCCGAAAATTTCGGATAGTGCATTTTGCTATCCGATATCCGTATCCGAAATTTCTGATATCCGAAATTTCGGATACGGATATCGGATAATCCGAAATATCCGAATTAGCTTCTAACAAAATAGCAGATTCACAAATAATTTACATAAATTTGTTTGAGACATGTTCCAAACTTCTTTTTTTTCCAAACTTCTAATCGAGAACAGTGCATAATCCCCAAATTACTAGAGTTCCAATCTTCAACTTACATTGCTATAATCCCCAAATTACTAACAGAAATACATAATCCACAACTACTTAGTGCTTACATTGCTATACAGTATATCATAATAGAAGTTGTAGAATGGTTCAACTGTTGAAGAATCGAAAAGAATAAAAAGGTTCGAGTACCGTGTTCGTCAACTCTCACCCGCCGGTCGCTGCTGCCGTGTACGTCGGCGCTGCAGTCGGCTCTCACTCGCCGGTCGCTGCTGCGGTGTACGTCGACGTTGCAGTCCGCTCTCACTCGCCGGTCGTTGCTGCTGTGGCGGGTGTACCGTGTACTTCAGACTGTCGTGTGGGGTTGTGGCCTGCGGGTTGTGACGGTTGTCGACTGCCGAGTGTCGACTGGGGGATGGAAGTAGAAAATTGAAGATGGAGCATGGAGGTCCCGATCTAGATCTGGAAGAAAGGGAGGCGGACTAAAATTAAATGGGTGTTGAGTGTTGACCATTTATTTGACTTAGTAGGGTATAAGGTATTAGGAATATTAATAATATATAAATTATTTATTTATTTTAAAAATAGTTCGGATATTTCGGATATCCGAATATCCGAATTTTGGGAAAAATACTATCCGAATCCGAATCCGAAAATTCGGATATCCGATTTTCGGGTATCCGAAAATCCGGATATCCGAATTTTCGGGTATCCGAAAATCCGGATATCCGAATTTTCGGATCGGAATTTTCGGATTATCGGATACGGATATTTTTGAACACCCCTAATTGTCATATTAAGAAGATATTTTGTCTCATTAGTTAAAAGTCTTCATTTTATAAAAGTTTTCTCACTTTTTATAAAAGTAAGCTCATATATACCGAATGCGTGTTTGTAGATATCTTCGACATCGTCTTCTAAGATATCATCTTCAATTGTTGAATATGAGATAGGTTGACTTCAAGAAGGACAATATTTAAGAGTTGAGGGCTGTGCAGTGACGGTTGACTCACAATCAACCGTGGGATCGGCTGTGAGGTTGAATGTTTCATTTAATCTTGTTTTCTTGTTTTTTTGTTGATTTAAAGTCTTCAATATGCTTGTTTTTCACTTGATCATTTATTTAAGGGTTTAGTTTCAAAAAGTGTACTGAACTTGTCATTTTTTGCTATTGTGTATACCCATCTTTGAAAACTACCATTTAGTGTATCAATCTTTTTAAAACTAACATTTAGTATACTCTGTTACCTATTCAACAGGTAATGCTGATGTGGCAACGGTTTTGATTACGTGGCATCTGATTTGGACGCTGACTGGGATAATACTTGTTTACAAATAATTGAAAATAATAATAATAATAATAATAATAATAATAAAACACATCTGCATAATCTTTGAAGGCCATCGTGACTTCACCGTAACTCCAGTACTCCACCATTGTTCGATTTTCAGATTTCTGACTTCACCATCGTGTTATTCCATCGACCATGTTCGATTTTCAGACTTTTGACTTCACCATCGTTATTCCATCCGCCACGAACAGGCGACGGCGAGAACAGGCTACGGTGATGAACAGATCTGGGTTCTCTGCCGATTAGGGTTCTCTGACGAACAGATCTGGTGACGAACAGCCGGTGACGAACTGATCAGGGTTCTCTGCCGATTATGGTTCTCCGACGAACAGATCTGGTGACGAATAGTCGGCGGTGACGAACAGTCGACGGTGACGAACCATCGTGACACCATCGTGACTCCATTGATGTTCTTCGCCGATTAGGGTTCTCCGCCGATTAGGGTTCATCGAGGCGTTCTTGCTTCACCATCGAGACAAACCCAGATCAAGATTGAAGAGAAGGTTCATCCGAGTAAGATCTGTTGTGGGTTTCATTCAAGTAATTCTATTTATCGATCGAAGATGAAGGTTTATTTGATTCATTCCAGTAGTTCTTGTTTTTTTTGTGGGTTTCATTCCAGTAATTATGTTCATACGATGGATGGTTATGTTAATATTTGGGGATTTCATTCTACTTGATTATCTGATTTAGGTTTATATGATTCACATATTGTTTACTTCACAGATCTGTTGTTTATGATTGAAAAGCTTCATGTTCTTCATCTTTTTATTCTTCTATCTTCATGTTTTAAATAATAATAGGTAAATGTGACGTGGCAAAAATTATTGAGGTGGCAATACATGTGGAATTTTTAGAGAAATTAAAATAAATCAAAAAGGTCAGAATTACTGGTTACCCCAATACATCAAATGGTAGTTTTTAGGAGTTTGATATATTAAATGGTAGTTTTGAAAGATTTCAACACACAATAGTAAAAAGTGACAAGTTCAGTACACTTTCTAAAACTAAACCCTTTATTTAATGTTTGTTAACATTTTAAGAATGTAACATATGAATATATGAATAATTTTGATAAACAATAATACACTTGTTCATATTTTTATCATCATCAAAATAAGAAGTTAACACTGAAGGGTTTTAATCACCTCCCCATGTCATCCTGATTTGAACTCAACCGATTTGAATGACACGGGGATAATCCGGCTAATCCTCACAAAGGCGAAAATTGAGGACTAACACCCCTAAACCCAAAGGGATTAGGATCTAGTTTAATCACACGTGTGTGTATATGTATATATAAACAAATTATATGAACATCGACATATGTAAGTAACAATATATATATATTAAAAGAAAATCAAATATAGAAAATATTCCATAAATAAAATTTAATTAACCAATCAAAACCTTTTACTTTCTTAATTTTGACCAAAATTTTTAATTTTAACTTCTACTATTATAAGGGAGCTATATGAAAATATAAAGGGGGTGTTTTTATAAATTATATATTTATAATTAATGAATGTATTTAATGGTATATATTGGTATAAATATAATTATATATTTATAATCTTCTCATTTTTATCTACGTTTTGATGTAAATTTTTATCGTAATAGCACAAAAATAAATAAATACGTTTTTTATTAGTAAAAATTATATTTTATAACCATTGAAAAAAGGGAGTTACTATCTTTAATTTTGTATTTGAAATGTAATGACACTTAATCTTTTTCTAAATGAGAATATTTATTTTTCTTGCATATCTTCTTTATAAAACTATAAACCGGTGAACATATTTATGGCTAATTTTTATGTTATAAATCACTAAATCATTAATTTTTTATGAGGTATTTTTGACTTAGAGTATATGATAATATATATCTATAACATATTAGTGAGGTATAGTACTTTTTATGGGATAGTTTATGTTTGTGAATATCTAAATCAATTATCTTTTTCATTGACATAATCATACAATGTTAAACTCTTGATCTATTTTTTGATGACAACGATTTCATAATAAAATATTGGTTAAAGTGTGAGGTATTGCTAATCACACTATTTAAAGTAATTAACTGTCAGTGCTTTACATGTCAAAAAAGAAGATTATGAGCATGACATCTGAATTTTGAGACGATATTATCATAAGCTAACGAAGTGATTTGTGTATTAGTTTTTTTATAATTCAGATTTTATGTAATAACAATGAGAAATTTCAATTTTGACCAAAACTTATAATTTCGACTTCCAAAATTAAAATGATCTTTAAGAGTATATGGAACCAATTATGAATGAGGTATATGAAAATAAAGAGGGGGTGTTTCTATAAATTGTTGGTGCATATTTGTAAATCCCTAGTTCGTATCAATAAAGTATATTCATGTTTATTAATTCAAATGTGTTTTGATTAATGGTTTGCATGTTTATACATTCTTAGTGACTCTTTGTGATGATCTTAAGCTTACAAGTACTTAATCATGTGTTGATGTGTGTTTGGAAGTTTAAGTCTGTGTGAGAAATCACCTCGTGCGAAGTCAGGCTCACTACGTGCGTAGTGGATCTCACTACGCACGTAGTGATTAGGTCGGTTAAAATGAAATTAATTTTTATTAAACTAACCAGTACGTGCGTACTGGACACACTTCGTACGAAGTGTGATACATTATGTGCGTAGTGAATTAATTACTCTATAAATAGAGCTTAACCCCGCATTAGCGTGGGGAATCGACGAATCAAGCGGGTAACCTACGAATCAATCGAGTAATCAACTGGGAGCCTTCGTAATCGACCTTATCTGACCTTAAGCCTACTAAATCGCAATCTTAGTGATAAATACTGTGTGTTTAATCCGAAAACCAAGGGCAGCCTTAAGCATCTCTGTGTGAGTTGTTAGAGTTTGTTCTTGTTTCTACTCTGTGTGTTTCTTAGTGTTACTGTGTGCCGGACACCTAAGCAGATCTTAGAATCCTTAGGAGGTTTGGGAAATAGATATTCCGCACTATTTCTCATCCTAGATCAGTCTTAGCATTAGGGTGTTTTAGTTTAGTTTAGAACCCCATCCCCCAGCCGGTCCTACAAAGTGGTATTAGAGCCTTGTGCTTTGATTGATCATTTTTCCTTTAGGATTTCGTGATCTCGGTGTCGATTAGGCCTGTGTGTTTTGTCCTTTTCGTCGTTTTTAATCGGTTGTTAGGTCGAAAATAGGTCGTTTTGCGTTAAAAAGGTCGTGTTTTTACGTTAATCCGTTTGCATTTTACTCGTGCGTAGTGAGCTCCCAGTGCGTGCGTAGTAAGCTTTGTGCGTGCGAAGTGTGTCGTAGATCTTCTAGACTCTTCGATTGACTGTGTGTTCATTCCGTACGTAGTAGATTCCCAACGCGTGCGCAGTGCCTCCAGTACGTGCGTGTTGAATCTGTGTGTTATTTTACTTCATCCGTGCGTAGTGTGTGATCTCCGTGCGTAGTCAATTCAATCCGTGCGTACTACTGTCTCAGTGCGTGCGTAGTAAGTTCTGTGTGTCTTTGTGTCCTATCCGTACGTAGTACTGTGTGCTTCGTGCGTTGTGCTGTGTGTTCGTGCGAAGTGCCTTACCACTCCGTGCGTATTGAATATGTGTGGTCTATCAAATCCTAAGTTCAGTCTGTGTGTTCTCAGTTCTTGATTACTTAAATGGCATCAAAACAGACAACAGTTTTAAATAACTTATTGCTAGACAATGAAATGGGGAGTGCCAATAAAGTACCTAAACTGTTACCCATGGAAGACTATCCTATGTGGAAGCCCAGGTTCAAAATTTTCCTCGATGGCCTTGACTGTAGACTTCGGAGGGCAATAAACACCGATTATATGGTTCCCAAGGGGGAGGGAAATATTGAAACCCCCTATGATGGAATGACTACTGAACAGAAGAGCCATCATGATGCAGAGAAGAAGGCCTATGCTCAATTAATCCAGGCGATTCCTAATGAGATCTTCCATCAATTCAGAAGATATAAAACTTCCCACAGCCTGTGGAGAGCACTAGAGAAGAGAAATGAGGGAAATGCCGCCCTCAAGGAATTGAAAGCAAGTCAATTGAGAAAGGAATTAGATCATTTCATGGCTACTAGAGATGAAAAAATTCCTTCTCTCATTACAAGATATAATCATCTTCTTAGTGAACTGGACAGTCTGGGTGTTACTGTTCCAGAGAAGCAGCAGGTGGAAATTTTGGCAAAAGCCTTGCCCAAGAGCTGGCGGCCATATATTATGATACTGAAGAACAGTGGTGGCTTTGACGGGATGGATCTAAATGATTTCATCACAAAGTTGAAAGAGCAAGAGCAGGAGGAACAAAATTTGGATTCCATGTCCAGTTATCAACAAAATCCTTCTCTCTACTACTCTGGAACACCTGTATCGTCATCCACTTCTTCAAATGCCCCCTTACAATCTGCTTATGTGAGTAATGTAAATGATTCTGGTAGATCTACATCTGAAGCTTCATCTTCTGGGCCATCCTATACTGTGTCTACTTCTGGATTCAATGTCGAGCATTTCAAGTATGGGAGCGCAGATGAAGTAAAAGCACATATGAGCATGCTAAGTGCGCTAGTCTCCTCTTATGATGATCTACTGAAGGGGAAGATTGGTAATGCTCATCTTACTCAAGAGGATTATGAGCAGATTGATGACGATGAGATGGAGAGACAAGATATCCTCTGGTCATATGCTAACTTAGTCATGAGGGCGAGAGCATATGAGAAAAGAACAGGGAAGCAAATATCAGCTACAAAGGATACCACACTCGGTTTTGATAAGTCTGCGGTAACATGCTATAACTGCGGTGAAAAAGGTCATTTCGCGCGAGAATGTGATAAGCCGAAGAGTATGGGACCGAAGTATCCTTTCAAAACCAGTCCTGGCAGTAGATCATCTTCCTCTTCAACCATAAAGTCTGAATCAACTCCAAAACCGGCTAAGGCAATGGCAGTTGTTCAAAAGGACGAGGGAATTGACTGGTCAGTACAGTTTGGGAATGATGGTGCTGATATTAATGTGGCAAATGTTCATGTGTTGAACGAAGATTCTCAATCCGAGACAGAAAGTTACTCAAGTGAGGAAGAATCAATTGCCAGCATTGATGATGAACCAGCCTCGGTTCCAGCTGCAGAAAAGACACCAGTGAAAGTTCGTGCCAATGAGTCAAACCAAAAGGTGTGCAGTTGTGGTCAATCATCCGAGGAAAAGGTATGTACTTTTGGCTTACCTTGTGGTTCTTGTAATGATTATGTAAAACAGATAGTGTTCCTAAAGTCTACAATTTCAGAGCTCACATCTAAGTTAGATAAAAACCTGTTGATAAAAGAAAGAGAAAAACAGTTGAAAGAAAAGAATGAAAGTTTAGGCAAACAGGTGCATGAACTAGGTGTGGGCCTGTTAAATAAACAGGATGTTATAGTGTTTTACATAAATGAGATTGATAAGTTGAAATGAGACCTTGCTACTTCAAAGGTCGATTATGAGACTCTGAGTCAAAAACTCAAAAGTTATTCCACGTCTTCTTACTTATTTGAGTACATAATCGATCAGAGAGGTCAAGGTACTGATTCAGAAAAAAACAAGAAGTTATACTCTAAATGTCCACCACCAGTGTTAAATCAACTGGTGAATGATGATGTTCACTCTGAATCTGACCCACTACTCACAAAGGTTGATGAATCTTCAGCATAAATCCCAAAAGAGGATTTAAAGTTACACGAGAATGTGGGAGGGCCTCAGAAGAATGAGGTTCAGCAAGAAGAAATTAAAAAGGCTGAACCAGGCATAAGATAACTGTTGGCAAGTTCTAATGTGAAAGATCCGTTGATGCATCGTATCCGCGATGCCCTTCGGAAATTTGAAAAGGAGGGTGTAAAGTCTCCTGATACCCGTCCGTACCAAGAAGTCAAACTCTTACCCAAACATCAAGGATTAGGGTATCGATCTCAAAGGATGTCGAAAGGGTCTGTAAAGCAATATTGTAACGCCACCCCTAACGAGCTTAAAATTAGAGTTAATTTAAACTTTTTAAACATCGATTATCAAAAAGTGTTGCAGCGGAATTAAACACCATTTACAAAAACTACAAGATTGACTCGGCTAATTAATCACAACAAAAAAGTTAGCCAAGTTCAAAGCTACAAGCGTTACCAACTAGTTCCGACCACCGGATCCATACAAACTACAACGTGTTCCCCAAAAGGTATATACAACAAAAGCTACCATCGGTACCCGCCTCACCAGGCCTCTAGCATCAACCTGCGAAAAAGGTAAATCTTGCACCGTTAGCTACAACTAGCTAGTGAGCACCAATTACACATAAGCAACAATAAGCAGGTTATCACGTATCAGAACAGCACACAAGGCTATCCTATCATATTGTGACGTGACAAACGTGTCAGCAGTAGTCGTATGTTGCAGGGGAGCTAACCCCGCTCAACAACCCAAAAGCAGTCCACATAGTACGCCAATTATCTATCATGTTGGTTCCCATCTATCAAGGAACCTTACTCCTTAGAGGAACGGCGGCCTGCAGGACCATCACCCAAGCGTATACTACTTGAGTACCGTTAGTGCCCGGGTACTAACTCCCGTCTACCCGAGAACCCAGCCAAGTATTGACACCCGTCTACCTGACTGACCTCCGTGTTCTCCAATTCAGTGTCCGGACAAAACTTCATAAACAACTAGTTGATCCAATAAGGATCCAGTTCATGCGCGCATATAATCACAACAATATCTTTCATATCAACAATAATAATACTAAGCATGCTTGTACAACTTTATCATAACATACCTCCATTTCCACGTATCAATACACCAATCATGTGTCAACATGTACTACAGATAACTTACCTACTGAGACTCATGGGAAACCGGTACTCACCTCGAAACTACAAGAGGCAGATATGCAATCGGGAATCCCAAGAGCACACAGAATCGTCTGAGTCACCTAACACCAATAAACACAGATAAACACCCCTTAGTATACACTACAACAGACTGCACTAACAACAGTCTCAACAAAAGGTCAGCATGGCTTCTGACAGCCTCCTACGGCCGCAGGAACATGTTCCTACGCCCGCAGGACAACCATCCAACACGTACTACGGCCGCAGTACATATGCACTACGCCCGTAGGAGTTCTTGCCAAAGAACCACGACCTACGGCCGTAGTAACTATATACTACGCCCGTAGTAGGCATCCTTTGGGTAACTATGGCCGTAGCAACCATATCCTACGCCCGTAGTCTTGTTTCCATCACCCGTAGGTGGTAATCCTCATAATTTCAATCCTACGGCCGTAGCAACCATTACCTACGACCGCAGTAACATAAACAACACCCTAAGGCCGTAGTAACACCATACTACGCCCGTAGGAACCATATTTACAGCGTGTTCTTGCTCTGTTCGTAAACAGACGCTGTTTTACGAGTTTTTGACTCAAAATCCAACTTGAATCCATATTCAAGTGTTTATACAACATTTCTAACATATATACTAACTTACTAACATGATTTGGACACAAGAACAACATCAAAACACTTCTAAATCTTCACTTTGACACCACACACACAAGGACATGAAGAACTAGGTTTTTAGCTTCAAGAACACTTACTAGGATGATGAAGATGAGGCTCAAGAGCAGATTTAGCACCCAAGTCCAACTTCTAATCCGAATCTAACTTTGATTCTTTACTTGATTTCCTTCTCAAATGATCAAACAAATGGGTGTGGATGGTTGTACGTACGCATGTATGTGTTTGTAGTGTGTGTATGTGTGTTTTAAGCTTATCCAGTAAAGAAGAAAGAGTCTATAGGCCGACTTAAGTGCCTAATACCCCCCTCTCGGGTATTTCGTTCTCCTATTCAACTTAAAACACAACTTAGGGTTATCCGTTTCAACTAACGGAGATATTTTTGGAACCATTATCCAAAACCGTTCAACTATTTGTCAACATGGTCAACTTATGACACTTTTCATAATACTACATTTTAATCCACATTTAACACCAGTTAACACCATTTAACACTAATTAGCACCAATTCATGTTTAAAACACCAATTAACATTTAAGACACCATTTAGCAACATTTATACTACAGTTAGCAACAAAACACCAATTAAAGTCAACGTACAACTGTTAAAGCTACATGTACTACAGTTTACAACTAGGCCCCATTTTGGGGTGTTACAAATCTACCCCCCTTAAGAAGATTCCGTCCTCGGAATCTGATCGTCAACAAACAAGTGAGGGTATCGAGCTTTCATGTCATCTTCCGTTTCCCAAGTCATATTCGAACCCAGGTTATGCTTCCATTTGACTAACACCAGTTTAATCAACTTTCAACGCAACTTTTTGGTTTTAGAATCAAGTATCTCTACAGGCTCTTCAACTAGGCGCTTTGAAGCGTCAACCTTCAATTCTTGTAGAGGCAGAATCTGGTTCTCCTCCACCTTACACTTACGCAGATAACACACGTTGAACGTGTTGTGAATTCCAGATAACTCTGGAGGCAACTCTAGCGTAACTGTCTGATCATTAACCACGCGAATGATCCGAAATGGACCAATGTAACGTGGACTCAACTTACCTTTTCTACCAAAACGAATTACGCCTTTCCAAGGAGAAACTTTCAGGAACACCCGATCGCCTTCTTGGAATACCACTGATCTGCGTTTAGGGTCAGCATATACTTTCTGTCTGTCACGGGCCGCTTTGAGCTTTTCCCGCGCAATCTTCACTTTATCTGCCGTAATCTGAACAATTTCAGGTCCAGCAAACTGCTTTTCACCGGGTTCTAACCAACATGTGGGAGTACGACAACGCCTCCCATACAACATTTCATAAGGTGGCATCCCAATACTTGAGTGGTACGAGTTATTATAAGCAAACTCGACCAACGGTAAGTGAGAATCCCACGCACCACCAAATTCGAGAATACATGCGCGAAGCATGTCCTCCAACGTCTGAATCGTTCTCTCTGACTGGCCATCTGTCTGCGGATGATACGCCGTGTTCAGATGAACACGTGTACCAAGTTCATGTTGCAAGCTCTGCCAAAAGTGTGAAGTAAATCTCGCATCACGATCCGACACAATCGAACATGGCAAACCATGTCGTGACACCACTTCATCTACATACAGCTTTGCTAACTTTTCTAGCGGAGTAGACTCGCTGATAGCTAGAAAATGAGCGCTCTTGGTCAATCTATCGACAATGACCCAAATAGCATCATAACCCCTAAGGGTCTTCGGCAATTTCGTCACAAAATCCATCGTAATGTGTTCCCACTTCCACTCAGGGATCTCTAGTTGCTGCAAACTGCCATAAGGCTTCTGATGTTCTGCCTTAACTTGCGCGCAGATCTGACATTTTTCCACAAAAGAAGCAATATCTCGCTTCAAAGTAGGCCACCAGTACAATGCCTTTAAGTCATGATACATCTTTCTGCTGCCCGGATGAACCGACAGCCTAGATTTATGAGCTTCCTGCAGTATCAGCTCACGATTATCACCATGAAGAGGTACCCACACGCGAGACTGAAACGTCTTTAGTCCGCGAGTATCATCAACAAGTTGATCTTTCAGCTTTTTCATCGTTTCTGCTTTTAGGTTTTCATCTTGTAACGCTACTTGCTGCGCTTCCTTCAATCTAGCAATTATATCGGGAACCACAGTAAGTTTCATAAATCTAGCATCTGCAGTAGAGCTCTTGCGACTCAATGCATCCGCCACCACGTTGGCCTTACCAGGATGGTAGCGAATTTCACAATCGTAGTCTTTGATCAACTCGAGCCATCTACGTTGTCTCATGTTGAGCTCTTTCTGCGTGAATACATATTGCAGGCTCTTGTGATCCGTACAGACCACACACTTGGTACCATAGAGATAGTGCCTCCACAATTTCAACGCGAACACCACCGCTGCCAACTCAAGATCATGAGTCGGATAGTTGCCTTCATGAGGTTTCAATTGCCTTGAGGCGTAGGCAATCACTTTATCTCGCTGCATCAACACACACCCCAATCCAGAATACGAGGCATCACAGTAAACAATGAAGTCTTCAGATCCCTCTGGCAAGGAAAATATTGGAGCCTCGCACAATAGCCGTTTCAAATATTGAAACGCCTGTTCTTGAGCTTCCACCCAAACAAATGCAACATCTTTGCGGGATAATTTAGTCAGAGGACCCGCAAGCTTAGAAAAGTCGCGGATAAACCGCCGATAGTAACCAGCTAGGCCGAGAAAACTTCTAACTTCAGAAGGAGTTCGGGGAACTCCCCAATTCATAACCGCTTCGACTTTCGCCGGATCAACTTTCACGCCATCGCTGCAGATCACGTGACCGAGAAAATGAACTTCTTGTAACCAGAACTCACACTTTGAGAATTTAGCATAAAGCTTCTCCCGTTTAAGAGTTTCGAGAACCTCTCGCAAATGCAACTCGTGTTCAACTTCAGTCTTAGAATAGATGAGAATATCATCAATAAACACAATCACCGATTTATCAAGAAATGGACGACAAACCCGATTCATCAGGTCCATGAAAACAGCAGGAGCATTGGTTAAACCGAAAGACATCACCAAAAACTCGTAATGACCATAACGAGTACGGAAAGCCGTCTTTGGGACGTCTTCGTTAGCAACTAACACTTGGTGGTATCCAGACCGCAGATCAATCTTTGAGAAGCACGTCGCTCCCTGCAGTTGATCAAACAAATCATCTATCCGCGGCAGAGGATACTTGTTCTTTACCGTTCGCTTATTCAGCTCCCGGTAATCAATGCACATTCTCATAGTCCCATCTTTCTTTTTCACAAATAGCACCGGAGCACCCCAAGGAGAAGAACTCGGACGAATAAAGCCTTTGTCAAGCAACTCCTGAATTTGCGTCATCATCTCGCGAACCTCGGAAGGAGCAAGACGATATGGAGCTTTAGCCACAGGGGTAGCCCCCGGAACAAGATCAATTCTATACTCAACATCTCTGACTGGCGGTAACCCAGGCAACTCATCAGGAAATACCTCTGGATAATCTGTCACCACCGGAATATCACGAACCACACGTTTCTCCAGTTTAGCATCAATCACATGTGCTAAATAGCAATCGCAGCCTTTCGAAACCGACTTTCTTGCTTTCAACAGAGAAATGATAGGAATATCTAACTTTCGTCTCTCTCCACGAGCCACAGCATATGACCCGTCAGGTAAAGGAACTTTAATCAACTTCTTGGAACAGAAAATCTCAGCGTTCAACTTACTAAGCCAATCCATCCCAATCACAACATCGAATCCCGCAATCGGCATTAAAAGAAAAGAAACAGGAAAACTACTCCCGTCGATATCAATAACTGCTTGAGGGACACTATCTACAACAGAAACTACTTTACCACTAGCAGTCTCTACTCTTACAGGCTCAGACAACACAGATACAGGCATTTGCAGTTTATCACAGAAAGAGACAGACACAAATGAATATGTAGCTCCAGAATCAAACAATACACATGCTGGGGTAGAGTTAATAAGAAAAGTAACCGTAATCACATCCCCAGCACCCTTGGCCTCTTCCTTTGTCATCTGAAACGCCCGCCCTTTAGCACGGGGAGCGTTGTCTTTCTTCTGCCCTGAGGCAGATCCTCCAGTTCCAGCGTCTGACTTTGACCGACAATCTGTAATCCGGTGCCCTGGCTTATGGCACTTGTAACAGACGTTCTCCTTAAACTCGCACTCATTCACCGAGTGCCCTTTCTGACCACACCTAAAACAACGAGTAGTGGCCTTTGAACAATCACCAGCATGGTAGGTGCGACACAGAGAGCACCAAGAACCCTCAAACTTAGCCTTCTTCGAATAATCAGGCTTTCCCCCAGTCGACGACTGCCCCTTGGAATTAACAGATTTTGAAAACTGCTGAAACTTCCTTTTCTGACCCTCAACAACATGATCCCCCTTTCCCTGGCGTCTATCCCCATCAATCTGTCGGGCTATCTCAAACGCCCGATCCAAAGTAGCCGCAGCTCTAACATGAGCGCGATAATCAAGTGGCAACATGTTTACAAACTTCCGCATCTTGGCTTTCTCATCAGTCACCAAATGCGGTATGAATCTAACCTTATCCGTAAAAGCATGAATAAGGTCCTCAACAGGCTTGTCCCCCTTACGGAGACTACTGAACTCGTTCTCCAGTCGTTCCAGATCATAATCTGTACAATACTTTGCTTTCAATTTTTCAGAAAACTGCTCCCAAGTAAGAGCATCAATCACCTCCGGCTTCAACGTATCTTTAACTGTATCCCACCAATCCAGAGCTGGCCCTTTCAACCTCTGAACAACATATCTGACGCGAAGCTCACATTCACATTCACAAGCTTCGAACACCTGATCCGTCTCACGTAACCAACGAATAGTCTCAGAGGGATTATCACTACCCTCATAAACCTTCGGCCCGCAAGACAAGAACTTCTTGTAAGAGCACTTCTTTGGCTTCTTCACTGCCAAAGCATTTTGCAACAACTCCCTCGTCAATCGGAGCTCCTCCTCTAATAGTCTAACATATGCCGCCTGCTCTTGATCATGTCTTGGCGGTTCCACATTATGCTGAGAAGCCTCGTCCTCAGCTTCCCGTCGTTCACTTGAGGCCTCGTCCTCCATTCGTTTGAGAGCCTCTTCTGTCCTAGCTCTACGTTCGGCCATTTCTACTCAACTAAATATTTACACGTAGACCACAGTTAGTACACCATTTATTTACCACGTACAAATACTACAATTAATCTATCACATAAGACAGCCACATATCACTCAACTCAACCCCAATTACCCAGATAGGAACACTTAACGATGGTCGGGCCCGAGCTTGAGATTGAATACTTCTACGAGTACCCAATCCCTCAAACTTAGGCTCTGATACCTACTTGTAACGCCACCCCTAACGAGCTTAAAATTAGAGTTAATTTAAACTTTTTAAACATCGATTATCAAAAAGTGTTGCAGCGGAATTAAACACCATTTACAAAAACTACAAGATTGACTCGGCTAATTAATTACAACAAAAAAGTTAGCCAAGTTCAAAGCTACAAGCGTTACCAACTAGTTCCGACCACCGGATCCATACAAACTACAACGTGTTCCCCAAAAGGTATATACAACAAAAGCTACCATCGGTACCCGCCTCACCAGACCTCTAGCATCAACCTGCGAAAAAGGTAAATCTTGCACCGTTAGCTACAACTAGCTAGTGAGCACCAATTACACATAAGCAACAATAAGCAGGCTATCACGTATCAGAACAGCACACAAGGCTATCCTATCATATTGTGACGTGACAAATGTGTCAGCAGTAGTCGTATGTTGCAGGGGAGCTAACCCCGCTCAACAACCCAAAAGCAGTCCACATAGTACGCCAATTATCTATCATGTTGGTTCCCATCTATCAAGGAACCTTACTCCTTAGAGGAACGGCGGCCTGCAGGACCATCACCCAAGCGTATACTACTTGAGTACCGTTAGTGCCCGGGTACTAACTCCCGTCTACCCGAGAACCCAGCCAAGTATTGACACCCGTCTACCTGACTGACCTCCGTGTTCTCCAATTCAGTGTCCGGACAAAACTTCATAAACAACTAGTTGATCCAATAAGGATCCAGTTCATGCGCGCATATAATCACAACAATATCTTTCATATCAACAATAATAATACTAAGCATGCTTGTACAACTTTATCATAACATACCTCCATTTCCACGTATCAATACACCAATCATGTGTCAACATGTACTACAGATAACTTACCTACTGAGACTCATGGGAAACCGGTACTCACCTCGAAACTACAAGAGGCAGATATGCAATCGGGAATCCCAAGAGCACACAGAATCGTCTGAGTCACCTAACACCAATAAACACAGATAAACACCCCTTAGTATACACTACAACAGACTGCACTAACAACAGTCTCAACAAAAGGTCAGCATGGCTTCTGACAGCCTCCTACGGCCGCAGGAACATGTTCCTACGCCCGCAGGACAACCATCCAACACGTACTACGGCCGCAGTACATATGCACTACGCCCGTAGGAGTTCTTGCCAAAGAACCACGACCTACGGCCGTAGTAACTATATACTACGCCCGTAGTAGGCATCCTTTGGGTAACTATGGCCGTAGCAACCATATCCTACGCCCGTAGTCTTGTTTCCATCACCCGTAGGTGGTAATCCTCATAATTTCAATCCTACGGCCGTAGCAACCATTACCTACGACCGCAGTAACATAAACAACACCCTAAGGCCGTAGTAACACCATACTACGCCCGTAGGAACCATATGATACTGAAGAACAGTGGTGGCTTTGACGGGATGGATCTAAATGATTTCATCACAAAGTTGAAAGAGCAAGAGCAGGAGGAACAAAATTTGGATTCCATGTCCAGTTATCAACAAAATCCTTCTCTCTACTACTCTGGAACACCTGTATCGTCATCCACTTCTTCAAATGCCCCCCTTACAATCTGCTTATGTGAGTAATGTAAATGATTCTGGTAGATCTACATCTGAAGCTTCATCTTCTGGGCCATCCTATACTGTGTCTACTTCTGGATTCAATGTCGAGCATTTCAAGTATGGGAGCGCAGATGAAGTAAAAGCACATATGAGCATGCTAAGTGCGCTAGTCTCCTCTTATGATGATCTACTGAAGGGGAAGATTGGTAATGCTCATCTTACTCAAGAGGATTATGAGCAGATTGATGACGATGAGATGGAGAGACAAGATATCCTCTGGTCATATGCTAACTTAGTCATGAGGGCGAGAGCATATGAGAAAAGAACAGGGAAGCAAATATCAGCTACAAAGGATACCACACTCGGTTTTGATAAGTCTGCGGTAACATGCTATAACTGCGGTGAAAAAGGTCATTTCGCGCGAGAATGTGATAAGCCGAAGAGTATGGGACCGAAGTATCCTTTCAAAACCAGTCCTGGCAGTAGATCATCTTCCTCTTCAACCATAAAGTCTGAATCAACTCCAAAACCGGCTAAGGCAATGGCAGTTGTTCAAAAGGACGAGGGAATTGACTGGTCAGTACAGTTTGGGAATGATGGTGCTGATATTAATGTGGCAAATGTTCATGTGTTGAACGAAGATTCTCAATCCGAGACAGAAAGTTACTCAAGTGAGGAAGAATCAATTGCCAGCATTGATGATGAACCAGCCTCGGTTCCAGCTGCAGAAAAGACACCAGTGAAAGTTCGTGCCAATGAGTCAAACCAAAAGGTGTGCAGTTGTGGTCAATCATCCGAGGAAAAGGTATGTACTTTTGGCTTACCTTGTGGTTCTTGTAATGATTATGTAAAACAGATAGTGTTCCTAAAGTCTACAATTTCAGCGCTCACATCTAAGTTAGATAAAAACTTGTTGATAAAAGAAAGAGAAAAACAGTTGAAAGAAAAGAATGAAAGTTTAGGCAAACAGGTACATGAACTAGGTGTGGCTTTGTTAAATAAACAGGATGCTATAGTGTTTTACATAAATGAGATTGATAAGTTGAAACGAGACCTTGCTACTTCAAAGGTCGATTATGAGACTCTGAGTCAAAAACTCAAAAGTTATTCCACGTCTTCTTACTTATTTGAGTACATAATCGATCAGAGAGGTCAAGGTACTGATTCAGAAAAGAACAAGAAGTTATACTCTAAATGTCCACCACCAGTGTTAAATCAACTGGTGAATGATGATGTTCACTCTGAATCTGACCCACTACTCACAAAGGTTGATGAATCTTCTGCATCAACCCCAAAAGAGGATTTAAAGTTAGACGAAAATGTGGGCGAGCCTCAGAAGAATGAGGTTCAGCATGAAGAAATTAAGAAGGCTGAACCAGGCATAAGAGAACTGTTGGCAAGTTCTAATGTGAAAGATCCGTTGATGCATCGTATCCGCGATGCCCTTCGGAAATTTGAAAAGGAGGGTGTAAAGTCTCCTGATACCCGTCCGTACCAAGAGGTCAAACTCTTACCCAAACATCAAGGATTAGGGTATCGATCTCAAAGGATGTCGAAAGGGTCTGTAAAGCAATATCCAGACAGGATTTGCTATGTGTGCAGGAGACCTGGTCACCTCAGTTACGAGTGTGATCAGCAGCCACATCAGCGATGTAACAGGAAAGTTGATCTAGGACTGATCTAGGAAGTTGATCTAGGTCTTAGGGGGAGTTTGTTGATGCATATTTGTAAATCCCTAGTTCATATCAATAAAATATATTCATAGTTTATTAATTCAAATGTGATTTGATTAATGGTTTGCATGTTTATACATTCTTAGTGATTCTTTGTGATGATCTTAAGCTTACAAGTACTTAATCATGTGTTGATGTGAGTTTGGAAGTTTAAGTGTGTGTGAAAGTTCATCACGTGCGTGATGTGTTCACTGCGTGCGTGGTGACTTCACTACGTGCGTAGTGAAGGTCAACTCGCACGTGGTGATTAGGTCGGTTAAAACGAAATTAATTATTATTAAACTAACTAGTACGTGCGTACTGGACACACTTCGTACGAAGTGTGATACATTACGTGCGTAGTGAATTAATTACTCTATAAATAGAGCTTAACCCCGCATTAGCGTGGGTAATCGAGAGAGTTCGCGGGGAATCGACGAATCAAGCGGGTAACCTACGAATCAATCGAGTAATCAACCGGGAGCCTTCGTAATTGACCTTATACGACTTTAAGCCTACTAAATCGCGACTTTAAACCTCGTAAACGAATACTGTGTGTTTAATCCGAATCCAAGGGCAGCCTTAAGCATCTCTGTGTGAGTTCTTAGAGTTTGTTCTTGTTTCTACTCTGTGTGTTTCTCTGTGTATTACTGTGTGCCGGACACCTAAGCAGATCTTAGAATCCTTAGGAGGTTTGGGAAATAGAAATTCCGCACTATTTCTCATCCTAGATCAATGTATCTATTTCTTTTGACATCTCAGATTGGGGTCAATTTTTCACCCTCTTTTACATTTTCTCATTGTCATCTAAGCACATTTGGCATGGTAGTAGGTGTGTGCACCAGACTTAGTTAGTCTCAACTGTTATTGACTTGTAGACTTGGAATGTCTCGATAGTTTGAATCTTTGATGGATTTTCACATGCATAACCACTTGTCAGCCTAGGCTCTCATCATATGCCTTACACGCCATCTGTTTCTTATCTGATTTGACTCAAATTTTCAGACAGTTTTCTCAAGAATATGTATATGCCTTCAGTCCTAATTTTACTAGACATACTTTGTATTGAAAGCCAGTGTACCATCATTTTCCATTTGAGTTGGATCAACTTCTCATTTTTGTTTTTCTGATTTTTTTTTTGTATTTTCTAAGTTTTCTGATTTTTTTTTTTTTTTAAAGTTTTCTGATTTTTTTGTATTTTCTATGTTTTCTGAACTAACTCGATAGCTTAAATCTATGATTGATTTTCACATGCATAACCATTTATCAGTCTAGACTTTCCTTATATGTCTTACACACTATCTGTTTCTTATCTGATTCAACTAGATTTTCAGACAGTTTTCTCAAAAGTATGTATGTGCCTTCAGTTCTAATTTTACTAGACGACTTTGTATTGAGAACCAGTGTGCCATCACTCTCCATCTAGGTTGGATCAACTTTTTTTTTTTTTTTTTTTTTTTTTCTTAATCATTCTTAATCAAAACACTAAGTTTTCTTTTTACCACTTTGTAGGACCGGCTGGGGGACGGGGTTTTAAACTAAACTAAAACATCCTTACGCTAGGACTGATCTAGGATGAGAAATAGTGCGGAATTTCTATTTCCCAAACCTCCTAAGGATTCTAAGATCTGCTTAGGTGTCCGGCACACAGTAACACTAAGAAACACACAGAGTAGAAACAAGAACAAACTCTAAGAACTCACACAGAGATGCTTAAGGCTGCCCTTGGATTCGGATTAAACACACACTATTCGTTTACGAGGTTTAAAGTCGCGATTTAGTAGGCTTAAAGTCGTATAAGGTCAATTACGAAGGCTCCCGGTTGATTACTCGATTGATTCGTAGGTTACCCGCTTGATTCGTCGATTCCCCGCGAACTCTCTCGATTACCCACGCTAATGCGGGGTTAAGCTCTATTTATAGAGTAATTAATTCACTACGCACGTAATGTATCACACTTCGTACGAAGTGTGTCCAGTACGTAATTACTGGTTAGTTTAATAAAAATTAATTTCATTTTAACCGACCTAATCACTACGTGCGAGTTGACCTTCACTACGCACGTAGTAAAGTCACCACGCACGCAGTGAACACATCACGCACGTGATGAACTTTCACACACACTTAAACTTCCAAACTCACATCAACACATGATTAAGTACTTGTAAGCTTAAGATCATCACAAAGAGTCACTAAGAATGTATAAACATGCAAACCATTAATCAAAACACATTTGAATTAATAAACATGAATATACTTTATTGATACGAACTAGGGATTTACAAATATGCACCAACAAACTCCCCCTAAGACCTAGTTCTATCAATAACACTTGCACTAAGCAAAAATTCCACAAAGTAAAATGCACAAAGCAAAATGCACACAGCAGAATGCACTAAGCAAAAATTTGCACACAGCAAAATGCACAAAGCAAAATGCTAAACGAATACCTTTCGTCATGCCCTTACCTGCACTACGCACGATGTGAGCTGTAACTCGTGCTTAGTGGGGTTCCATCTCGCATGTAATGAGTTTCTCATCTGTGAACCTTAATTACTGTTAGTACTGCACTCAGCAATAAACTGTCAGTAACTTCAAGATCACTTATAAACATTTAAGCAAAACACATCAAAGTGAGATGAAGGAAATGTAAACAGAACAAACTCCCCCTAATCAAAACACTAAGAATGATTAAGAACATACTAGAACTCTTTTTGTATTTTTCTGAAAATAAAGAAAATGAAAATGCAGAAGTAAACAATTAGCGAATTAAATCCTAAAGAACTGAATTAAAAAATACTAAGAAAAATTGCAGGAGTAAAATTATTGAAATTAAATCCTTTTGTGAGAAGGTTCCAAGATGGAATCAGTACCAGCACATCTATACTTAGTTATCATTCATTTCAGAACCTTAGGCACAAACATACTCCCTCAATTTCTGTCTGTCAATCTAACTTTCCTCAGATAATGACAGATTTGATTTCAACATTTTCTGATTATCTAGAACTGAGTACATGGTTAAGACTATCTCCTTTAAAATCTCACAGTGTTTTGACTTACTCAGTAGAATGCACAACTTGATTACCCAACCACCATGCTTATGTGCTTTGTGATTTTGTCAACGCATTTTATGCTCTTTGACATGGAGGTCAATTTTTCACCTCTCTAGACATTTTTCTTGCTGAGCTTTTGTCAATGCATTTTATGCTCTTTGACAATTCAACACTAATAGATCAATGTAGCTTTTGTCACTGCATTTTATGCTCTTTGACAATTCAACATTGATAGATCAATGTATCTATTTCTTTTGACATCTCAGATTGGGGTCAATTTTTCACCCTCTTTTACATTTTGCTCATTGTCATCTAAGCACATTTGGCATGGTAGTAGGTGTGTGCACCAGACTTAGTTAGTCTCAACTGTTATTGACTTGTAGACTTGGAATGTCTCGATAGTTTGAATCTTTGATGGATTTTCACATGCATAACCACTTGTCAGCCTAGGCTCTCATCAAATGCCTTACACGCCATCTGTTTCTCATCTGATTTGACTCAAATTTTCAGACAGTTTTCTCAAGAATATGTACATGCCTTCAGTCCTAATTTTACTAGACATACTTTGTATTGAAAGCCAGTGTACCATCATTTTCCATTTGAGTTGGATCAACTTCTCATTTTTGTTTTTCTGATTTTTTTTTATTTTCTAAGTTTTCTGATTTTTTTGTATTTTCTATGTTTTCTGAACTAACTCCCCCTAAAATACTAAACAATCTAAAAACTAAGAAAATAGAAACGAAGAAGCACACAGGAAATAAACACAAAGACAAAAACAATTTAGTCACACAGACAATAGACACACAGTCACAAATACCTCACACTTGATTATAGCGATTGACACCCTTCACATAGAAGAAAGAATTAGAAAGCATTAGGAACCCAAGCCCGAATAGTCATGGGTTTCCCGTCTTCTCCAATCACTGGAAGTTTCATCCAAGTTCCAGTCTTCTCAGCAGCATTGCTGAACCTGTCACTCGAATCCTTAGGCATTTGAACACACAGTTTGTTAGTCCACTTAGAATTCTGATTGAGCGAAGATTTTCTTTTGCTAACAACTTCGGGATTTTTAGATTTTCTTATGGTATCCCCGTTTGTCCTTTGATGCTGAACTGGAAGAGTTGAGTTTTGATTGTTTTTAGTAAACGTTTTATTCTTTTGAAAAATCTCAACTTTCCTGTTACATCGCTGATGTGGCTGCTGATCACACTCGTAACTGAGGTGACCAGGTCTCCTGCACACATAGCAAATCCTGTCTGGATATTGCTTTACAGACCCTTTCGACATCCTTTGAGATCGATACCCTAATCCTTGATGTTTGGGTAAGAGTTTGACCTCTTGGTACGGACGGGTATCAGGAGACTTTACACCATCCTTTTCAAATTTCCGAAGGGCATCGCGGATACGATGCATCAACGGATCTTTCACATTAGAACTTGCCAACAGTTCTCTTATGCCTGGTTCAGCCTTTTTGTATTTTTTTTTTTTTTAAGTTTTCTGATTTTTTTGTATTTTCTATGTTTTCTGAACTAACTCCCCCTAAAATACATTTTTCAGAAAACTAAAACTACATTTTTGTATTTTCTTAGTTTCTTAGTGTTACTTCTGCATTTTCATTTTCTTTATTTTCAGAAAAATACAAAAAGAGTTCTAGTATGTTCTTAATCATTCTTAGTGTTTTGATTAGGGGGAGTTTGTTCTGTTTACATTTCCTTCATCTCACTTTGATGTGTTTTGCTTAAATGTTTATAAGTGATCTTGAAGTTACTGACAGTTTATTGCTGAGTGCAGTACTAACAGTAATTAAGGTTCACAGATGAGAAACTCATTACATGCGAGATGGAACCCCACTAAGCACGAGTTACAGCTCACATCGTGCGTAGTGCAGGTAAGGGCATGACGAAAGGTATTCGTTTAGCATTTTGCTTTGTGCATTTTGCTGTGTGCAAATTTTTGCTTAGTGCATTCTGCTGTGTGCATTTTGCTTTGTGCATTTTACTTTGTGGAATTTTTGCTTAGTGCAAGTGTTATTGATAGAACTAGGTCTTAGGGGGAGTTTGTTGGTGCATATTTGTAAATCCCTAGTTCGTATCAATAAAGTATATTCATGTTTATTAATTCAAATGTGTTTTGATTAATGGTTTGCATGTTTATACATTCTTAGTGACTCTTTGTGATGATCTTAAGCTTACAAGTACTTAATCATGTGTTGATGTGTGTTTGAAAGTTTAAGTCTGTGTGAGAAATCACCTCGTGCGAAGTCAGGCTCACTACGTGCGTAGTGGATCTCACTACGCACGTAGTGATTAGGTCGGTTAAAATGAAATTAATTTTTATTAAACTAACCAGTACGTGCGTACTGGACACACTTCGTACGAAGTGTGATACATTACGTGCGTAGTGAATTAATTACTCTATAAATAGAGCTTAACCCCGCATTAGCGTGGGGAATCGACGAATCAAGCGGGTAACCTACGAATCAATCGAGTAATCAACTGGGAGCCTTCGTAATCGACCTTATCTGACCTTAAGCCTACTAAATCGCAATCTTAGTGATAAATACTGTGTGTTTAATCCGAAAACCAAGGGCAGCCTTAAGCATCTCTGTGTGAGTTGTTAGAGTTTGTTCTTGTTTCTACTCTGTGTGTTTCTTAGTGTTACTGTGTGCCGGACACCTAAGCAGATCTTAGAATCCTTAGGAGGTTTGGGAAATAGATATTCCGCACTATTTCTCATCCTAGATCAGTCTTAGCATTAGGGTGTTTTAGTTTAGTTTAGAACCCCATCCCCCAGCCGGTCCTACATAAATTATATATTTATATTTAATGGATGTATTTAGTTAAATATATTTGTATTTTGTATTCTATAACTTTTAATATATAATAATTGGTATAAATATAATTATATAAATATTCGTCTCAATTATATGGTTTAAACAAGGATTTTTAAAGCATAGTGACCTAATTCAAAATAAAATGCATTTTTTATTATGTTTATAGCAATCGGTCATAATTTTAATTGATTATATATATGAAAGTTTTAAAACAAAGTGAAGTGAGAGTCGACAAATATCTTTTTGCATTAATTTATAAGCAAATCCCAATTGAAGTTAGAATTACTATAACTATGTTTGAGAGTTCTTTTCTTTCTTTTGATTAGTGGTATTATATTTCAAAAAAGATGTGGATTACTATGTATATCGCTTCTACCTTTTTCAATTTAATCACAAAAGATTCAAAAGATTGTTATCCATCTTCTAATTATTATTTTTCCGTTTCTTTTATACATTTGAAATTGATCTTATGTGGTGTTCAAGTATATATTTTAGTTTTAAACTTTAATCATGTGTTTTTTTAGGTACAACAAACAATGCTACATAAGTCACCAAATGATTTATGGATGAGCAGTAACTAAATGAAACCCACCAAAATCTTTGAAAAATTAATGTAGAATATAAAGAATATAATCTTTGTTTTTACTTGCGTACTTCAAACAATTTGTATTTGTCCACTTTTTCTTATTTACTATATTAAAGTTAAATAAAATTGTTGTTATGTACAATTCACACATTTTGTATGTAGTTGAAGAATTGTTTTACTTAATAAATTAGTTATTTCGATTTACTTATATAATACTCGTGCATGCACGAGTTCTTAAACTAGTAAATATATGATCATATGAACAAGATACAATAACTTTCATACATATACATATTATCAAATACACATATAAATATTCAAGAACATCAAGAACAAGATTAAGTTAGGATTAAAGATTGTACATTTCTTACCTTAGGTTGCTCAAGATATTAGTCCACGCGTGATGAAACCGAACAAGACCCGCTAGCTAGAAAGGTTAGCAACCACCACATGCTCTGATCTTTGCTTGGCACCTTCGGCCGACGCCTAAAGGGAGAGGAGAAAAGAGAGTTTTTTTATTCTAAAACTTTAGAATTGGTGTAAACTAAAAGCCTTATCCTAATCCCCTATTTATACTAATAAGGATTAGGATGCAATTAGGAAACATTCTATCCTTTCCTAATTTGAATTTAGCTTTAACTTAATCATCAACTAATCTTATTTAATAATTAATTTAAACTATAAAATTATATATATATATATATATATATATATATATATATATATATATATATAGGCACTGTTATAAAAAACGCGCCATGGCGGCCGCCATGGCGCGCCATGGCGTGAGGCGTGGCTCCGACGTTAAGAAATGGACCATGGCTTGAACATTTGGCGTGGCGTGCGCCAAGGCTCGCCAAGGCGCGCCTTTACCCGCCAAATGACGAGTTTTTTAAGGCGTGGCGTGAAAAAAATTAAAAAATTAAAAAAAATTAACTTTTTTGTGTCGGATTTGCGATCGTGTATATTGGACTTTTATAAATTTGATTTTTGTAATTTGTATAATGTTACTTTGCTCTCAATTTGTGTGATTATCAGCAATCTGCATAAAAATAAGTATACACTACATACATATAATTATAAAATACAAACAAAAATACCGCGTTAAGTCACGCCTTAGAAAACGTCATGGCTTCGCCATGTTTTCTATAACTTGAGGCTTAACCATGTCGCCACGCTGCGCCTTACGTTATTTAGAACCTTGTATATAGGGGAGGGTTCAAACGAGAACTGTTTTTCGTACGAGAACTGCGAGAACCAATCTTAGCCGTTCTTTGAATATGGGAAGTTCATGGATGGAGAGCGTGGAGGGATCAAGTGTACGGCAGGGTGCATGTGAGGAATTCATGGGTGAGCAATGACATTAAATGAGGGAGAATTGGACGGCTGAGATTGGTTCTCGCAGTTCTCGTACGAAAATTGTTCTAGTTTGAACTTTTGCCTATATATATATATATATATATATATATATATATATATATATATATATATATATATATATATATATATATATATATATATATTGTGCCGTGTAAGGCCACATATATTATATATTATTTTCTTTTTAATTTTCTTTAATTATTAAACATTATCCAAACTAATAATTTAAACTTAGATTATTGATATTGAATATAATTAATTAACAATATATATTTATTAACTAATAAATATATGCATCCTTATTAATTAATTAACTTGGCATAAACTCTCCTATATAAGTTAAAATCGTAAATTACGGTTTCTGATTTATAACTAACTAGTTATAAATTTGTTCTTCCGAATGTAGTTGCATTACTTCGCAGATTATAGGCCCTCACAAGTGTGACCCTTGAGTTCCCTATGACGTTGGTCATAACATCAGGGTTCGCAGGCTATGCACACAAATCTAACACGCTGAGGTCACTCAGTTTGTTTAAACTAATGTGTTAACGGGAAATCTATGTGATCCAGTGTTATTCTGATTGAGTCATGCTAATATCAAGCTGAAGCCGATTTACAAGTGCATGATGATAATGATGGATCCTGACCATCATGAGGGGGAGAATGATTTTCTAGGAAGATAATTCACTTGATTTTGAGCAAATTCATCTAAATCACAAGAGTGACAAAGTTGATTTTTAGAAAGTTCAACAAAAGTGTGTAGCTGAAAACCATTGGAAAGGGAACAATGTCTTGAAAAAGTTTCAGATTGAAGTGTTAAAGATCTTGAGCTACTTTCAAGGAGGGGGGGGGGGGGGCAACTTTTGTTTCAAGAAAAATTCAAAGGTGCTGAAATAGCCAATCCAACCCTCGAGCAACATCTGTGCATGATCAAGATAGATTATTCTCGTGTAAGGCTCTAGATTGTTACCGTGAAGACAAAAGAGATGATCATAGTTGTAAACTCTGATAACCCCAAGGCTTCTACTGCTATCTCTGGTAAATAAAGTATATTCGTTATAATTAACTGTAAATTAAACACAAAGGAGGAGAATGTTAGGTCCTAAAAGTTATGTTCAATATATTCTAGTGAAGTTTACTATTACATATGACATTAGACTAAGTTTAGAATAGTTTTTGTAAATACCTTAAGGGTATAAATACTTTGTTATTTTGCCCTAACTCTTTATAAGATTTCATTATACGTTTATTTGCTTAGATACAATTGGACCTACATTTTTTTACAGAAAATTATAACATGTACGTCAGTCAATACAATGGCAACGATTTTAAAATCTCTAGAAAAATGTGTGATTGGTGTAATGGTGTTGTTCCTATCTAATTAGAGTATTGTAATAGACTAATAGTTATTTTATATACATAAATCATTATTATAAAATTCGAAGATTCCCTCGACAATATTTCTAGAAAATTAAGGGTAGACTAATTAATTATTCCCTCGCCAAATACATAAACCAAATATGTAAAATCATTGATGTATTATTGCATCAAACATTTGAATCATGTGACATTAATTTATGGGTGTTTTTTCAATAAAAAAAGTATTAATCTGTTATTTATTTGAAAATGATCGTTCTTATATGGTGATACATATATAATAGCAGCTTAACGTACATGCAGTCTTGGTGCATGATTTATACATATAGCTGGAGAAATGGAACTTGTGATTAAACATCTAATCATTTTTCCAGTTAGTTTTATGTTTGTATATCTTATACTGATACTCCTTAAGTTTCTTCACAAAATATGTTGGATGCCAATCCTTATACGACAAGCCATGGAATCTCAAGGAATCAAAGGCCCTTCTTACAGATTTCTCTATGGAAACACTAAAGAGATCATCGACATGCGAAAACGATCCATGGGTCATCCCATGGATTCTTCTTCGCACGACATATTTCCAAGGATATTGCCTCATGTTCACTCATGGGTCAACTTATACGGTAGCGATCAAATCTGTGTTAAAAACTTATATCTAATTAAGTTTCATCGCCTTAATCAGAATATTATTAGTGAAGTATTAATTAGTTGTTGTGTCTAGCTAATAATCTTGTGATGTTTTGCTTTGAATTAATTTCTATAATTAGGAAGGAGTTACTTGAATTGGTTTGGTCCTCAAGCTCAACTGGTGGTTACAGAAACGGAACTTATTAAAGAAATAATGAACAATAAAGATGGTGTTTACCCAAAGATAGAACTTGATGGCTATGCAAAGAAGCTGTTGGGAGATGGGCTTTCGGCTACTAAAGGCGATAAATGGACAAAGCTTCGAAAGCTTGCCAATGGCGTCTTTCACGGCGAAAGCTTAAAAGTATGTTTCTATATTTACAAATACTCTACAAACCTTCACTCGAGGCTTTAAATCAGTCTTTATAATCAATAACGAACTTTGTTTTTTATCTAGGCAAACGCCAAGCATTTAGCTAGATTGCTAATTGCCCTGGCTATTTAGCACAAGACTAATAGTCGCATTTCCGTTTGTTGAGTTCACTAGTTCAGTGAAAACCGGTATTAATCTCAAGCACTATTTAGCCCTATGATTAAATTGTGATAGTCGAATTAATTCGGAATGCGAAAGTATATACATATATATTTTTATCCTAGAAAGAGGGATCACTTTATAAAAAATGTAGAAGATTTTCTTAAATTCACAATTTGATAGGAATCGGAATGTGCAATTCCATTCTAAGTGTGTTTTGTTAGAAAAACAAAGAAATTGGAATTTGGTAAATTCCATCGAAATCCCACGGCTAAAGGAATTTCAAATTCCTTCACTCACATGATGGAATTGTATTATCCCGAAGGAATTAGATTTATTTTACTAAAAAACCCTTAAATCACAGTCTCGATCATGACTCATCTCCCTGATCATCAGGTTCTTGTGTTCGGCAGTCAACCATCGTCGCCGGTCATCAGGTTCACGCCCCTCATCTTTGCCAACAGTTTATTCATCTTTGATTCTTCATCTATACCACGATTTTTCATCTTCGCTGATGATTCTGTTCATCTTCGAACATCAAGTTTCAAAATCGCCGAAGATCTGGATCGCTGCCATCTGCGTCACCGGTTATCATCATTTTCGCCGACAATCTGCTCGTCTTCGATTATTCATCTTCGACGACGATTTGTTACTAAGTCGCCGGCCATACGTGTCACTGGTCATCAGATTAACACCCCTTATCCTCATAGATGATTATTCACATTTAATTCCATCTTAACCAACGATTTGTTCCTATGGTTCATCATTCATGGGTCTTTTTCTCCACAGTGGTTTGACCTGGGGGTATTCAATATGATTTGACTAATTCTAGTTTAATTTTATCTTTTCCCTACGTAGAGCATGATTCCGTTGATGATTACTAGCACCGAAACCATGCTAGAAAAGTGGAAAGAGCATGACGGGAAAGAAATAGAAGTCTTCGAAGAATTTAGAGTATTGACATCAGACATCATTTCAAAAACCGCTTTTGGAAGCAGTTATTTAGAAGGGAAGAAAATCTTCGATATGCTGATAAAGTTAACACTTATCATTTCAAGAAACTTCCACAAAATTCGGATTCCTGGAATCAGGTTATAAATTAATTAATCCATCAGCACAAGTTCATGAAACTAATCATTATATATGTTAAACTAATGTATTTGCTGTACGTTATTGCAGCAAATTTTTTAAGAACGATGATGAAATAGAGTTGGAGAAACTTGATCAAGGAATCAAAGATTGCATTGCTGAGATTATACGAGAAAGAGATCAAGGAAAGAAGACCGACACCAGCGTGAATGATTATCTTGGAGTGTTGCTCGAGGCTTATCGTGATAAAGATGACTCAAAAAGGATCTCTTTAGATGATATTGTTGATGAGTGCAAAACATTTTATTTTGCTGGACACGAGACAACTGCATCTTTACTTGGATGGACTGTTTTTCTTTTAGCAACCCACCATGAATGGCAAGAAAAAGCTCGAACCGAAGTCTTCGAGTTCTTTGGGAAAGCAAACCCTAATCAAGATTTAATCCCAAGACTTAAAAGCGTAATATATGAAATAACCCTCTTTATCTTCTTACATCGATCATTATTGTACAGGGTGTTTGGGATTGCGTTTTTTTCGATAAAATGAATCACGATGTCAATGAATCGAAAACACAATTGTCTATTTTATAAACAAATATTGATACACAAAGATTTAAAGTTTCACTTATTACACATTGTCATCTTTGTTTTTGTATGTTTTTTTTTTCCAGATGAACATGATTATTGAAGAATCTTTAAGATTATACTCTCCAACTCCTGCCGTAAAAAGGAAAGTCGAGAGAGAAGTTCAATTACAAGCAATGACCCTACCACCTAACATGGAGTTATACGTTTGTCCGCTAGCGGTTCACCATGATCCTAAAATATGGGGAGATGATGCTCATATGTTTAAGCCAGACAGGTTTGAAGGGGGCATAGCTAAAGCAACGAACAACACTTCCGCGGCATTTTTGCCATTTGGGTTCGGACCACGGAGTTGTGTGGGTTTAAATTTTGCAATGACGGAAGCCAAGATTGCCCTTACCATGATTCTACAGAGATATAAGTTTAAACTGTCACCAAATTACATTCACTCTCCTGTTCAAGTTTTTATGATTAAACCTCAACACGGAGTCCAAGTCATTCTTAATCCTTTTTAAAGGGAGCTGATCCTTATGTATAATCAGCTAATGCATATGTACAATCAGCTAATGCATATGTACAAAGTTACTATTTAATATTTTGGACTATTCAAAGTTACCATTTTATGCAATGAACCTGCTATAGGAGGTCATATGATGATGTACCGGTTTAACTGGCACAGTGATGACGTGGTTGTAACTTGGATGCTGACATGTCTTATCTTTTTTTAAAATAATTCATAATTAAGGAATAGTATTTTAAATGTTAATATTTGGCTTCATCATCACCAAGAAACCAAACCATTAGTGTTCTTGTTTGGGACAAGCTTCATACTCATCTTCTAGGCCTCATCTCATCATCTTCTAGCTTCATTATCGGTTAATATTATCATCAAGAAACAAAACTCTTAGGATCGACTGAGGTTCCTTAAATACCATATGCGTTCATATAGATGTCAAGAAGGATCAAACTAGGCTTTATCTTCATCATCATCATCTAGGTTATTGCCTCAACGTTCATACCATCTGCCATTTTCAAAAAGGCTCGATTTTGAGGTTCATGTTCGAATCATCTGCTTTCAACAAGGCTTTTAGGGTTATTGGGAACAAGACTCGATTTAGGCTCCTTGTTTGTTTATTACTCAGAAAGATTCCAGATGTGCTTCATCTCCAAAGGTGTGCGATTCAAAGGTAGGAGATTTTGGTTCATTTGCATGTTCTTGATTCAGATATGAGTTCTTATTCTTGTTTCGGATATGATTTCTTCACATCTAGTTTAGGGATTCTTGTTCGATTCTAATTTGTACCTTCAAACGGTTGTAAGTCTTATTCTTGTTCATCCTTTTACATTGTTTAGATAGATAAAACTAGTAAAATAATTTTGTTTACTGAAACGTCCTGAATAAATGTTGTCTTCAGCGAGATGTTTCAGTGAGTAGCGTGTCTTCATAAAAATCTTCAGCTGATATGTAACTTTTACTATGAAGGCTTTCAGAGCTATTTACGCATCTGAAATGTTTCAAAGCTTTTTTCTCTTAGCTTTCGGCTGAACACTACTAGAAAAACTGGAATTTCCGAGGGCAGATTCCCTCAGAAATCCCTAAAAAAACCGGTATTTCCAAAAGATTTCAGAGGGAAATCTACCCTTGCAAAAAACCTCGTCGCAAATCGTTTGCGAGGAATTTCCGAGGAAAGTTTGCGAGGAATTTCTGAGTACTGAAAATTCCGAGGGAATTGCAAGGGTTTACATTTGCGAGGGACTTGTAAGGGAAATATTTGCGAGGGAGTTGCGAGGATGTTATTTGCGAGAGAATTGCGAGGGATCTGTTGCGAGGAATTTGTAAGGATCATTTTTGCGAGGATTTTGCTAGGGACTAAGTTTGCAAGGATATTACGAGGGAGTTGTTTACGAGAGAGTTGCGAGCGATATATTTGCAAGGGAATTCCAAGGGAACAAGTTATTTCAGAGGGATTTACAAGGGTTATTTCCTCACAATTCCTTTGCAAATCTCTTGAAAATCCCTCACAAATATATAGTTTTCTATTAAAAATATTTTTTAATTGTCGTAATTCCTGTAATATCTAATATTTAAATTAGATAAAAATATAAATTAAAATGCTAAAATTTCATTTGACATCTAACAAACGCTACCAAATTCAACACAATATATAACAATTAGATATTAACTTCTTATATTTGCCGTCACAAAATAATTTCCAACATTTAGTTACATATACACATTATGCCGATACTAGATAGACGAAGGAGAGTCTCGAGATTGAAAATGATGAAGCATCATCTTGTTCAACGTTGCCACTTCTTGCAAGTCTTTTGTTTGTTGTTGACTTGATAATCTTTGTTCTTCCATTTCTTTTCTTAAAGGGCATTCATTCTCTTGCAATTTTGCTCTTACAAAGTTTATATTCTATTACTATGTTACCACCGTCTCTTTCAACCTTTGAATCTACAATTAGTAAACACATAAACATATACAAAAATCAATACCTAATACAAAGAACACATAATATGATAGACCAAATATTCAACCATGTTAGTATGATAGTATCTATTAAAACTCATTTCCACCCAATACGATGTAATATCACCTATATAGATCATACTTATTTTTTAACAAATAATAAATACCATAGCATATATATTTTAGGGTTTAGTTTCAAAAAGTGTATCAAATTTGTCATTTTTTGCTATTGCGTGTATCCAATTTTGAAAACTACCATTTAATATATCAAAGTCTCAAAATCTACCATTTAATACATCATAACCTGTGATAGGAGGTTACCAGTGATGTGGCAAAGGTTATGGATGATGTGGCAAAAATCATGGGTGACATGGCTTTTTCTATTATATTAAATAATAATAATAATAAATAATATTAGTAATAACAGTAAAAACAAAAACCCAGGTTTCCATCGATTCATCAGGCTCCTGCTTCCATCGATTCTCTATCACCATCAGACTACCATCGATTCATCAAGGGTTCGTCGGCCATCACGACTACACCATCACGACTGCACCATCGATTCAAGGCTGGGGTTTTGACAGTTCTTCTCCATCGATCTTCTCCAGATCTGGGGTTTTGATAGATCTGTGATTTATGAGGTAAGTTTAACGATTTCGTGTTCTTCTTATTAATTAGGGGTTTTTGTTCCATCTGTATCATTTTAAATGATTGGGGTTTTCTTGAGTCGATTGTTCCATCTGTTCATTTTTAACGATTTGGGGTTTTCATCTACAGGGACCATGTTTAGGGTTCGTATGCGACCAGTTAAGGTCTTTCTTCTAATCGATTATGGTCTATGGTTAGTTTCTATGTTCTTCGATTAGGGTTCTTGTTCAGATCTAATGTTCCGATTTATTTTAGATTATGATTCTTTTAATCACATGAACCCTAAGTGTATGAATCGCATGAAGATGTGTTTCAATCTATGTGTTTCAATGTGTTTCTTTGTTTCATATTTTGCTTATTTGATCTTATGTTTCATACGATGATGTTCTTGTTTTGAATGTTCTTGTTTTGATGTTTGCCTAGAATTATTGAAAATGAATGTTTGAGATGAAGATAAATGTTCAAGTTCTTGTGTTCTTCATCTTCATGTTAATATTGATAAAATATGATGTGGCATCATTAATTAATGACATGGCAGGTTTTATATGATGTGGAATTTACAAAAAAAGAAAAATCAAAGAAATTACCTGCAACTTGTTTTGAAGGTTTTCGGATATATAAAATGGTAGTTTTGGTAAGTTGGATGCACTAAATGGTAGTTTTCAAAATTGGGTATACACAATAGCAAAAAGTGACAAGTTCGATACACTTTTTGAAACTAAACCCTATATTTTACTAATCAAATGCAATCGAATAAACAAACCTCCTCAACATTTGCTGAAGAACAAATCAATCATCTCTTGTCATTCAAAATAAGCCCTACACAAATAAGAAGAATAAATCATCTTAGTAAATAATAACCAATGTAATTACACAAATATATTATATATTATACCTAACCAAATAAATATTATATTGAACTTGACAAATATTCTTTAAAGTGGTAGCTCCTTTCTTTTTCTTTTCTTCATTTTCTGAATCATAGGGATAAATTAAAATTTGAAAAAGATATTGATAAAGATAGAGAAAGCCTTACAGTATCACTAAAAATTGAAACTGAAACGATGCAATATAGTGTCATATTGATGATCGATAAAGCCATCAAACTGCAAAAGATAAAAGGGGAATCACCAATAGTATTATTACAACAATACTACTTGTTTGCAACAAACTAATTAAAAAAATAAAACTCTAGATCTAGGAGTGATAATGATCAGAACACAATCAAACACAATGTCAGACAACTCGAACCAATGGATGAATGTTTGGAAGCAAAGATCAAGCCTTGGCTACTAAACTAACTATGAAGAATATGACACCATATAATTTAATAAGAACACAACCTGTCATCGGTCCATTATTGTTGAAGGCTCGAAGTCGATGAATCAAGAATTTGAGATACGAATGGTGAACGAAACTTCGAAGGCGAGGCTGGGGTGGTCTGCCATAGTGGAGTGTGGAGGCGACGAGGCACATAGGTAAACAAAGAGTTTTCTCGCAAGAGGGAGGCAAGGCGTGAGTGGTGTGGAGGTGGGTTGTCGGCTGTCGCAGAGGGAGGCGAGCGGTGGAGGTGGGCTGTCGTAGAGGGAGGCGAACGGTGGAGTGGTGGAGGTGGGCTGTCGGCAGTCAGCAGTCGCAGGGAGGGCGGAGGCAGGGCAGGAGGGCAGAGGGAGGGCAGGAGGATGGAGGCTAGGGTTTGTACTTCTGTTCTTATTAATTTGTTAAAATGAAAATTTGAACTACCAACTTTGGTTTTTGAAGGTAAAAAGTGCGGCCATTTTGTTACTAATTAGTTAATATATATAATTTCAGATTTCTGCATATTTTTAAATTAAATATATTTTGAGTTTTTTTAATTATTATAATAAAAAGATCGTGTTAAACAAGTTATCTACGGATTATTGTGTTTGTGTCGACCAGTTTCGTGTCCTTTTCGAATAGACCCGTTTCAGGCCCAATTTAGTTTCGTATCGGCATAGATCGTGTTCGGCTCGTGTTGGGTTTGGGGTCGTGTCAACATTTGTCAAAAAGAACAAGGTCTAAGATATATTTGAACTTTTAGATGTGGTTTATTTATTAAAAATAGGGTTTGAATGTTGTAATATTTTATAGGGAACACACTAAAAGCAACTTTCGGATCATATTTCTTATATTGTAACCGGTCCTTAATTTTTCTTAACCTTTTGGATACGGTTTTTTTTAACAAATCAGGCCTATATCTTGTATATAAGTTGGTCTAAATAGGCTAATATGTCAAATAATTCTATCTCATGTGAGTCTAGTTATACATATGTGTTTATATGTTTAAAATTGTAGGTGTAAAACACTGAAATACATAAAAATCCGTTTTAGACCTCGCAAATCCCTCGAAAATTTGCGAGGGATTTCCTAGGGCTGAAATAGTTTTATTATACTTTTCAATATATTTGATTACAAAATACACATTAATACACTCACATTTAATTATAAACTAAATACTAGACATACAAATGTATAAATATGTCAAGACATTCATATACATACATGTATACACATTAAACCGCTAAGACGTTTTTATATATCTAAGTTTACGTATATATGTTCGTGTATATAAGTTGATCTAAATAGGCTAATATGTCAAATATTTATATCTTATGTTAGTGTAGTTATACATACGTGTTTATATGTTCAAAATTCTAGGCGTAAAACACTAAAATATAAAAAAAACCGTTTTGGGCCTCGCAAATCCCTTGGAAATTTGCGAGGGATTTCCTAGGCTTGAATTAGTTTTATTGTGTTTTTCACTATATTTGATTATATAATACACATACATACACTCGTGGTTCATTATAAATGTAATTTTTGACATACAAGTATATAAAAATGTCAATGCATTTATATAGATACACTTACACAGATTAAACCACTATAACGTTTTTATACATCAAGGTTTACATATACGTGTTCATGTATATATGATGGTCTACATAGGCTAATATTGCAAATAATTCTATTTCATGTTAGTGTAACTATACATATGTGCTTATATGTTCAACATTTAGGTGCACCACACTAAAATATACAAAAAACGATCTCAGTCCTCGCAAATCCCTCGAAAATTTGCGAGGGATTTCCTAGGCCTGAAAAAGTTTTATTATGTTTTTCAATATATTTGATTACAAAGCACACATACATACACTCACATTTCACTATAAACTAAGTTTTAGACATACAAAATTATAAATATGTGAAAGCGTTCATATACATATGCGTATACACATTAAACCGCTAAGAAGTTTTTATATATCTAAGTTTATATAAATACGTGTTTATATGTTCCTAATTCTAGGCGTAAAAACGAAAATATATAAAAAACCGTTTTGCTCCTTGCAAATCCCTCGGAAATTTGCGAGGGATTTCCTAGGGCTGAAATAGTTTTATTATGTTTTTCAATATATTTGATTATAAAATACACATATATACACTCACATTTCGTTATAAAATAAATACTAGACATACAAATGTATAAATATGTCAAGACATTCATATACATACACGTATACACATTAAACAACTAAGACGTTTTTATATATCTAAGTTTACGTATATATGTTCGTATATATAAGTTGATCTAAATAGGGTAATATGTCAAATATTTATATCTTATGTTAGTGTAGTTATACATACGTGTTTATATGTTCAAAATTCTAGGCGTAAAACACTAAAATATATAAAAACCCGTTTTGGGCCTCGCAAATCCCTCGGAAATTTGCGAGGGATTTCCTAGGAAGTTTTGCGAGGAACTTACGAGAGATTTTAGACCTCGAAAATGCCTTGCAAATTTCTCGCTAATCCGTCGTAAATGTGTTGGATTCAAATTTGTCGTAAATGCCTAGGAAAACTCTCGGAAACTTTTGCGAGGTATAGCATTTCCTCGGAACTTCCTTGCAACTTTGCGAGGGATTTACGAGAGATTTCATTCCTCAAAAATTGGTCGCAAATTTCTCGCTAGTTTCTCATAAACGTGTATCATTCAAATCTGTTGTAAATTCCTAGGAATTCTCTCGGAAATTTTGCGAGGGATTTCAAGCCCTCGTAAATCCCTAGGTATCTCCGGTTTTTCTAGTAGTGCGAAGCTCTTTATTCTATCGTGTTTAATTTCAGTCAAATTGAAAGTGTCTTTCTGACAATAATCAAATCTTGTATATTTCAGTGATCAAGTTTAAAAATTGGCTGAAATCAATATTTCCCTAACATTAATATTATCATTTATAACTTAAAAGTTAAACTTTAAAATTTTAATATTAGAAATACATTTTTTAATAGATATGGTTTGATAAAATTGTTTTTACCTAGATTGTACTCATGATATATGATTCAATATCTTAGTTATTATAAATTTAATACATAGAGAACTGTTTTTTATATATTTATTTATAAATTTATGTAATTTATATTTTGTTTTCATTTAAGAGGAATGATCTGTCTGACCGGTAACACCTAACTTATAAGTTGTTATGATTATAAGCCACTTAAAAAAATTATGTAAGAAATCTAACCGTTTAATAGTTTTTTTTTTTTTTTTTTTTGAATAATTTCCCTATCATGACTTAGTATAATATTCGAATTTCTTGTAATAGTAAAACTTTTATTAAATATTAATTGATTAAAATAAAATTATTATGAAGCACGTCGTTATAGTTAATTTGAAAGTTATAATTTAAAATTATGATTACAAATATGAAGAGTTAACTACATTGATTATTTTAGATAATTTAATTAAAATATACTATAACTATCAATATGGGTGAAAAAGAAAAGCAGCCATGCAAATTGGTAATAAGATCTGGGTCTATAAACTTTCATTAATATAAATGTTAAAGTCACAAAAGTGTTTTTCCTTATGTACTTATATGACACATTAATGTTTTTGTACACATCTACCCATTTAACTTGTACAAAAAAACGTCTTATTATACCTATAGGAGAAAACACGTTTTTTCTTTAATAACTTAAACCCCTAAGCCCTAATATAATTACCAAGACAAATTCAAAAGTAAGAATGTTATATTGTGGGGTAATTGGCTAGCTTGTCCTGCATCATGTGCAAATTAAGAAAGGTAGGGGTTTGTTTATTTTGAGAGTGTTGTATTTATTATTCTCTTGTGCACTGTACTTGATCTCTCTATACCTTATAGAGAGTGTTTTGTTATATATATATAATATATTGTTTGCCTTTCAAAAAAAAATATAATTACCAAGACCAATTCAAATAATTAAGAGAAAGGATTGGTCAATAAAAATAGTTGTTTATGAACTATTGCATATATATTGGGAGGGCCGCCGACAGTGGTGTTGTGTTGTGGTTCGGTGGTGCCGATGAGAGATGGAAACTATTAAATATCAGTAAGCGGTGATGGATGCGACAGTAGACGCGTATATTTGAAAACCCTCAAAACAAACCCGAGTTTAATCCTCTAGATAAAATAGTTAGGTTGTGTATATTAGAACGTCGCTCAACTTCTCACGACACCTGGTAAAGCAGGAACATCCTTTTTCACAAAAAATCAAATTAAGTTGGTCGATATAATACTGGCAATGATTTTAAAAATCTAAAACTCTAAAAGATTGTGTGATTGGTGTCTCTATCGAAAAAGTCAGAGTACTGTAATAGTCATTTTATATACATAAATCTTGAAAAAAGTTGAAGATTCCCTCGGCAAGAACATGAACCGGCCATATATTTAAAATTATTGATGTATTATTCCCTCGTAGTTAATAATATATGGTGATATATATGTGTGTGTGTATATATATATATATATATATATATATATATATATATATATATATATATATATATATATATATATATGTATATAGCAACACGCAGTATTGGTGTTTTACATAGCTGGAAAAATGGATATTGAGATTAAGTATCTAATCATTTTTCCAGTTTGTTTTGTGTTTGTATATCTTATACTGATACTCCTAAAGTTTCTTCACAAAATATGTTGGATGCCGATTGTTATACGACAAGCCATGGAATCTCAAGGAATCAAAGGCCCTTCTTACAGATTTCTCTATGGAAACACTAAAGAGATCATCGACATGCGAAAACGATCCATGGGTCAACCCATGGATTCTTCTTCGCACGACCTATTTCCAAGGATATTGCCTCATGTTCACTCATGGGTCAACTTATACGGTAGCGATCGAATCTATGCTCAAAAGTTATATCTAATTAAGTTTCATCATCGGTCTCGATGAGAATTATTATTGGTGAAGTGTTAATTGTTGTATCTTGCTAATACTTTTGTGATGTTTGTTTTGAATTAATTTCTTTAATTAGGAAGGAATTACTTGAATTGGTTTGGTCCTCAAGCTCAATTGGTGGTTACAGAAGCTGAACTTATTAAACAAATAATGAGTAATAAAGATGGTGAATACCCAAAGCTCGAACTTGATGGCTATGGAAAGAAGTTGTTGGGAGATGGGCTTCCTTCAACTAAAGGTGACAAGTGGACAAAGCTTCGAAAGCTCGCCAATGGTGCCTTCCATGGTGAAAGTTTAAAGGTATGTTACGTTTACATCTTTACTAATTCTTCATTCAATTCGTAGTAGATTAACGCTTTTAAACCTTAGTTGACCCTGCCGTTAAATCGTGAACCGTTCGGGAGAGCGATTCAACAATGACCGTGTTTATGTTTTTTTATCCATATTGAACCGGGTTAACCAACACTACAAGGAAAAAGGGCATTAGGCGCGACATATGTCGCCCCTAATACCCGAGGATGTCGCCCCTAAAGGTATTAGGCGCGACAAGTCGCCCCTAATGCGTCGTCCCTATTACCTCGTCGCTATTTGTAACACTGTACCTTTTAAACATATATTATATAGCATGCGGAAGCTAATTACATATAATTACTTTTGAAATACATAATAAATATAAACATTTGATCTTGTTTTATACAAAACAACTACAGTGTTAATTTCCAAAATAGGCTCTAATCAAAATCTTTGACATCAGAGTTATGGTCGGTCCAAAATCTCAGTCTTCATTATCCACAAACTCACCACGGAGTATCTGCAAAACAATCTAGTAGAGAATTAGCACAAAGCTAAGTGAGGGAACAAATATCTAAACATATACAAGGCCAACATGCCTAAACACAAAGCTCATAAATCAAGGAGAACCGGCGGTGTTGCAACCACCTACAACCAAGGTCGGCCAAAACCAAGGTTCACATGTGGTCGGTCAAATGCTACACATATTCTACGTAACCCATAAGTATCAAAGTGTTAGACGAGATAATAAGAACGCCATACGCGAAGGGGCGTGTTGAGAAATGTCATAATATCAAACGAAAAGTAACTTTGTAATATGCTTAATAAAGGTCCCGAATTACCTAACTCATAACGATTAATTTTGAGTTGGAAACCTACAAACATACAAGATTAACGATCAATCATCTTCGTTACTCTTTCATAGTTCGATTAAACTTGAATTCAAGTTAAAAACCGAATTTAATTAGAATTATTAATATAATAAAATAAATTATATTAAAAAAATTTGTATGAGAGTTGCATGTTTAAACCATTACATTACTAATTTACAACCCTCAGCCGGCAATCAATTGTTCGTTAGCTATCGACGATGGAGACCTGGTTCGTCACTGCCGTTTTCCTCTGTGTCGCCACCCTTATCATATCCATCCTATTCCGCCGGAGCCACCGCAAGAAGCTTCCGCCAGGGCCGTCGCTACTTCACTCCACCTACCTACTGCTAACCAATTCCTTCTTAAAATTCGAACCCATACTTGTTGATCTCAAGGCCAAATATGGACCCTTTTTCACTCTTTCCACCGGAATCGGACCTTCCATCTTCGTCGGCAGCCATTCTCTCGCCCACCAAATCCTCATTCAAAAAGGCGCCGTCTTCGCTGACCGCCATAAAACCTTCGCCATTCGCAACATCTCCACCACCTCCTACGGTCCTACGTGGCGAATTCTCCGGCGGAATCTGGCTACCGAGATGATGCATCCCAACCGCATCAATTCTTACTCATGGTGTCGCAAGTGGGCTCTAAATATCTTAATTACTCGCCTGTTGGACCAGCAGGATGCTGCCGGAGTCAACATGGTTGATCATTTCCACCACGCTATGCTCTCCCTCTTGGTGTTTATGTGCTTTGGACAGAAACTAGACGAAATCGAAATCAATAAGATAGCTAAGGTACAACGTGATATGCTCAAAATAATCAGCTCTGGGCGTTTTACAGTCCTTACAATCTTCCCTAAATTGGGGAAGACATTGTTTAGAAACAAATGGAAAGAATTCGAGCGATGGCGCGATGATGAAGAACAATTGTTCATCCCGCTTATAGAATCTCGAATTGAAACGATTAATTCTGAACCCAGAATCGTTGCATATGTTGACTCATTGGTGGATATACAGCTTCCTGAAAAAGAAAAAGAAAAAGAAGAAGAAGAAGCTGATTATGGTAATGGTGGAAAGCTGACCCACAAGGAGATAGTGAGCATGTGTAGCGAGATTCTTAACGGTGGCACAGACACAACCGCCGCTGTTCTACAATGGATCATGGCGAATCTTGTGAAGCATCAGCACATTCAAAGGAAGCTTTATGATGAAATCGTGACGGTTGTTGGACCGCCAGTACCGCCATCTGCTGAGACCGAATCGGTTGTAAACGAAGAGGAATTAAAGAAGATGCCGTACTTGAAATCGGTGGTTTTGGAAGGGCTAAGGAGACACCCACCAGGGCATTTTCTGTTTCCACATAGAGTCATGGAGGAGGTGGAGGTGCAAGGGTTCATGATTCCAAAGGGTGCAACCATTAATTTCATGGTGGGTGAGATGGGTCTGGACCCAAAGGTGTGGGATGAACCAATGGAGTTCAAACCAGAGAGGTTTATGGTGAATGATGGTGTGTTTGATATGAGTGGAAGCAAGGAGATCAAGATGATGCCTTTTGGTGCTGGAAGAAGGATATGCCCTGGTTCTGATTTGGTTCTGCTTCATTTGGAGTATTTTGTTGCCAATTTGATTTGGTATTTTGAGTGGACTGCTCCTGATGGTTATCATGTTGATCTTTCTGAGAAGAATGAGTTCACCATTGTTATGAAGCACCCTCTGCAGGCACAAATTTCTCCAAGGGCAGAAAAGTTAACCACTTGATTCTATATATTCTAGGGTACCACTATATGTATTATGTAAAAAACGTGTAACCGTATTATCATATTCTCTTACAAACATTAAATTGAAACCCTTGTTTTTAAGAAATTTTACTAGCAGAGTCTATATAAGTTTACTCTACAAGTCTTTTGTAAATGCATTAATCCAGAATTGCATCTGCTCTTTAATGTCAAACTTTGCGTCATCCAAACATCTAAAATAACAATGTAGTAGTAGCATTTATATTACTAATAACAATGACAAGAACAACAATGATAACAATAAAGACTATGATACTAATAATAACAATGATGATAACAAAATATAATTTCTCCCACAAGTCTAAGCCCTAAGACATGATACCATCGATTTAATTTGAGGTTTCAATTTGGTTGGACAATTTTAAAGAAATGATTATAAGCTGACAAACGAAAAAGAACACGCTCAAGAGGCCCAACCTAGGCCGAGCCGGTTACAATTTGCTAAAAAGGATAGCATGAGTTGATCTCTAATTTAATTATAACGAGTAACATGTTAAACCGCACGTTACGGCGGGAAGTTTTATTATCGATAGTTGAAATAAAACAAATAAAAATGTAAATAATCAAAGTTACAATATTGTAAAAATGCTTTCAAATAATTTGTGGTTATACATATATAAAATTATATTTACGAAAGGTTAGATTAATATCATATTATGATAGCTTTTATATCAAAATATAGATAAAAAATAAGACGATCATAAATATATATTTATATTTACAAAAAAACATTATGTATAAAAATTTACAAATAAAAAATAGATAAAATATAGAATTAATTAAGTTATAAAGAATTAGTTAATGTCCACGCTTAATAAAAAAATGTAAGAGGAAGGGAAATAGGAAAGAAAGAAGGTTGGGAGAATTAATTAAATTTAAAAAAATTAGTTATGGTAGAAAAAAAAAACAATGAAAGAAGGTTGGGAAAAAAGCAAATAAGATGTAAGGAAGAAAAAAGAAGCGCCTAAGGAGGAAGGGATATAGAAAAGAAAGAAAGCTAAATAAAAAATTGTAAGAAGAAAAAGCAGACCATCTCTAGAACCCTTTGACCTAGGAGTTGTACACAAAGCATCCAACATTGATTTAAGTGTTTTTCTTTGCAGCAAAATATATATAACATTTACTGTTCCTAACAAATATTACTATATATAACTAGTTTGATACCCCGTGTATAAATACGAGGATGATTAATGTGAATTTTAAATTTTCTATATTGTAAACATTGTAAAACATACAAAAATTATAAACAAATAATTAAATAAATAATAGCCAATATATAAATACACATATCGATAACAAATACCCATATATAAATAATAACGTAAAATATAATAACAAATTACGATAGAACACAAAATAACAAAGAAAGAAGGTACTTGAAGTGATATGTTATGACATATTTTCGAAATAATTCCTAAAATAAAATATTATGACAAATCCAATAATAAAAATTCAATGTATTAATTTAGTCAAATTAGTCTATGTGTCTATATAAATAACCATAAATTTTTTTATCTATTAAATAGTTTAAATACATTTTTTTGTAAACAACCATAAATATTAAATATCTATGAAAAATTATCAAGTAATTCAAAATAAAGCGATAGAATTATGGGATCGATGGATGTATCCTTTTTTTGCTTTTTGATTTTTTAAATATGTTAGATGTTAGATTAAAGATTCAAGATAGATTTTTGATATTTATTATTGAATTGATTAAGTGTTATCTTTGTCTAATTCATATTAATTTGACTCTAAAAATTTAAAATGAAAATTTTAGAATTAAATAAATTAACGGCTAAGATTAAATCTTTTATTAAATGAAGGATCCAGATTATCTAATAATTTGTTTCAAATTAGTCTTTTATATATATTATAAGATAAGCACTAAAAGTAAACATGGATTCATATAAGAGTGGTGGGAGTGGTTACCTCCCACCACACCCATCACATTGTCACATCAGCTTTTCACTTCTACCACTCAACTCACCACACAGACCCGTAGTGGTTACTTCCTACCACACAAACTTATAGGACCCACATTATTTATAAATTTTATATTTAATTTAAATACTTAATAAAAATAAAATAATACTTTAAAATAAAAATAATAAAATTCATTTACAAATTTACTGAACATGTAAGTTGGGCCAAAACCAATGTAAATAATTTTGCCACCTCTACATCCAAATAAAACCACGGCCCATCATCTACATTCAAACTTTAAAATAAAAATAATAAAATTCATCCACGGCCCATCATCTACATCCAAATAAAACCCTAGTTGTCTTCCTCGTTTTTTTTACAGAGCCGTTCAGGACTTACGGCCTGTTCTCGTATTTTTTTTATGAAGGGAAGGGAAGGGAAAGAGTGGGAAGGAAAGAAAGAAAAGGAAAGGATACAAAAACTCTCCCTTCCAATCATTCCAAAAGTGGGAGAGAAGTTTTTACACATAAAAATGGAGAAATTGCCCCTCCTAACCCCTCCCAACCATTTCCTTCCCCTCCTAAAAAAAAACTCAAGAACATGATTTCTCCTCCCAATCTCTCACAACCCTTTCCTTCCCCTCCTTAAAATAACTCGAGAACAGGCCGTTCAGGTCCCTCATCTGTATCCTCCGTCTTTCTCATTTCTTTTCTTTTTAACAGATTTCTCACATGATACAGAAAGCTAGAAGAAAAAAAAACTTTAAACACTTGATTCATGTAGGAATCGCGCAAGGGGTGCAGACCACGCACAATCTTCACCACGCCGCCATGGAGTGGCGACACCTCCCACCACAGCGCGATGGGGCTTCACCCACGCCATATTGACATCCCACTCCATATACTCTAACAACTAAACAACTAAACATATAAAATGTTTTAGTAAGTTGTTCTTCCATGAGGGAACGCTCATACTCATATGGGTTCTGGTTAGACGAATTGTTTGTTTCAAAGCACACACAAAATGATCCACCGCATAATGATGTGAAAATACTCTAAATAATCCTCTAATTTCTCCATATTACAACTTTTGTCTGCACAACCTTCACATTACCGGAATAGATGTTGATATTCAGTCATGCATTTATACTAACCGTAGGTGTGTAGTATAAGCTTTCAAATTCACATGCCCTTTAAAATTAACTTGAGTATATACAAAATTGGTGAAATTGGTTGTTCAAATTTGATAGATATTCAAACACACTCTAGTGACTAATCACACGTACACACGAACACACACTAAAACATATTCACGCATACATCAAGCACACACAAATCATACACTAAGACACCCCCTCTATATGTAACATACAAATATGCAAGTAACACATAGCTAGAACATAGGCTCAAATCTCAACATCCACACCCAAATATAAATACATACAAAGACACGAACTCATTATATATTAACATTTTACACGAGGTTATGAACAGTAATCTCCTACGTATAGTATATATATATATATATATATATATATATATATATATATATATATATATATATATATATATATATCTAGTAAACAACAATGATAACCAAATGTCTTCTTAGATCGGTTGGTTAGGCGTCCTTTAAGTGATAGAAATGATGCAGGTTTGAATCCTGCTAACACTTTTTATTTGTTTGAGTTGTTATGTTTCTTCTTAACCGGCTCTAATTTTATTAGCAACTTGGATTATATTTGGGATATTAATAAAATAGAAAATCTAACCTTTAATTTCATATATAATAAAAATACTCTCTTTAATAAACAAAACATTTTTTTTAAAATAGCCCTAAAATCTTTTTTTAAAATTTTATTTGATATATAATTTTATACATCATTCTTATTTTCTAAGTTTAATTTTTATGTTTTAGATGAAAAAATTAATGGTTCTAAAAGAGTTTTTCATAAAAATCTTTCTTTTAACTTAAAGATTAATAATGTTAAATATTATATTATTTGTAATACAAATAAATTAAACTTAAATATATTTGAATTAGAACCAAATAAGGTGTTATCCAATTGTATATAATTTTATGTTTTTCAAATACTTGTGTTTTCACATTAATTTTAACATCTTTATTTTTATGTTTTAGTTCTCACCGTAAAGCATGGGTTATCATTAGCTCTTTGCATTAAATGAGGAGACATGGCTAAATGAAGAAGATGGATTACATTAGGGTTAAAGTCATAAAATAACGGTCTACTTTCCCCATTTTACCATTGTGGCACGTCATGTTTTTGTTTACACATTTGGCCAGTCAACTCATTAAAAACGTGTCAATGTGCCAAAAAACGACCTGCAACTTTTCCAGCCGGTTTCTCATCGTTTTCGCTAATTTTTTAATCGTTTTCGCTAATTCTTTTTGCATAACCTTGTAAATAATCATTTTACCTTTCAAAGGACACCAAATTCATGAATTTTCATTAAGTGTAGGCCAAAAATTTGCTAATTAAAGTCGGTTATGGCCATCTTAGTGTTTTTTAAAGAATTGATTCACTTTAAACTCGTTTTTGGCCATTTTTTTGTACTACTTTAAATATAACTTGATTACCTTTCCATAGGATCAAGAATTATAAATTTTCATAATGTATTAATGGAGAATTTCGAGATTAAAGTGTTGGAATGTTGTTTGAATTTAGTTCAAAAACAGAGCATGAAAAAAAACTCATTTTTCGCTCGATTCTTACTCGTTTTACATAATTCTTTTTACAAATTATTATAGATAATCTTTTTACCTTTCAAAGGACACCAAATTCATGAACTTTCATCAACTATAGGCCAAGAAATTGTTAAATAAAGTCGGGTATTACCCCTTAAGCACCCTTACGGTATTTTTGATGAATTGACACATTTTAAACTCGTTTTTATTTATTTTTTTGTGCTACTTGATAGACAACTCGATTACCTTTCCATAGACTCAAGAATTATTAATTTTCATCAAGTATAAATGGAGAATTTCGGGTTTAAAGTTTCGATTTTAAGATGAAGAAGAAAAGGGGGAAAGGTGACCTGCTATAGCAGGTCAAAATAAACAAAATGAGCACATCAACACGTTTTTTATAAGTTAGCTGACCAAAAGTGTAAAAAAAAAACATGACGTACCACAATGGTAAAATGGGGAAAGTAGAACGTTATTTTATGACTTTAACCCATTACATTAACATATAATCAATAAATTAGAAGGAGGCGCCTCATACTAAACTAGTGATAGTAGAGAAGGCTAATTTGAAAGAATGCAATCAAGTTCTTGACCTAGAATTTGAAAGGTACCAAAGAGAGGAAGCGGTATAGGTCTTTGTCAAATTCGTGTGGTAGACTGGTAGTGATAGAGAGGATAACAACACTTTAGATGAAGAGTTCTCCACGAAATAGTAGACACCATTTGGTAAAGGGTGTTGTTCACATACTACAATTACTAATAGACATCAATTCGACGCTCACATTAAATAAAAAAATCAACCATAGAAGAAGTGTCATGATTCTAAACTTTTGATAAATGTTGGTATATTTAATTATAGAATTTGTCGTCGATATCTTCTATCTCCTTTTTTTTAATGGATTTACGTTTTGGATACTATTCAGGAGATGATTTATACATAATGTTTTTTTTGCTATATACAATAATCATGACCTTTACCGCTACAAACTACCAACTATTTTTTCAACCATATGTTCAAACTTATTTTGGTCCATAGATATTATGTACAATTGTTTCTCTCTCTCTCTCTCTCTCTCTCTCTCTCTCTCTCTCTCTCTCTCTCTCTCTCTCTCTCCGTGTGTGTCTCACTAAACATACCCTAAATCTATTCAATTGTCCACTAAAGAACTTTGACCACAAACTCTTGGGTAGGGGTGGGAATATTAACCGAAAAACTGAACGGTTACTGATAAAATCGAACTAAATGAAAAGTGACTATTCGGTTTAAAATATTTATCAACAGATGAATAGTGGGTTGGTGTCTGTTTTGTACATCTAATCGAACCGATACCAAACTGAACCGATAAAGATTTATTATTTAATTATTTTCTATATTTTAATTATTAAAAAGTCAAAACAAAAGGAAATAGAAAAGTTACGGTTTGAAGTTTATTCACCGTAAACACTTGATTGTTTCTTTAATGTGAGACCATTAAATATATTAAAAATGAATTCACATGTTGTGAATTGACGGAGGCCAAGAGGTATTAGTATTAAGATCAATTTTATGTATTAAATATAGCTTTAGCGTATTTAATGAATTCACGTGTTGTGAATTGGTGCAGGCCAAAAGGTATTAGTATTAAGCCCAATTTTATGTATATAGCTTTAGCATATCATTTTGTAATTTTATTATAAAAAATAACGGGCATAACAAATGATAGAAAAAAATTAATTAATTGGCCTAATAGTATGATTACCGCAAAACAATAAAAAATATAACTCAAACCCACATTTTGAAATAATGTGTAACCCAACTTAATATAATATTTAACCAATAAAACTGATAACAAAAACTGAAACGCTATCACAAACCAGTAACCGCCCTATTAAAAACACTGGCGGATCCAGTGTGTTGGAAGTGGGGGGAAAGGCCCCCAATGGTTTCTAAGGAAGTAAATGATACTATCAATAATTTTAAAAAAAGTAGTATATATATGTTGGATTTTTAAACTAAGGCCCCCTATTAAATTATATGAGGCCCCCAAAACTATGATAGAATGAAAAAGAAAAGAAAGAAATGCTAGCCCAAACTAACCTTGTTGGCTTGTTACTTTCTTGTTTTAAAATAATTAAGTTATAAAATTGTTTATATAAATATGTGAAAATGTGCGCTCGTAGTTATCGGTGTTCGATTCTAACCATATTGTATAATGTTTCGTTGATGGGTTAAAATTATGTAGTTATGAATTATGAACTTTAATTTGGTTGAATTGGTGAACGATGAAGTTACGTTATTAAACGGGTGAATTTAAATTTGGTTGAATTGAGTATTATGATAAAAGTCATTGTTTGGACCTAGAGAATATGCAACTTTGTGTATGTTTCATATTAGAGTTAGAGGTTGACGAATCCCTCTGATCTGTCAAATTTCAATGTGAGTATTGTGAGAGATAAGTTATTAAAAGGGATGGTAGAGATTTATTGTAAGTTGTTGAATACCTATATAGATTAAGAAAACTATATAACATGAGTATGGAAAAAAATCACCGCATAATTAAAAACCCGACCCGTTTTAGTATGTATAACAGATTTAATTTTTTCAATTTCTTATCCCAAGTCTTATTCGTTAGTGCCCCCATTGAACAGATTTCCTGGATCCGCCACTGATTAAAAACCTATAACCTTTACTCATTTGGTTTGAAAAAAACACTTAATTGATATTATTGATTATGGTTCGGTTTAAGATCAAAACCGAGTCGAACCAACCCATACACAGTCCTACTCTTAGAAGAAAACGCCACTTCATAAAACTAGATATTTCTAAGCTACAAACTTTTTAGTAATATCTCCAATTTTCCATATAATTTCAATTAAAAAAATAGTTAACAAGACTTTCGTATTTTATAACCACTTACGTTTCTAATCTTAATACTTAAGCAAAAGTTGAACTTTTCAAATTCTTTTTCTTTGACGAAAGACTTTTTCAATTTACTATGACGAAGCTGTTGCATACATAACCTGAGCCAACGTTAATTAACCATTCATTAAATCCATACGTTAATTAACCATTCATTAGCCGACGATGGAGACCTGGTTTATCGTTGTCGTTTCCCTCTGCCTCGCCGCCCTTACTAAATCCATACTTTTCCACCGGAGCCACCCCAAAAAGCTACCACCAGGGCCATCCCTGCTTCACTCAAGCTACCTACTGCTTAACAGCTCCTTCCTGAAATTCGAACCTGTACTCATTAATCTCAAGGCCAAATATGGACCCTTTTTTGCTCTTTCCACCGGAATCGGACCTTCAATCTTCGTCGGCACCCATTCTCTCGCCCACCAAATCCTCATTCAAAAAGGCGCCGTCTTTGCTGATCGCAATAAAGGCTTCGGCTTGCGCAATATCTCCACCGCCCCCTACGGCCCTACTTGGCGGCTCTTCCGACGGAATCTCGCCTCCGAGGTTATGCATCCTAATCGCATAAAATCCTTCTCCTGGGGTCGCAATTGGGTCCTACATATCTTGATTAATCGGCTGTCGGAGCAACAGAACGACGCCGGAATTCAAGTTGTTGACCATTTTTATTACGCTATATTATCCCTCATGGTGTTAATGTGCTTTGGAGAGAAGTTTGAAGAACAGAGAATTAATGAAATTTCGAAGGTACAACGTGATATGCTTTTGAAAGTCATCTCAGGGCGTTTTGCAGTCCTGCAAATGTTCCCAAGACTGGGGAAGATATTGTTCAGAAACAGATGGAAAGAGTTCGAGAAATTAAGCGAAAACAGAGAACAAATGTTGATCCCGCTTATCAAATCTCGAATTGAAGCGACTGATTCCGAACCCCAATTCGTCGCATACGTTGACACCTTGAAGAATCTACTGCTTCCCGAAGAAGAAGCAAATAATGGTAATGACGGAAAGCTGACTTACAAAGATATGGTGAGCATGTGTAGCGAGTTTCTTACAGGTGGCACAGATACAACGGTTACTGCTCTAGAATGGATCATGGCCAATCTTGTGAAGCATCCTCACATTCAGAGCAAGCTTTATGATGAAATTGTTGAGGTTGTCGGACCGCCACCACCGATTGCAGAGGCTGAATCGTTTATAAACGAAGAGGACTTGAAGAAGATGCCGTACTTGAAAGCGGTGGTTTTGGAAGCGCTTAGGAGACACCCACCAGGGCATTTTGTGCTGCCACATAGAGTCATGAAGGAGGTGGAGGTTCAAGGTTATGTGATTCCAGAGGGTGCACTTATTAATTTCATGGTGAGTGAGATGGGTTTGGACCCAAAGGTGTGGGATGAACCAATGGAGTTCAAACCAGAGAGGTTCATGGTGAATGATGGTGTGTTTGATATAAGTGGAAGCAAAGGGATCAAGATGATGCCTTTTGGTGCTGGAAGAAGGATATGCCCTGGTGTTGATTTGGCTCTGCTTCATTTAGAGTATTTTGTTGCCAATATGATTTGGTATTTTGACTGGACTGCTCCTGATGGTTATCATGTTGACCTTTCTGAGAAGGTTGAGTTCGCCGTCGTCATGAAGAACCCTTTGAGAACACGACTCCTTCGTAGGACCGGAAAATGAATAACTTGAGTCGATAGATAGATACATACATATATAGCAGTATGTTTACCATGTAGAAAAATAAGAACTTACGTGAATCTGTATGTACAAGTGAATTACTCTTGTAATATAAATGTATTTGATTTGATATTTATAAAATTCAGTTATAAATATGCATGCAATTGTATGTTTTGCACATTGCTCCTGTCCATGATCTGGTTCTCCTGATGAGTTATGATAAGAGAGAGCGATTTAAAGATGGCTAATGTATGTAGATAGTATGTTATTGCAGATCTATCAATTGTAGATTTTTTCTAGAGTTCAAATTTCTTGAATACAGTCACCACTTCACATGAATGTAGGTAGAAGACCACTTACCAAATACCAAGTGTTGGAAGTCATGCTAGTTTAATGTTGTCTAATGCTTTCAGTAGTTTCAAGAGTTCAGGATCATTGTCAAATTATGGTGAAAAGGTCAAAGTCTCGCATGGTGCATGAATATATCTAGGCGACAAGGTGAAAGAGTAGCGCTGTCCTAAGATCATTGACAAAGCAATATTGCCCTCATTAGTTGCGAAATTCGATCCTACACATTCAGATAATCGATCCGGCTTGAATAAACGAGCATCCTCTCCCCATATCCGAGTGTCGATCGTGATGAACATACAAAAGGGGGAAATGAAGTCTTGTGTTGGCTGGAATTTTGAGTTTCCACAAACTTAACTGCGTGTTAAATATTGACTTTCTTAATTATAAGTGTAAGTATTGGAGGATATAGACACATAGTCTTAGCGTTTGGTTAATGAGCATGATCATCTGTAACACAAGAGAATGTGTATAGTTTGTTAGAATTGTATCGTATACAAGATAGCTAGAGCTCATGAGATATAAAATTACAAAAACTTCCTTTTAATATTAATTATGTTTTCTATTTGAATTTTTATTTATGTACATTTCGAGTTTATTGAGCCCCCATGAGTCTCTGACTAGTTGTCTCAAATATACACGTAATTAGAAATAGGGGTGGTAATATTCGACACGATACGGAAATGATTAGGTTTGGATTGACATGTATAAAGAACAGGTAGGGTTCAAGTTGACTTTTCTAACACATATAATATTTAGTTGGGTAGGGTCATACATAAATTTCGATAGTCGACACATGAACCAATTTAATATTTATATGTATTTTATCCTTTTCATATATACTACCAAGTTTTAATATAATTATCTTCCACACTCCCACGTTTCACATTTTTAATAGCTTTTTGTGAAATTTTAAACAATAAAGCTCGTGATTTTATTTTATTTATTTATTTGATTTTTCGACAGCTTATGTAATCTTTAAACCTCTTGACCTTTCAATTCCTTGAGGCTTGAACTATTTACATCACGCTAAACAATATAATTAAATATATTATGATAGTCTCACATATACGGGTTAGTGTTTTGTATCATGATACAGATAAATTAATAAGTCGGGTTCGGGTCATGTGTTTATGACACACCAACACGGATACGTCAGAATTGCCACCCTTAGTTAGAAACTCATAAACATATAACAGTGAGAGGTCCAAGCATTTTGACTGGGATGCAACTAGTATCCTAGCAACTATGCATTAGCCTTGTCACTAGGGTTGCTGATGTGCGTAAAGCGTACCAGTTTTAAATTTATAAAATCCGTTATTATTTAGTATGACTACAACACAAATAGGCAAGAGGACCTAATCGCATTATAGTATAGAAAATAAGTACGGGTGTCGAACACAAGGGGAACGAGTATGATTTGATATTAATTATACTAATTTAAATATTAAACTAAATTAAACTAAACTAAAAACTACTAAAAACAAAGAAAATAAATAAAGCAAGTAAAAAGGTTTTTTTTAAAAAGAATTTGATCACTTTCACACAATTTAAACCACTAACAACCTAGAAAACTCCTAAAGCAAAGCAAATAAGCAAGAAAGCAAAGAACTTGATGATATTAAAATTATACGATGAAGATTTTTTCTCCTTAGATTCGATTTCACCCTTTTCATAGCAATTAAATTCATGGAATCAAGAGCTAATGATACTAAACACCATGCATCGATTTCTAAAGTGGTTAGAACCTTGATCTAATCCTAACCCTCTAATTATACCAATTAATAACCTTTATGGTCAAAAGCGCGATTAACAAGTATAACTAGGCAATTAAGTTGATTTCAAGTAAAGCTTTAATCTTTAATGCTTGTATGTTTACAAAACATTAAACTAACACATAAAGATCATTATATGTTGAATCACATGTCAAAGTTTCAATCTTTAATTGTTGAACCTTAGGATTTGTCAATCACTAGTCTAAATGATCACATGTCAAAGATTCAAGCTTTATGATTAAATTGATCTTCTAGCGAATAAACCTCAGAATATAAACAATCAAGAATAGATTCTAGAACATGGATGAACTAATGATTAAGAAAAACTTGATAAAAGCATGAATAAAGTATCCAAAAACCATGAATTAATCAACCATTACAAGAGTTCATCTCCACTAGGGTGGAAAAACAGAAACTTAGCCTAGATTAATCATTCTAAAGTTCTGGAAATAAAAAGAAAAGACGAACATATTGAGTAGAATGATAAAAACCGTAAAAAGCCGAATGATAAAAACCGTAAAAAGCCGAATGATTCCAAGCCTTGAGATCTTCAAATTAAGCTCCAATCTCCAAGCCAAATGCTTCCAACCTCTGAAATGTTTCAAGGGTGTTTGTCAGGTGTGGAATGGTGGAAAAAGTCAGATGTATGAATGCCAAAACGAATGGTTTGAAAGATATAAATATATGCTGAAACTGAGCAGATCGCGTCGCGATCTCACCGGTCGAGCCGCGTCCGGGCATTTCATCCCGATCTACTCGCTGAGCTTGAAATTTAAAATTTCAGACTTATCCGCAAGATGGCGCGGCGATCTCTCAACCCGTCGCGCCGAGATACTGTGTTTTTTTGAAATTGCCATAAAATTGAAATTGTAACCCTCTGAGTCTAGTTTTCCGTGGCCGCTTGAATCACCTCAATCCAAGTTCGTATGAGTGAGATATGATCAAAACAGTGGAGCTGTGTCGGAGCTCACAATTTTTCTCATTTTCTTTAGTTTCTCTCGTTTAAGCTTCAAATTACTTCAACTCTCGACTTTTTCACCTAAAAATGATAAACAAAGGTAATAAGTACCTTTTTGACACATTTTGAACAATATGAGACTAAAAATAGCCGGATATCACGTAGAATATATATTTAAATAACGTGATATCATTGCACATAAGTAAGAGCTCTTTTGTAGTTTTTGGTAGGCCTAGCAATTCGGGTCATGTTCGTGTTAAATGGTTCGTGTCGTCTTCGTGTCACCATTCTCGTGTCATTTTTGTGTCGACTCATTTCGACCCAATTCAATTTCATGTCCGGTTCGGTTCGTGTCACTTAATTTGTGTTCAATTTTGGTCGTGTTTTCGTGTCGACCCATTTTTCGGAGAAAAACGGGTTGTGTTTTCGGTATAAAAAACCTTGACTTTTAAGCCGGGGTTTGTATGAACTTATTTTTCAAGAAAAAATGCATGTAGAACTTTCTTGTAGAACATATATTTTATGCGTACGTGTGTAATTGGAATATCGTATTTAACGACATTTAACACATATAATGTGTAAATGTTACTCTTTACCGACGTGTTTTTTAAAGGGAATTTTTTTTGTAGAATTGATGACTGATATCACGGTAAATTACCCCACACAAATACAAATTTAGATCGTATGTGTAGGTAATATTAAAGTTTATCAACACATAATATTTAGAGTTAATTGTCAATTTGGTCCCTTATATATTGTAGAAACTAGTAAGGGGTTGAATAGTTTATATGTCTACTTTTTAAAACTTTTAAATAATTGTACCCTTTTCAAAAAATTATATTTTCCTTTTTATAAAATAAACTCTGTAGGTACCTAGAGGGGGGGAGGGGGTGAATAAGTTCTTTTACTTAATTTACCAATTTTTTCAAATTTAGTAAGTTGTGTTTTTAAAGATTGATCTTGAAGTTTATAAAAACACAACAAATATTTGCAAGAAATAAAGAGAGTAGAGATAGAGAGATATCACTAAGTAGTAGACAAGAGATTTATAGTGATTCATCCAAGTGTTAACAAATTTGCACTACATTCACTCTTTGGCATCACCCACCAAGAGTTTGCTCCACTAAAGCTTTCCTTTTTGAAGGTAGAGATAAACCTTTAAAACTTATCTCTTTAGATTACAAGAAATAATCTTCTCTCTTGCAAATAAGGCTAAGATGAGCCTAACTTCACTCTAATTATGTTGGCTAGAGTTAATCCTCACTTCTCTCTAATTCTATAGGCTAGAGATGATCCTCACTTCACTCTAATTTGAAATGCTAGAGTTGATCCTTACACACCTATACAAATAACATAATAGATAGAGATAAAGATTTGTTCTTGAAGACTTTGCACTTTTTCTCTTGATCTTGATCTTGAAGATGATCTTTTTGTATGGAATATAAGCTCACAAGATCTTGTATGTTTTATGTGTTTTTCAGATGTCAAGAGGTGGTTTGAAATGAAGACTTTAGCTTGTTTATATAATCAAGGAATGACAAAAGGCAATTTTGTCCGGATGCCCGACGGAAGATGCACGGTCGACCGTGCATCGTCCGTCGCAGGTCTGGACAGTTTTTTTGAAGTTACAATATGAACGTTGCACTTTGTTTAAAACCATACAAAATCCATATTTAGCATAAATATCTATGTAGAAACACTTTTTTAAAAGTCCAAGGTTGATATATATCTTATGTTTGAATTTAAACATAAAGATGGTGGATTGAAGAGTGAACGTGTAGTTATGTTGGATATTTGCATGTTTCAAAAACCACTTTTACTTGTTTTGGACATGTATAGATTCAAGTTATGATTGTGTTGGATTATTGTCATTAGGGGTGTTCATTTTCGGATATCCGAAGATTTCGGATAGTGCATTTTGCTATCCGATATCCGTATCCGAAATTTCTGATATCCGAAATTTCGGATACGGATATCGGATAATCCGAAATATCCGAATTAACTTCTAACAAAATAGAAGATTCACAAATAATTTACATAAATTTGTTGGAGACATGTTTCAAACTTCTTTTTTTCCAAACTTCTAATCGAGAACAGTGCATAATCCCCAAATTACTAGAGTTCCAATCTTCAACTTACATTGCTATAATCCCCAAATTACTAACAGAAATACATAATCCACAACTACTTAGTGCTTACATTGCTATACAGTATATCATAATAGAAGTTGTAGAATGGTTCAACTGTTGAAGAATCGAAAAGAATAAAAAGGTTCGAGTACTGTGTACATTGACTCTCACCCGCCTTTCGCTGCTGCCGTGCACGTCGGCGCTGCAGTCGGCTCTCACTCGCCGGTCGCTGCTGCGGTGTACGTCGGCGCTGCAGTCGGCTCTCACTCGCCGGTCGCTGCTGCGGTGTACGTTGACGCTGCAGTCCGCTCTCACTCGCCGGTCGCTGCTGCTGTGGCGGGTGTACCGTGTCCGTCAGACTGTCGTGTGGGGTTGTGGCCTGCCGGTTGTGACGGTTGTCGACTGCCGAGTGTCGACTGGGGGATGGAAGTAGAAAATTGAAGATGGAGCATGGAGGTCCCGATCTAGATCTGGAAGAAAGGGAGGCGGACTAAAATTAAATGGGTGTTGAGTGTTGACCATTTATTTGACTTAGTAGGGTATAAGGTATTAGGAATATTAATAATATATAAATTATTGATTTATTTTAAAAATAGTTCGGATATTTCGGATATCCGAATATCCGAATTTTGGGAAAAATACTATCCGAATCCGAATCCGAAAATTCGGATATCCGATTTTCGGGTATCCGAAAATCCGGATATCCGAATTTTCGGATATTTTCGGATCGAAATTTTCGGATTATCGGATATCGGATCAGATACGGATATTATTGAACACCCCTAATTGTCATATTAAGAAGATATTTTGTCTCATTAGTTAAAAGTCTTCATTTTATAAAAGTTTTCTCACTTTTTATAAAAGTTTTTATAAAGATTACTTTATAAATAATTATTTTATAAAAACTTAAACTTATTTAATTATTTATTCATGTAAGCTCATATATACAGAATGCGTGTTTGTAGATATCTTCGACATCGTCTTCTAAGATATCATCTTCAATTGTTGAATATGAGATAGGTTGACTTCAATAAGGACAATATTTAAGAGTTGAGGGCTGTCACTAGAAGAAAATTGCTGATTTGCCACGGCCTATTCCGTCTCTAATCCGTCGCTAATATCGAATTAGCCACGGATTTGCCACGAAATCAAACCGTCGCTAATATGGTCGTCGCTAATTTTAGAAACGGAATTTAGCGACGGATTCAGGTCTTTTGCAACGAAACCATTTGTCGCTAAAGTTGTGGCAAATTAGCCACAGATTTGCAACAGAAATTTAGCCACGGATTTGCAACAGAAAATTAGCCACGGATTAGCCACGAAAAATTAGCCACGGATTAGCCATGGAATTGCTACGGATTATTAGCAACGGATTTGCTACGAATTTGCAACGATTTTGAAAATTTTATTATATATATATTGCATTAATCGAATCAAATGAGACTATATATGATATCACTAGAAAATTTTTAATAATAAAATCATTATTTATTTAAACAATATATATATATATATATATATATATAAACTATAAAATGTAAAAGAAATTATAATCTGAACAATTAAATTAAAAGTTCACTCCATTCCAAATTGTTTCAAATGCATGGATACAAACTTCTAATAAGTTTAAATATCAAACACAAGTACAAGACTAACATATGTTTGGATTAAAACTCCAAACGTCATTGTGCTCATGCACCTCTTTCAGAATCTTCATCCGAGCTAAACGATCCTAATGTTGATTTATATTTTTGTAGCAATGATCTTGATAGTTACCTGTTAAATAAATGCCTGTCAATATGAAAACAAATGTTATTAGTATATAGATACATAATATACTAAGAAAAAAGGGTAATTTATACAAGTACATCTATATTTACATTGATGAGAACCACATACAAGTTTACATTAAAAATATGGCCAAGGATGATATTCAACAGAATATTAAAGACTCTTAATTAAATTTTTGTGAATCCATTGAAACAACTATTCATTACATTCTCATAAATTTAAATAGTAACAACACTGCTCAACATGCTTTAGACCTGATAACTTATCCAAACAATTATATGACAAATATTTTATTAACCAACTACGACTATTTGTTACCATATATTTTTTTTAAACAACTATTCATTACCTTCGGTTAGCAAATTACCATTTCAATTATAAATAATCAGATTATAACTTTCCTTGGCAACAGTTCATCTTTAGGAAACAATTCATCTTCAAGTTTGTTGTCTTCAATAGGAAGGTAACAATCAGAAATTGATCATTTTTTTATTCTTATGCTTCAAAAAAAAATTGATCACATACCTTTAGGAAACCAACAGCTACAATGAAAAGATATAATCCTTGTAGAAGCTTAGAATGGTATACAGAGCAAGAGCAAGACTGCTAGCTCATTAAAATAGGTATTTGGCTATTTGCTAAGAGTAAAATTAATCTTGAATACACGCATTATGAACAAATATTAATGGTATTTAATAGAAACTACGAAAATTACTATTAAAATGGGAAACTAATGACTGTAGCATCATTTTTATGGGAAAAAAAAGTAATATATATTCTATGTTATGTATAATAATACTTTCCTTTTATACAACTAGGGTCAACCAACAACACAAAACACTTAACACTAACATCATTATGTGAAAATGAATACTTAGACATACAAAAACAAAGAGGGGTGGTAAAAGAAGCTTCAAACTGTTATCCAAAAATAAACTTCTATAAACTTGGTGGCTATGTCAATTAGCAATTACTGGGCATTCAATTAGTGCATATCAATTATATTGAAATAGAAATAAACATTTTTCAAAATAGACAACTAGTAATACATAATTAGGTAATTAACAATGTAGTGATGAGCTATTAAAAAGAAAATTTAATACCTGGTATGGAGATCTGTACAAAAAGTCCAAGCATCTAGCCCACCCAATGATTTTTTGCCCCAAACAGGCAACAAAATTTTAGTACTCTGATTTTCTACCCTCGACGATTTTGATGAAATTTGTTCATGTTTTTGAAGAAAACAAAATATGTACAGAAGTGTGTGATTTTACTCTGGTAGTGAAAACACGACTAGAACATAAACTTGAGTAAACTATCAATAGAGGAAACAAGGGTTTTACGATATGAAGCAGATCTGTGTATAAATCTAAGTACCTGATGCGTTACAGTATCGATTGAAGAAGAATCAAGTACGTAACTGTTGCAGTGTCGATCGAAGAAACTCGCAGTCGATCGCCGAAGGTCAGGGTGTCAACAACCTGCAAACCGGTGATGGTAAGCAAACCAACTGGGGGCGGACAGTGGTGACCAGAGATGGTGAAGTCCCGACAGTGTTAGGGGATCAACTGGGATGAGGATCGATGCTTCGATAGGGAGAGAGCATCCGCTAGGGTTCTCGGTACTAGGGTGAGACTTGAGAGGATCAATGGGGAGTTTTTGTTTTCTATTATCCAACCAATAAAGGAAAAGCCAGGTTAGGAGGGAAATATGGGTGAGAAACGGGAAAATGAAAAAGTTTAGAGTTAGAAGGAAGACATGGGAGGGAAAATGAAAAAGTTAAAAGGTTGGGAAGAAGATATGAGAGGTAAAAATTAAAAGGTTATCTTTAATTTTTTTTTTCTATTTTGTGTTTATAAACATAACTAATTATGACATATCTAAAAACAGTATGGTAATGAACTATTACATTATCTTGTTCATTTCATTCCTTTGTCTATTTCATTTCTTTGTCATTCTTTTCCGTCCAATCAAACGGGTTAAGTGTACCGAAAAAGTAACGTAGGTTTTCAATTTTAATATTATGAATAACGAATTATACTTTTTTTATACTAATATACTAAAGTCATATTTTATTACGATTAATATAACAAAGTCCCCGAATTGTAATATTGTGTGTAATGTGACCTGCAATTGTATGTTAACGGATCAAATCGAGATCTGCAATTGTAGTTTAGCACACCGCCATTGATGTCAACCACCGAGCCGAACCGCCATCGCCAATTATTGTGTCTAAGTCGGAAGCTACTTAGTCGTATAACAAAAGTCGGATCAAAGTCCAACTACGCCCAAGTCTGATGCAATGCATACGACCAAAGTCAGACCACACTAAATCTCCCAAGTCGGATGTGCGTAAGTAGCACCATCCACCAAGTTGGACCACTGCTTCGACTTGGTCGGACGACTGTATGAACACACAGTCCAGACCCACTTCTCTGAAACTCATCCAAACATAAACGAATTAAGAAATTCCAACTCCTACAGATCACTAATCATCACGAAACATTACTCGGTTGATTTTAAAAACCAAAACAGAACTTATAGTGGTGTGTGTGTGGTTCTATTCTCACTAAGTATAGAACATCGAATAAATCTTCAACAAAGGCTCACAAAAAACCCTATTTCTCATGTTCAACTTCTACTTGGGTTAAACTACAAAAGTTCAGGGTCTCATACCTTATAATTTCCTTGATAGCTTTAGCTACAAACCTTAACTCTTGATCTCTCTTCTTCTTACTATTACTAGTAATCGTCATCGCTAAATTGTCGTTAATTAGCTACAATTCAGAGACAGATTATATTTGTTACAATTTTGCAATGGATTAGTAACGAAAATGACAAAATGATCTAAACCGTTGCTAATCTGTCGCTACTTAGCTACGCTTTAGAGAAGGAACATTTTTGTCGCTAATTTGCCACAAATTTGCAACGAATGTAGTTATTTTTTAATAAACAAATATAAAATTCGAAAAACCGTCCCTAAAGTGTCGCTAAATAGCTACAGTTTAGAGACAGATTATATTTGTTGCTAATTTGCAACGGTTTAGCCACGAAAATGACAAATAATCTAAAACCGTTGCTAAACTGTAGCTAATTAGCTACGCTTTAGAGACGGAACATTTTTATGGCTAAGTTGCCACGGATTTGCAACGTATGTAGTTATTTTTTAATAAAAAAATATAAATACGAGAATACCGTCGCTAAATTGTCGCTAATTAGCTACAATTTTGAGACGGATTCAATTTGTTGCTAATTTGCAACGGATTAGTAACGGAAATGGCAAATGATCTTAAATCGTCGCTAATCTGTCGCTAATTGTTGGTGCATATTTGTAAATCCCTATTTCATATCAATAAAATATATACATAGTTTTTTAATTCAAATGTGTTTTGATTAATGGTTTGCATGTTTATACATTCTTAGTGATTCTATGTGATTATCTTAAGTTTAAAAGTACTTAATCATGTGTTGATGTGAGTTTGGAAGTTTAAGTCTGTGTGAAAGTTCATCACGTGTGTGATGTGTTCACTGCGTGCGTGGTGAGTCCACTACGTGCGTAGTGAAGCTCAACTCGCACGTGGTGATTAAGTCGGTTAATAGGTATTTAATTAACATTAAAATATTTAAGGTCGTGCTTATTGAACTGACTACGTACGCAGTGCTCTGCACCACGTGCGTAGTGAAGATTTTACTCTATAAATAGAGCTTAACCCCGCATTAGCGTCGGTAATCGTTCGTAACTATGCATAATCACTTTCTATCGTACGACATTGACCTTATCCGACCTTAAGCCTTAGTAATCGCGACTTTGACCTCGTAATTCGTAATCTTAGTGATCAATACGAAAACCAAGGGCAGCCTTAAGCATCTCTGTGTGAGTTCTTAGAGTTGTTCTTAGTTCTTTCTGTGTGTTACTGTGTGCCGGACACCTAAGCAGATCTTAGAATCCTTAGGAGGTTTGGGAAATAGATATTCCGCACTATTTCTCATCCTAGATCAGTCCTAGCGTAAGGGTGTTTTAGTTTAGTTTAGAACCCCGTCCCCCCCACGGTCCTACAAAGTGGTATCAGAGCCTTGTGCTTTGATTGATCACTTTTCCTTTAGGATTTCGTGATCTAGGTGTCGATTAGGTCTGTGTGTTTGTCCTTTTCGTCGTTTTTAACCGGTTAGTAGGTCAAAAATAAGTCGTTTTGCGTTAAAAAGGTCGTGTTTTTACGTTAACTGTTTGAGTTTTACCCGTGCGAAGTGAGTCTTTAACCCGTGCGTAGTGCCCGTAGTACGTGCGTAGTGTGTCGTAGATCATCTAGAATCTTCGTCAAGCTGTGTGTTCATTCCGTGCGTAGTAGGTCCTCAACGCGTGCGTGGTGTGTCCAGTTCGTGCGATTTGAGTCTGTGTGGTTTACTTTGTCTTTAAAAAAAATATTTTGTTGCTTCGTGCGTACAATCTGCACTCCGTGCGTCCTAGGTTCTCAATCCGTGCGTGGTAGAGTTCCAGTTCGTACGTAGGAGCATCTGTGTGTCCTCGTGTTAGTCCGTACGTAGTGCTTCGTGTTCGTGCGTAGTAGCTCCCACTCCGTGCGTATTGAATCTGTGTGGTCTATCAAATCCTAATTTCAGTCTGTGTGTTCTCAGCTCTTGATTACTGAAATGGCATCAAAACAGACAACAGTTTTAAACAACTTATTATTAGACAGTGAAATGGGGAGTGCCAATAAAGTACCTAAACTGTTAACAATGGAAGACTATCCTATGTGGAATCCCAGGTTCGAAATATTCCTCGATGGCCTTGACTGTAGACTTCGGAGAGCAATAAGCACCGATTATATGGTTCCCAAGGGGGAGGGAAATACTTAAACCCCCTATGATGGAATGACTGTTGAACAGAAGAGCAGTCATGATGCAGAGAAGAAGGCCTATGCTCAACTAATCCAGGCCATTCCAAATGAGATCTTCCATCAATTCAGAAGATATAAAACTTCCCACAGCCTGTGGAGAGCACTAGAGAAGAGAAATGAGGGAAATGCCGCCCTCAAGGAATTGAAAGTAAGTCAATTGAGAAAGGAATTAGATCATTTCATGGCTACTAGAGATGAAAAACTTCCTTCTCTCATTACAAGATATAATCATCTTCTTAGTGAACTGGACAGTCTGGGTGTTACTGTTCCAGAGAAGCAGCAGGTGGAAATTTTGGCAAAAGCCTTGCCCAAGAGCTGGCGGCCATATATTATGATACTAAAGAACAGTGGTGGTTTTGACGGGATGGATCTAAATGATTTCATCACAAAGTTGAAAGAGCAAGAGCAGGAGGAACAAAATTTGGATTCCATGTCCGGTTATCAACAAAATCCTTCTCTCTACTACTCTGGAACACCTGTATCGTCATCCACTTCTTCAAATGCCCCCTTACAATCTGCCTATGTGAGAAATGTAAATGAATCTGGCAGATCTACATCTGAAGCTTCATCTTCTGGGCCATCCTATACTGTGTCTACTTCTGGATTCAATGCCGAGCATTTCAAGTATGGGAGTGCGGATGAAGTAACAACACATATGAGCATGCTAAGTGCGCTAGTCTCCTCTTATGATGATCTACTGAAGGGGAAGATTGGTAATGCTCATCTGACACAAGAGGACTATATCCAGATCGATGATGATGAGATGGAAAGACAAGATATCCTCTGGTCATATCCTCTGTGTGTTACTGTGTGCCGGACACCTAAGCAGATCTTAGAATCCTTAGGAGGTTTGGGAAATAGATATTCCGCACTATTTCTCATCCTAGATCAGTCCTAACGTAAGGGTGTTTTAGTTTAGTTTAGAACCCCGTCCCCCCCACGGTCCTACACTAATTAGCTACGCTTTAGAGACGAAAAATTTTCATCTCTAATTTGCCACGGATTTGCGACAAAAGTAATATTTTTTTAAAAAAATTAATTTTTAAATCAAATTTGTTGCTAATCCGTTGCTAATCTGTCGATAATTAGCAACGGATTTTGGGCGTCTCTAAAATCCGTAGCTAATAAGCAGTTTTCTAGTAATGTGTGCAGCGACGGTTGACTCACAATCAACCGTGGGATCGGCCGTGAGGTTTTCATTTAATCTTGTTTTCTTGTTGATTTAAAGTCTTCAATATGTTTGTTTTTCACTTGATCATTTATTTAATGTTTGTTAACATTTTAAGAATGTAACATATGAATATATGAATAATTTTGATAAACAATAATACCCTTGTTCATATTTTTATCATCATCAAAATAAGGAGTTACCACTGAAGGGTTTTAATCACCTCCGCATGTCATCCTGATTTGAACTCAACCGATTTGAATGACACGGGGATAATCCGGCTAATCCTCACAAAGGAGAAAATTGAGGACTAACACCCCTAAACCGAAAGGGATTAGGATCTAGTTTAATCACACGTGTGTGTATATATATATATATATATGGCAGAATATGTATATATAAACAAATTATATGAACATCGACATATGTAAGTAACAATCTATATATATATATATATATATATATATATATATATATATATATATATATATATATATATATATATATATATATATATTAAAAGAAAATCAAATATAGAAAATATTCCATAAATAAAATTTAATTAACCAATCAAAACCTTTTACTTTCTCAATTTTGACCAAAATTTTTAATTTTGACTTCTACTATTATAAGGGAGCTATATGAAAATATAAAGGGGGTGTTTTTATAAATTATATATTTATAATTAATGAATGTATTTAATGGTATATATTTGTAGTTTTTCTTTTATAACTTTTTATATATTATGATTGGTATAAATATAATTATATATTTATAATCTTCTCATTTTTATCTACGTTTTGATGTAAATTTTTATCGTAATAGCACAAAATTAAATAAATACGTTTTTTATTAGTAAAAAATATATTTTATAACCATTGAAAAAAGGGAGTTACTATCTTTAATTTTGTATTTGAAATGTAATGACACTTAATCTTTTTCTAAATGAGAATATTTATTTTTCTTGCATATCTTCTTTATAAAACTATAAACCGGTGAACATATTTATGGCTAATTTTTATGTTATAAATCACTAAATCATTAATTTTTTATGAGGTATTTTTGACTTAGAGTATATGATAATATATATCTATAACATATTAGTGAGATATAGTACTTTTTATGGGATAGTTTATGTTTGTGAATATCTAAATCAATTGTCTTTTTCATTGACATAATCATACAATGTTAAACTCTTGATCTATTTTTTGATGACAACGATTTCATAATAAAATATTGGTTAAAGTGTGAGGTATTGCTAATCACACTATTTAAAGTAATTAACCGTCAGTGCTTTACATGTCAAAAAAGAAGATTATGAGCATGACATCTGAATTTTGAGACGATATTATCATAAGCTAACGAAGTGATTTGTGTATTAGTTTTTTTATAATTCAGATTTTATGTAATAACAATGAGAAATTTCAATTTTGACCAAAACTTATAATTTCGACTTCCACAATTAAAATGATCTTTAAGAGTATATGGAACCAATTATGAATGAGATATATGAAAATAAAGATGGGGTGTTTGTATAAATTATATATTTATATTTAATGGATGTATTTAGTTAAATATATTTGTATTTTGTATTCTATAACTTTTAATATATAATAATTGGTATAAATATAATTATATAAATATTCGTCTCAATTATATGGTTTAAACAAGGATTTTTAAAGCATAGTGACCTAATTCAAAATAAAATGCATTTTTTATTATGTTTATAGCAATCGGTCATAATTTTAATTGATTATATATATGAAAGTTTTATAACAAAGTGAAATGAGAGTCGACAAATATCTTTTTTGCATTAATTTATAAGCAAATCCCAATTGAAGTTAGAATTACTATAACTATGTTTGAGAGTTCTTTTCTTTCTTTTGATTAGTGGTATTATATTTCAAAAAAGATGTGGATTACTATGTATAGCGCTTCTACCTTTTTCAATTTAATCACAAAAGATTCAAAAGATTGTTATCCATCTTCTAATTATTATTTTTCCGTTTCTTTTATACATTTGAAATTGATCTTATGTGGTGTTTAAGTATATATTTTAGTTTTAAACTTGAGAGTATGTTCGTAAATCATGTGGTTTTTTTAGGTACAACAAACAATGCTACATAAGTCACCAAATGATTTATGGATGAGCAGTAACTAAATGAAACCCACCAAAATCTTTGAAAAATTAATGTAGAATATAAAGAATATAATCTTTATTTTTACTTGCGTACTTTAAACAATTTGTATTTGTCCACTTTTTCTTATTTACTATATTAAAGTTAAATAAAATTGTTGTTATGTACAATTCACACATTTTGTATGTAGTTGAAAAATTGTTTTATTTAATAAATTAGTTATTTCGATTTACTTATATAATACTCGTGCGTGCACGGATTCTTAAACTAGTAAATATATGATCATATGAACAAGAACAAGATTAAGTTAGGATAAAAGATTGTACCTTTCTTACCTTAGGTTGCTCAAGATATTAGTCCACGCGTGATGAAACCGAACAAGACCCGCTAGCTAGAAAGGTTAGCAACCACCACATGCTCTGATCTTTGCTTGGCACCTTCGGCCAACGCCTAAAGGGAGAGGAGAAAAGAGAGTTTTTTTATTCTAAAACTTTAGAATTGGTGTAAACTAAAAGCCTTATCCTAATCCCCTATTTATACTAACTAGCTAAGCATCCCGTGTATAAATATGGGGTATGATTAAATGTATTTTTAAATTTTTTTGTTTTTTATATTACTATGATATATTAAAAATAAAACTATTAAAAATATATAATAATTTAAAAATTAGTAAATCTAAATAAATAAGATACGTCATATCGTATTTTATATAAATATATATTATTAAGACTAATTTTGTTAGGACACACTTAATGATTAGTTTGGATACACGATTTTGTTGTTAATCTCCTATTTTCAAGGGTTAAATTCAAAAATAGAGGTTTAAATTGAATCTTTAAACAAACTAATCTTCAAATTAGTTAGGATAATATTATAATTAGTTAAGATTATATTATATAATCTTCGAATTATGTTTTAAAATTTCAAATTTTGAAACTTCTATGCGAATTGTATAGAGTACCATTGTAGTTTAGATAGACCTAATGATTATTAGGATACACGATTTTGTTGGTAATCTCTATTTCTAAGGGTTGAATTTGACAATAGAGGTTTTAAATTGAATATTTTAACAAACTAATCTTCAAATTAGTTAGTAAACTATTTTAATTAGTTATGATTATATCATTTAATCTTTGAATTATGTTTTGAAATTTAAAAGTTTGAAACTTCTATGCGAATTGTATGGAACACCATTGTATTTAGATAGAGGTTTTAATTAGTTAGGATTATATTTTTAATATTCGAATTATTATTTGAAATTTAAAAGTTTGAAACTTCTATGCGAATTGTATGGAACACCATTGTTGTGTAGATACACCAAATGATTAGTTATGATACACGATTTTGTTGTTAATCTCCTATTTATAAAGGTTAAATTTGTAAATAGAGGTTTTAATTTGAGTCTTTTAACAAACTAATCTTCAAATTAGTTACGATAATATCTTAGTTAGTTAAGATTATATTATTTAATCTTCGAATTATGTTTTGAAATTTAAAATTTCGAAATTATATGCGAATTGTATGGAACACCATTATTGTTTAGATACACCTAATGATTTGTTAAGATACACAATTTTATTGTTAATCTCCTATTTATAAGGGTTATATTTGAAAATAGAGGTTTTAAATTGAATCTTTTAACAAACTAATCTTCAAATTAATTAGGATAATATTTTAATTAGTTAAGATTCTATATTTTAATCTTTAAATTATGTTTTGAAATTTAAAATTTCGAAACTTCTGCGAATTGTACGAAACACCATTTTAGTTTATATACACCTAACGATTAGTTAGAATACACGATTATGTTGTTGATCTCCTATTTCTAAGGGTTAAATTTAAAAATATAAGTTTTAAATTGAATATTTTATCAAACTAATCTTCAAATTAGTTAGGATAATATTTGAAATTAAAATTTTTTTAAACCTGTTTCATAGTCTTAACAAATTAAAGGGGTTGATTTGTTAAAATAAATTTTAAAAATAGAAGTTTTAGTAAATTAAAGGGGTTGATTTGTTAAAAAAAACTTTCAAAATAGAATGATGATGTCATCATCTTTTATTTTAAATATAATGATGATGTAAGCACCCTTTTCTTTTAATAAGTATATAAGATAAGGATTAGGATGCAATTAGGAAACATTTTATCCTTTCCTAATTTGAATTTAGCTTTAACTTAATCATCAACTAATCTTATTTAATAATTAATTTAAACTATAAAATTATATATAGGGGAGGGTTCAAACGAGAACTGTTTTTCGTACGAGAACTACGAGAACCAATCTTAGCTGTTCCTTGAATATGGGAAGTTCATGGATGGAGAGCGTGGAGGGATCAAGTGTACGGCAGGGTGCATGTGAGGAATTCATGGGTGAGCAATGACATTAAATGAGGGAGAATTGGACGGCTGAGATTGGTTCTCGCAGTTCTCGTACGAAAATTGTTCTAGTTTGAACTTTTGCCTATATATATATATATATATTGTGCCGTGTAAGGCCACATATATTATATATTATTTTCTTTTTAATTTTCTTTAATTATTAAACATTATCCAAACTAATAATTTAAACTTAGATTATTGATATTGAATATAATTAATTAACAATATATATTTATTAACTAATAAATATATGCATCCTTAATAATTAATTAACTTGGCATAAACTCTCCTATATAAGTTAAAATCGTAAATTACGGTTTTTGATTTATAACTAACTAGTTATAAATCCGTTCTTCCGAATGTGGTTGCATTACTTCTCGGATTATAGGCCCTCACAAGTGTGACCCTTGAGTTCCCTATGACGTTGGTCATAACATCAGGGTTCGCAGGCTATGCACACAAATCTAACATGCTGAACGTAGGTCACTCAATTTGTTTAAACTAATGTGTTAACGGGAAATCTATGTGATCCAGTGTTATTCTGATTGAGTCATGCTAATATCAAGGTGAAGCCGATTTACAAGTGCATGATGATAATGATGGATCCTGACCATAATGAGGGGGAGAATGATTTTCTAGGAAGATAATTCACTTGATTTTGAGCAAATTCATCTAAATCACAAGAGTGACAAAGTTGATTTTTAGAAAGTTCAACAAAAGTGTGTAGCTGAAAACAATTTGAAAGGGAACAATGTCTTGAAAAAGTTTCAGATTGAAGTGTTAAAGATCTTGAGCTACTTTCAAGGAGGGGGGGGGGGGGGGGGGCAACTTTTGTTTCAAGAAAAATTCAAAGGTACTGAAACAGCCATTCCAACCCTCGAGCAACATCTGTGCATGATCAAGATAGATTATTCTCGTGTAAGGCTCTAGATTGTTATCGTGAAGACAAAAGAGATGATCATAGTTGTAAACTTTGATAACCCCAAGGCTTCTAATGCTATCTCTGGTAAATAAAGTATATTTGTTATAATGTTTAACTGTAAATTAAACACAAAGGAGGAGAATATTAGGTCCTAAAAGTTATGTTCAATATATTCTAGTGAAGTTTACTATTACATATGACATTAGACTAAGTTTAGAATAGTTTTTGTAAATACCTTATGGGTATAAATACTTTGTTATTTTGCCCTAACACTTTATAAGATTTCATTATACGTTTATTTGCTTAGATACAATTGGACCTACATTTTTTTACAGAAAATTATAACATGTACGTCGGTCAATACAATGGTAACGATTTTAAAATCTCTAGAAAAATGTGTGATTGGTGTAATGGTGTTGTTCCTATCTAATTAGAGTATTGTAATAGACTAATAGTTATTTTATATACATAAATCATTATTATAAAATTCGAAGATTCCCTCGACAATATTTCTAGAAAATTAAGGGTAGACTAATTAATTATTCCCTCGCCAAATACATAAACCAAATATGTAAAATCATTGATGTACTATTGCATCAAACATTTGAATCATGTGACATTAATTTATGGGTGTTTTTTCAATAAAAAAAAGTATTAATCTGTTATTTATTTGAAAATGATCGTTCTTATGGTGATACATATATAATAGCAGCTTAACGTACATGCAGTCTTGGTGCATGATTTATACATATAGCTGGAGAAATGGAGCTTGTGATTAAACATCTAATCATTTTTCCAGTTAGTTTTATGTTTGTATATCTTATACTGATACTCCTTAAGTTTCTTCACAAAATATGTTGGATGCCAATTGTAATACGACAAGCCATGGAACCTCAAGGAATCAAAGGCCCTTCTTACAGATTTCTCTACGGAAACACTAAAGAGATCATCGGCATGCGAAAACGATCCATGGGTCAACCCATGGATTCTTCTTCGCACGACATATTTCCAAGGATATTGCCTCATGTTCACTCATGGGTCAACTTATACGGTAGCGATCAAATCTGTGTTAAAAACTTATATCTAATTAAGTTTCATCGCCTTAATCAGAATATTATTAGTGAAGTATTAATTAGTTGTTGTGTCTAGCTAATAATCTTGTGATGTTTTGCTTTGAATTAATTTCTATAATTAGGAAAGAATTACTTGAATTGGTTTGGTCCTCAAGCTCAACTGGTGGTTACAGAAACGGAACTTATTAAAGAAATAATGAACAATAAAGATGGTGTTTACCCAAAGATAGAACTTGATGGCTATGCAAAGAAGCTGTTGGGAGATGGGCTTTCGGCTACTAAAGGCGATAAATGGACAAAGCTTCGAAAGCTTGCCAATGGCGTCTTTCACGGCGAAAGCTTAAAAGTATGTTTCTATATTTACAAATACTCTACAAACCTTCACTCGAGGCTTTAAATCAGTCTTTATAATCAATAACGAACTTTGTTTTTTATCTAGGCAAATGCCAAGCATTTAGCTAGATTGCTAATTGCCCTGGCTATTTAGCACAAGACTAATAGTCGCATTTCCGTTTGTTGAGTTCACTAGTTCAGTGAAAACCGGTACTAATCTCAAGCACTATTTAGCCCTATGATTAAATTGTGATAGTCGAATTAATTCGGAATGCGAAAGTATATACATATATATTTTTATCCTAGAAAGAGGGATCACTTTATAAAAAATGTAGAAGATTTTCTTAAATTCACAATTTGATAGGAATCGGAATGTGCAATTCCATTCTAAGTGTGTTTTGTTAGAAAAACAAAGAAATTGGAATTTGGTAAATTCCATCGAAATCCAACGGCTAAAGGAATTTCAAATTCCTTCACTCACATGATGGAATTGTATTATCCCGAAGGAATTAGATTTATTTTACTAAAAAACCCTTAAATCACAGTCTCGATCATGACTCATCTCCCTGATCATCAGGTTCTTGTGTTCGGCAGTCAACCATCGTCGCCGGTCATCAGGTTCACGCCCCTCATCTTTGCCAACAGTTTATTCATCTTTGATTCTTCATCTATACCACGATTTTTCATCTTCGCTGATGATTCTGTTCATCTTCGAACATCAAGTTTCAAAATCGCCGAAGATCTGGATCGCTGCCATCTGCGTCACCGGTTATCATCATTTTCGCCGACAATCTGTTCGTCTTCGATTATTCATCTTCGACGACGATTTGTTTCTAAGTCGCCGGCCATACGTGTCACTGGTCATCAGATTAACACCCCTTATCCTCATAGATGATTATTCACATTTAATTCCATCTTAACCAACGATTTGTTCCTATGGTTCATCATTCATGGGTCTTTTTCTCCACGGTGGTTTGACCTGGGGGTATTCAATATGATTTGACTAATTCTAGTTTAATTTTATCTTTTCCCTACGTAGAGCATGATTCCGTTGATGATTACTAGCACCGAAACCATGCTAGAAAAGTGGAAAGAGCATGACGGGAAAGAAATAGAAGTCTTCGAAGAATTTAGAGTATTGACATCAGACATCATTTCAAAAACCGCTTTTGGAAGCAGTTATTTAGAAGGGAAGAAAATCTTCGATATGCTGATGAAGTTAACACTTATCATTTCAAGAAACTTCCACAAAATTCGGATTCCTGGAATCAGGTTATAAATTAATTAATCCATCAGCACAAGTTCATGAAACTAATCATTATATATGTTAAACTAATGTATTTGCTGTACGTTATTGCAGCAAATTTTTTAAGAACGATGATGAAATAGAGTTGGAGAAACTTGATCAAGGAATCAAAGATTGCATTGCTGAGATTATACGAGAAAGAGATCAAGGAAAGAAGACCGACACCAGCGTGAATGATTATCTTGGAGTGTTGCTCGAGGCTTATCGTGATAAAGATGACTCAAAAAGGATCTCTTTAGATGATATTGTTGATGAGTGCAAAACATTTTATTTTGCTGGACACGAGACAACTGCATCTTTACTTGGATGGACTGTTTTTCTTTTAGCAACCCACCATGAATGGCAAGAAAAAGCTCGAACCGAAGTCTTCGAGTTCTTTGGGAAAGTAAACCCTAATCAAGATTTAATCCCAAGACTTAAAAGCGTAATATATGAAATAACCCTCTTTATCTTCTTACATCGATCATTATTGTACAGGGTGTTTGGGATTGCGTTTTTTTCGATAAAATGAATCACGATGTCAATGAATCGAAAACACAATTGTCTATTTTATAAACAAATATTGATACACAAAGATTTAAAGTTTCACTTATTACACATTGTCATCTTTGTTTTTGTATGTTTTTTTTTTCCAGATGAACATGATTATTGAAGAATCTTTAAGATTATACTCTCCAACTCCTGCCGTAAAAAGGAAAGTCGAGAGAGAAGTTCAATTACAAGCAATGACCCTACCACCTAACATGGAGTTATACGTTTGTCCGCTAGCGGTTCACCATGATCCTAAAATATGGGGAGATGATGCTCATATGTTTAAGCCAGACAGGTTTGAAGGGGGCATAGCTAAAGCAACGAACAACACTTCCGCGGCATTTTTGCCATTTGGGTTCGGACCACGGAGTTGTGTAGGTTTAAATTTTGCAATGACGGAAGCCAAGATTGCCCTTACCATGATTCTATAGAGATATAAGTTTAAACTGTCACCAAATTACATTCACTCTCCTGTTCAAGTTTTTATGATTAAACCTCAACACGGAGTCCAAGTCATTCTTAATCCTTTTTAAAGGGAGCTGATCCTTATGTATAATCAGCTAATGCATATGTACAATCAGCTAATGCATATGTACAAAGTTACTATTTAATATTTTGGACTATTCAAAGTTACCATTTTATGCAATGAACCTGCTATAGGAGGTCATATGATGATGTACCGGTTTAACTGGCACAGTGATGACGTGGTTGTAACTTGGATGCTGACATGTCTTATCTTTTTTTAAAATAATTCATAATTAAGGAATAGTATTTTAAATGTTAATATTTGGCTTCATCATCACCAAGAAACCAAACCATTAGTGTTCTTGTTTGGGACAAGCTTCATACTCATCTTCTAGGCCTCATCTCATCATCTTCTAGCTTCATTATCGGTTAATATTATCATCAAGAAACAAAACTCTTAGGATCGACTGAGGTTCCTTAAATACCATATGCGTTCATATAGATGTCAAGAGGTTCCTTAAACAAAACTAGGCTTTATCTTCATCATCATCATCTAGGTTATTGCCTCAACGTTCATACCATCTGCCATTTTCAAAAAGGCTCGATTTTGAGGTTCATGTTCGAATCATCTGCTTTCAGCAAGGCTTTTAGGGTTATTGGGAACAAGACTCGATTTAGGCTCCTTGTTTGTTTATTACTCAGAAAGATTCCAGATGTGCTTCATCTCCAAAGGTGTGCGATTCAAAGGTAGGAGATTTTGGTTCATTTGCATGTTCTTGATTCAGATATGAGTTCTTATTCTTGTTTCGGATATGATTTCTTCACATCTAGTTTAGGGATTCTTGTTCGATTCTAATTTGTACCTTCAATCGGTTGTAAGTCTTATTCTTGTTCATCCTTTTACATTGTTTAGATAGATAAAACTAGTAAAATAATTTTGTTTACTGAAACGTCCTGAATAAATGTTGTCTTCAGCGAGATGTTTCAGTGAGTAGCGTGTCTTCATAAAAATCTTCAGCTGATATGTAACTTTTACTATGAAGGCTTTCAGAGCTATTTACGCATCTGAAATGTTTCAAAGCTTTTTTCTCTTAGCTTTCGGCTGAACACTACTAGAAAAACTGGAATTTCCGAGGGCAGATTCCCTCAGAAATCCCTAAAAAAACCGGTATTTCCAAAAGATTTCAGAGGGAAATCTACCCTTACAAAAAACCTCGTCGCAAATCGTTTGCGAGGAATTTCCGAGGAAAGTTTGCGAGGAATTTCTGAGTACTGAAAATTCCGAGGGAATTGCAAGGGTTTACATTTGCGAGGGACTTGTAAGGGAAATATTTGCGAGGGAGTTGCGAGGATGTTATTTGCGAGAGAATTGCGAGGGATCTATTGCGAGGAATTTGTAAGGATCATTTTTGCGAGGATTTTGCTAGGGACTAAGTTTGCAAGGATATTACGAGGGAGTTGTTTACGAGAGAGTTGCGAGCGATATATTTGCAAGGGAATTCCAAGGGAACAAGTTATTTCAGAGGGATTTACAAGGGTTATTTCCTCACAATTCCTTTGCAAATCTCTTGAAAATCCCTCACAAATATATAGTTTTCTATTAAAAATATTTTTTAATTGTCGTAATTCCTGTAATATCTAATATTTAAATTAGATAAAAATATAAATTAAAATGCTAAAATTTCATTTGACATCTAACAAACGCTACCAAATTCAACACAATATATAACAATTAGATATTAACTTCTTATATTTGCCGTCACAAAATAATTTCCAACATTTAGTTACATATACACATTATGCCGATACTAGATAGACGAAGGAGAGTCTCGAGATTGAAAATGATGAAGCATCATCTTGTTCAACGTTGCCACTTCTTGCAAGTCTTTTGTTTGTTGTTGACTTGACAATCTTTGTTCTTCCATTTCTTTTCTTAAAGGGCATTCATTCTCTTGCAATTTTGCTCTTACAAAGTTTATATACTATTACTATGTTACCACCGTCTCTTTCAACCTTTGAATCTACAATTAGTAAACACATAAACATATACAAAAATCAATACCTAATACAAAGAACACATAATATGATAGACCAAATATTCAACCATGTTAGTATGATAGTATCTATTAAAACTCATTTCCACCCAATACGATGTAATATCACCTATATAGATCATACTTATTTTTTAACAAATAATAAATACCATAGCATATATATTTTAGGGTTTAGTTTCAAAAAGTGTATCAAATTTGTCATTTTTTGCTATTGTGTGTATCCAATTTTGAAAACTACCATTTAATATATCAAAGTCTCAAAATCTACCATTTAATACATCATAACCTGTGATAGGAGGTTACCAGTGATGTGGCAAAGGTTATGGATGATGTGGCAAAAATCATGGGTGACATGGCTTTTTCTATTATATTAAATAATAATAATAATAAATAATAATAATAATAACAGTAATAACAGTAAAAACAAAAACCCAGGTTTCCATCGATTCATCAGGCTCCTGCTTCCATCGATTCTCTATCACCATCAGACTACCATCGATTCATCAAGGGTTCGTCGGCCATCACGACTACACCATCACGACTGCACCATCGATTCAAGGCTGGGGTTTTGACAGTTCTTCTCCATCGATCTTCTCCAGATCTGGGGTTTTGATAGATCTGTGATTTATGAGGTAAGTTTAACGATTTCGTGTTCTTCTTATTAATTAGGGGTTTTTGTTCCATCTGTATCATTTTAAATGATTGGGGTTTTCTTGAGTCGATTGTTCCATCTGTTCATTTTTAACGATTTGGGGTTTTCATCTACAGGGACCATGTTTAGGGTTCGTATGCGACCAGTTAAGGTCTTTCTTCTAATCGATTATGGTCTATGGTTAGTTTCTATGTTCTTCGATTAGGGTTCTTGTTCAGATCTAATGTTCCGATTTATTTCAGATTATGATTCTTTTAATCACATGAACCCTAAGTGTATGAATCGCATGAAGATGTGTTTCAATCTATGTGTTTCAATGTGTTTCTTTGTTTCATATTTTGCTTATTTGATCTTATGTTTCATACGATGATGTTCTTGTTTTGAATGTTCTTGTTTTGATGTTTGCCTAGAATTATTGAAAATGAATGTTTGAGATGAAGATAAATGTTCATGTTCTTGTGTTCTTCATCTTCATGTTAATATTGATAAAATATGATGTGGCATCATTAATTAATGACATGGCAGGTTTTCTATGATGTGGAATTTACAAAAAAAGAAAAATCAAAGAAATTACCTGCAACTTGTTTTGAAGGTTTTCGGATATATAAAATGGTAGTTTTGGTAAGTTGGATGCACTAAATGGTAGTTTTCAAAATTGGGTATACACAATAGCAAAAAGTGACAAGTTCGATACACTTTTTGAAACTAAACCCTATATTTTACTAATCAAATGCAATCGAATAAACAAACCTCCTCAACATTTGCTGAAGAACAAATCAATCATCTCTTGTCATTCAAAATAAGCCCTACACAAATAAGAAGAATAAATCATCTTAGTAAATAATAACCAATGCAAGCAGGGGGTTTATTATTGGTATGGGACAACTCGATATTCAACAAGTATTCTGTAGTGGAAGGCGAGTCTTTTATTGGTGTCATAGGGCATTGGGTGGGTATTGAAGGGATGGTGGGCTGTATCAATGTTTACGGACACAGGGAACCCGCAAAAAGAGCAGAGTTGTGGTACCAGTTGAGTCAAGTCTGTCTTAATAACAATGTTAACTGGGTTATATTCGGGGACTTTAACGAAGTTAGGTACAAAGAAGAACGCTTAAACTCGGGTTTTAATGAAAACAGTGCTAAAGTTTTTAACGACTTTATCAAACAGGGGAACTGGTGGGATGTTCCTTTATGTGGGAGAAAATTTGCCAGGGTAAGTGATGATGGGCTGAAATTCAGTAGGTTAGACCGCTTCTTGGTGTCGGAAAAGGTGCAATTGCTTTACAGTTTGAAATTAACACCGTTAGAAAGGAAGTTTTCTGATCATTGTCCGTTGTTGTTGGGGAAAAAAACAGTCAAAGTTGGCTCCAAACCTTTTAAATGTTTTGACCATTGGTTATTGGATCGTGATTTTGAGAATGTGGTAAGAAGAGCCTGGAACAAAGAAGTCTGGGCAGGAACTCCGGATAAAATTTTCCTTGCGAAACTAAAAAACACTAAGGAAGAACTAAAACTGTGGAGTAGAGAAAAATTCCAGAATATTGATGAGGAAATTGAGGAAAGTAAGAAGGCAGCGACTGATTTAGAGAAACAGGCTGAAGTGAGGAGACTGTCAGAGGAAGAGTCCAATCGTTGGAAGCAATGTCGAAAAGTTTGGTTGGAAAAGGAAGAGATCAAGGTAGAGTCATTAAAACAAAAAGCCCGGGTTAAATGGAACCTAGAGGGAGATGAAAACACGAGGTACTTCCATATGTTAATCAGGAAAAGAGAAAAAAAGAACATGCTGCAGGGGTTATTGATAGATAATGAGTGGGTAGAGAAACAGGATTTGGTGATGGCTGAAGTCAGAAAATTCTTTGAAAAGAAATTCAGAGAAGATAAGTCTCACAGGCCGCAACTTAGAAGCAGGTTCATCGCGAAAATCTCGGAGGAAGACAAAGATATGTTAGAAAGTATGTTCAGTGATGAAGAAATTTGGGGAGCAGTGAAGGCGTGTGGTAGCTCTAAAGCACCTGGGCCAGACGGATTTAATTTCAAATTTATTAAGAAAGTTTGGCCGATTATCAAAATCGATTTGATTAAGAGCATTAGGTGGTTTTGGTTTTCTTCTAAGATCAGTAGGGGATGTAACGCATCGTTTGTCACTTTGATTCCTAAGGTGAAAAATCCGGTTGGGCTTAATGAGTTTAGGCCTATAAGTCTTATTGGGGTGTACTACAAAATCATCGCAAAAATATTGGCGGATAGATTAAAGAAAGCTATTCCGAAGCTGATAGATAATGTCCAATCCGCTTTCATCGGTGGTAGAAACATTTTAGATGGAGCTTTGATAGCAAATGAAGCAGTTTCCTTCATCAAAAAACAAAAGTTGAGGAGCATGTTGTTTAAGATTGACTTTGATAAAGCGTATGATAACGTAAATTGGGATTTCTTGTTAAGTATTCTGGGGGCGATGGGGTTTGGAGAAAAATGGAGAAGTTGGATCAAAACTTGTCTTAATTCTGCTTCTATTTCAGTCCTAGTTAACGGCTCTCCGACTGAGGAATTTAGAATGGAAAAAGGTCTTCGACAAGGGGATCCATTGGCTCCATTTCTGTTCTTGATTGTGGCGGAAGGATTTAATATACTTATGAAGGAAGCAGTTGAAAAAGGCAAGTTCGCAGAGGTACAGATCGGGTATAGTAACAAAATGGGGTTATCACATCTTCAATATGCAGATGATGTGATTTTATTTGGGAAATGGGACTTTGGGAATCTAAAGAACATGTTAAAAATTTTGAACTGCTTTCAGAAATTGTCAGGTTTGAAAATAAATTTGTCGAAAAGTGTTCTGATGGGTTTGGGGGTTAATCAGTCAGAGGTGGAATCTTGGGCTCAATCAATCGGGTGTAAATCTGGTATTCTCCCATTTAATTATTTGGGAGTACCGGTTGGAGCGAATATGAGTAGAGTGGAGAATTGGAAGAGTCTGGTAGAAAAAGTTCAATCAAAGCTTTCGCACAAAAGAGCAAGTTTGACGTCTAGTGGTGGTCGACTTACATTGGTAAAATCAATCCTTGGTAGTTTACCTTTGTATTTCTTTTCCTTGTTTCGTGCCCCGTTGAGCGTTATTTCTTGCCTAGAGAGTGTGAGGAGAAAATTTTTCTGGGGTAAAGGGGGGAATCCGGATTCGGGGTCGGGTAAAATTTTAAATTGGGTTAAATGGGATCAAACTCTTAATTCATTTGGGAAGGGGGGTCTTAATATTGGTAGTCTCCAGGCTTCAAACTTAGGTCTATTGGGTAAGTGGTGGTGGAGATGGCACACGGAGAAAGAGGGGTTATGGTGTAAGCTTATAAATTGTTTATACGGTGATTCGGGAGGTTTAGGGAGAGAGGGGATAGTCGATCTGAAGGGGAAGAATACGGTGTGGGGGAATATAGTGAGGGTGGGTTCTATTTTAGAGAGTAAAGGGGTTCGATTCATTGATTCGTTTAAAAAAGTATTAGGTAACGGGTTGGGCACTAAGTTTTGGAAAGATTGTTGGATTGGAGAGGGCAGCTTGATGTTAAGGTTTCCTAGATTATTTCGGTTAGAGCTTAATCAAGATGGGATGGTGAGTCATAAGGGTAAGTGGGTAGAAGGAGCTTGGGTGTGGGAGTGGAGTTGGAGGAGAGTCCCAAGGGGTAGGGAGCTAGGGGAATTAGAGGGACTTTATAGGCTGATTGGTAATACTAGACCGGATAGGGAGAATATGGATAGGGTGGCCTGGAGTCTAGCAGAAGATGGTCCTTTCAAGGTGAAAACATTGAGAAGGTACTTAGATGATGTGATCCTTGCGGGTTCGGTTGGTAGGCTGGGAACTTGGTGGAACATATTAGTTCCTAGGAAGGTTAACATTTTTATGTGGAGGGTAAGGTTAGGTCGTATCCCGGCTAGGGTGGTGTTGGATTCTTTTCAGGTTGATCTTCCCTCAGTTATTTGTCCATGCTGCGAAGAGGAGATGGAAACAGTGGAACATGTTCTATGGAGCTGCAACAAGAGCCAAGCCTTGCTAGAAGCAGTTTTCAAGTGGTGGAACAAGGATTGGACTTCGGTAGGATCGCTGCAAGACCTGGTAGCTGTCAATGGTTCGCTGTGGCAGGCTTCGGTGTGGATTTCCTTGTACATCATTTGGTTCGAAAGGAATCAGCGGGTGTTTCACAAAAAAAGCAAGCATTTGGATGAAATCCTCTTCGAGATCCAAATCAAAAGCTTCCAATGGATTAATGGTCGGATGGGCAAAAGGAATTTGGATTGGGCTTCATGGTTTGCTAATCCTAGATTCTCAATTATTTAGTATGTTGAGTGTATCCTTTTTAATGGGTTGACTTGCTTATTCACTTTGTTTGTTTCTGTTGTAATACGGTGCAGCTATTTGCACTGTGGAACTGTGTAACGGCTTTTATGCATAAGGTATGGTATTACATTTTTTCAAAAAAAAAAAAAATAATAACCAATGTAATTACACAAATATATTATATATTATACCTAACCAAATAAATATTATATTGAACTTGACAAATATTCTTTAAAGTGGTAGCTCCTTTCTTTTTCTTTTCTTCATTTTCTGAATCATAGGGATAAATTAAAATTTGAAAAAGATATTGATAAAGATAGAGAAAGCCTTACAGTATCACTAAAAATTGAAACTGAAACGACGCAATATAGTGTCATATTGATGATCGATAAAGCCATCAAACTGCAAAAGATAAAAGGGGAATCACCAATAGTATTATTACAACAATACTACTTGTTTGCAACAAACTAATTAAAAAATAAAACTCTAGATCTAGGAGTGATAATGATCAGAACACAATCAAACACAATGTCAGACAACTCGAACCAATGGATGAATGTTTGGAAGCAAAGATCAAGCCTTGGCTACTAAACTAACTATGAAGAATATGACACCATATAATTTAATAAGAACACAACCTGTCATCAGTCCATTATTGTTGAAGGCTCGAAGTCGATGAATCAAGAATTTGAGATACGAATGGTGAACGAAACTTCGAAGGCGAGGCTGGGGTGGTCTGCCATAGTGGAGTGTGGAGGCGACGACGCACATAGGTAAACAAAGAGTTTTCTCGCAAGAGGGAGGAAAGGCGTGGGCGGTGTGGAGGTGGGTTGTCGGCTGTCGCAGAGGGAGGCGAGCGGTGGAGGTGGGCTGTCGCAGAGGGAGGCGAGCGGTGGAGTGGTGGAGGTGGGCTGTCGGCAGTCAGCAGTCGCAGGGAGGGCGGAGGCAGGGCAGGAGGGCAGAGGGAGGGCAGGAGGATGGAGGCTAGGGTTTGTACTTCTGTTCTTATTAATTTGTTAAAATGAAAATTTGAACTACCAACTTTGGTTTTTGAAGGTAAAAAGTGCGGCCATTTTGATACTAATTAGTTAATATATATAATTTCAGATTTCTACATATTTTTAAATTAAATATATTTTGAGTTTTTTTAATTATTATAATAAAAAGATCGTGTTAAACAAGTTATCTACGGATTATTGTGTTTGTGTCGACCAGTTTCGTGTCCTTTTCGAATAGACCCGTTTCAGGCCCAATTTAGTTTCGTATCGACATAGATCGTGTTTGGCTCGTGTTGGGTTTGGGGTCGTGTCAACATTTGTCAAAAAGAACAAGGTCTAAGATATATTTGAACTTTTAGATGTGGTTTATTTATTAAAAATAGGGTTTGAATGTTGTAATATTTTATAGGGAACACACTAAAAGCAACTTTCGGATCATATTTCTTATATAGTAACCGGTCCTTAATTTTTCTTAACCTTTTGGATACGGTTTTTTTTTAACAAATCAGGCCTATATCTTGTATATAAGTTGGTCTAAATAGGCTAATATGTCAAATAATTCTATCTCATGTGAGTCTAGTTATACATATGTGTTTATATGTTTAAAATTGTAGGTGTAAAACACTGAAATACATAAAAATCCGTTTTAGACCTCGCAAATCCCTCGAAAATTTGCGAGGGATTTCCTAGGGCTGAAATAGTTTTATTATACTTTTCAATATATTTGATTACAAAATACATATTAATACACTCACATTTAATTATAAACTAAATACTAGACATACAAATGTATAAATATGTCAAGACATTCATATACATACATGTATACACATTAAACCGCTAAGACGTTTTTATATATCTAAGTTTACGTATATATGTTCGTGTATATAAGTTGATCTAAATAGGCTAATATGTCAAATATTTATATCTTATGTTAGTGTAGTTATACATACGTGTTTATATGTTCAAAATTCTACGCGTAAAACACTAAAATATAAAAAAAACCGTTTTGGGCCTCGCAAATCCCTTGGAAATTTGCGAGGGATTTCCTAGGCTTGAATTAGTTTTATTGTGTTTTTCACTATATTTGATTATATAATACACATACATACACTCGTGGTTCATTATAAATGTAATTTTTGACATACAAGTATATAAAAATGTCAATGCATTTATATAGATACACTTACACAGATTAAACCACTATAACGTTTTTATACATCAAGGTTTACATATACGTGTTCATGTATATATGATGGTCTACATAGGCTAATATTGCAAATAATTCTATTTCATGTTAGTGTAACTATACATATGTGCTTATATGTTCAACATTTAGGTGCACCACACTAAAATATACAAAAAACGATCTTAGTCCTCGCAAATCCCTCGAAAATTTGCGAGGGATTTCCTAGGCCTGAAAAAGTTTTATTATGTTTTTCAATATATTTGATTACAAAGCACACATACATACACTCACATTTCACTATAAACTAAGTTTTAGACATACAAAATTATAAATATGTGAAAGCGTTCATATACATATGCGTATACACATTAAACCGCTAAGAAGTTTTTATATATCTAAGTTTATATAAATACGTGTTTATATGTTCCTAATTCTAGGCGTAAAAACGAAAATATATAAAAAGCCGTTTTGCTCCTTGCAAATCCCTCGGAAATTTGCGAGGGATTTCCTAGGGCTGAAATAGTTTTATTATGTTTTTCAATATATTTGATTATAAAATACACATATATACACTCACATTTCGTTATAAAATAAATACTAGACATACAAATGTATAAATATGTCAAGATATTCATATACATACACGTATACACATTAAACCACTAAGACGTTTTTATATATCTAAGTTTACGTATATATGTTCGTATATATAAGTTGATCTAAATAGGGTAATATGTCAAATATTTATATCTTATGTTAGTGTAGTTATACATACGTGTTTATATGTTCAAAATTCTAGGCGTAAAACACTAAAATTTATAAAAACCTGTTTTGGGCCTCGCAAATCCCTTGGAAATTTGCGAGGGATTTCCTAGGAAGTTTTGCGAGGAACTTACGAGAGATTTTAGACCTCGAAAATGCCTTGCAAATTTCTCGCTAATCCGTCGTAAATGTGTTGGATTCAAATTTGTCGTAAATGCCTATGAAAACTCTCGGAAACTTTTGCGAGGTATAGCATTTCCTCGGAACTTCCTTGCAACTTTGCGAGGGATTTACGAGAGATTTCATTCCTCAAAAATTGGTCGCAAATTTCTCGCTAGTTTCTCATAAACGTGTATCATTCAAATCTGTTGTAAATTCCTAGGAATTCTCTCGGAAATTTTGCGAGGGATTTCAAGCCCTCGTAAATCCCTAGGTATCTCCGGTTTTTCTAGTAGTGCGAAGCTCTTTATTCTATCGTGTTTAATTTCAGTCAAATTGAAAGTGTCTTTCTGACAATAATCAAATCTTGTATATTTCAGTGATCAAGTTTAAAAATTGGCTGAAATCAATATTTCCCTAACATTAATATTATCATTTATAACTTAAAAGTTAAACTTTAAAATTTTAATATTAGAAATACATTTTTTAATAGATATGGTTTGATAAAATTGTTTTTACCTAGATTGTACTCATGATATATGATTCAATATCTTAGTTATTATAAATTTAATACATAGAGAACTGTTTTTTATATATTTATTTATAAATTTATGTAATTTATATTTTGTTTTCATTTAAGAGGAATGATCTGTCTGACCGGTAACACCTAACTTATAAGTTGTTATGATTATAAGCCACTTAAAAAAATTATGTAAGAAATCTAACCGTTTAATAGTTTTTTTTTTTTTTTTTTTTGAATAATTTCCCTATCATGACTTAGTATAATATTCGAATTTCTTGTAATAGTAAAACTTTTATTAAATATTAATTGATTAAAATAAAATTATTATGAAGCACGTCGTTATAGTTAATTTGAAAGTTATAATTTAAAATTATGATTACAAATATGAAGAGTTAACTACATTGATTATTTTAGATAATTTAATTAAAATATACTATAACTATCAATATGGGTGAAAAAGAAAAGCAGCCATGCAAATTGGTAATAAGATCTGGGTCTATAAACTTTCATTAATATAAATGTTAAAGTCACAAAAGTGTTTTTCCTTATGTACTTATATGACACATTAATGTTTTTGTACACATCTACCCATTTAACTTGTACAAAAAAAGGTCTTATTATACCTATAGGAGAAAACACGTTTTTTCTTTAATAACTTAAACCCCTAAGCCCTAATATAATTACCAAGACAAATTCAAAAGTAAGAATGTTATATTGTGGGGTAATTGGCTAGCTTGTCCTGCATCATGTGCAAATTAAGAAAGGTAGGGGTTTGTTTATTTTGAGAGTGTTGTATTTATTATTCTCTTGTGCACTGTACTTGATCTCTCTATACCTTATAGAGAGTGTTTTGTTATATATATATAATATATTGTTTGCCTTTCAAAAAAAAATATAATTACCAAGACCAATTCAAATAATTAAGAGAAAGGATTGGTCAATAAAAATAGTTGTTTATGAACTATTGCATATATATTGGGAGGGCCGCCGACAGTGGTGTTGTGTTGTGGTTCGGTGGTGCCGATGAGAGATGGAAACTATTAAATATCAGTAAGCGGTGATGGATGCGACAGTAGACGCGTATATTTGAAAACCCTCAAAACAAACCCGAGTTTAATCCTCTAGATAAAATAGTTAGGTTGTGTATATTAGAACGTCGCTCAACTTCTCACGACACCTGGTAAAGCAGGAACATCCTTTTTCACAAAAAATCAAATTAAGTTGGTCGATATAATACTGGCAATGATTTTAAAAATCTAAAACTCTAAAAGATTGTGTGATTGGTGTCTCTATCGAAAAAGTCAGAGTACTGTAATAGTCATTTTATATACATAAATCTTGAAAAAAGTTGAAGATTCCCTCGGCAAGAACATGAACCGGCCATATATTTAAAATTATTGATGTATTATTCCCTCGTAGTTAATAATATATGGTGATATATATGTGTGTGTGTATATATATATATATATATATATATATATATATATATATATATATATATATATATATATATATATATATATATATATATACATATATATAGCAACACGCAGTATTGGTGTTTTACATAGCTGGAAAAATGGATATTGAGATTAAGTATCTAATCATTTTTCCAGTTTGTTTTGTGTTTGTATATCTTATACTGATACTCCTAAAGTTTCTTCACAAAATATGTTGGATGCCGATTGTTATACGACAAGCCATGGAATCTCAAGGAATCAAAGGCCCTTCTTACAGATTTCTCTATGGAAACACTAAAGAGATCATCGACATGCGAAAACGATCCATGGGTCAACCCATGGATTCTTCTTCGCACGACCTATTTCCAAGGATATTGCCTCATGTTCACTCATGGGTCAACTTATACGGTAGCGATCGAATCTATGCTCAAAAGTTATATCTAATTAAGTTTCATCATCGGTCTCGATGAGAATTATTATTGGTGAAGTGTTAATTGTTGTATCTTGCTAATACTTTTGTGATGTTTGTTTTGAATTAATTTCTTTAATTAGGAAGGAATTACTTGAATTGGTTTGGTCCTCAAGCTCAATTGGTGGTTACAGAAGCTGAACTTATTAAACAAATAATGAGTAATAAAGATGGTGAATACCCAAAGCTCGAACTTGATGGCTATGGAAAGAAGTTGTTGGGAGATGGGCTTCCTTCAACTAAAGGTGACAAGTGGACAAAGCTTCGAAAGCTCGCCAATGGTGCCTTCCATGGTGAAAGTTTAAAGGTATGTTACGTTTACATCTTTACTAATTCTTCATTCAATTCGTAGTAGATTAACGCTTTTAAACCTTAGTTGACCCTGCCGTTAAATCGTGAACCGTTCGGGAGAGCGATTCAACAATGACCGTGTTTATGTTTTTTTATCCATATTGAACCGGGTTAACCAACACTACAAGGAAAAAGGGCATTAGGCGCGACATATGTCGCCCCTAATACCCGAGGATGTCGCCCCTAAAGGTATTAGGCGCGACAAGTCGCCCCTAATGCGTCGTCCCTATTACCTCGTCGCTATTTGTAACACTGTACCTTTTAAACATATATTATATAGCATGCGGAAGCTAATTACATATAACTTTTGAAATACATAATAAATATAAACATTTGATTTTGTTTTATACAAAACAACTACAGTGTTAATTTCCAAAATAGGCTCTAATCAAAATCTTTGACATCAGAGTTATGGTCGGTCCAAAATCTCAGTCTTCATTATCCACAAACTCACAACGGAGTATCTGCAAAACAATCTAGTAGAGAATTAGCACAAAGCTAAGTGAGGGAACAAATATCTAAACATATACAAGGCCAACATGCCTAAACACAAAGCTCATAAATCAAGGAGAACCGGCGGTGTTGCAACCACCTACAACCAAGGTCGGCCAAAACCAAGGTTCACATGTGGTCGGTCAAATGCTACACATATTCTACGTAACCCATAAGTATCAAAGTGTTAGACGAGATAATAAGAACGCCATACGCGAAGGGGCGTGTTGAGAAATGTCATAATATCAGACGAAAAGTAACTTTGTAATATGCTTAATAAAGGTCCCGAATTACCTAACTCATAACGATTAATTTTGAGTTGGAAACCTACAAACATACAAGATTAACGATCAATCATCTTCGTTACTCTTTCATAGTTCGATTAAACTTGAATTCAAGTTAAAAACCGAATTTAATTAGAATTATTAATATAATAAAATAAATTATATTAAAAAAATTTGTATGAGAGTTGCATGTTTAAACCATTACATTACTAATTTACAACCCTCAGCCGGCAATCAATTGTTCGTTAGCTATCGACGATGGAGACCTGGTTCGTCACTGCCGTTTTCCTCTGTGTCGCCACCCTTATCATATCCATCCTATTCCGCCGGAGCCACCGCAAGAAGCTTCCGCCAGGGCCGTCGCTACTTCACTCCACCTACCTACTGCTAACCAATTCCTTCTTAAAATTCGAACCCATACTTGTTGATCTCAAGGCCAAATATGGACCCTTTTTCACTCTTTCCACCGGAATCGGACCTTCCATCTTCGTCGGCAGCCATTCTCTCGCCCACCAAATCCTCATTCAAAAAGGCGCCGTCTTCGCTGACCGCCATAAAACCTTCGCCATTCGCAACATCTCCACCACCTCCTACGGTCCTACGTGGCGAATTCTCCGGCGGAATCTGGCTACCGAGATGATGCATCCCAACCGCATCAATTCTTACTCATGGTGTCGCAAGTGGGCTCTAAATATCTTAATTACTCGCCTGTTGGACCAGCAGGATGCTGCCGGAGTCAACATGGTTGATCATTTCCACCTATGCTCTCCCTCTTGGTGTTTATGTGCTTTGGACAGAAACTAGACGAAATCGAAATCAATAAGATAGCTAAGGTACAACGTGATATGCTCAAAATAATCAGCTCTGGGCGTTTTACAGTCCTTACAATCTTCCCTAAATTGGGGAAGACATTGTTTAGAAACAAATGGAAAGAATTCGAGCGATGGCGCGATGATGAAGAACAATTGTTCATCCCGCTTATAGAATCTCGAATTGAAACGATTAATTCTGAACCCAGAATCGTTGCATATGTTGACTCATTGGTGGATATACAGCTTCCTGAAAAAGAAAAAGAAAAAGAAGAAGAAGAAGCTGATTATGGTAATGGTGGAAAGCTGACCCACAAGGAGATAGTGAGCATGTGTAGCGAGATTCTTAACGGTGGCACAGACACAACCGCCGCTGTTCTACAATGGATCATGGCGAATCTTGTGAAGCATCAGCACATTCAAAGGAAGCTTTATGATGAAATCGTGACGGTTGTTGGACCGCCAGTACCGCCATCTGCTGAGACCGAATCGGTTGTAAACGAAGAGGAATTAAAGAAGATGCCGTACTTGAAATCGGTGGTTTTGGAAGGGCTAAGGAGACACCCACCAGGGCATTTTCTGTTTCCACATAGAGTCATGGAGGAGGTGGAGGTGCAAGGGTTCATGATTCCAAAGGGTGCAACCATTAATTTCATGGTGGGTGAGATGGGTCTGGACCCAAAGGTGTGGGATGAACCAATGGAGTTCAAACCAGAGAGGTTTATGGTGAATGATGGTGTGTTTGATATGAGTGGAAGCAAGGAGATCAAGATGATGCCTTTTGGTGCTGGAAGAAGGATATGCCCTGGTTCTGATTTGGTTCTGCTTCATTTGGAGTATTTTGTTGCCAATTTGATTTGGTATTTTGAGTGGACTGCTCCTGATGGTTATCATGTTGATCTTTCTGAGAAGAATGAGTTCACCATTGTTATGAAGCACCCTCTGCAGGCACAAATTTCTCCAAGGGCAGAAAAGTTAACCACTTGATTCTATATATTCTAGGGTACCGCTATATGTATTATGTAAAAAACGTGTAACCGTATTATCATATTCTCTTACAAACATTAAATTGAAACCCTTGTTTTTAAGAAATTTTACTAGCAGAGTCTATATAAGTTTACTCTACAAGTCTTTTGTAAATGCATTAATCCAGAATTGCATCTGCTCTTTAATGTCAAACTTTGCGTCATCCAAACATCTAAAATAACAATGTAGTAGTAGCATTTATATTACTAATAACAATGACAAGAACAACAATGATAACAATAAAGACTATGATACTAATAATAACAATGATGATAACAAAATATAATTTCTCCCACAAGTCTAAGCCCTAAGACATGATACCATCGATTTAATTTGAGGTTTCAATTTGGTTGGACAATTTTAAAGAAATGATTATAAGCTGACAAACGAAAAAGAACACGCTCAAGAGGCCCAACCTAGGCCGAGCCGGTTACAATTTGCTAAAAAGGATAGCATGAGTTGATCTCTAATTTAATTATAACGAGTAACATGTTAAACCGCACGTTACGGCGGGAAGTTTTATTATCGATAGTTGAAATAAAACAAATAAAAATGTAAATAATCAAAGTTACAATATTGTAAAAATGCTTTCAAATAATTTGTGGTTATACATATATAAAATTATATTTACGAAAGGTTAGATTAATATCATATTATGATAGCTTTTATATCAAAATATAGATAAAAAATAAGACGATCATAAATATATATTTATATTTACAAAAAAACATTATGTATAAAAATTTACAAATAAAAAATATATAAAATATAGAATTAATTAAGTTATAAAGAATTAGTTAATGTCCACGCTTAATAAAAAAATGTAAGAGGAAGGGAAATAGGAAAGAAAGAAGGTTGGGAGAATTAATTAAATTTAAAAAAATTAGTTATGGTAGAAAAAAAAAACAATGAAAGAAGGTTGGGAAAAAAGCAAATAAGATGTAAGGAAGAAAAAAGAAGCGCCTAAGGAGGAAGGGATATAGAAAAGAAAGAAAGCTAAATAAAAAATTGTAAGAAGAAAAAGCAGACCATCTCTAGAACCCTTTGACCTAGGAGTTGTACACAAAGCATCCAACATTGATTTAAGTGTTTTTCTTTGCAGCAAAATATATATAACATTTACTGTTCCTAACAAATATTACTATATATAACTAGTTTGATACCCCGTGTATAAATACGAGAATGATTAAAGTGAATTTTAAATTTTCTATATTGTAAACATTGTAAAACATACAAAAATTATAAACAAATAATTAAATAAATAATAGCCAATATATAAATACACATATCGATAACAAATACCCATATATAAATAATAACGTAAAATATAATAACAAATTACGATAGAACACAAAATAACAAAGAAAGAAGGTACTTGAAGTGATATGTTATGACATATTTTCGAAATAATTCCTAAAATAAAATATTATGACAAATCCAATAATAAAAATTCAATGTATTAATTTAATCAAATTAGTCTATGTGTCTATATAAATAACCATAAAATTTTTTATCTATTAAATAGTTTAAATACATTTTTTTGTAAACAACCATAAATATTAAATATCTATGAAAAATTATCAAGTAATTCAAAATAAAGCGATAGAATTATGGGATCGATGCATGTATCCTTTTTTTGCTTTTTGATTTTTTAAATATGTTAGATGTTAGATTAAAGATTCAAGATAGATTTTTGATATTTATTATTGAATTGATTAAGTGTTATCTTTGTCTAATTCATATTAATTTGGCTCTAAAAATTTAAAATGAAAATTATAGAATTAAATAAATTAACGGCTAAGATTAAATCTTTTATTAAATGAAGGATCCAGATTATCTAATAATTTGTTTCAAATTAGTCTTTTATATATATTATAAGATAAGCACTAAAAGTAAACATGGATTCATATAAGAGTGGTGGGAGTGGTTACCTCCCACCACACCCATCACATTGTCACATCAGCTTTTCACTTCTACCACTCAACTCACCACACAGACCCGTAGTGGTTACTTCCTACCACACAAACTTATAGGACCCACATTATTTATAAATTTTATATTTAATTTAAATACTTAATAAAAATAAAATAATACTTTAAAATAAAAATAATAAAATTCATTTACAAATTTACTGAACATGTAAGTTGGGCCAAAACCAATGTAAATAATTTTGCCACCTCTACATCCAAATAAAACCACGGCCCATCATCTACATTCAAACTTTAAAATAAAAATAATAAAATTCATCCACGGCCCATCATCTACATCCAAATAAAACCCTAGTTGTCTTCCTCGTTTTTTTTACAGAGCCGTTCAGGACTTACGGCCTGTTCTCGTATTTTTTTTATGAAGGGAAGGGAAGGGAAAGAGTGGGAAGGAAAGAAAGAAAAGGAAAGGATACAAAAACTCTCCCTTCCAATCATCCCAAAAGTGGGAGGGAAGTTTTTACACATAAAAATGGAGAAATTGCCCCTCCTAACCCCTCCCAACCATTTCCTTCCCCTCCTAAAAAAACTCAAGAACATGATTTCTCCTCCCAATCTCTCACAACCCTTTCCTTCCCCTCCTTAAAATAACTCGAGAACAGGCCGTTCAGGTCCCTCATCTGTATCCTCCGTCTTTCTCATTTCTTTTCTTTTTAACAGATTTCTCACATGATACAGAAAGCTAGAAGAAAAAAAAACTTTAAACACTTGATTCATGTAGGAATCGCGCAAGGGGTGCAGACCACGCACAATCTTCACCACGCCGCCATGGAGTGGCGACACCTCCCACCACAGCGCGATGGGGCTTCACCCACGCCATATTGACATCCCACTCCATATACTCTAACAACTAAACAACTAAACATATAAAATGTTTTAGTAAGTTGTTCTTCCATGAGGGAACGCTCATACTCATATGGGTTCTGGTTAGACGAATTGTTTGTTTCAAAGCACACACAAAATGATCCACCGCATAATGATGTGAAAATACTCTAAATAATCCTCTAATTTCTCCATATTACAATTTTTGTCTGCACAACCTTCACATTACCGGAATAGATGTTGATATTCAGTCATGCATTTATACTAACCGTAGGTGTGTAGTATAAGCTTTCAAATTCACATGCCCTTTAAAATTAACTTGAGTATATACAAAATTGGTGAAATTGGTTGTTCAAATTTGATAGATATTCAAACACACTCTAGTGACTAATCACACGTACACACGAACACACACTAAAACATATTCACGCATACATCAAGCACACACAAATCATACACTAAGACACCCCCTCTATATGTAACATACAAATATGCAAGTAACACATAGCTAGAACATAGGCTCAAATCTCAACATCCACACCCAAATATAAATACATACAAAGACACGAACTCATTATATATTAACATTTTACACGAGGTTATGAACAGTAATCTCCTACGTATAGTATATATATATATATATATATATATATATATATATATATATATATATATATATATATATATATATATATATATATATATATATATATATATATATATATCTAGTAAACAACAATGATAACCAAATGTCTTCTTAGATCGGTTGGTTAGGCGTCCTTTAAGTGATAGAAATGATGCAGGTTTGAATCCTGCTAACACTTTTTATTTGTTTGAGTTGTTATGTTTCTTCTTAACCGGCTCTAATTTTATTAGCAACTTGGATTATATTTGGGATATTAATAAAATAGAAAATCTAACCTTTAATTTCATATATAATAAAAATACTCTCTTTAATAAACAAAACATTTTTTTTAAAATAGCCCTAAAATCTTTTTTTAAAATTTTATTTGATATATAATTTTATACATCATTCTTATTTTCTAAGTTTAATTTTTATGTTTTAGATGAAAAAATTAATGGTTCTAAAAGAGTTTTTCATAAAAATCTTTCTTTTAACTTAAAGATTAATAATGTTAAATATTATATTATTTGTAATACAAATAAATTAAACTTAAATATATTTGAATTAGAACCAAATAAGGTGTTATCCAATTGTATATAATTTTATGTTTTTCAAATACTTGTGTTTTCACATTAATTTTAACATCTTTATTTTTATGTTTTAGTTCTCACCGTAAAGCATGGGTTATCATTAGCTCTTTGCATTAAATGAGGAGACATGGCTAAATGAAGAAGATGGATTACATTAGGGTTAAAGTCATAAAATAACGGTCTACTTTCCCCATTTTACCATTGTGGCACGTCATTTTTTTTTTACACATTTGGCCAGTCAACTCATTAAAAACGTGTCAATGTGCCAAAAAACGACCTGCAACTTTTCCAGCCGGTTTCTCATCGTTTTCGCTAATTTTTTGATCGTTTTCGCTAATTCTTTTTGCATAACCTTGTAAATAATCATTTTACCTTTCAAAGGACACCAAATTCATGAATTTTCATTAAGTGTGGCCAAAAATTTGCTAATTAAAGTCGGTTATGGCCATCTTAGTGTTTTTTAAAGAATTGATTCACTTTAAACTCGTTTTTGGCCATTTTTTTGTACTACTTTAAATATAACTTGATTACCTTTCCATAGGATCAAGAATTATAAATTTTCATAATGTATTAATGGAGAATTTCGAGATTAAAGTGTTGGAATGTTGTTTGAATTTAGTTCAAAAACAGAGCATGAAAAAAAACTCATTTTTCGCTCGATTCTTACTCGTTTTACATAATTCTTTTTACAAATTATTATAGATAATCTTTTTACCTTTCAAAGGACACCAAATTCATGAACTTTCATCAACTATAGGCCAAGAAATTGTTAAATAAAGTCGGGTATTACCCCTTAAGCACCCTTACGGTATTTTTGATGAATTGACACATTTTAAACTCGTTTTTATTTATTTTTTTGTGCTACTTGATAGACAACTCGATTACCTTTCCATAGACTCAAGAATTATTAATTTTCATCAAGTATAAATGGAGAATTTCGGGTTTAAAGTTTCGATTTTAAGATGAAGAAGAAAAGGGGGAAAGGTGACCTGCTATAGCAGGTCAAAATAAACAAAATGAGCACATCAACACGTTTTTTATAAGTTAGCTGACCAAAAGTGTAAAAAAAAAACATGACATACCACAATGGTAAAATGGGGAAAGTAGAACGTTATTTTATGACTTTAACCCATTACATTAACATATAATCAATAAATTAGAAGGAGGCGCCTCATACTAAACTAGTGATAGTAGAGAAGGCTAATTTGAAAGAATGCAATCAAGTTCTTGACCTAGAATTTGAAAGGTACCAAAGAGAGGAAGCGGTATAGGTCTTTGTCAAATTCGTGTGGTAGACTGGTAGTGATAGAGAGGATAACAACACTTTAGATGAAGAGTTCTCCACGAAATAGTAGACACCATTTGGTAAAGGGTGTTGTTCACATACTACAATTACTAATAGACATCAATTCGACGCTCACATTAAATAAAAAAATCAACCATAGAAGAAGTGTCATGATTCTAAACTTTTGATAAATGTTGGTATATTTAATTATAGAATTTGTCGTCGATATCTTCTATCTCCTTTTTTTTAATGGATTTACGTTTTGGATACTATTCAGGAGATGATTTATACATAATGTTTTTTTTTGCTATATACAATAATCATGACCTTTACCGCTACAAACTACCAACTATTTTTTCAACCATATGTTCAAACTTATTTTGGTCCATAGATATTATGTACAATTCTCTCTCTCTCTCTCTCTCTCTCTCTCTCTCTCTCTCTCTCTCTCTCTCTCTCTCTCTCTCTCTCTCTCTCTCTCTCTCTCTCTCTCTCTCTCTCCGTGTGTGTCTCACTAAACATACCCTAAATCTATTCAATTGTCCACTAAAGAACTTTGACCACAAACTCTTGGGTAGGGGTGGGAATATTAACCGAAAAACTGAACGGTTACTGATAAAATCGAACTAAATGAAAAGTGACTATTCGGTTTAAAATATTTATCAACAGATGAATAGTGGGTTGGTGTCTGTTTTGTACATCTAATCGAACCGATACCAAACTGAACCGATAAAGATTTATTATTTAATTATTTTCTATATTTTAATTATTAAAAAGTCAAAACAAAAAGAAATAGAAAAGTTACGGTTTGAAGTTTATTCACCGTAAACACTTGATTGTTTCTTTAATGTGAGACCATTAAATATATTAAAAATGAATTCACATGTTGTGAATTGACGGAGGCCAAGAGGTATTAGTATTAAGATCAATTTTATGTATTAAATATAGCTTTAGCGTATTTAATGAATTCACATGTTGTGAATTGGTGCAGGCCAAAAGGTATTAGTATTAAGCCCAATTTTATGTATATAGCTTTAGCATATCATTTTGTAATTTTATTATAAAAAATAACGGGCATAACAAATGATAGAAAAAAATTAATTAATTGGCCTAATAGTATGATTACCGCAAAACAATAAAAAATATAACTCAAACCCACATTTTGAAATAATGTGTAACCCAACTTAATATAATATTTAACCAATAAAACTGATAACAAAAACTGAAACGCTATCACAAACCAGTAACCGCCCTATTAAAAACCTATAACCTTTACTCATTTGGTTTGAAAAAAACACTTAATTGATATTATTGATTATGGTTCGGTTTAAGATCAAAACCGAGTCGAACCAACCCATACACAGTCCTACTCTTAGAAGAAAACGCCACTTCATAAAACTAGATATTTCTAAGCTACAAACTTTTTAGTAATATCTCCAATTTTCCATATAATTTCAATTAAAAAAATAGTTAACAAGACTTTCGTATTTTATAACCACTTACGTTTCTAATCTTAATACTTAAGCAAAAGTTGAACTTTTCAAATTCTTTTTCTTTGACGAAAGACTTTTTCAATTTACTATGACGAAGCTGTTGCATACATAACCTGAGCCAACGTTAATTAACCATTCATTAAATCCATACGTTAATTAACCATTCATTAGCCGACGATGGAGACCTGGTTTATCGTTGTCGTTTCCCTCTGCCTCGCCGCCCTTACTAAATCCATACTTTTCCACCGGAGCCACCCCAAAAAGCTACCACCAGGGCCATCCCTGCTTCACTCAAGCTACCTACTGCTTAACAGCTCCTTCCTGAAATTCGAACCTGTACTCATTAATCTCAAGGCCAAATATGGACCCTTTTTTGCTCTTTCCACCGGAATCGGACCTTCAATCTTCGTCGGCACCCATTCTCTCGCCCACCAAATCCTCATTCAAAAAGGCGCCGTCTTTGCTGATCGCAATAAAGGCTTCGGCTTGCGCAATATCTCCACCGCCCCCTACGGCCCTACTTGGCGGCTCTTCCGACGGAATCTCGCCTCCGAGGTTATGCATCCTAATCGCATAAAATCCTTCTCCTGGGGTCGCAATTGGGTCCTACATATCTTGATTAATCGGCTGTCGGAGCAACAGAACGACGCCGGAATTCAAGTTGTTGACCATTTTTATTACGCTATATTATCCCTCATGGTGTTAATGTGCTTTGGAGAGAAGTTTGAAGAACAGAGAATTAATGAAATTTCGAAGGTACAACGTGATATGCTTTTGAAAGTCATCTCAGGGCGTTTTGCAGTCCTGCAAATGTTCCCAAGACTGGGGAAGATATTGTTCAGAAACAGATGGAAAGAGTTCGAGAAATTAAGCGAAAACAGAGAACAAATGTTGATCCCGCTTATCAAATCTCGAATTGAAGCGACTGATTCCGAACCCCAATTCGTCGCATACGTTGACACCTTGAAGAATCTACTGCTTCCCGAAGAAGAAGCAAATAATGGTAATGACGGAAAGCTGACTTACAAAGATATGGTGAGCATGTGTAGCGAGTTTCTTACAGGTGGCACAGATACAACGGTTACTGCTCTAGAATGGATCATGGCCAATCTTGTGAAGCATCCTCACATTCAGAGCAAGCTTTATGATGAAATTGTTGAGGTTGTCGGACCGCCACCACCGATTGCAGAGGCTGAATCGTTTATAAACGAAGAGGACTTGAAGAAGATGCCGTACTTGAAAGCGGTGGTTTTGGAAGCGCTTAGGAGACACCCACCAGGGCATTTTGTGCTGCCACATAGAGTCATGAAGGAGGTGGAGGTTCAAGGTTATGTGATTCCAGAGGGTGCACTTATTAATTTCATGGTGAGTGAGATGGGTTTGGACCCAAAGGTGTGGGATGAACCAATGGAGTTCAAACCAGAGAGGTTCATGGTGAATGATGGTGTGTTTGATATAAGTGGAAGCAAAGGGATCAAGATGATGCCTTTTGGTGCTGGAAGAAGGATATGCCCTGGTGTTGATTTGGCTCTGCTTCATTTAGAGTATTTTGTTGCCAATATGATTTGGTATTTTGACTGGACTGCTCCTGATGGTTATCATGTTGACCTTTCTGAGAAGGTTGAGTTCGCCGTCGTCATGAAGAACCCTTTGAGAACACGACTCCTTCGTAGGACCGGAAAATGAATAACTTGAGTCGATAGATAGATACATACATATATAGCAGTATGTTTACCATGTAGAAAAATAAGAACTTACGTGAATCTGTATGTACAAGTGAATTACTCTTGTAATATAAATGTATTTGATTTGATATTTATAAAATTCAGTTATAAATATGCATGCAATTGTATGTTTTGCACATTGCTCCTGTCCATGATCTGGTTCTCCTGATGAGTTATGATAAGAGAGAGCGATTTAAAGATGGCTAATGTATGTAGATAGTATGTTATTGCAGATCTATCAATTGTAGATTTTTTCTAGAGTTCAAATTTCTTGAATACAGTCACCACTTCACATGAATGTAGGTAGAAGACCACTTACCAAATACCAAGTGTTGGAAGTCATGCTAGTTTAATGTTGTCTAATGCTTTCAGTAGTTTCAAGAGTTCAGGATCATTGTCAAATTATGGTGAAAAGGTCAAAGTCTCGCATGGTGCATGAATATATCTAGGCGACAAGGTGAAAGAGTAGCGCTGTCCTAAGATCATTGACAAAGCAATATTGCCCTCATTAGTTGCGAAATTCGATCCTACACATTCAGATAATCGATCCGGCTTGAATAAACGAGCATCCTCTCCCCATATCCGAGTGTCGATCGTGATGAACATACAAAAGGGGGAAATGAAGTCTTGTGTTGGCTGGAATTTTGAGTTTCCACAAACTTAACTGCGTGTTAAATATTGACTTTCTTAATTATAAGTGTAAGTATTGGAGGATATAGACACATAGTCTTAGCGTTTGGTTAATGAGCATGATCATCTGTAACACAAGAGAATGTGTATAGTTTGTTAGAATTGTATCGTATACAAGATAGCTAGAGCTCATGAGATATAAAATTACAAAAACTTCCTTTTAATATTAATTATGTTTTCTATTTGAATTTTTATTTATGTACATTTCGAGTTTATTGAGCCCCCATGAGTCTCTGACTAGTTGTCTCAAATATACACGTAATTAGAAATAGGGGTGGTAATATTCGACACGATACGGAAATGATTAGGTTTGGATTGACATGTATAAAGAACAGGTAGGGTTCAAGTTGACTTTTCTAACACATATAATATTTAGTTGGGTAGGGTCATACATAAATTTCGATAGTCGACACATGAACCAATTTAATATTTATATGTATTTTATCCTTTTCATATATACTACCAAGTTTTAATATAATTATCTTCCACACTCCCACGTTTCACATTTTTAATAGCTTTTTGTGAAATTTTAAACAATAAAGCTCGTGATTTTATTTTATTTATTTATTTGATTTTTCGACAGCTTATGTAATCTTTAAACCTCTTGACCTTTCAATTCCTTGAGGCTTGAACTATTTACATCACGCTAAACAATATAATTAAATATATTATGATAGTCTCACATATACGGGTTAGTGTTTTGTATCATGATACAGATAAATTAATAAGTCGGGTTCGGGTCATGTGTTTATGACACACCAACACGGATACGTCAGAATTGCCACCCTTAGTTAGAAACTCATAAACATATAACAGTGAGAGGTCCAAGCATTTTGACTGGGATGCAACTAGTATCCTAGCAACTATGCATTAGCCTTGTCACTAGGGTTGCTGATGTGCGTAAAGCGTACCAGTTTTAAATTTATAAAATCCGTTATTATTTAGTATGACTACAACACAAATAGGCAAGAGGACCTAATCGCATTATAGTATAGAAAATAAGTACGGGTGTCGAACACAAGGGGAACGAGTATGATTTGATATTAATTATACTAATTTAAATATTAAACTAAATTAAACTAAACTAAAAACTACTAAAAACAAAGAAAATAAATAAAGCAAGTAAAAAGGTTTTTTTTAAGAATTTGATCACTTTCACACAATTTAAACCACTAACAACCTAGAAAACTCCTAAAGCAAAGCAAATAAGCAAGAAAGCAAAGAACTTGATGGGATTAAAATTATATGATGAAGATTTTTTCTCCTTAGATTCGATTTCACCCTTTTCATAGCAATTAAATTCATGGAATCAAGAGCTAATGATACTAAACACCATGCATCGATTTCTAAAGTGGTTAGAACCTTGATCTAATCCTAACCCTCTAATTATACCAATTAATAACCTTTATGGTCAAAAGCGTGATTAACAAGTATAACTAGGCAATTAAGTTGATTTCAAGTAAAACTTTAATCTTTAATGCTTGTATGTTTACAAAACATTAAACTAACACATAAAGATCATTATATGTTGAATCACATGTCAAAGTTTCAATCTTTAATTGTTGAACCTTAGGATTTGTCAATCACTAGTCTAAATGATCTAATGATCCTAGATAATCAAGATTCAAGCTTTATGATTAAATTGATCTTCTAGCGAATAAACCTCAGAATATAAACAATCAAGAATAGATTCTAGAACATGGATGAACTAATGATTAAGAAAAACTTGATAAAAGCATGAATAAAGTATCCAAAAACCATGAATTAATCAACCATTACAAGAGTTCATCTCCACTAGGGTGGAAAAACAGAAACTTAGCCTAGATTAATCATTCTAAAGTTCTGGAAATAAAAAGAAAAGACGAACATATTGAGTAGAATGATAAAAACCGTAAAAAGCCGAATGATAAAAACCGTAAAAAGCCGAATGATTCCAAGCCTTGAGATCTTCAAATTAAGCTCCAATCTCCAAGCCAAATGCTTCCAACCTCTGAAATGTTTCAAGGGTGTTTTCAGGTGTGGAATGGTGGAAAAAGTCAGATGTATGAATGCCAAAACGAATGGTTTGAAAGATATAAATATATGCTGAAACTGAGCAGATCGCGTCGCGATCTCACCGGTCGAGCCGCGTCCGGGCATTTCATCCCGATCTACTCGCTGAGCTTGAAATTTAAAATTTCAGACTTATCCGCAAGATGGCGCGGCGATCTCTCAACCCGTCGCGCCGAGATACTGTGTTTTTTTGAAATTGCCATAAAATTGAAATTGTAACCCTCTGAGTCTAGTTTTCCGTGGCCGCTTGAATCACCTCAATCCAAGTTCGTATGAGTGAGATATGATCAAAACAGTGGAGCTGTGTCGGAGCTCACAATTTTTCTCATTTTCTTTAGTTTCTCTCGTTTAAGCTTCAAATTACTTCAACTCTCGACTTTTTCACCTAAAAATGATAAACAAAGGTAATAAGTACCTTTTTGACACATTTTGAACAATATGAGACTAAAAATAGCCGGATATCACGTAGAATATATATTTAAATAACGTGATATCATTGCACATAAGTAAGAGCTCTTTTGTAGTTTTTGGTAGGCCTAGCAATTCGGGTCATGTTCGTGTTAAATGGTTCGTGTCGTCTTCGTGTCACCATTCTCGTGTCATTTTTGTGTCGACTCATTTCGACCCAATTCAATTTCATGTCCGGTTCGGTTCGTGTCACTTAATTTGTGTTCAATTTTGGTCGTGTTTTCGTGTCGACCCATTTTTCGGAGAAAAACGGGTTGTGTTTTCGGTATAAAAAACCTTGACTTTTAAGCCGGGGTTTGTATGAACTTATTTTTCAAGAAAAAATGCATGTAGAACTTTCTTGTAGAACATATATTTTATGCGTACGTGTGTAATTGGAATATCGTATTTAACGACATTTAACACATATAATGTGTAAATGTTACTCTTTACCGACGTGTTTTTTAAAGGGAATTTTTTTTGTAGAATTGATGACTGATATCACGGTAAATTACCCCACACAAATACAAATTTAGATCGTATGTGTAGGTAATATTAAAGTTTATCAACACATAATATTTAGAGTTAATTGTCAATTTGGTCCCTTATATATTGTAGAAACTAGTAAGGGGTTGAATAGTTTATATGTCTACTTTTTAAAACTTTTAAATAATTGTACCCTTTTCAAAAAATTATATTTTCCTTTTTATAAAATAAACTCTGTAGGTACCTTGAGGGGGGGAGGGGGTGAATAAGTTCTTTTACTTAATTTACCAATTTTTTCAAATAAAATTTAGTAAGTTGTGTTTTTAAAGATTGATCTTGAAGTTTATAAAAACACAACAAATATTTGCAAGAAATAAAGAGAGTAGAGATAGAGAGATATCACTAAATAGTAGACAAGAGATTTATAGTGATTCATCCAAGTGTTAACAAATTTGCACTACATTCACTCTTTGACATCACCCACCAAGAGTTTGCTCCACTAAAGCTTTCCTTTTTGAAGGTAGAGATAAACCTTTAAAACTTATCTCTTTAGATTACAAGAAATAATCTTCTCTCTTGCAAATAAGGCTAAGATGAGCCTAACTTCACTCTAATTATGTTGGCTAGAGTTAATCCTCACTTCTCTCTAATTCTATAGGCTAGAGATGATCCTCACTTCACTCTAATTTGAAAGGCTAGAGTTGATCCTTACACACCTATACAAATAACATAATAGATAGAGATAAAGATTTGTTCTTGAAGACTTTGCACTTTTTCTCTTGATCTTGATCTTGAAGATGATCTTTTTGTATGGAATATAAGCTCACAAGATCTTGTATGTTTTATGTGTTTTTCAGATGTCAAGAGGTGGTTTGAAATGAAGACTTTAGCTTGTTTATATAATCAAGGAATGACAAAAGGCAATTTTGTCCGGATGCCCGACGGAAGATGCACGGTCGACCGTGCATCGTCCGTCGCAGGTCTGGACAGTTTTTTTGAAGTTACAACATGAACGTTGCACTTTGTTTAAAACCATACAAAATCCATATTTAGCATAAATATCTATGTAGAAACACTTTTTTAAAAGTCCAAGGTTGATATATATCTTATGTTTGAATTTAAACATAAAGATGGTGGATTGAAGAGTGAACGTGTAGTTATGTTGGATATTTGCATGTTTCAAAAACCACTTTTACTTGTTTTGGACATGTATAGATTCAAGTTATGATTGTGTTGGATTATTGTCATTAGGGGTGTTCATTTTCGGATATCCGAAGATTTCGGATAGTGCATTTTGCTATCCGATATCCGTATCCGAAATTTCTGATATCCGAAATTTCGGATACGGATATCGGATAATCCGAAATATCCGAATTAACTTCTAACAAAATAGAAGATTCACAAATAATTTACATAAATTTGTTGGAGACATGTTTCAAACTTCTTTTTTTCCAAACTTCTAATCGAGAACAGTGCATAATCCCCAAATTACTAGAGTTCCAATCTTCAACTTACATTGCTATAATCCCCAAATTACTAACAGAAATACATAATCCACAACTACTTAGTGCTTACATTGCTATACAGTATATCATAATAGAAGTTGTAGAATGGTTCAACTGTTGAAGAATCGAAAAGAATAAAAAGGTTCGAGTACTGTGTACATTGACTCTCACCCGCCTTTCGCTGCTGCCGTGCACGTCGGCGCTGCAGTCGGCTCTCACTCGCCGGTCGCTGCTGCGGTGTACGTCGGCGCTGCAGTCGGCTCTCACTCGCCGGTCGCTGCTGCGGTGTACGTTGACGCTGCAGTCCGCTCTCACTCGCCGGTCGCTGCTGCTGTGGCGGGTGTACCGTGTCCGTCAGACTGTCGTGTGGGGTTGTGGCCTGCCGGTTGTGACGGTTGTCGACTGCCGAGTGTCGACTGGGGGATGGAAGTAGAAAATTGAAGATGGAGCATGGAGGTCCCGATCTAGATCTGGAAGAAAGGGAGGCGGACTAAAATTAAATGGGTGTTGAGTGTTGACCATTTATTTGACTTAGTAGGGTATAAGGTATTAGGAATATTAATAATATATAAATTATTGATTTATTTTAAAAATAGTTCGGATATTTCGGATATCCGAATATCCGAATTTTGGGAAAAATACTATCCGAATCCGAATCCGAAAATTCGGATATCCGATTTTCGGGTATCCGAAAATCCGGATATCCGAATTTTCGGATATTTTCGGATCGAAATTTTCGGATTATCGGATATCGGATCAGATACGGATATTATTGAACACCCCTAATTGTCATATTAAGAAGATATTTTGTCTCATTAGTTAAAAGTCTTCATTTTATAAAAGTTTTCTCACTTTTTATAAAAGTTTTTATAAAGATTACTTTATAAATAATTATTTTATAGAAACTTAAACTTATTTAATTATTTATTCATGTAAGCTCATATATACAGAATGCGTGTTTGTAGATATCTTCGACATCGTCTTCTAAGATATCATCTTCAATTGTTGAATATGAGATAGGTTGACTTCAATAAGGACAATATTTAAGAGTTGAGGGCTGTCACTAGAAGAAAATTGCTGATTTGCCACGGCCTATTCCGTCTCTAATCCGTCGCTAATATCGAATTAGCCACGGATTTGCCACGAAATCAAACCGTCGCTAATATGGTCGTCGCTAATTTTAGAAACGGAATTTAGCGACGGATTCAGGTCTTTTGCAACGAAACCATTTGTCGCTAAAGTTGTGGCAAATTAGCCACAGATTTGCAACAGAAATTTAGCCACGGATTTGCAACAGAAAATTAGCCACGGATTAGCCACGAAAAATTAGCCACGGATTAGCCACGGAATTGCTACGGATTATTAGCAACGGATTTGCTACGAATTTGCAACGATTTTGAAAATTTTATTATATATATATTGCATTAATCGAATCAAATGAGACTATATATGATATCACTAGAAAATTTTCAATAATAAAATCATTATTTATTTAAACAATATATATATATATATATATATAAACTATAAAATGTAAAAGAAATTATAATCTGAACAATTAAATTAAAAGTTCACTCCATTCCAAATTGTTTCAAATGCATGGATACAAACTTCTAATAAGTTTAAATATCAAACACAAGTACAAGACTAACATATGTTTGGATTAAAACTCCAAACGTCATTGTGCTCATGCACCTCTTTCAGAATCTTCATCCGAGCTAAACGATCCTAATGTTGATTTATATTTTTGTAGCAATGATCTTGATAGTTACCTGTTAAATAAATGCCTGTCAATATGAAAACAAATGTTATTAGTATATAGATACATAATATACTAAGAAAAAAGGGTAATTTATACAAGTACATCTATATTTACATTGATGAGAACCACATACAAGTTTACATTAAAAATTACATTAAAAATATGGCCAAGGATGATATTCAACAGAATATTAAAGACTCTTAATTAAATTTTTGTGAATCCATTGAAACAACTATTCATTACATTCTCATAAATTTAAATAGTAACAACACTGCTCAACATGCTTTAGACCTGATAACTTATCCAAACAATTATATGACAAATATTTTATTAACCAACTACGACTATTTGTTACCATATATTTTTTTTAAACAACTATTCATTACCTTCGGTTAGCAAATTACCATTTCAATTATAAATAATCAGATTATAACTTTCCTTGGCAACAGTTCATCTTTAGGAAACAATTCATCTTCAAGTTTGTTGTCTTCAATAGGAAGGTAACAATCAGAAATTGATCATTTTTTTATTCTTATGCTTCAAAAAAAAAATTGATCACATACCTTTAGGAAACCAACAGCTACAATGAAAAGATATAATCCTTGTAGAAGCTTAGAATGGTATACAGAGCAAGAGCAAGACTGCTAGCTCATTAAAATAGGTATTTGGCTATTTGCTAAAAGTAAAATTAATCTTGAATACACGCATTATGAACAAATATTAATGGTATTTAATAGAAACTACGAAAATTACTATTAAAATGGGAAACTAATGACTGTAGCATCATTTTTATGGGAAAAAAAGTAATATATATTCTATGTTATGTATAATAATACTTTCCTTTTATACAACTAGGGTCAACCAACAACACAAAACACTTAACACTAACATCATTATGTGAAAATGAATACTTAGACATACAAAAACAAAGAGGGGTGGTAAAAGAAGCTTCAACCTGTTATCCAAAAATAAACTTCTATAAACTTGGTGGCTATGTCAATTAGCAATTACTGGGCATTCAATTAGTGCATATCAATTATATTGAAATAGAAATAAACATTTTTCAAAATAGACAACTAGTAATACATAATTAGGTAATTAACAATGTAGTGATGAGCTATTAAAAAGAAAATTTAATACCTGGTATGGAGATCTGTACAAAAAGTCCAAGCATCTAGCCCACCCAATGATTTTTTGCCCCAAACAGGCAACAAAATTTTAGTACTCTGATTTTCTACCCTCGACGATTTTGATGAAATTTGTTCATGTTTTTGAAGAAAACAAAATATGTACAGAAGTGTGTGATTTTACTCTGGTAGTGAAAACACGACTAGAACATAAACTTGAGTAAACTATCAATAGAGGAAACAAGGGTTTTACAATATGAAGCAGATCTGTGTATAAATCTAAGTACCTGATGCGTTACAGTATCGATTGAAGAAGAATCAAGTACGTAACTGTTGCAGTGTCGATCGAAGAAACTCGCAGTCGATCGCCGAAGGTCAGGGTGTCAACAACCTGCAAACCGGTGATGGTAAGCAAACCAACTGGGGGCGGACAGTGGTGACCAGAGATGGTGAAGTCCCGACAGTGTTAGGGGATCAACTGGGACGAGGATCGATGCTTCGATAGGGAGAGAGCATCCGCTAGGGTTCTCGGTACTAGGGTGAGACTTGAGAGGATCAATGGGGAGTTTTTGTTTTCTATTATCCAACCAATAAAGGAAAAGCCAGGTTAGGAGGGAAATATGGGTGAGAAACGGGAAAATGAAAAAGTTTAGAGTTAGAAGGAAGATATGGGAGGGAAAATGAAAAAGTTAAAAGGTTGGGAAGAAGATATGAGAGGTAAAAATTAAAAGGTTATCTTTAATTTTTTTTTTCTATTTTGTGTTTATAAACATAACTAATTATGACATATCTAAAAACAGTATGGTAATGAACTATTACATTATCTTGTTCATTTCATTCCTTTGTCTATTTCATTTCTTTGTCATTCTTTTCCGTCCAATCAAACGGGTTAAGTGTACCGAAAAAGTAACGTAGGTTTTCAATTTTAATATTATGAATAACGAATTATACTTTTTTTATACTAATATACTAAAGTCATATTTTATTACGATTAATATAACAAAGTCCCCGAATTGTAATATTGTGTGTAATGTGACCTGCAATTGTATGTTAACGGATCAAATCGAGATCTGCAATTGTAGTTTAGCACACCGCCATTGATGTCAACCACCGAGCCGAACCGCCATCGCCAATTATTGTGTCTAAGTCGGAAGCTACTTAGTCGTATAACAAAAGTCGGATCAAAGTCCAACTACGCCCAAGTCTGATGCAATGCATACGACCAAAGTCAGACCACACTAAATCTCCCAAGTCGGATGTGCGTAAGTAGCACCATCCACCAAGTTGGACCACTGCTTCATCTTGGTCGGACGACTGTATGAACACACAGTCCAGACCCACTTCTCTGAAACTCATCCAAACATAAACGAATTAAGAAATTCCAACTCCTACAGATCACTAATCATCACGAAACATTACTCGGTTGATTTTAAAAACCAAAACAGAACTTATAGTGGTGCGTGTGTGGTTCTATTCTCACTAAGTATAGAACATCGAATAAATCTTCAACAAAGGCTCACAAAAAACCCTATTTCTCATGTTCAACTTCTACTTGGGTTAAACTACAAAAGTTCAGGGTCTCATACCTTATAATTTCCTTGATAGCTTTAGCTACAAACCTTAACTCTTGATCTCTCTTCTTCTTACTATTACTAGTAATCGTCATCGCTAAATTGTCGTTAATTAGCTACAATTCAGAGACAGATTATATTTGTTACAATTTTGCAATGGATTAGTAACGAAAATGACAAAATGATCTAAACCGTTGCTAATCTGTCGCTACTTAGCTACGCTTTAGAGAAGGAACATTTTTGTCGCTAATTTGCCACAAATTTGCAACGAATGTAGTTATTTTTTAATAAACAAATATAAAATTCGAAAAACCGTCCCTAAAGTGTCGCTAAATAGCTACAGTTTAGAGACAGATTATATTTGTTGCTAATTTGCAACGGTTTAGCCACGAAAATGACAAATAATCTAAAACCGTTGCTAAACTGTAGCTAATTAGCTACGCTTTAGAGACGGAACATTTTTATGGCTAAGTTGCCACGGATTTGCAACGTATGTAGTTATTTTTTAATAAAAAAATATAAATACGAGAATACCGTCGCTAAATTGTCGCTAATTAGCTACAATTTTGAGACGGATTCAATTTGTTGCTAATTTGCAACGGATTAGTAACGGAAATGGCAAATGATCTTAAATCGTCGCTAATCTGTCGCTAATTGTTGGTGCATATTTGTAAATCCCTATTTCATATCAATAAAATATATTCATAGTTTTTTAATTCAAATGTGTTTTGATTAATGGTTTGCATGTTTATACATTCTTAGTGATTCTATGTGATTATCTTAAGTTTACAAGTACTTAATCATGTGTTGATGTGAGTTTGGAAGTTTAAGTCTGTGTGAAAGTTCATCACGTGCGTGATGTGTTCACTGCGTGCGTGGTGAGTCCACTACGTGCGTAGTGAAGCTCAACTCGCACGTGGTGATTAAGTCGGTTAATAGGTATTTAATTAACATTAAAATATTTAAGGTCGTGCGTATTGAACTGACTACGTACGCAGTGCTCTGCACCACGTGCGTAGTGAAGATTTTACTCTATAAATAGAGCTTAACCCCGCATTAGCGTCGGTAATCGTTCGTAACTATGCATAATCACTTTCTATCGTACGACATTGACCTTATCCGACCTTAAGCCTTAGTAATCGCGACTTTGACCTCGTAATTCGTAATCTTAGTGATCAATATGAAAACCAAGGGCAGCCTTAAGCATCTCTGTGTGAGTTCTTAGAGTTGTTCTTAGTTCTTTCTGTGTGTTACTGTGTGCCGGACACCTAAGCAGATCTTAGAATCCTTAGGAGGTTTGGGAAATAGATATTCCGCACTATTTCTCATCCTAGATCAGTCCTAGCGTAAGGGTGTTTTAGTTTAGTTTAGAACCCCGTCCCCCCCACGGTCCTACAAAGTGGTATCAGAGCCTTGTGCTTTGATTGATCACTTTTCCTTTAGGATTTCGTGATCTAGGTGTCGATTAGGCCTGTGTGTTTGTCCTTTTCGTCGTTTTTAACCGGTTAGTAGGTCAAAAATAGGTCGTTTTGCGTTAAAAAGGTCGTGTTTTTACGTTAACTGTTTGAGTTTTACCCCTGAGAAGTGAGTCTTTAACCCGTGCGTAGTGCCCGTAGTACGTGCGTAGTGTGTCGTAGATCATCTAGAATCTTCGTCAAGCTGTGTGTTCATTCCGTGCGTAGTAGGTCCTCAACGCGTGCGTGGTGTGTCCAGTTCGTGCGATTTGAGTCTGTGTGGTTTACTTTGTCTTTAAAAAAAATATTTTGTTGCTTCGTGCGTACAATCTGCACTCCGTGCGTCCTAGGTTCTCAATCCGTGCGTGGTAGAGTTCCAGTTCGTACGTAGGAGCATCTGTGTGTCCTCGTGTTAGTCCGTACGTAGTGCTTCGTGTTCGTGCGTAGTAGCTCCCACTCCGTGCGTATTGAATCTGTGTGGTCTATCAAATCCTAATTTCAGTCTGTGTGTTCTCAGCTCTTGATTACTGAAATGGCATCAAAACAGACAACAGTTTTAAACAACTTATTATTAGACAGTGAAATGGGGAGTGCCAATAAAGTACCTAAACTGTTAACAATGGAAGACTATCCTATGTGGAATCCCAGGTTCGAAATATTCCTCGATGGCCTTGACTGTAGACTTCGGAGAGCAATAAGCACCGATTATATGGTTCCCAAGGGGGAGGGAAATACTGAAACCCCCTATGATTGAATGACTGTTGAACAGAAGAGCAGTCATGATGCAGAGAAGAAGGCCTATGCTCAACTAATCCAGGCCATTCCAAATGAGATCTTCCATCAATTCAGAAGATATAAAACTTCCCACAGCCTGTGGAGAGCACTAGAGAAGAGAAATGAGGGAAATGCCGCCCTCAAGGAATTGAAAGTAAGTCAATTGAGAAAGGAATTAGATCATTTCATGGCTACTAGAGATGAAAAACTTCCTTCTCTCATTACAAGATATAATCATCTTCTTAGTGAACTGGACAGTCTGGGTGTTACTGTTCCAGAGAAGCAGCAGGTGGAAATTTTGGCAAAAGCCTTGCCCAAGAGCTGGCGGCCATATATTATGATACTGAAGAACAGTGGTGGTTTTGACGGGATGGATCTAAATGATTTCATCACAAAGTTGAAAGAGCAAGAGCAGGAGGAACAAAATTTGGATTCCATGTCCGGTTATCAACAAAATCCTTCTCTCTGCTACTCTGGAACACCTGTATCGTCATCCACTTCTTCAAATGCCCCCTTACAATCTGCCTATGTGAGAAATGTAAATGAATCTGGCAGATCTACATCTGAAGCTTCATCTTCTGGGCCATCCTATACTGTGTCTACTTCTGGATTCAATGCCGAGCATTTCAAGTATGGGAGTGCGGATGAAGTAACAACACATATGAGCATGCTAAGTGCGCTAGTCTCCTCTTATGATGATCTACTGAAGGGGAAGATTGGTAATGCTCATCTGACACAAGAGGACTATGACCAGATCGATGATGATGAGATGGAAAGACAAGATATCCTCTGGTCATATGCTAACTTAGTCAGGAGGGCGAGAGCATATGAGAAAAGAACAGGAAAGCAAATATCAGCTACAAAGGATACCAAACTTGGTTTTGATAAGTCTGCGGTAACATGCTATAATTGCGGTGAAAAAGGTCATTTTGCGAGAGAATATGATAAGCCGAAGAGTGTGGGACCGAAGTATCCTTTCAAAACCAGTCCTGGCAGTAGATCATTTTCCTCTTCAACCATAAAGTCTGAATCAACTCCAAAACCGGCTAAGGCAATGGCAGTTGTTCAAAAGGACGAGGGAATTGACTGGTCAGTACAATTTGGGAATGATGGTGCTGATATTAATGTGGCAAATGTTCATGTGTTGAACGAAGATTCTCAATCCGAGACAGAAAGTTACTCAAGTGAGGAAGAATCAATTGCCAGCATTGATGATGAACCAGCCTCGGTTCCAGCTGCAGAAAAGACACCAGTGAAAGTTCGTGCAAATGAGTCAAACCAAAAGGTGTGCAGTTGTGGTCAATCATCCGAGGAAAAGGTATGTACTTTTGGCTTACCTTGTGGTTCTTGTAATGATTATGTGAAACAGATAGTGTTCCTAAAGTCTACAATTTCAGAGCTCACATCTAAGTTAGATAAGAACCTGTTGATAAAAGAAAGAGAAAAACAGTTGAAAGAAAAGAATGAAAGTTTAGGCAAACAGGTGCATGAACTAGGTGTGGCTCTGTTAAATAAACAGGATGCTATAGTGTTTTACATAAATGAGATTGATAAGTTGAAACGAAACCTTGCTACTTCAAAGGTCGATTATGAGACTCTGAGTCAAAAACTCAAAAGTTATTCCACGTCTTCTTACTTATTTGAGTACATAATCGATCAGAGAGGTCAAGGTACTGATTCAGAAAAGAACAAGAAGTTATACTCTAAATGTCCACCACCAGTGTTAAATCAACTGGTGAATGATGATGTTCACTCTGAATCTGACCCACTACTCACAAAGGTTGATGACTCTTCTGCATCAACTCCAAAAGAGGATTTAAAGTTACACGAGAATGTGGGTGGGCCTCAGAAGAATGAGGTTCAGCAAGAAGAAATTAAAAAGGCTGAACCAGGAATGAGAGAACTGTTGGCAAGTTCTAATGTCAAAGATCCGTTGATGCATCGTATCCACGATGCCCTTCGGAAATTTGAAAAGGAGGGTGTAAAGTCTCCTGATACCCGTCCATACCAAGAGGTCAAAATCTTACCCAAACATCAAGGGTTAGGGTATCGATTTCAAAGGATGTCGAAAGGTTCTGTAAAGCAATATCCAGACAGGATTTGCTATGTGTGCATGAGACCTGGTCACCTCAGTTACGAGTGTGATCAGCAGCCACATCAGCGCTGTAACAGGAAAGTTGAGACTTATCAAAAGAATAAAACGTTTACTAAAAACAATCAAAACTCAACTCTTCCAGTTCAGCATCAAAGGACAAACGGGGATACCATAAGAAAAATCTAAAAATCCCGAAGTTGTTAGCAAAAGAAAATCTTCGCTCAATCAGACTTCTAAGTGGACTAACAAACTGTGTGTTCAAATGCCTAAGGATTCGAGTGACAGGTTCAGCAATGCTGCTAAGAAGACTGGAACTTGGATGAAACTTCCAGTGATTGGAGAAGACGGGAAACCCATGACTATTCGGGCTTGGGTTCCTAATGCTTTCTAATTCTTTCTTCTATGTGAAGGGTGTCAACCGCTATAATCAAGTGTGAGGTATTTGTGACTGTGTGTCTATTTTCTGTGTGATTAAATTGTTCTTTTGTCTTTGTGTTTATTTCCTGTGTGCTTCTGCGTTTCTATTTTCTTAGTTTTTAGATTGTTTAGTATTTTAGGGGGAGATAGTTCAGAAAACTTAGAAAATACAAAAAAATTAGAAAACTTAGAAAATACAAAAAAAATCAGAAAACATAGAAAATACAAAAAAAATCAGAAATTTTAGAAAATACAAAAAAAAAAAAAAAAAAAAAAAAAGGGAGAAGTTGATCCAACCTAGATGGAGAGTGATGGCACACTGGTTCTCAATACAAAGTCATCTAGTAAAATTAGAACTGAAGGCACATACATACTTTTGAGAAAAATGTCTGAAAATCTAGTTGAATCAGATAAGAAACAGATAGTGTGTAAGATATATAAGGAAAGTCTAGACTGATAAATGGTTATGCATGTGAAAATCAATCATAGATTTAAACTATCGAGACATTCCAAGTCTATAAGTCAATAACAGTTGAGAATGACTTAGTTTGATGCACACACCTGTTACCATGCCTAATGTGTTAAATGACATTGAGCTATATGTAAAAGAGGGTGAAAAATTGACCCCAATCTGAGATGTCAAAAGAAATAGATACATTGATCTATCAATGTTGAATTGTCAAAGAGCATAAAATGCAGTGACAAAAGCTACATTGATCTATTAGTGTTGAATTGTCAAAGAGCATAAAATGCAGTGACAAATGCTCAACAGAAATTATCAAAAGAGGTGAAAAATTGACCTCCATGTCAAAGAGCATAAAATGCGTTGACAAATTAACATATCACATAAGCATGGTGGTTTTGGTAATTAAGTTGTGCAACCTACTGAGTGAATCAAAATACTGTGAGACTTTGAAAGAGATAGTCTTAATCATGTATCCAGTCTAGACAATCTGAAAATGTTGAAACAAAATCTGTTATTATCTGAAGAAAGATAGGTTGACAGACAGAGTTTAAGAGAATATGTTTATGCCCAAGGTTCTGAAATGAATGATTACTGAGTATAGACGAGCTAGTACTGACTCCATACTGGAACCTTCTCACAAAAAGATTTAATTTTCAGGAATTTACTTCTTTTGCAAATTTATTCTGAGTTAATTTCATTTCAGTTATTTTCATTTCTGTCTTTTATTTTTAAGTCTTTAAATAGTTGAATTTAGATTCCCAAAAATAAGTTGTTAATAGTTTGCATTTTTATCTCGTTTCTGTTTAGAAAAATACAAAAAGAGTTCTAGTATGTTCTATTTTCTTTTAGTGTGATTTGTTATGTTTACATTTCCTTCATCTCACTGTGATGTGTTTTGCTTAAATGTTTATAAGTGATCTTGAAGTTACTGACAGTTTATTGCTAAGTGCAGTACTAACAGTATTAAGGTTCACAGATGAGAAAATCATTACATGCGAAATGGAACCCCACTAAGCACGAGTTACAGCTCACATCGTGCGTAGTGCAGGTAAGGGCATGACGAAAGGTATTCGTTTAGCATTTTGCTGTATGAATTTTGCTTTGTGCAAATTTTTGCTTAGTGCATTTTGCTTTGTGCATTTTACTTTGTGGAATTTTAGCTTAGTGCAATGGTTATTGATAGAACTAGGTCTTAGGGGGAGTTTGTTGGTGCATATTTGTAAATCCCTAGTTCATATCAATAAAATATATTCATAGTTTTTTAATTCAAATGTGTTTTGATTAATGGTTTGCATGTTTATACATTCTTAGTAATTCTATGTGATTATCTTAAGTTTACAAGTACTTAATCATGTGTTGATGTGAGTTTGGAAGTTTAAGTCTGTGTGAAAGTTCATCACGTACGTGATGTGTTCACTGCGTGCGTGGTGAGTCCACTACGTGCGTAGTGAAGCTCAACTCGCACGTGGTGATTAAGTCGGTTAATAGGTATTTAATTAACATTAAAATATTTAAGGTCGTGCGTATTGAACTGACTACGTACGCAGTGCTCTGCACCACGTGCGTAGTGAAGATTTTACTCTATAAATAGAGCTTAACCCCGCATTAGCGTCGGTAATCGTTCGTAACTACGCATAATCACTTTCTATCGTACGACATTGACCTTATCCGACCTTAAGCCTTAGTAATCGCGACTTTGACCTCGTAATTCGTAATCTTAGTGATCAATACGAAAACCAAGGGCAGCCTTAAGCATCTCTGTGTGAGTTCTTAGAGTTGTTCTTAGTTCTTTCTGTGTGTTACTGTGTGCCGGACACCTAAGCAGATCTTAGAATCCTTAGGAGGTTTGGGAAATAGATATTCCGCACTATTTCTCATCCTAGATCAGTCCTAGCGTAAGGGTGTTTTAGTTTAGTTTAGAACCCCGTCCCCCCCCCACGGTCCTACACTAATTTGCTACGCTTTAGAGACGAAAAATTTTCATCTCTAATTTGCCACGGATTTGCGACAAAAGTAATTTTTTTTTAAAAAAATTAATTTTTAAATCAAATTTGTTGCTAATCCGTTGCTAATCTGTCGATAATTAGCAACGGATTTTGGGCGTCTCTAAAATCCGTAGCTAATAAGCAGTTTTCTAGTAGTGTGTGCAGCGACGGTTGACTCACAATCAACCGTGGGATCGGCGGTGAGGTTTTCATTTAATCTTGTTTTCTTGTTGATTTAAAGTCTTCAATATGTTTGTTTTTCACTTGATCATTTATTTAATGTTTGTTAACATTTTAAGAATGTAACATATGAATATATGAATAATTTTGATAAACAATAATACCCTTGTTCATATTTTTATCATCATCAAAATAAGGAGTTACCACTGAAGGGTTTTAATCACCTCCGCATGTCATCCTGATTTGAACTCAACCGATTTGAATGACACAGGGATAATCCGGCTAATCCTCACAAAGGAGAAAATTGAGGACTAACACCCCTAAACCGAAAGGGATTAGGATCTAGTTTAATCACACGTGTGTGTATATATATATATATGGCAGAATATGTATATATAAACAAATTATATGAACATCGACATATGTAAGTAACAATCTATAATATATATATATATATATATATATATATATATATATATATATATATATATATATATATATATATATATTAAAAGAAAATCAAATATAGAAAAGATTCCATAAATAAAATTTAATTAACCAATCAAAACCTTTTACTTTCTCAATTTTGACCAAAATTTTTAATTTTGACTTCTACTATTATAAGGGAGCTATATGAAAATATAAAGGGGGTGTTTTTATAAATTATATATTTATAATTAATGAATGTATTTAATGGTATATATTTGTAGTTTTTCTTTTATAACTTTTTATATATTATGATTGGTATAAATATAATTATATATTTATAATCTTCTCATTTTTATCTACGTTTTGATGTAAATTTTTATCGTAATAGCACAAAATTAAATAAATACATTTTTTATTAGTAAAAAATATATTTTATAACCATTGAAAAAAGGGAGTTACTATCTTTAATTTTGTATTTGAAATGTAATGACACTTAATCTTTTTCTAAATGAGAATATTTATTTTTCTTGCATATCTTCTTTATAAAACTATAAACCGGTGAACATATTTATGGCTAATTTTTATGTTATAAATCACTAAATCATTAATTTTTTATGAGGTATTTTTGACTTAGAGTATATGATAATATATATCTATAACATATTAGTGAGATATAGTACTTTTTATGGGATAGTTTATGTTTGTGAATATCTAAATCAATTGTCTTTTTCATTGACATAATCATACAATGTTAAACTCTTGATCTATTTTTTGATGACAACGATTTCATAATAAAATATTGGTTAAAGTGTGAGGTATTGCTAATCACACTATTTAAAGTAATTAACCGTCAGTGCTTTACATGTCAAAAAAGAAGATTATGAGCATGACATCTGAATTTTGAGACGATATTATCATAAGCTAACGAAGTGATTTGTGTATTAGTTTTTTTATAATTCAGATTTTATGTAATAACAATGAGAAATTTCAATTTTGACCAAAACTTATAATTTCGACTTCCACAATTAAAATGATCTTTAAGAGTATATGAAACCAATTATGAATGAGATATATGAAAATAAAGATGGGGTGTTTGTATAAATTATATATTTATATTTAATGGATGTATTTAGTTAAATATATTTGTATTTTGTATTCTATAATTTTTAATATATAATAATTGGTATAAATATAATTATATAAATATTCGTCTCAATTATATGGTTTAAACAAGGATTTTTAAAGCATAGTGACCTAATTCAAAATAAAATGCATTTTTTATTATGTTTATAGCAATCGGTCATAATTTTAATTGATTATATATATGAAAGTTTTATAACAAAGTGAAATGAGAGTCGACAAATATCTTTTTTGCATTAATTTATAAGCAAATCCCAATTGAAGTTAGAATTACTATAACTATGTTTGAGAGTTCTTTTCTTTCTTTTGATTAGTGGTATTATATTTCAAAAAAGATGTGGATTACTATGTATAGCGCTTCTACCTTTTTCAATTTAATCACAAAAGATTCAAAAGATTGTTATCCATCTTCTAATTATTATTTTTCCGTTTCTTTTATACATTTGAAATTGATCTTATGTGGTGTTTAAGTATATATTTTAGTTTTAAACTTGAGAGTATGTTCGTAAATCATGTGGTTTTTTTAGGTACAACAAACAATGCTACATAAGTCACCAAATGATTTATGGATGAGCAGTAACTAAATGAAACCCACCAAAATCTTTGAAAAATTAATGTAGAATATAAAGAATATAATCTTTATTTTTACTTGCGTACTTCAAACAATTTGTATTTGTCCACTTTTTCTTATTTACTATATTAAAGTTAAATAAAATTGTTGTTATGTACAATTCACACATTTTGTATGTAGTTGAAAAATTGTTTTATTTAATAAATTAGTTATTTCGATTTACTTATATAATACTCGTGCGTGCACGGATTCTTAAACTAGTAAATATATGATCATATGAACAAGAACAAGATTAAGTTAGGATAAAAGATTGTACCTTTCTTACCTTAGGTTGCTCAAGATATTAGTCCACGCGTGATGAAACCGAACAAGACCCGCTAGCTAGAAAGGTTAGCAACCACCACATGCTCTGATCTTTGCTTGGCACCTTCGGCCAACGCCTAAAGGGAGAGGAGAAAAGAGAGTTTTTTTATTCTAAAACTTTAGAATTGGTGTAAACTAAAAGCCTTATCCTAATCCCCTATTTATACTAACTAGCTAAGCATCCCGTGTATAAATATGGGGTATGATTAAATGTATTTTTAAATTTTTTTGTTTTTTATATTACTATGATATATTAAAAATAAAACTATTAAAAATATATAATAATTTAAAAATTAGTAAATCTAAATAAATAAGATACGTCATATCGTATTTTATATAAATATATATTATTAAGACTAATTTTGTTAGGACACACTTAATGATTAGTTTGGATACACGATTTTGTTGTTAATCTCCTATTTTCAAGGGTTAAATTCAAAAATAGAGGTTTAAATTGAATCTTTAAACAAACTAATCTTCAAATTAGTTAGGATAATATTGTAATTAGTTAAGATTATATTATATAATCTTCGAATTATGTTTTAAAATTTCAAATTTTGAAACTTCTATGCGAATTGTATAGAGTACCATTGTAGTTTAGATAGACCTAATGATTATTAGGATACACGATTTTGTTGGTAATCTCTATTTCTAAGGGTTGAATTTGACAATAGAGGTTTTAAATTGAATATTTTAACAAACTAATCTTCAAATTAGTTAGTAAACTATTTTAATTAGTTATGATTATATCATTTAATCTTTGAATTATGTTTTGAAATTTAAAAGTTTGAAACTTCTATGCGAATTGTATGGAACACCATTGTATTTAGATAGAGGTTTTAATTAGTTAGGATTATATTTTTAATATTCTAATTATTATTTGAAATTTAAAAGTTTGAAACTTCTATGCGAATTGTATGGAACACCATTGTTGTGTAGATACACCAAATGATTAGTTATGATACACGATTTTGTTGTTAATCTCCTATATAAAGGTTAAATTTGTAAATAGAGGTTTTAATTTGAGTCTTTTAACAAACTAATCTTCAAATTAGTTACGATAATATCTTAGTTAGTTAAGATTATATTATTTAATCTTCGAATTATGTTTTGAAATTTAAAATTTCGAAATTATATGCGAATTGTATGGAACACCATTATTGTTTAGATACACCTAATGATTTGTTAAGATACACAATTTTATTGTTAATCTCCTATTTATAAGGGTTATATTTGAAAATAGAGGTTTTAAATTGAATCTTTTAACAAACTAATCTTCAAATTAATTAGGATAATATTTTAATTAGTTAAGATTCTATATTTTAATCTTTAAATTATGTTTTGAAATTTAAAATTTCGAAACTTCTGCGAATTGTACGAAACACCATTTTAGTTTATATACACCTAACGATTAGTTAGAATACACGATTATGTTGTTGATCTCCTAATTCTAAGGGTTAAATTTAAAAATATAAGTTTTAAATTGAATATTTTAACAAACTAATCTTCAAATTAGTTAGGATAATATTTGAAATTAAAATTTTTTTAAACCTGTTTCATAGTCTTAACAAATTAAAGGGGTTGATTTGTTAAAATAAATTTTAAAAATAGAAGTTTTAGTAAATTAAAGGGGTTGATTTGTTAAAAAAAAACTTTCAAAATAGAATGATGATGTCATCATCTTTTATTTTAAATATAATGATGATGTAAGCACCCTTTTCTTTTAATAAGTATATAAGATAAGGATTAGGATGCAATTAGGAAACATTTTATCCTTTCCTAATTTGAATTTAGCTTTAACTTAATCATCAACTAATCTTATTTAATAATTAATTTAAACTATAAAATTATATATAGGGGAGGGTTCAAACGAGAACTGTTTTTCGTACGAGAACTACGAGAACCAATCTTAGCCGTTCCTTGAATATGGGAAGTTCATGGATGGAGAGCGTGGAGGGATCAAGTGTACGGCAGGGTGCATGTGAGGAATTCATGGGTGAGCAATGACATTAAATGAGGGAGAATTGGACGGCTGAGATTGGTTCTCGCAGTTCTCGTACGAAAATTGTTCTAGTTTGAACTTTTGCCTATATATATATATATATTGTGCCGTGTAAGGCCACATATATTATATATTATTTTCTTTTTAATTTTCTTTAATTATTAAACATTATCCAAACTAATAATTTAAACTTAGATTATTGATATTGAATATAATTAATTAACAATATATATTTATTAACTAATAAATATATGCATCCTTATTAATTAATTAACTTGGCATAAACTCTCCTATATAAGTTAAAATCGTAAATTACGGTTTTTGATTTATAACTAACTAGTTATAAATCCGTTCTTCCGAATGTGGTTGCATTACTTCTCGGATTATAGGCCCTCACAAGTGTGACCCTTGAGTTCCCTATGACGTTGGTCATAACATCAGGGTTCGCAGGCTATGCACACAAATCTAACATGCTGAACGTAGGTCACTCAATTTGTTTAAACTAATGTGTTAACGGGAAATCTATGTGATCCAGTGTTATTCTGATTGAGTCATGCTAATATCAAGCTGAAGCCGATTTACAAGTGCATGATGATAATGATGGATCCTGACCATCATGAGGGGGAGAATGATTTTCTAGGAAGATAATTCACTTGATTTTGAGCAAATTCATCTAAATCACAAGAGTGACAAAGTTGATTTTTAGAAAGTTCAACAAAAGTGTGTAGCTGAAAACAATTTGAAAGGGAACAATGTCTTGAAAAAGTTTCAGATTGAAGTGTTAAAGATCTTGAGCTACTTTCAAGGAGGGGGGGGGGGGGGGCAACTTTTGTTTCAAGAAAAATTCAAAGGTACTGAAACAGCCATTCCAACCCTCGAGCAACATCTGTGCATGATCAAGATAGATTATTCTCGTGTAAGGCTCTAGATTGTTATCGTGAAGACAAAAGAGATGATCATAGTTGTAAACTCTGATAACCCCAAGGCTTCTAATGCTATCTCTGGTAAATAAAGTATATTTGTTATAATGTTTAACTGTAAATTAAACACAAAGGAGGAGAATATTAGGTCCTAAAAGTTATGTTCAATATATTCTAGTGAAGTTTACTATTACATATGACATTAGACTAAGTTTAGAATAGTTTTTGTAAATACCTTATGGGTATAAATACTTTGTTATTTTGCCCTAACACTTTATAAGATTTCATTATACGTTTATTTGCTTAGATACAATTGGACCTACATTTTTTTACAGAAAATTATAACATGTACGTCGGTCAATACAATGGTAACGATTTTAAAATCTCTAGAAAAATGTGTGATTGGTGTAATGGTGTTGTTCCTATCTAATTAGAGTATTGTAATAGACTAATAGTTATTTTATATACATAAATCATTATTATAAAATTCGAAGATTCCCTCGACAATATTTCTAGAAAATTAAGGGTAGACTAATTAATTATTCCCTCGCCAAATACATAAACCAAATATGTAAAATCATTGATGTATTATTGCATCAAACATTTGAATCATGTGACATTAATTTATGGGTGTTTTTTCAATAAAAAAAAGTATTAATCTGTTATTTATTTGAAAATGATCGTTCTTATGGTGATACATATATAATAGCAGCTTAACGTACATGCAGTCTTGGTGCATGATTTATACATATAGCTGGAGAAATGGAACTTGTGATTAAACATCTAATCATTTTTCCAGTTAGTTTTATGTTTGTATATCTTATACTGATACTCCTTAAGTTTCTTCACAAAATATGTTGGATGCCAATTGTAATACGACAAGCCATGGAACCTCAAGGAATCAAAGGCCCTTCTTACAGATTTCTCTACGGAAACACTAAAGAGATCATCGGCATGCGAAAACGATCCATGGGTCAACCCATGGATTCTTCTTCGCACGACATATTTCCAAGGATATTGCCTCATGTTCACTCATGGGTCAACTTATACGGTAGCGATCAAATCTGTGTTAAAAACTTATATCTAATTAAGTTTCATCGCCTTAATCAGAATATTATTAGTGAAGTATTAATTAGTTGTTGTGTCTAGCTAATAATCTTGTGATGTTTTGCTTTGAATTAATTTCTATAATTAGGAAGGAATTACTTGAATTGGTTTGGTCCTCAAGCTCAACTGGTGGTTACAGAAACGGAACTTATTAAAGAAATAATGAACAATAAAGATGGTGTTTACCCAAAGATAGAACTTGATGGCTATGCAAAGAAGCTGTTGGGAGATGGGCTTTCGGCTACTAAAGGCGATAAATGGACAAAGCTTCGAAAGCTTGCCAATGGCGTCTTTCACGGCGAAAGCTTAAAAGTATGTTTCTATATTTACAAATACTCTACAAACCTTCACTCGAGGCTTTAAATCAGTCTTTATAATCAATAACGAACTTTGTTTTTTATCTAGGCAAATGCCAAGCATTTAGCTAGATTGCTAATTGCCCTGGCTATTTAGCACAAGACTAATAGTCGCATTTCCGTTTGTTGAGTTCACTAGTTCAGTGAAAACCGGTACTAATCTCAAGCACTATTTAGCCCTATGATTAAATTGTGATAGTCGAATTAATTCGGAATGCGAAAGTATATACATATATATTTTTATCCTAGAAAGAGGGATCACTTTATAAAAAATGTAGAAGATTTTCTTAAATTCACAATTTGATAGGAATCGGAATGTGCAATTCCATTCTAAGTGTGTTTTGTTAGAAAAACAAAGAAATTGGAATTTGGTAAATTCCATCGAAATCCAACGGCTAAAGGAATTTCAAATTCCTTCACTCACATGATGGAATTGTATTATCCCGAAGGAATTAGATTTATTTTACTAAAAAACCCTTAAATCACAGTCTCGATCATGACTCATCTCCCTGATCATCAGGTTCTTGTGTTCGGCAGTCAACCATCGTCGCCGGTCATCAGGTTCACGCCCCTCATCTTTGCCAACAGTTTATTCATCTTTGATTCTTCATCTATACCACGATTTTTCATCTTCGCTGATGATTCTGTTCATCTTCGAACATCAAGTTTCAAAATCGCCGAAGATCTGGATCGCTGCCATCTGCGTCACCGGTTATCATCATTTTCGCCGACAATCTGTTCGTCTTCGATTATTCATCTTCGACGACGATTTGTTTCTAAGTCGCCGGCCATACGTGTCACTGGTCATCAGATTAACACCCCTTATCCTCATAGATGATTATTCACATTTAATTCCATCTTAACCAACGATTTGTTCCTATGGTTCATCATTCATGGGTCTTTTTCTCCACGGTGGTTTGACCTGGGGGTATTCAATATGATTTGACTAATTCTAGTTTAATTTTATCTTTTCCCTACGTAGAGCATGATTCCGTTGATGATTACTAGCACCGAAACCATGCTAGAAAAGTGGAAAGAGCATGACGGGAAAGAAATAGAAGTCTTCGAAGAATTTAGAGTATTGACATCAGACATCATTTCAAAAACCGCTTTTGGAAGCAGTTATTTAGAAGGGAAGAAAATCTTCGATATGCTGATGAAGTTAACACTTATCATTTCAAGAAACTTCCACAAAATTCGGATTCCTGGAATCAGGTTATAAATTAATTAATCCATCAGCACAAGTTCATGAAACTAATCATTATATATGTTAAACTAATGTATTTGCTGTACGTTATTGCAGCAAATTTTTTAAGAACGATGATGAAATAGAGTTGGAGAAACTTGATCAAGGAATCAAAGATTGCATTGCTGAGATTATACGAGAAAGAGATCAAGGAAAGAAGACCGACACCAGCGTGAATGATTATCTTGGAGTGTTGCTCGAGGCTTATCGTGATAAAGATGACTCAAAAAGGATCTCTTTAGATGATATTGTTGATGAGTGCAAAACATTTTATTTTGCTGGACACGAGACAACTGCATCTTTACTTGGATGGACTGTTTTTCTTTTAGCAACCCACCATGAATGGCAAGAAAAAGCTCGAACCGAAGTCTTCGAGTTCTTTGGGAAAGCAAACCCTAATCAAGATTTAATCCCAAGACTTAAAAGCGTAATATATGAAATAACCCTCTTTATCTTCTTACATCGATCATTATTGTACAGGGTGTTTGGGATTGCGTTTTTTTCGATAAAATGAATCACGATGTCAATGAATCGAAAACACAATTGTCTATTTTATAAACAAATATTGATACACAAAGATTTAAAGTTTCACTTATTACACATTGTCATCTTTGTTTTTGTATGTTTTTTTTTTCAGATGAACATGATTATTGAAGAATCTTTAAGATTATACTCTCCAACTCCTGCCGTAAAAAGGAAAGTCGAGAGAGAAGTTCAATTACAAGCAATGACCCTACCACCTAACATGGAGTTATACGTTTGTCCGCTAGCGGTTCACCATGATCCTAAAATATGGGGAGATGATGCTCATATGTTTAAGCCAGACAGGTTTGAAGGGGGCATAGCTAAAGCAACGAACAACACTTCCGCGGCATTTTTGCCATTTGGGTTCGGACCACGGAGTTGTGTGGGTTTAAATTTTGCAATGACGGAAGCCACGATTGCCCTTACCATGATTCTACAGAGATATAAGTTTAAACTGTCACCAAATTACATTCACTCTCCTGTTCAAGTTTTTATGATTAAACCTCAACACGGAGTCCAAGTCATTCTTAATCCTTTTTAAAGGGAGCTGATCCTTATGTATAATCAGCTAATGCATATGTACAATCAGCTAATGCAAATGTACAAAGTTACTATTTAATATTTTGGACTATTCAAAGTTACCATTTTATGCAATGAACCTGCTATAGGAGGTCATATGATGATGTACCGGTTTCACTTGCACAGTGATGACGTGGTTGTAACTTGGATGCTGACATGTCTTATCTTTTTTTAAAATAATTCATAATTAAGGAATAGTATTTTAAATGTTAATATTTGGCTTCATCATCACCATGAAACCAAACCATTAGTGTTCTTGTTTGGGACAAGCTTCATACTCATCTTCTAGGCCTCATCTCATCATCTTCTAGCTTCATTATCGGTTAATATTATCATCAAGAAACAAAACTCTTAGGATCGACTGAGGTTCCTTAAATACCATATGCGTTCATATAGATGTCAAGAAGGATCAAACTAGGCTTTATCTTCATCATCATCATCTAGGTTATTGCCTCAACGTTCATACCATCTGCCATTTTCAAAAAGGCTCGATTTTGAGGTTCATGTTCGAATCATCTGCTTTCAGCAAGGCTTTTAGGGTTATTGGGAACAAGACTCGATTTAGGCTCCTTGTTTGTTTATTACTCAGAAAGATTCCAGATGTGCTTCATCTCCAAAGGTGTGCGATTCAAAGGTAGGAGATTTTGGTTCATTTGCATGTTCTTGATTCAGATATGAGTTCTTATTCTTGTTTCGGATATGATTTCTTCACATCTAGTTTAGGGATTCTTGTTCGATTCTAATTTGTACCTTCAATCGGTTGTAAGTCTTATTCTTGTTCATCCTTTTACATTGTTTAGATAGATAAAACTAGTAAAATAATTTTGTTTACTGAAACGTCCTGAATAAATGTTGTCTTCAGCGAGATGTTTCAGTGAGTAGCGTGTCTTCATAAAAATCTTCAGCTGATATGTAACTTTTACTATGAAGGCTTTCAGAGCTATTTACGCATCTGAAATGTTTCAAAGCTTTTTTCTCTTAGCTTTCGGCTGAACACTACTAGAAAAACTGGAATTTCCGAGGGCAGATTCCCTCAGAAATCCCTAAAAAAACCGGTATTTCCAAAAGATTTCAGAGGGAAATCTACCCTTGCAAAAAACCTCGTCGTAAATCGTTTGCGAGGAATTTCCGAGGAAAGTTTGCGAGGAATTTCTGAGTACTGAAAATTCCGAGTGAATTGCAAGGGTTTACATTTGCGAGGGACTTGTAAGGAAAATATTTGCGAGGGAGTTGCGAGGATGTTATTTGCGAGAGAATTGCGAGGGATCTGTTGCGAGGAATTTGTAAGGATCATTTTTGCGAGGATTTTGCTAGGGACTAAGTTTGCAAGGATATTACGAGGGAGTTGTTTACGAGAGAGTTACGAGCGATATATTTGCAATGGAATTCCAAGGGAACAAGTTATTTCAGAGGGATTTACAAGGGTTATTTCCTCACAATTCCTTTGCAAATCTCTTGAAAATCCCTCACAAATATATAGTTTTCTATTAAAAATATTTTTTAATTGTCGTAATTCCTGTAATATCTAATATTTAAATTAGATAAAAATATAAATTAAAATGCTAAAATTTCATTTGACATCTAACAAACGCTACCAAATTCAACACAATATATAACAATTAGATATTAACTTCTTATATTTGCCGTCACAAAATAATTTCCAACATTTAGTTACATATACACATTATGCTGATACTAGATAGACGAAGGAGAGTCTCGAGATTGAAAATGATGAAGCATCATCTTGTTCAACGTTGCCACTTCTTGCAAGTCTTTTGTTTGTTGTTGACTTGACAATCTTTGTTCTTCCATTTCTTTTCTTAAAGGGCATTCATTCTCTTTCAATTTTGCTCTTACAAAGTTTATATTCTATTACTATGTTACCACCGTCTCTTTCAACCTTTGAATCTACAATTAGTAAACACATAAACATATACAAAAATCAATACCTAATACAAAGAACACATAATATGATAGACCAAATATTCAACCATGTTAGTATGATAGTATCTATTAAAACTCATTTCCACCCAATACGATGTAATATCACCTATATAGATCATACTTATTTTTTAACAAATAATAAATACCATAGCATATATATTTTAGGGTTTAGTTTCAAAAAGTGTATCAAATTTGTCATTTTTTGCTATTGTGTGTATCCAATTTTGAAAACTACCATTTAATATATCAAAGTCTCAAAATCTACCATTTAATACATCATAACCTGTGATAGGAGGTTACCAGTGATGTGGCAAAGGTTATGGATGATGTGGCAAAAATCATGGGTGACATGGCTTTTTCTATTATATTAAATAATAATAATAATAAATAATAATAATAATAACAGTAATAACAGTAAAAACAAAAACCCAGGTTTCCATCGATTCATCAGGCTCCTGCTTCCATCGATTCTCTATCACCATCAGACTACCATCGATTCATCAAGGGTTCGTCGGCCATCACGACTGCACCATCGATTCAAGGCTGGGGTTTTGACAGTTCTTCTCCATCGATCTTCTCCAGATCTGGGGTTTTGATAGATCTGTGATTTATGAGGTAAGTTTAACGATTTCGTGTTCTTCTTATTAATTAGGGGTTTTTGTTCCATCTGTATCATTTTAAATGATTGGGGTTTTCTTGAGTCGATTGTTCCATCTGTTCATTTTTAACGATTTGGGGTTTTCATCTACAGGGACCATGTTTAGGGTTCGTATGCGACCAGTTAAGGTCTTTCTTCTAATCGATTATGGTCTATGGTTAGTTTCTATGTTCTTCGATTAGGGTTCTTGTTCAGATCTAATGTTCCGATTTATTTCAGATTATGATTCTTTTAATCACATGAACCCTAAGTGTATGAATCGCATGAAGATGTGTTTCAATCTATGTGTTTCAATGTGTTTCTTTGTTTCATATTTTGCTTATTTGATCTTATGTTTCATACGATGATGTTCTTGTTTTGAATGTTCTTGTTTTGATGTTTGCCTAGAATTATTGAAAATGAATGTTTGAGATGAAGATAAATGTTCATGTTCTTGTGTTCTTCATCTTCATGTTAATATTGATAAAATATGATGTGGCATCATTAATTAATGACATGGCAGGTTTTCTATGATGTGGAATTTACAAAAAAAGAAAAATCAAAGAAATTACCAACAACTTGTTTTGAAGGTTTTCGGATATATAAAATGGTAGTTTTGGTAAGTTGGATGCACTAAATGGTAGTTTTCAAAATTGGGTATACACAATAGCAAAAAGTGACAAGTTCGATACACTTTTTAAAACTAAACCCTATATTTTACTAATCAAATGCAATCGAATAAACAAACCTCCTCAACATTTGCTGAAGAACAAATCAATCATCTCTTGTCATTCAAAATAAGCCCTACACAAATAAGAAGAATAAATCATCTTAGTAAATAATAACCAATGTAATTACACAAATATATTATATATTATACCTAACCAAATAAATATTATATTGAACTTGACAAATATTCTTTAAAGTGGTAGCTCCTTTCTTTTTCTTTTCTTCATTTTCTGAATCATAGGGATAAATTAAAATTTGAAAAAGATATTGATAAAGATAGAGAAAGCCTTACAGTATCACTAAAAATTGAAACTGAAACGATGCAATATAGTGTCATATTGATGATCGATAAAGCCATCAAACTGCAAAAGATAAATGGGGAATCACCAATAGTATTATTACAACAATACTACTTGTTTGCAACAAACTAATTAAAAAATAAAACTCTAGATCTAGGAGTGATAATGATCAGAACACAATCAAACACAATGTCAGACAACTCGAACCAATGGATGAATGTTTGGAAGCAAAGATCAAGCCTTGGCTACTAAACTAACTATGAAGAATATGACACCATATAATTTAATAAGAACACAACCTGTCATCAGTCCATTATTGTTGAAGGCTTGAAGTCGATGAATCAAGAATTTGAGATACGAATGGTGAACGAAACTTCGAAGGCGAGGCTGGGGTGGTCTGCCATAGTGGAGTGTGGAGGCGACGAGGCACATAGGTAAACAAAGAGTTTTCTCGCAAGAGGGAGGAAAGGCGTGGGCGGTGTGGAGGTGGGTTGTCGGCTGTCGCAGAGGGAGGCGAGCGGTGGAGGTGGGCTGTCGCAGAGGGAGGCGAGCGGTGGAGTGGTGGAGGTGGGCTGTCGGCAGTCAGCAGTCGCAGGGAGGGCGGAGGCAGGGCAGGAGGGCAGAGGGAGGGCAGGAGGATGGAGGCTAGGGTTTGTACTTATGTTCTTATTAATTTGTTAAAATGAAAATTTGAACTACCAACTTTGGTTTTTGAAGGTAAAAAGTGCGGCCATTTTGATACTAATTAGTTAATATATATAATTTCAGATTTCTACATATTTTTAAATTAAATATATTTTGAGTTTTTTTAATTATTATAATAAAAAGATCGTGTTAAACAAGTTATCTACGGATTATTGTGTTTGTGTCGACCAGTTTCGTGTCCTTTTCGAATAGACCCGTTTCAGGCCCAATTTAGTTTCGTATCGACATAGATCGTGTTCGGCTCGTGTTGGGTTTGGGGTCGTGTCAACATTTGTCAAAAAGAACAAGGTCTAAGATATATTTGAACTTTTAGATGTGGTTTATTTATTAAAAATAGGGTTTGAATGTTGTAATATTTTATAGGGAACACACTAAAAGCAACTTTCGGATCATATTTCTTATATAGTAACCGGTCCTTAATTTTTCTTAACCTTTTGGATACGGTTTTTTTTAACAAATCAGGCCTATATCTTGTATATAAGTTGGTCTAAATAGGCTAATATGTCAAATAATTCTATCTCATGTGAGTCTAGTTATACATATGTGTTTATATGTTTAAAATTGTAGGTGTAAAACACTGAAATACATAAAAATCCGTTTTAGACCTCGCAAATCCCTCGAAAATTTGCGAGGGATTTCCTAGGGCTGAAATAGTTTTATTATACTTTTCAATATATTTGATTACAAAATACACATTAATACACTCACATTTAATTATAAACTAAATACTAGACATACAAATGTATAAATATGTCAAGACATTCATATACATACATGTATACACATTAAACCGCTAAGACGTTTTTATATATCTAAGTTTACGTATATATGTTCGTGTATATAAGTTGATCTAAACAGGCTAATATGTCAAATATTTATATCTTATGTTAGTGTAGTTATACATACGTGTTTATATGTTCAAAATTCTAGGCGTAAAACACTAAAATATAAAAAAAACCGTTTTGGGCCTCGCAAATCCCTTGGAAATTTGCGAGGGATTTCCTAGGCTTGAATTAGTTTTATTGTGTTTTTCACTATATTTGATTATATAATACACATACATACACTCGTGGTTCATTATAAATGTAATTTTTGACATACAAGTATATAAAAATGTCAATGCATTTATATAGATACACTTACACAGATTAAACCACTATAACGTTTTTATACATCAAGGTTTACATATACGTGTTCATGTATATATGATGGTCTACATAGGCTAATATTGCAAATAATTCTATTTCATGTTAGTGTAACTATACATATGTGCTTATATGTTCAACATTTAGGTGCACCACACTAAAATATACAAAAAACGATCTCAGTCCTCGCAAATCCCTCGAAAATTTGCGAGGGATTTCCTAGGCCTGAAAAAGTTTTATTATGTTTTTCAATATATTTGATTACAAAGCACACATACATACACTCACATTTCACTATAAACTAAGTTTTAGACATACAAAATTATAAATATGTGAAAGCGTTCATATATATATGCGTATACACATTAAACCGCTAAGAAGTTTTTATATATCTAAGTTTATATAAATACGTGTTTATATGTTCCTAATTCTAGGCGTAAAAACGAAAATATATAAAAAGCCGTTTTGCTCCTTGCAAATCCCTCGGAAATTTGCGAGGGATTTCCTAGGGCTGAAATAGTTTTATTATGTTTTTCAATATATTTGATTATAAAATACACATATATACACTCACATTTCGTTATAAAATAAATACTAGACATACAAATGTATAAATATGTCAAGACATTCATATACATACACGTATACACATTAAACCACTAAGACGTTTTTATATATCTAAGTTTACGTATATATGTTCGTATATATAAGTTGATCTAAATAGGGTAATATGTCAAATATTTATATCTTATGTTAGTGTAGTTATACATTCGTGTTTATATGTTCAAAATTCTAGGCGTAAAACACTAAAATTTATAAAAACCCGTTTTGGGCCTCGCAAATCCCTCGGAAATTTGCGAGGGATTTCCTAGGAAGTTTTGCGAGGAACTTACGAGAGATTTTAGACCTCGAAAATGCCTTGCAAATTTCTCGCTAATCCGTCGTAAATGTGTTGGATTCAAATTTGTCGTAAATGCCTAGGAAAACTCTCAGAAACTTTTGCGAGGTATAGCATTTCCTCGGAACTTCCTTGCAACTTTGCGAGGGATTTACGAGAGATTTCATTCCTCAAAAATTGGTCGCAAATTTCTCGCTAGTTTCTCATAAACGTGTATCATTCAAATCTGTTGTAAATTCCTAGGAATTCTCTCGGAAATTTTGCGAGGGATTTCAAGCCCTCGTAAATCCCTAGGTATCTCCGGTTTTTCTAGTAGTGCGAAGCTCTTTATTCTATCGTGTTTAATTTCAGTCAAATTGAAAGTGTCTTTCTGACAATAATCAAATATTGTATATTTCAGTGATCAAGTTTAAAAATTGGCTGAAATCAATATTTCCCTAACATTAATATTATCATTTATAACTTAAAAGTTAAACTTTAAAATTTTAATATTAGAAATACATTTTTTTAATAGATATGGTTTGATAAAATTGTTTTTACCTAGATTGTACTCATGATATATGATTCAATATCTTAGTTATTATAAATTTAATACATAGAGAACTGTTTTTTATATATTTATTTATAAATTTATGTAATTTATATTTTGTTTTCATTTAAGAGGAATGATCTGTCTGACCGGTAACACCTAACTTATAAGTTGTTATGATTATAAGCCACTTAAAAAAATTATGTAAGAAATCTAACCGTTTAATAGTTTTTTTTTTTTTTTTTTTTGAATAATTTCCCTATCATGACTTAGTATAATATTCGAATTTCTTGTAATAGTAAAACTTTTATTAAATATTAATTGATTAAAATAAAATTATTATGAAGCACGTCGTTATAGTTAATTTGAAAGTTATAATTTAAAATTATGATTACAAATATGAAGAGTTAACTACATTGATTATTTTAGATAATTTAATTAAAATATACTATAACTATCAATATGGGTGAAAAAGAAAAGCAGCCATGCAAATTGGTAATAAGATCTGGGTCTATAAACTTTCATTAATATAAATGTTAAAGTCACAAAAGTGTTTTTCCTTATGTACTTATATGACACATTAATGTTTTTGTACACATCTACCCATTTAACTTGTACAAAAAAACGTCTTATTATACCTATAGGAGAAAACACGTTTTTTCTTTAATAACTTAAACCCCTAAGCCCTAATATAATTACCAAGACAAATTCAAAAGTAAGAATGTTATATTGTGGGGTAATTGGCTAGCTTGTCCTGCATCATGTGCAAATTAAGAAAGGTAGGGGTTTGTTTATTTTGAGAGTGTTGTATTTATTATTCTCTTGTGCACTGTACTTGATCTCTCTATACCTTATAGAGAGTGTTTTGTTATATATATATAATATATTGTTTGCCTTTCAAAAAAAAATATAATTACCAAGACCAATTCAAATAATTAAGAGAAAGGATTGGTCAATAAAAATAGTTGTTTATGAACTATTGCATATATATTGGGAGGGCCGCCGACAGTGGTGTTGTGTTGTGGTTCGGTGGTGCCGATGAGAGATGGAAACTATTAAATATCAGTAAGCGGTGATGGATGCGACAGTAGACGCGTATATTTGAAAACCCTCAAAACAAACCCGAGTTTAATCCTCTAGATAAAATAGTTAGGTTGTGTATATTAGAACGTCGCTCAACTTCTCACGACACCTGGTAAAGCAGGAACATCCTTTTTCACAAAAAATCAAATTAAGTTGGTCGATATAATACTGGCAATGATTTTAAAAATCTAAAACTCTAAAAGATTGTGTGATTGGTGTCTCTATCGAAAAAGTCAGAGTACTGTAATAGTCATTTTATATACATAAATCTTGAAAAAAGTTGAAGATTCCCTCGGCAAGAACATGAACCGGCCATATATTTAAAATTATTGATGTATTATTCCCTCGTAGTTAATAATATATGGTGATATATATGTGTGTGTATATATATATATATATATATATATATGTATAATACAACACGCAGTATTGGTGTTTTACATAGCTGGAAAAATGGATATTGAGATTAAGTATCTAATCATTTTTCCAGTTTGTTTTGTGTTTGTATATCTTATACTGATACTCCTAAAGTTTCTTCACAAAATATGTTGGATGCCGATTGTTATACGACAAGCCATGGAATCTCAAGGAATCAAAGGCCCTTCTTACAGATTTCTCTATGGAAACACTAAAGAGATCATCGACATGCGAAAACGATCCATGGGTCAACCCATGGATTCTTCTTCGCACGACCTATTTCCAAGGATATTGCCTCATGTTCACTCATGGGTCAACTTATACGGTAGCGATCGAATCTATGCTCAAAAGTTATATCTAATTAAGTTTCATCATCGGTCTCGATGAGAATTATTATTGGTGAAGTGTTAATTGTTGTATCTTGCTAATACTTTTGTGATGTTTGTTTTGAATTAATTTCTTTAATTAGGAAGGAATTACTTGAATTGGTTTGGTCCTCAAGCTCAATTGGTGGTTACAGAAGCTGAACTTATTAAACAAATAATGAGTAATAAAGATGGTGAATACCCAAAGCTCGAACTTGATGGCTATGGAAAGAAGTTGTTGGGAGATGGGCTTCCTTCAACTAAAGGTGACAAGTGGACAAAGCTTCGAAAGCTCGCCAATGGTGCCTTCCATGGTGAAAGTTTAAAGGTATGTTACGTTTACATCTTTACTAATTCTTCATTCAATTCGTAGTAGATTAACGCTTTTAAACCTTAGTTGACCCTGCCGTTAAATCGTGAACCGTTCGGGAGAGCGATTCAACAATGACCGTGTTTATGTTTTTTTATCCATATTGAACCGGGTTAACCAACACTACAAGGAAAAAGGGCATTAGGCGCGACATATGTCGCCCCTAATACCCGAGGATGTCGCCCCTAAAGGTATTAGGCGCGACAAGTCGCCCCTAATGCGTCGTCCCTATTACCTCGTCGCTATTTGTAACACTGTACCTTTTTAACATATATTATATAGCATGCGGAAGCTAATTACATATAATTACTTTTGAAATACATAATAAATATAAACATTTGATCTTGTTTTATACAAAACAACTACAGTGTTAATTTCCAAAATAGGCTCTAATCAAAATCTTTGACATCAGAGTTATGGTCGGTCCAAAATCTCAGTCTTCATTATCCACAAACTCACCACGGAGTATCTTCAAAACAATCTAGTAGAGAATTAGCACAAAGCTAAGTGAGGGAACAAATATCTAAACATATACAAGGCCAACATGCCTAAACACAAAGCTCATAAATCAAGGAGAACCGGCGGTGTTGCAACCACCTACAACCAAGGTCGGCCAAAACCAAGGTTTACCGATGGCCCAGTTACATGGACAACAATAGTAGCACCCTTGAATACAACTAATGCAAATCAAGCTGTGTGCTAATACTATATATCCCAAAACCAAGCCCAGCCGAAAATCCCCCACGCTGATCCCCAAAAGTAACATGTATACATATTCTAAATCAAGACATACAGTCCAATGAGCAAGTAATAATCAGGATATCATATCCTGTATATCCGAAGATATAAATCCACTCACCACAGTCGGCAAGGCTGTAGCACACTCAGTTGTCTAACTTACTGAGTCTTCTCAGTTCCTGAGATTAAGTAAACACAAATCAGTATTTCATTCACAATACTGATTTATAATAAATATCATATGTAATCATACATCACATGTTATATTCTCATATATATATATATATATATATATATATATATATATATATATATATATATATATATATATATATATATATATAGCATGTATATCAAATTATAATTTGATTGTTAAGAATAACTCTTAAAATCCCAAAATCCGATTAAGTCCATTTCCGATTGAAGTCGAATTCCGAGTGAAAGGCCAATTCCGAATATATCCAATTCCGAGAAATGAGCAATTCCGATTAACATCAATTCCGATAAAATCATAGTTAAATTCCAAGCATAGGCACATTCCGAGCAAAGGCCAATTCCGAGTAAATGGCACATTCCGATCAATCATGATTCTGATAAAAATAGAATTCCGAGCATAAAACAATTCCGAGTAAGGGCAATTATACAATTCCGATTAAAGTGTTAAGGCCACAATTCATCTTGATCGGAATTTAATACAATTCCTATCAAGTTACCCGAATTCATCTCTAATTCCGATCCAATTGGTCGGAATTCATCAATTCCGCCTAATTCAAATCTCAATTCCGACTGACTCGTGTGTTCTTGCCAAATTCGATTTCTAACTCAATTTCCTTACTGATTTTAAGCATGCAATCAATTTAAATTTCCAGAAATCATTCTAAGCATGTAATGAACATAATCTATCATCAAAATCTAACATGCATACATCCTAAGATCATCAAATCACCAAGAAACAATCGGAATTCACCCTAAATTCTCAAAATCGAATACAATTAACAATTAACAATTTTGGATACGAGATCTAACCTTCTGGATCGATTTATATCAGAATATCAAATCACAATTCAAATTTAGCAAGTTAAAGATGAATTCTCTATTCTTTTCTTTCTTCTTCTTCTCGGCCGTAAACAAGCAAACACACACACACACACACAATTTGATTCAAATGCATGTAATACTTGGGTGATGGTGTTAAGTGTGGTTATGTGTCTCAACCGAGACACCTCATAACCCACTCACCATAATTAACTTATTTTAGTCATTTTCTTATTTAATTAATAATTAAACAATTTAAATTTATAAATAATACACAATTAATTATCATGCATCACATAAAGATAATTAACTCACATAATCAAGCATAAATCCCAAGGTTAATTTCATTAATTACCATATTAGTGCTAAGCCGGTTGAGAGGGTGTTACAAATCTACCCCCTTAAGAAGATTCCGTCCTCGGAATCTCTTCGCGCTCAAACAAAGAAGGGTAACGGCTTCTCATGTCTGCTTCAGTCTCCCAAGTCAAGTCTGAACCTAGACTATGCTTCCACTTGACCAAAACCATCGGTATCTGCTTCTTTCTCAGTTTTGTGACTTTACGATCCAGCAGTTCAACTGATTCCTCAATAAGTCTCTGGTTAGTATCCACACAAAGATCTTGTATTGGTAGAACCTGTGTCTGATCCTCTACATTACACTTGCGCAGATAACATACATTGAAAGTGTCGTGAATACCCGCCAATTCATCAGGAAGATCCAAGGCAACAGTCTGATCATTAACTACCCGTTTGATTCTGAAAGGACGAATATAACGTGGAGCTAACTTTCCGCGTTTACCAAAACGAATAACACCCTTCCATGGAGATACTTTCAGATATACCATTTCTTCCTCAACAAAAGACACCGGTCGGTGACGCGGATCTGCATACATTTTCTGTCTATCTCTAGCAGCTTTTAGTTTATCCCTAGCAATAACAACTTTATCAGCTGTCATTTGCACAATATCAGGACCTGCAAATTGCTTTTCTCCGGCCTCTAACCAACAGGTCGGAGTTCTACAAGGACGACCATAAAGCATCTCATACGGCGGCATACCGATATTGGCGTGGAGGAATTGTTGTACGCAAACTCAGCCAATGGCAGATGAGAACCCCATTAACCCCCAAACTCTAACACACATGCTCGAACCATATCTTCTAAAGTTTGAATAGTTCTCTCTGATTGACCATCCGTTTGTGGGTGATAAGATGTACTCAAATTAACTCTAGACCCCAATTCCTGTTGTAGTCTGTTCCAGAAGTTAGACACAAACCTCGAATCTCGATCTGAAACAATAGATAACGGAACTCCATGTTTTGATACTATCTCATCGATGTACAATTGTGCTAACTTACTTAAAGAAGCAGTTTCGGCAGTAGCAAGAAAATGTGCACTCTTGGTTAATCTGTCAACAACGACCCATATCATATCATGACCTCTCTGAGTTCGTGGAAGCTTTGTTACAAAATCCATCGTAATATGATCCCACTTCCACTCAGGTATTTCCAACTGTTTCAATGATTCATATGGTTTCTGATGTTCAGCTTTAACCTGCGCACAAATATGACATGACTCAACAAATCTAGCAATATCTGTTTTCTAGACTTATGAGCCTCGTTTAGAATTAATTCCCTCAAGTTTCCAAACTTCGATACCCAAACGCGTGTATGATATACTATCAAACCACGCGGGTCAGTAGTTAACTCATGTTGTCGTTTAACCATCAATTCATCCTTCAAATTTTCATCTTTCAAAGCCTCAAGCTGTGCAGCCAAAAGTTGATCCACTAAACCAGACTTTATTTCCAAACGCATTAATTTCATTGTAACTGAAGACCCCTTCCGACTGAATGCATCTGCAACCACATTGGCTTTACCCGGATGATACTGAATGTCACAATCGTAATCCTTGATCAGTTCTAACCAACGACGTTGTCTCATATTCAGTTCTTTCTGAGTAAATACATATTGAAGACTCTTATGATCAGTGCAGATCGTACACTTAGTCCCATACATATAATGTCTCCACAGTTTCAAAGCAAATACCACTGCTGCTAATTCCAAATCATAAGTTGGGTAGTTTCGTTCGTTAGGTTTTAACTGTCTTGAAGCGTAAGCAATTACTTTACCCCTCTGCATCAGAACACAACCTAACCCAGCATGCGAAGCATCACAGTACACAACAAAATCTTCTGAACCTTCAGGTAAAAAAAGAACAGGTGCTTGACACAACAACTGTTTCAAAGTCTGGAAAGCATTCTCCTGGGCTGAACCCCACTGAAATGGAACATCCTTTCGAGTCAACTTAGTCAATGGACTGGCAATCTTAGAAAAATCTTTGATAAATCTGCTGTAGTAACTTGCCAATCCAAGGAAACTCTTAATTTCTGTCGGCATTTTCGGAACACTCCAATTTATCACTGCTTCAATCTTGGACGGATCTACCTTGATGCCATCTTGACAAATTACATGACCCAGAAACTGAACTTCATGTAACCAGAATTCACATTTTGAAAACTTGGCATATAACTTGTGTTGCTTTAGAATTTCCAAAACCTGTCTCAAATGTAGATCATGTTCATCCTCTGTTTTTTAATACACCAATATATCATCAATAAATACAATGACAAACTTGTCTAAGAAAGGTCTACACACGCGATTCATCAGATCCATATATTCAGCAGGCGCATTCGTCAAACCAAATGGCATCACGAGGAATTCGTAATGACCATATCGAGTACGGAAAACAGTCTTTGGTATATCCTCCTCTGCTACTCTGACTTGGTGATAGCCTGATCTCAGATCAATCTTTGAAAAGTACGAAGCCCCTTGTAATTGATCAAACAAATCGTCAATTCTGGGTAATGGATACTTATTCTTGATGGTTCTCTTATTCAAATCCCTGTATTCAATACGCATACGAAGAGTCCCATCTTTCTTCTTTACAAACAATACCGGTGCACCCCACGACGAAGAACTCGGGCGGATAAACCTCTTGTCTAGCAGTTCCTGGATCTGAGTTATCATCTCCCGGATCTCTGAAGGAGCTAAACGATACGGAGCTTTTGAAATCGGTGTAGTACCAGGTATCAAATCAATCTTATACTCAACATCCCGTACAGGTGGTAATCCCGGCAGATCATCTGGAAATACCTCTGGATATTCGGAGACAACACGAACATCGGTAACATGCCGCTTCTCCTTCTTCACATCAATGGAGTAAGCCAGAAAAGACGCACACCCTTTTTCTAGAGATTTTCTAGCCTTCATATACGAGATTATAGGGAAAGATGATTGAGATCTATCCCCACGAGCCATGACTTGCGACCCGTCAGCCAAAGGAATAGTAATGAGTTTCTTGTGGCACTGGATACTAGCTCTATGGTGACTTAACCAATCCATGCCTAATACTAGATCAAACCCCGGTATAGGCATTAACAAACAGTCTACAAGCAAACTAGTACCATCAATGTCTACCGACACCCCAGTCACACAAGAAATTACAGGAACTATCTTACCATCTGCGATCTCTACTTCTAAAGGAGTAGTAATCACAGTAACATGTAGTTTCAACTTATCACATAAAGATATAAATATGAATGATCTATTTGCACCAGAATCAAATAACACACGGGCAGGCACAAAGTTTACAATAAACATACCCGTGATTACATCACTGTTTTCGGCGGCTTTAGTAACAGTCATCTTGAAGGCTCTCCCTTCCGCAGAAGGTGCGGCCTTTCGCTTCTGACCTGCAGAAGACGATCCCCCAACAGTGGCTACCCTTTGCCCCGTCCCTGTTGATCTTTGCTTTGTGCATGCCCCAGACCGATGACCCTCCTCGTGACAGTTCCAACACACATTGGTCTTGAACCGACATGCAGATGGCTCGTGACCAAACTCTTTACATCTTACACACCGTTTAGTTTGAGATGTGCAAGGACCTATATGACGAGACTTACAAGGTCCACACCATGGTTTTCCTTGATTTGACCCTGAGCCTCTTGACTTCTGATCATTCTTACCCTGACCTCCCTGCCATTTACCTTTCCCTTGATTCCCTCCAGATTTGTGAAATGACCCTTTCTCACGATTCATTTTTTCTCGGGCTTTTACATCACCCTCTGCAGCCCTGGCTATTCTAAAAGCTTGTACCAATGATGTTTCCATTCGGGTGTTACCCTGATACTCAGGCAACAGGGCTTGAACGAAATGGTCAATTTGAGAAGGTTCATCAGGAACCCACTGTTTGGCGAATCTCAACTTTTCATTAAACCTTGAAATTAACTCATCAACCGACATTTTGTCATCCTGCACCAAATCCAAAAACTCCCGCTTCACCTTGGATAGATCATAAGTATTACAGAATTGTTCACAAAATTTACTCTGAAATTGATCCCAAGTAACAGAGTTCACAACTTCCCTAGACAAATGAGCAGTTAAATAACCCCACCATGCTGCAGCTTGACCTTTCAGTCTCCGAGTTGCGAATTTCACCCTATCATACTCCTCACAATTGCATGCATCTAAAGCCTTCACCGTCTCCCTTAACCAATTCAAAGTATCAGTAGGGTTAGAGCTTCCAGAATAATCCAGAGGTTGACAATCCATAAAATCTTTATATTGCCCTTTCGGCTTAAAGCCTCCTTGAGTTGGGTACCAAGGAATGAAAAAGTTCTGCTGTTGGGGTTGGTGCTGTTGTTGAGGTTATGATACAGGTGGTAGGGTAACAAACGGTAAAGAACCAAATGGTGTTGACACTGTATTGAATGGTGCAGCAAAGTAAACAGGAGGTGGTATCGACTGGGTAAATACAGCTGACTCTCGAGGCATATGAAGGGTCTGAGTTTGCTGAGATGACTGAGTCTGTTGTTGCTGTTGTTCCAACTCTTGAACCCGATCTCTCAAAGTTTGCAGAGTATCTTCCAATTGCAGCACATAATCTTGCTGATCAGATTCACCATTATGTGAAGTACCAACTCTGTTGTGCTGTTCATTAGCTGCGATGGAGAATTGATTATTTCTTCTGGGGGATGCAGGGGTAGTTGTCTGGTTCACGTTATCAGCCATATCTATTCTATACACAACATCTCACCAGTTGTTAGATATAATCCGTTAGTATAAACACACTAACCACCCTCAAAGCTATACTACTAATTACCCACCCTGGGAATACTGGACTGACCAGAGCCTCGGTTCGAGTATTGCACAAATCATTCATGCAAATCCTCAAACCAAGGCTCTGATACCAATTTGTAACACTGTACCTTTTAAACATATATTATATAGCATGCGGAAGCTAATTACATATAATTACTTTTGAAATACATAATAAATATAAACATTTGATCTTGTTTTATACAAAACAACTACAGTGTTAATTTCCAAAATAGGCTCTAATCAAAATCTTTGACATCAGAGTTATGGTCGGTCCAAAATCTCGGTCTTCATTATCCACAAACTCACCACGGAGTATCATGGACAACAATAGTAGCACCCTTGAATACAACTAATGCAAATCAACCTGTGTGCTAATACTATATATCCCAAAACCAGGCCCAGCCAAAAATCCCCCACGCTGATCTCCAAAATTAACATGTATACATATTCAAAATCAAGACATACAGTCCAAGGAGCAAGTAATAATCAGGATATCATATCCTGTATATCCGAAGATATAAATCCACTCACCACAGTCGGCAAGGCTGTAGCACACTCAGTTGTCTAACTTACTGAGTCTTCTCAGTTCCTGAGATTAAGTAAACACAAATCAGTATTTCATTCACAATACTGATTTATAATAAATATCATATGTAATCATACATCACATTTTATATTCTCATATATATATAGCATGTATATCGAATTATAATTTGATTGTTAAGAATAACTCTTAAAATCCCAAAATCCGATTAAGTCCATTTCCGATTGAAGTCGAATTCCGAGTGAAAGGCCAATTCCGAGAAATGAGCAATTCCGATTAACATCAATTCCGATGAAATCATAGTTAAATTCCAAGAATATGCACATTCCGAGCAAAGGCCAATTCCGAGTAAATGGCACATTCCGATCAATCATGATTCTGATAAAAATAGAATTCCGAGCATAAAACAATTCCGAGTAAGGGCAATTATACAATTCCGATTAAAGTGTTAAGGCCACAATTCATCTTGATCGGAATTTAATACAATTCCTATCAAGTTACCCGAAATCATCTCTAATTCCGATCCAATTGGTCGGAATTCATCAATTCCGCCTAATTCAAATCTCAATTCCGACTGATTTGTGTGTTCTTGCCAAATTCGATTTCTAACTCAATTTCCTTACTGATTTTAAGCATGCAATCAATTTAAATTTCCAGAAATCATTCTAAGCATGTAATGAACATAATCTATCATCAAAATCTAACATGCATACATCCTAAGATCATCAAATCACCAAGAAACAATCGGAATTCACCCTAAATTCTCAAAATCGAATACAATTAACAATTAACAATTTTGGATACGAGATCTAACCTTCTGGATCGATTTATATCAGAATATCAAATCACAATTCAAATTTAGCAAGTTAAAGATGAATTCTCTATTCTTTTCTTTCTTCTTCTTCTCGGCCGTAAACAAGCAAACACACACACACACACAATTTGATTCAAATGCATGTAATACTTGGGTGATGGTGTTATGTGTGGTTATGTGTCTCAACCGAGACACCTCATAACCCACTCACCATAATTAACTTATTTTAGTCATTTTCTTATTTAAATAATAATTAAACAATTTAAATTTATTAATAATACACAATTAATTATCATGCATCACATAAAGATAATTAACTCACATAATCAAGCATAAATCCCAAGGTTAATTTCAGTAATTACCATATTAGTGCTAAGCCGGTTGAGAGGGTGTTACACTATTGCCCAAATTGTCACGCCTATTGGCGTCGCCCCTAATGGTGTCGCCCCTATTGCCAAAATGTCGCCTCTAAGGTAAATGCAGATTGCAACAACTCGAGAAGTTGATCAAATGAACTATCAGTCCATTTATTGTTCACCTTGATATGCATCAACTTTGCTAAAAAGTCTAACGAAGAAAACCAAGTACAACCAGGATATAATTCTGCATTGACTTCCTCTAACAGCTCACGAAATCCGTCATCAACAATGCTACCCTCCGTATCCGAGTTTCCGTCATCGTGGTTGGTATAACTTTCCCTCAACTCCCCCATAACGTCTTCGATAACGTCAGTCATCTCATTTCTTGGAGCTACATCATCTACAACAGGAGGAGTTAGGGTTTCACCATGATAGATCCACGTAATATAACGCCGGGAGAAACCGAATCTTTCTATATGAGCTTTCATTAACGAAATTTCTACAAACCTATTGTTTACACATTTACAACATGGGCACCTGATTAAACCTCTAGTGTCGACGTATGCTTCAGATCTCTCGACAAAAGACTCAAGTCCTTCACAAAACTCTGAAGAGTTACGATTTTCTATAGCAGTCCAGGTTTTATCAATAGGCATGATGAAACTGAAATAATAGTTAGGGTTTAGTGTTTACTCTACAAGAACTAAAAGTCAATAACAAAATCTAAAGCCTCGATGTGAAAATAAAAGAACAATTGATAGAGTATTCACAAGGGTTGGCTTCTAAACCCACTTTTTGAATACCTTACCTCTTATGTGAATGTATACTACACAATTGGTTGTTTACGAAAAATTTAGCAGCATTTCCCCTTAGCCCCCAAGTATATATATAAATACATACCCGAGAGGCAAAGAAGAAATGACAACCGAATATTTCTTAAACAAACAATTATGTAATACACATTCACATCCTAAAAGAGATATATGGTCTTCCGGTGTTATATGATTGCAAGCTGCAAATCTACAAAAAAAACTATTTGGGCTCGCTTCACCTAAGGCTAGAACACTGGATAATATATACATAGCTGACATGTAACACCCCCGGCCAAGGCGCTTACCGATCTCATACCGGCGCTACCATCTACCGGGCATGTCAGGTCTGCAGCCCAATACACCCCAACCCTTCCCTCTGATCATTATCCAGAGTAGGTTTTTGCCATGGTTAGAACCCATGACCTTTTATATCACTCTTTCCAGAGTGATATCACCAATCGAGCTGCAGCGACGGAGGAGGCACGCGACGGAGAAGACGCAGGCGTCTTCGTTCGAACGAGAGTACGTACACAGGGGAGTCGTAAAATAAAGGGAGGGTAAATACTAAAGACGGCTGAACAATATACTAGGTTTAGAATTTCATGGGCTTTAGTTGCGACCCAATAGGGGCGACGAGCCTTTTAGGGGCAACTACGAAAAAACAAGAGGGAAAACTTGCCGGGCTTCTGTAAAAAGGCAATAGTGACGACACTAATAGGGGCGACTTTAAGCAATAGGCGTGACACTACTGGGTGTCGCCCCTATTGCCTAAAGTCGCCCCTATTAGTGTCGCTCCTATTGCCACGATTTCTTGTAGTGCAATGGCTCAAACGTTTGAGGCAGTTGACCTGTGTCCGTCGATCTGTTGCACTAAAAGGTTGGGTTTCAAAACTTTGGTAGCAGGGGCGGAGACAAGGGGTGGCTGAAGGGTGCTTGGCCCCCTCTAATGATCCCACAATCCTTTGTATTTTATAAGATTAAGTCCAACACACACACACACACACACACACACACACACACACACACACACACACACACATATATATATATATATATATATATATATATATATATATATATATATATATATATATATATATATATATATATATATATATATATTAACCCTCCTAATAATAGTCAATTAATAAGACAAGTGTCGGTTAAAACATAAAAGGCGAATAGAAGGCTCGAAGTGACGATTCTGATATATGAAAGAGCTTTCTCAGCATGAAAACTATGAAAACAAGGTTTCATAATAGCATGAAAGATATTATCTTTAAAATAGTTTGGTTATTTACATTGAGAGAGAGATTGCTCATACCTTATCTACAGACAATATAATAGATGATTCTATTCAAAGAAACCAAACCGCGTCCAACTACAAACACACGAAGTATGATTTCTTATCGTTAATTTTTGGTTTCATTGAAGTTTTATCAAGATAAAGCATTCAACTATTCGAGTTAGTTTTTTAGTTAATATTATGCTTGTAGCACATTAATTCATTACAACCGAATTAGCGAATGTGAGAAAACTTTAATGGCAAAGCTTAAGTGTTGTTTTAACCAACGAGTTTCTTGCTTTTAATGAACTTTCATTATTTGTTTATCTAGACAGATAATTAAACTTTTTTATGTTGTTCATATATATGTGTATCAATAGATAAAATAAGACTATCCCCCCGCTATACTAAAATCCTAGCTCCGCCCCTGTTTGGTAGTAAATACACAAGTTAAATATGAATATTTTTACATAATAGTAATCAATTTTGACCAAGTGTTCCACTAAAATTACCACATCTTTAATTCATATTAGAATACTTTTCAAATTTTGTTATTATTCTATGAATTTTTCACAATTAAATAACACTGCTAACATATATCCAAGCCATAATCCATCTTATGAAAGAAATCGTTCACAAAATGCCACCTTGTCAAGGTAACCAATAAACAATTTTCATCAAAACAAGAATTTTAATATGTTTTGAGATAAACAAAAATTGTCAAATTAACGTGTAACTGCTACATTAAATGCCATGTTAGCTATAACGTTAAATGTCATGTATATAGTATATATAATATATAATATATTTAAGGGAAATTATTGCAGAGTAAAACATTAAGTCTATCAAAGGGCTAAAAGCCTAGTAGTATTTAATGTTGTGGAGTACGTAGTGTCCCCTTCTAAATGTTATAAGTTTAAGTTTCGTTATAAACAACATAGTTTAAGTCTAATTTTTGCCTTTGTGTTTTTTGTTTTTGAATAGCTAAACATATTATCATCTTTAAAGTTTCTTTGATTAACTTGTCTCTGTAATATTCAGCTTATTCATTTTTATTAATATAAATTTAAAAATATTTGACCGATTTCACATTTAATAGGTCAAAATATCTTCATTTTCTTCAACCCTTAACTAAAAAAAAGATATCTCGTAGAGTAATGGCACCAATGGTCCTTTAACTATCTCATAGTTGCAGATTTAGTTCTTTTTTTTTTAAAAAGTTGTAAGGATAGTTCTTTAAGTGCCCAAAAGTTGCACCCATAGTCCTTTTTAATATTTTCCGTTAATTAGGTTTGTTAGTTTTTGTAAATTGACTATTCTACCCTTATCCTTATTTTTCATTATTTTTCTAATAATTATACAATGATAATATTTAGAGTTAATTGCACAAGCAACCCTACCACTATCATAACCTCCCCCTTTCTTCCTCTCATCTCCGTCAAACCCTACCACATCCTTACTCCCCCTTTCCTTTTCTCATCTCCGTAAAACCCTACCACTGCCTTACTCCCCCTCACCGACTAGTCATCCGTACCACCTCTGCCGCCGCCTGAGCTACTACCGCCACATCGACCATTGCAGTTGTGGCCGCAGCAAGTGCAATCGTGTGCTCGTTTGGATCTTCATTCTCCTTCAAATTATGATTATGATGATGATGATTATGATGGAGTGAAGTTACATCGAAAGATACGGATGTATTGCGACCGAGAATTAGTTGGCGTGATTTTACAAAATTCCACCTTCGTTTTAATTGCTTATTAGGCTCTGAATGGGATGGTGGTGAGTCGGTGGTTTTGAATCCCAAGAGTGATTTGAAGAATTGTGACGCCTTCCCCATTTTATGTTTTGGTTACCGTCAGCTAGCGGACTAAGAGTATCTCCGGCGAGTAGTAATTTGTTGGGGAAAGCTTTTTAGTGAGAGAAAAAGAGTAGCATGTGCGTGCGTGTGTGATAGTGAGAGTTTGTGTGTGAAGGGTGTAGGTATGGTTGCAAGTATGGCCGGTTGCTTGTGAAGTCAATGGGAACAAATCTGTTGATCGTGGAGTAGTATGAGAGTTGTTCTTTCTTCTTGCTTCCAATGATTTATCTCTGCAAATCTTCACCTTCATGTGTGATTTAGGGTTTTTCACTTGTTTTTGCTTATGTTTATCTTTGTTATTTAGGTTTTTTTGTGTAATTGGTGGTGTTTTTGGTGGCGTTCCGGTGGTGATGGGTGGAGGAGGTGGGGGAGGCAGTGTATCTAGGTGAAGGGTGGAGGAGGGGTGGCTCAAGTAAGTGGGAGAGAGAAAAGTGTGTGTGTGTGTGTGTGTGAAAGAGAGAAAGAGAGAGAAGAGTGTGTGTGAGAGAGAGAGAGAGAGTTGACAGACTTGTAATTAATGTTTATTTAAAAAAATTAAAATATTATTTAAATTAAATAAATTCTTAAAAAATGGTAAAAAGACCTAAATACCCTTAACTTAACAGATTTGATAAACGAAAACCTTAAAATGACCATGGGTGCAACTTTTGAGCACTTAAAGTACTATCGTTGTAACTTTATGAAAAAAAGGACTAAACTTGCAATTAAGGGTATCCAAGTGACTTCTTTTTTCTGTTTTAGGTTTCGAGGTAACTAAAGATTGACCAATTACACACTAAAAAGTCAACGTATCACAAGAAACAAATCAAAAGGGTGCTTAGACATACCTTAGGCCAAGAGTAAAACATTTTCCAACCCAAACTAATCCAAATACCACCTCAGCTTCCATATCAGTTTTTCTTACTTTTTTTCCCAACCCAAACTCAACCTAAAACTCAAGTAGGACCCAACCTTCAACCCAAATTTTTTCCCAAATTTTATTTTTTTATTTAATTATACATTTATATATCAAACAAAATAAAATATTATTAATAAATTCTATAAAATTAAAAAATAGCAAATAATAAAAATAAAAATTTCATTAATAATAAAATAAAATAAAAATTATAAAACTATAAATCGAAATTAATAAATAATAAAAACATCTACTCGTCTTCGTTTTCGGAAAGTTGGATACGTGAAATATGCTCTACCAAATCCGACCGAAGGTTATTATGTGTGTCTTGGTTTTCCACTTCTCGTACGTTCACCGCGCGTGCTTGTTCACTTATTTGTGTCTCGATATCCGATGATAGAATGCCGTTCGGGTATAAACTACAAATGGCATGGTCTTCGTCTTCAAGTATCATATTGTGTAAAATTATACAAGCATACATGATGTTTCCTAGTCTTCGTGGATGCCATCAGCTATAGAGTAAAGGTTTAGAGATTATACCAGTGGATTGTTATAGGGGGGATATAAAGCTACTGCACCCGTGAACCCGGCTGCTAGACCACCTAAAACAATACCCGCAACAAACCGTCGCGTGCTGTGCGTTTATGCCTCAAAACCGCCACCGCTGCCACCTGCCCTAAGGCTACCGAGATTATTAAACCGCCGCAAAGGGTATCTCGGCGGAAGGTGTACCACTGGAGAACCGCCGCCGCAAAAGGTCGCTGCCGGCGGTGGTTTGTTTCTCGGCCGCCGATCGCAAAGAGAGGGAGAGAGAGTTTGTGTATTGCTTTTTTGAGGCTTAAGTGATTGTATGATTAATTAACAAGCTAATCCCTCTTATATACATATAAGAGTGGATTAGGCTTTTAAGCCCGACCCGAATCAAAAACTTTGATTTAGTTGCAAAAACAGTCCTCGTAGTTTGATTAATATTTATTAATTAATAACACTTTAACCGAACCCTTTAATTAAATATTTAACTAATATTTAATCTCCCAAATAATAAATAACTATTTATTATTTATTTTCTTGATAATTAATTAACTATTAATTATCACCACACAAGGTATTATTCTATTATTTTGGTTCGAACTGGGTGTGCAGCCGTTTGACCCTTTAGTGCCTTATAGTTCTCGGATATGACGCCAAGTGTACATTATCTATGCACACAATATATCATTTAGTTGAGTCGGTCTTCCCATGGGGTCACGGGTCAAACAGTTCGATTGGCGGGTCAACCCGGTTTCTAGAATTTAAATTTTTTGAAAATATATAATTATATATGCATATGTGTGTATGTATGTATTTATGTATGTGTGTGTATATATATATGTATGTATATAAATTTGGAAAGAATTACAAATCTTTCAAGAAACTAAATAATATATCAAGCATTCAAGAAGTTAACAAAATCGAAAATTCTGTCGAGAGGACTCACAACTTGTTTTTAGGGTTTTTGTTAAGTGAGTTTTAAAGTGTCGAATTTTGAGGTAACTAAATTGCCGAGCTTTTATGTGTTAAGAAAATATTAAATTGAAAAGGATGAAATTGGGTCAACCGGGCCAAATCAACCTGGGTCAACCAGTTCAACCATAAACCCGGACGGATCGATACGGGTCTAAAATGACCAAAAACCCGGTGTATATTGACCCGGTCTCCTCTCCAGGTCACAGGTCAACCGATCGGACCGCCCGTGTCAACCGGTTTTTAAAACATTGCCTAGTATATATATTGAACCATAGTAAATGATATAACAAAAGTTTTCAACGTACATGTAGAGCATGGTTCCGGTGATGGTTACTAGCACCAAAACCATGCTAGAAAAGTGGAAAGTTCATGACGGGAAAGAAATAGAAGTCTTCGAAGAAGTTAGAGTGTTAACATCGGATGTTATTTCCAAAACTGCCTTCGGAAGCAGTTATTTAGAAGGGAAGAAAATCTTCGATATGCTGATAAAGTTAACACTTATCATTTCAAGAAACTCCCAAAAAATTCGGCTTCCTGTCATCAGGTTAACCAATCGGACTTCTTAGCAAAATCTTGTTATATAAGTCATTCTAGTAAGCTAACGTTTTTGTTCCTGAAGGAATTTTATTAAGAATGATGATGAAATAGAGTCAGAGAAGCTTGAACAAGGAATCAAAGATTGCGTCACTGAGATCATACAGAAAAGAGATCAAGAAAACATCGGCGGCACCATCACGAAGGATTATCTTGGAGTCTTGCTTCAGGCTTCTCGTGATCAAGATGATCTAAAAAGAATCTCTTTTGATGATATAGTTGATGAGTGCAAAACATTTTATTTTGCTGGACACGAGACAACTGCATCTTTACTTGGATGGACTATTTTTCTTCTAGCAAGCCACCACGAATGGCAAGAAAAAGCTCGAACAGAAGTGTTCAATATTATTGGGAAAACAGACCCTAATCAAGATTCAATCACAAGACTCAAAATTGTAAAAGAATTAACCCTCATAGATTCTTACATCGATACTAGGCGGGTGTCTGGGACGATTGCTTTTAAAATATATCTTGCCAATAGAAAACACAGTCATCAATCTTGCATAATTTGGAGCTGAGGTTGAGGCAGGGGCTTATCAATTGATAATCTTAGACCCAAGCCATAAACTACTTGAAAAGTCTTTTATTTTGGGGGCTTATAGGGGAATATGTTTTTAATAATCCCATCAAGATTTATAATCCTCTATAAGCCTGTTACTTAACACACCAAATGTCCCAAACACCCCTTAACACAATTTTCTGAAACAATTGATACAAGAATTTAAGATTCAAAGTACTTCCACTACTGATGACACATTCACTTGTTTTCTTTGATGTTATTGGTTTTTTTCCAGATGAACATGATCATTGAAGAATCTTTAAGATTATACTCTCCAACTCCCGCATTAAAAAGAAGAGTCGAGAGTGAAGTTCGATTAGGGGAGATGACCCTACCACCTAACATGGAATTAAACGTTTGTCTACTAGCGGTTCACCATGACCCCAAAATATGGGGAGATGATGTTCATCTGTTCAAGCCTGATAGGTTTGAAGGAGGCACAGCTAAAGCAACAAAAAACACACCTGCATCATATTTGCCATTTGGGTTTGGACCGCGGACTTGTGTGGGTTTAAATTTTGCAATGACGGAAGCTAAGATTGCTCTTACAATGATTCTGCAGAGATATAAGTTTAAGTTGTCACCAAATTACCTTCACTCTCCCACCCAAGTTATCATGATTAAACCTCAATACGGAGTTCAAGTCATTCTTGATGCTCTCTAAACCTTAAAGTGCTGTCAACTAATAAGACCATGAGCTAGCATCAAAAATAATTTGAAAGGAAAGCTACATGTTTATATTTAATCTTCTTTGTGAGATATACAAAGAACAATAGAGACTACGCGATAAAGATACATATCATAAATTCGAGGTGACGTTGTTGATCATATTTAGTCATTTTTGTATAACTTTCGAATTTATGTATTTCTTTTATTAAATCTGATAGTTTTTCTTATTTTTTTCCATATGGTGTAATGCCTTTTTAATTAATTCATTGTATTTATATTTTATATAACTTTCAATCTATTAATTATATGTGTTTTGTAGAGAAACAAGCATTAAGCAACCGCACTACATTGCGGAATAATATAAAAGAAAAACGTTTACACTTTACACTACTTAAGTGTATACTATTAATTGGTTACTGTAATAATATTTATCTTTTATATTAATTATTTTCAGTATGGTATAATAAACACTTGCATATAAAACAAAACCTATAAATATAATATTATATTTTTAATAAAATAGACTAATTAGTACATTAGCTAACCAAATTAATAGTATTAAGACATAATAAAAAAATGCTTTTAAAAAAAATACATAATAAAAATATATATTATGCTTAACAGAACATAGAAGATCGTAACTTAAGCTCATGAACATTATAATCGATACAAAGATGATCACCATTAACGCTAACAGAACATAGAAGGTCGTAACTTAAGCTCATGAACATTATAATCGATACAAAGATGATCACTATTAACGCTAGAGATCATTTCGCTTCATTTTACCTCGTTAATGTTATATACATAAAGAAATAAAATAGTAATTTTATTATCTTTATCTAAAATAATAAACTATTTTTTAACTGAAAAGTGATTAACACAAAAAAAATAATGTGTGAAATTAGAATAATAAAATAATATATTTAAAAGGAAAGATAATTGATTTATATAAACAGTAATATAAGTAAATAATTTGACTAAAACAGGAAAAAAGCTATAAATGAAATTATATGTTACTGGTTATTAGTAAAGAAAAATAAAAAAATAGATAAAAGTTAGTAATAGTTATTAAAAAATGAAAAAGAAAAAGAATAGATGGAGTAATATATTATTATAAAAAAACTAAACACGAAAAGTATGTTATTAATAAATAAAAGAAGATATAGAAAAATACAAAAAAGAAAAGTGCTAGAAAAAACATTTAATAATGATTGTTATTAAATTAATAAGAAAATCCAATAAAATGATTAGAAAAAAAAAAGAGGAAAAGGAAGAGTTCAGATGGCAAAAATCGAGAAGGCAAAGAATAGAGAGGAAAATAAAAAAAGTTGGACGCAAGAATAGAACCCCAAGTCCATGTGGAAATGGGGTATGATGTCTACCACTTAAGCTAGACTAAAATTTGGTTATCTCTGGTTGACATCTTCTATATAGATTATACGGCGCAAATTAGTATTTCACGGTTCATGACGCACAATAAGACATTTACAATTGTATATATTATAAATAAGAAATTTAAAAAGGTGGATTCTACTATGACATTCACCACTAGCGAAAGTCAGTAGTAATGCTAGTGTGATAGTTAGTCATAGCAGTTATGATATTCACCCATAGAAGTGTTGTCAACTCCTTAAATATTATAAAGAGACCCATTGAATATCACGAGTTTAGTTTATTAAACTTGTGAAGCAAGAGAGAATTGGTGAGAGAGCGAGGTTGAGCGTGAGAAAGAGTGAGAATGCAAGTCGCAAAGGGACGAGAGTCGGTACAGTATAAGAATCAGGCTATTCAAAGAACTTTAAATCAAGGGTATCTTCAATAGATCAAGTCTTTCTTCTTCTATAAGTCCGAGAGACTTGGAGCATGGAACATATGAGACGGATCTTCAGAAGGTTTGGACGAGTGGTGGATATCTATTTGTCAAGCTGAAGGCTCAAAAGTGGTTTAAAGTTCAGCTTTGTGAGATATACAAAAATATGGGATCCAAAAGACAATATATCTGAAAGTGTTTAAGGCTTGTGAAACGTAACAATTCAAAGTTGGGTTTGTTGAGTAATGTCTCACATTGAATGAAAAAGTGACTTTATAATAAGTTTATAAAGGGTCATGGGCTACTCCTCTCATAACCAATTGGTTTTGAGTGGAACCCCACAAACTTACAGGGCCTGTTGTACAAATTAATTATGTAAAAATGGACTTTTGATATTTAAATGAAATTGTGAAGTTAAAAGTATTTAGTATGTCTAATTATTTAGTACTTGGAAATTGAAGAAAATTAGAATAAATAACAAATAATTATATGGTATTTTTCATATAATGATTTTCAAATATATTCTCATTTGAAATTATATGAATTATATGAATAAACCTTAAGTACGTAGGATAAAGATACCCACTTTTAAAATAAGAAAAATTTATTTTCTTGTATTTTTTTCTTCCCACTTCATTCTTCTAGTTAACTAACAATTGACATGTGTAATATATGCACTAATTTTCTTTCCTTATCTTCTTTAATTTTGACATTCGTCTTGATCATGTGATTAGGAATATTTGGTAACATAATATAGAGCTTCTATTAAGATAAACTAGCATTAAGTCGGTTATCCCCTAATGATACGCGCATAACACACACGCACACCTACACCTTCATCTCTTTGTGCATTTGTGCCTGGAAGACGGATCTGGAGAGATAGGTAGCTTCAATCAAGCTTTAATCTACAAATTTTAGATCATTCCAAGCTTTCTTAATCTGCTAATCATCCAAGAACCTTGTTGGTATTCATCTAGTGTTTTAATATTCTTGAGGGGTTAGTAGAAAGATATTGTTGGGCTATGTTGGATATAGTTCGTGATTATAATATGTGATACTTGTAATGTGTTTCTAGACCTTTTAAGAACTCAAAGAACATTGAATCATTGACCCTAACTCATAATATATTGAGTTTGGGATAAAACCTATATGGATGGGTCAAATGGTCGATTTTGAATTGAATAGTGCTCCATTACTTTTAGTTGGTAAAAATGATGTTCATACGTGTAATTAGATGTTTAGAACATTGGCAAAGCAATGGAATTCGTTTTGATTCAAGTTTGCAATTTTTGGGGTTTAAAGGGTGTTGGAATAAAGTACTGGTCGAATTGTCCTGGTTTGCATTTTTGGTGTTCACAACCTCTTTACGGGTTGTGAGAAAGTCGTGAAGGACGTACTAGGGCTTGAATTGGGTTAACAGTCCATGGAGATTAGTTATGAAGAGCCTTACAATTGGCTCATAGGTCATGAGTAGGTCATGAAAGAACCTAAAGATGAAAAGTTAACCATTGAAAAGGCTGCTTGTGTAGACCTTCATGGACTGTGAGTCCATGAGGGTTTCTTGAAGAGTCGTGAGGATCCACTGACCAATATTGTTTTGCTATCTAATTCATACAATCATTATGTATTGACATTTAGTGTAATTTTAGGTTCTTAGATAACACTGATTTGTCATGACCACACGTTTACAACGATCGAGATAAGTACCAATTTTTCTAAGGGTTGCACTAATGTGCGTCAATAACTCAATTACATGAATAACCAATGATAAAAGGTATGTATGCCTATAAGTACGAATTTATATGGTTCTTGTTCAATGGTTAGAGCCTAGGAATCACCAATGCCATTTTAAATTTCCCATAAAAACAAATAGATCATGTTCACCAATGAAAAACTCCACGTTTTATTTTATTATATTTGATATATATAAAAGTAAAAGAAGAAATACAATTGAATGTTAGATTTGAGAAGGAAATACGAGTAATAAAAAAGGGAATAAGTTATTGGCAAAAGATATATGATGATGATGGTTTTTAAAGTAATGGATAAATATTAAAATAACAAAATTATTATTTATTATACAGATATGTGAGTATGATAAAATCTAACATAAGTGTTGTAGCAACACATATCATTTTTATATAAACATTAATTCATCAGTTTAACCTTGTTAAATCAAGAACTAAAAACTGTTTGCATCGTTCTAAATCAATTTCATAGGCCTTACAAATCGGACCGGATTTGTGTTAAATCATTTCAAGTATAATTATAAATACATACAAAAGGAAGGAAATTTTTTTGTTTTATATGGTTTTTGTCTTTTTGTAAGATATTATTATTATTATTATTATTATTATTATTATTATTATTATTATTATGGGTTAATATCCTCTCATGTTTAAGTCCAACATGACCCATCATGTTCTCTCTCACAAACATGATGGTGGGTCCCTTATATTAGTCAATAATTGGCCCCCTTTGTAGGGTCCACTCTCATTTTTGTGAGAGAACATGATAGATCATGTTTGCCTAAACATGAGAGGATCTTCACCCTATTATTATTATTATTATTAGTATTATTGTAGTAGTAGATTATTTATATTAAAAACAACTTAGTTTATTACAATAGTTGTTTATATTTATATGACCGAAGTCAAAGATAAAAATTGGAAGCCTTTTTAATTATTTTTATAAAGTTGTTTAATCGTATTTTATTAATAATTTAAATAACAATATAACCTTACAGTAGACGAGATATTATTTTTATCCGTCACGAAACGCGGGTAATATTTACTTGTTCATTTAAAATCTTAAGTTAAATGACTTCTATATTATAATTAGTTTATTACTAAAAATCATATTATAGATTATAGATTATTTACTATTTATCGTTCGTATCATATTAAATGACTTAAGTCGTGTTCTATCAATAATAATCCATTTTTCAACGCAATTTTTTCTTTTTGATTATTATAAAAAAAATTAATTCCAGGTAAAAATGAACAGATCCTTTTGTGCGTGAGAAGACGGAGAAAGAAGAGTCTCAAAGACGGTAACATCTTCAATGGCGTATGTCGAAAGAGGTGCTTTCGATATCCCTAAATTCTGTATATTTTCATCATCACGTTATATTTTGTCGTTAAATCTATGAATATCTGAAGTGTTGAACTTCTATTTTCTTGTTTTTCGCGGCTGATTTTACCTCAGTTGTTGATTATTGGTGCAAAATAAAGATTCCCCGATCAAATAACCTGGATAAGGAGATCAATTTGAAATTGAAAACTGTTCTCTTATTGAATTAGGGCTTATTTGAAGCATTTGATATCATTAAATTGGTAGGGCACGGAGTTAGATCCTTTCTAGATTGTCTTCTATCTTATTATTCGTAGATAAATTGCAGGCTGACGCCTAATCGTGTTGAAATTCCGATTGAAATTGGATTGCTATTGATTTTTAAATGATACCGAGCTAATTCTTCCTAATCGTGTATAGATTCCCATTGAAATTGAATTGCTGGTCCATTGTTTTCCCCCCTCTAAATGGCAATTAAATGCTTCTGATGTCTAAACATTTTTACTTGTGATATGTTTTAATTCCGCTGGGTTAAAAAGACCTAAAATTTAACTTTGACAAAGTCCATTATCCTACTCACTGTACACAAATCTTTAATGCATTCTAATGAAGAAAAATTAGAGTGGGCGTATCCATGGAGGAAGCCGATGGCTTCAGCTGATGTGGAGGGTTCAACCCCTCGGGAACACCATCGCCAACCCTTGGGTGGTGGTGGGTTGGGAACCCATCAGGTCCACAAACCCAATGGCTCTCTCTCTCACCTCTTTTTTTTTTTTTTTTTTTTTTTTTAATATAAAAATTTTAAGGTTTGTATTGGGTTGGATGTGGGGTTGTAGGATAAGAAAGGGTTGGAGGTGGAGAATGATGTGGATGCTGATGTGGCAGTGATTTTGGTTGGGTAAGTTGGGTTGGATGCTAATGGTCTTAGCGGGTGACCTTAGCATCTCTAACCCAACACTCTATAATTAACACTCTATCTCTAAATTTTGTGGGCGCATTCACTCTAAATAATTAACTCCAACCCAACACTCTATAATTAACACTCTATCTCTAAATACTCACTAAAATTAAAGATAACATTTCATATTATTTACTTTACATTTCAATTTAAATATTTTACATTAGAAAAGAAAATGCATTAATTTAAAAGACAAATTAAAAAACATAATAATTAAAATACACTAATTTTCCGAATTTGAATATTCATCCCATAAATGATCAATAAATGATCAATTATCCTTAATTTCGAAGCTCAAAATGAGTTTCTAAATGTTCAAAATAAATACATTAATAGATAGAAGAAACAAAATTAAATAGAAAGTAATTTATTTAAGTGGGTAAATTAAATAGAAAGTAATTTATTAAAGTGGGTCTCATGGATAGAATGTTGAATCTCACACTTCATATTTGAAGGGTATTTTCCAACACTTCATATTTGAAGTGTTGGATGAAATGTGGTTGGAATGGTTTAACACTTCAAAATGAAGGGATAGAGTGTGGGTTGGAGATGCTCTAAGACACCTATGAAAAGAGTACACACTTTAAGTTAACCTAATAATAATGGATGTTTTATATTGATCCTTGGAAGGGTCAGACCTCAGAGCCTTCCATAGAGGGGGCATGGCTCCTTTGTATCTATAACATACATCCAAGGAGTGATCAAGTGTAATAAAGAACATGAAAGCAGTTTTTGGATCTCCTCTTGTATAATTTATGACAGTATGGCCTTATGCGTTATGTTCTTAACTTTTGCTTGGTACTAAAAGTGGTAATTTCAATCCATTTACCTTTAAATGGTTCAATCAGAGTCATGTTTTACCTTAAACGGGCCAAATAGTAGACAAACAAGTTTAATTTGTTTGAATGGGTTGAAAGACATCTAGAGTCCATTTTCTAATGCATAATGCCTCCTAAGTCATTTTTATTTTGAGACTTCTTTGATTATTCTTATAATATTTTTTGTTAATCATAATTTACACATATTCTTGTTGTTAATTGAAGAACAACTCAAGAAGAATCTTTATTGAATTAGGGTTTCCCATTACTGATTACAAGAAAAAAGGAAAAATGAGGAACTGAAATTACAACTGAATGATATAATGAATACACATACATTATGTTCTTTTTAAAATTGCTAACTCATACTACACTTACAAGTAACAAGAAATAACGTCATATGCCCCTTCAAGATAAGGAACTTAATTCGTTACCCCATGTAACTCTTAACTAAACTCAAGAACAACATAACAAGCTCCACCTTTCTTGAGTTAGTCACTCACATTCGATAAGTTTAAACATTTCTGAAACTTTCAACTAGATAAAGATTTTGTCAACATATCATCTGCATTTTCATCGGTATCCACTTTCTCAAGATCAAACAATTTTTGATTCTACAACATGCCTCATAAATTGCAATTTCACATTTATATGCTTTGACCTTCCATGATGTACCTGATTCTTTGATAAATGCAACGCACTTTGGTTATCACACCAAACAATAGTTCGATTTAACTTTATACCAAGTTCACTTATAAAGCCTTTTAACCACATTGCTTCTTTCACTGCTTCGATCAACACAATTTATTCCAATTTAGTAGTTGATAGTGCCACCACATGTTGTAGTGAAGCCTTCCAACATACGGTGCAACTGAACTCCTATAGACCTGCCCCGATTAATATCTTTAGCAAAATCAAACATTAGAAAATCCAACCACTTCAAAACCATGATTAAACTCTTTTCCATTTAACAACCCAACAGATATATCTGGACGTGTACATCCATTAGATACATCAAACTCCCAACCACATTGGAATATAGAACTTTTGACATAAAACTCACATCTTTATGCAGATTTTGGTGAGTCTTGAGTTGACAGCTTGAATTGTACACCCATTGGAGTCTACACACGTTTACATTTCTCCATAAAATAGTTCAATAACACCTTTTTAGCATAGCTCGATTGTGCAAGTTTCAATATTTTCTTCCCTCGGTCTCTATAAATTTCCATCATAAGTATTCTCTTTCCATCTCCCACTCTTTCATGTCAAATTCATATTTAAGAAGCTCCTTAGTATCATCTATTACTTCTCTTCTTCTGCATGCCACTAACATGTCATTATACAATAACAAGTATACAAACTCCCCTTCATAGTATTCTTTAAAGTAGACACACATATCATAGCTACTTCTCGAAAACACATGCTTCATTACGTAATTATCAAACCTTCGATACCACTGGCGAGGGACTGTTTCAATCCGTAAAGTGATTATTTTAAAGGACACACTTTATCCAATTCATTTGACACTTCAAATTGTGGAGGTTGGTTCAAATATATCTTTTCTTCCAATTCCCCGTGCAAAAATGCAGTCTTTACATCCAATTGTTCTAATTCGAAGTCTTCACATGCTGGCAAAGCTAATATAATTCGAATAGAGCAATGCTTAACAACTGGAGAAAATATTTCATTATAATCCGCTCCTGCCCTTTAAATGAATCCTCTGGCCACAAGTCTTGCTCTGTTACTTGGTACTTGTACTCCTGGTATCCCCTCTTTGATCATAAACAGCCACTCACAGCTGACCAACTTCTTATCAACAGGTTTATCAACCAATTCCCAAGTTTCGTTTTGATATAATGACATCATCTCATCATCCATAACTTGTAGCCATTTATCCCTCTCATGAGACTTTATTGCTTCATCATAGTTAAGTGGTTCACGACTATCACCATACTCATCAGCAGCGAATGCATAAGTTGCTATATCATCATTGCGACATCTCAGAGGTGGAATAATATGTCTACGAGTTCGATGTCTAGCCAATTGATATTCTCTAACAGGGTCTTGACCCCCCCCCCCCCCCCCCCTAATTAGGTTGACTCTCATCAATATTTATATCCTGACTACTTAATCCTACCTCAATTCAAGACCCATTTGAACCATTTACACATGGATCACCACCTTTATTATACATTACAGCTTCATTTGCACACGTCCCTGCTAATTATGACCTTCAGACGTATATCATCACATCTCCACAACCGATACCCCTTGACTCCGTCGGGATAACCCAAAAATACACATTTTTGTGTTCTTGGTTCCAATTTTCCGTGGTTTAAGTGAGCATATGTAATTCTACCAAACTCCCTTAAGTGACTATAGTCTGAGTGTTTATCGGACCACACTTCCATCGGGGTTTTATAGTTTATGGCACTATGGCAGTGGATGGGGATTTATTTACTAAATAAGCAGCAGTAGACACCGCTTCTGCCCAAAATAATTTAGGCATACCTGCATACCTGCACGTCCTTCCCTTTCGAGCTTCCCAAGTGAAAAATGACATTTCTACGTAACTTTGGAACATACCTCACATTTGTGAGTTCACATAATCACATCTAGACCCATCTTGCAACTTTAGAGTGACTTCTCCCACTTACTTAAATTCACATGGCCAATCATCACCGAGCATGAATATTTCCACCTCAACCTGTTGAAATATGATGACCCTATCTTCATCTCCTAAGATGACATCAATGTTTTCCCAATCAAGTACAAGCTTGTTAAACTCATCTACAGGATCTTCCAACGACTTACCAGGTACCAAATTGAACGTGTATAAACTTTTCTTGAGACACAATCGAGTTGCTAGGGACTTGGTCATGTAGAGCCCTTCCAATTTTGACTAGATACCTGCGGCTGTTGTTTTTTGACCGAGATAACTGCATAGTGTACATTAAACTATTAAAGGTGTTACCAAGGCTGCTCTAGAAGAGTAGAAGGTCAATTGTGCATATAGGATCTCTAAATGTGCAAGTTTTATGGTTCTGTAAGATTTCCTTTCCAAATTTTCATATGATTCTCATAATGCTGTAAAATAATCTAATCAATTAATTTACAGTGTATCGTTTTGTTTTTCACTTTAAATATTTGTTATTAACAAACAATAGAAATCTGATATGATGCCATATTTCTCTCTTGCATTTCTTTCATCCATCTGTGTGTGTGTGTGTCATGCATATACACTTGCACTATCTCTTGATTCTCTCATTAATGCACACAAGTTTTTCTCTCTGTTTCTTTTTTTTTTAAATGAATGTGTTAAACTTACATATACTTTGTGTTGGTTCCTCAGGCGTTGTGAAATCAAACCGTTCCATATGGCGGCTTAGAACGATCATCGATTTCTTTTGGGCAATCATCAATTTTATTTCTGTTTTCTTTGCCACTATGTTTTCGGTAATATTGATTCCTGAAATTTGTCACTTCAAACAGCCATTCTGTTCAATAAACAATTCACTCTATGTGTGATGCATTTGTAGATGGAAAAATCTGATGGTTACAAGAAACTTTCTGGCTCCAGCAAGAAATGGGGTGGCGGCGGCCCTGGTGGCGGTCCATATGGTGGTGGCCCACGTGGGCCACCACGTGGACTAGACAACGTTAGAGGGATAGACCACAGTATGTTATTTAGTTTTATATTTTTACCACTTGAATATATCATGATGCTTTTTGTGCCTCAATGCAGACTCTCTTCCTGCATGTGGATCCTGCTGCGGAGGTTAAATGGTTGCAGTTACAGTTTACATATTTTTTGATGCTCTCATCTTTGTCAAGTGATAATAATAAAGGTTCTGTAAGAAGTGTTCTCTTTGTTATTATGAAACTGTCTTGAACATTTCCTAAATGTTTATAATCTTTAATTCCTTGTTCACTTTGCGTATCTAAAGTTAATAACTTAGTATATAACATAGAATAATCAAAATCTGATAATCAGCTAGTCGGAAAACGAGCTGTATCATGTATGATGTTTTGTTTCGGGTGTGCTTTTGTTGTTTAAATTCTGATTAAATAATCAGTTTCACTAGTATCTAGACACTTGAAACTCATCATCTACCAAACTTAAAGCGTTCGAGCCATTCGTTGCTTTAAAAAGCATCCTCAATTACCATTTTATGCTGTTGATCTGGTTAAGTATCATATAGTTGTAATAGATCTTTACATTTTTTTAGTTTTTAAGTCATGACACCAGGGCCGGTCCGCAGAGTAGGCTAAAAATGCCCCAACGTGTAAACCTTATGATGCATTAATATTGTTTCAAACTTTGCTTAAATACATTAAGGTTGTAATATTCTTTATAAGAAGAAAGAGAGTCCAATCATAAATTTGGGATGCTTTTTATAAAGGTTTTATATTTTGTACACCATCAGCATTCACTAATCAAAATTCATGTGACTATATATGTGATATAAGTTCATAACTTCATGTAATAAATTCAGCGCTTCTTATCATCTTATGTCAAGGTGGGATAAATTGTTAAATTAACTAGGTATGCATATCAAATACCAATTGTCTAAAGAGGGGCATGATCATTTTTAATTAAGGGAATTTGCAATTAAAACAAATTAAGGTGCAGATGATACGGAAGCACTTGAACATACAATTAAGATTTCATAAATTATAATCATAGTTTTTTTTTTTTGTGTCTTCTATTTCTTGTTGCAACGTGAATATATTATATTAAGAATTGGACATGACTACATGAGAAAAAAGAAATTACTTAGCTATGAGAGATTAGAAGTTTAGAACAAACAAAACACAATTGATTTTTATTTTATTGATGAACCATATACAAACTTATTATCCTTTAATATTTGCAAAAGTAAAATAGATACGGGTTCACTGACCTTGGATGCAAAATCGATTCTCATTCACTGAACTCTTTTAGTCTCTTGCTGTGAAAATCAATTCTGAGTTTCTAATTCACACAACTTCGTGGTGCAATCCACTTATCGACCAAATGACCACTTCATTTAATCATATGCGTGCCCTAACTTTATGCAAAGACGATCCTAATCCTTTATTGTTTAAACTTCTGAATGATAGCTTGATAGAATTAGGATTTAAGTAATTAATTTCAAGAAAGTCTAAGATAAACTAAACTCAAAGTAAACGTTAATTGAAGGGGAGTCGAAGTATTAAAACTATTGATTTTTTTGGTGTGATACTCTCCATCTTTGCCTATTGGATTTTAGACGAGACGACGGTGATACCCTCATCTTTGCCTATTGGATTTTAGGAAGAAGAATGGAATGGAAAGTATAACTAATTGAATTTTGATATGTTGATTGGATTTTTTCGCACTTTCAAAAACTCTCTTGATATCTATTTCTCTCACCACAATTTCCATCACTATTGGGAATGGTGAAGCCACCTCGATACTTTGCTTCTCTGCCACCTCCTAGTCCCAGATCTTGCATCGACGTATTTACCTTTCTGTTAATTTATTAATAGCCTTAGTTCTATAGAAGTTTGACTAAAAATATGATGTCCCAGTAACATTTTGTCATGGGCCTGCGTAGAGCCAGCCCTGCATGACACCTACTGGTAGAACTGGAAAATTAAAAAAAATTATCTCAAGATTGTCGAGTGGTACATGATCTGGGTATAATATTACCATAAAAGGTATATCGTATACTATAGCATATCTTAACTTCTCTAAAAACCTATTTAAAAGGTGAATTTTGCAGATTCATTGATCGAGTATTTTTGTTATTATATTATTATATAAAAAATAACGGCAAAATGAGGTTGTAAAGACTTTAGTAGTGTTTGGTTGAATGTATAATATGAATTAGAATCAAATTCTAACCAATTTCTTTAATTATTTGATTTTAAGATATATTCCTAAATGATGAAAACACTCTCCATGCGAGGGATTTTACTTTTCATCTAAGATTGGATAGAATTCAATTTTTAATTATAGTTATGATTATAATATTTATTTTATTTCATATAATTATAGTACAATTAAACTAATTACAATTTAGAAAAAATAGGTATTATAAGAAACATAAATAATTATAGTACAATTTAATGTGGACATTTAATGGTCCATAAACGAACCAAGCTTTGGAACCATCCGTGATCACCCATTGTCACATTCGATACGTATATTATATAACTATCTTCGTTTATATTATTCGATAAATCCGACAATTTTTTATACAAAACGTGAATTATGTCTCATATGTGCACGCTCAAATCTTCTTTTTAACTTGGAAACACTTTCTAGCATTTTTGTTTGAGACGTTAATGGGTACAGAAAGTATCATTAGCTAGACAAAGGAGCTATGGACCACATATCCTTGTCATTTTAGTGATTGGTTATCTATTAGGCAACATATCGTTGTCGGAAAAACGCGACTTGGTCCTATGAGTTTATAAACGCAATTTGGGAAAGCATCCAATATGTCGTAAATTCATCACATTCAATTTTGTCCCGAATTAGTAAGGAAATTATTTTTTTAGTAGAATTTACGTAGATGTATTTATGTACATGTTGCACCTATAAATATATGTGCACAATCAATAATTTTATATGTATGTTTTAATGAGTTGTATTCAATATACTGATATAGTCCATCTTTTTTGTATAGTCCTGAGGGACGAATCTCAGCCACACGATCAACAAACCGTTTTCCGGCGATCCCACCGTCGGATCATCGTGATTTTTGGTGAGGGTGATCGGTTTTGACTCCCCTACAAGACTATGGAGCCTGATCGTCCTCATCATCCTCCATTAACGAGAAATCGAGCAAACTCCGGCCACCATGGCCGCCGCTGCAAAATCCGACCACCACGGCCGGAGTTAATGGTGGTGGCGCACATGGTTCAACTCGGTTTGATGAGAGGAGTCCAGATCTGGTCTCGGATTCGTCGTTCAATGCTTAAAAAAAGATTTGGAGTTAATGTCTCAGATCGGCGCCGACGAGGCCAAATTCGCCAGCTGCCGGAGCTGTTTAAGGTGGGGATGGTGGTGGTTCAACTTGGTTTGATGAGAGGAGTTCAGATCTGGTCTCAGATTCGTCGTTTGATGCTTCAAAAAAAGATCTGGTCGGCGGTGGTGGTGGTGGTGGCCGACAGTGTGCAATCACATGTGATTGCGTCGCCAGAGGAGGTGGCCGGAGGTGATGGTCGGTGGTGGTGGTTGGCGGTGTGCAATCACATGTGATTGTGGCTTCAATCACATGTGAGTGTGTAGCCGGAGGTGATGGTCGGTGGTGGTGGTTGGCGGTGTGCAATAACATGTGATTGTGGCTTCAATCACATGTGATTGCGGCGGCCGGAGGTGGTGGTCAGCGGCTGTGGTGGTGTCCGGAGGTGATGGTCGATGGTGGTGGTTGGCGGTGTGCAATCACATGTGATTGTGGCTTCAATCACATGTGATTGGGTCGCCAGAGGTGATGGTCGGTGTTGGTGGTTGGCGGTGTGCAATCACATGTGATTGCGGCGGCCGGAGGTGGTGGTCGGCGGCTGTGGTGGTGGACGGAGGTGGTGGTCGGTGGTGGTGGTTGGCGGTAATCACATGTGATTGTGCTTCAATCACATGTGATTGGGGTGGCCGGAGGTGGTTGTCGGCAGCAGTGGTGGTGTCCCGAGGTGCTGGTGGGCATTTGCCTTTCTTTTGATCATGTGGCTGAGATTTGTCTCTCAGGACTACACAAAAACTTTGGACTATATTGAACATTTCACATGTTTTAATATCGTGTGGGATAGAAGTATCAAAATTAAATTATTAAAGTTATTTAAAGAGCAACGAACTTATGTTATAGCTAATTTATAGTACAATTTGCGAAGAAATTGCAGTTGTTTTTTTACGTTTGCTATTTTTTAGTGACAACCAAGAAGCCATTGCTATTTTTATCGGGAGAAATTAACAACGATTTGTTTGCATAATTACATAAATATGTACATATATATATGTATATATAGATAAATATTCAAATAAGAATTGTTTTTAATATGACAAGTGTGAAAAGCAAGCTTAGTCCTTAATTAAAATTAATTATTATTTAAGAATTTTGGAGGCTTATTAGTGACATAATGATAATATTTTGAAAAAGTAAAGCCTCGTAGATTAATAATGGCTTACCAAGGCATAATTTACGGTTAGGTAATATATAAATAACCAAAATATCCCTATTAATAAGTTATTAATAGTGTTACAAGTAGTTTGATTGAACTTTTTCATATATTATTATTATATACAAAATACAACACGACTCTGTCTTCTCAACGTTCAACTTAGTTATAAAAATACATTTAGTTTACCAAAATGTATTCAACTTATCATATATTTGTTATTGTGTGCATCAAAGTTTTATGTTTCTATTCTGTGTATTAAACTTTCAACTTATTACTATTGCAAGTACTTTTGTTACATTAAAAAAGTAAAAAAAATATATATATGTTTAGTACTTACAATATAAAGTTAATACACATAATAACGATAAATTAAATGTTCGATACACGCAATAAATTTTTTTAAAATTCAACAATATAAAATAACAAAACTTGACAAATTAAATATATTCTAATAAATTAAATCCTATAAAAATAGACTAAAGTTAACATTACCTGTCAATTTTTATTTGAGGCTTAAAATTAAAATATCAGATTAGACAAAGGCATCATGGTGATTGGTTATATATATTTATAGACCACATGAACTTGTTAGTCAAACCACACATGGTCCACAAATATCTTCAAAGTTATTTAATTTGGGTTGGGATTTCATTTTTTTTATCATATATAGTACAATCAAACTAGTTATAATTTAGAATTAATCCATATTGGGACATTTAATTTTGTCTTGGCTGGTCCACAAATGGTCCAAGTTTTGGAACCACCAGATGATCATCCATTGTCACATTTGATGTGTTTATATAATTAGCTTACTCTTATATTAAACAAAACTAAGGACTATAAATCAAACATTTTTAATAAAAAACATGAATTACGTGTCATACGTGCAAACTCGCATCTCGTTTTAAACTCAAAACATTTCCTAATATTTATGTTTGAGTTGTTAACGGGAATAGAATGTATCATTAGCTAGACGAAGAATTTATGGACCACATATGCTCGTCATTGTGGCAATCGGTTATCTGTTTGGACCACATACCATTGTCGGATAAACTAAACTATGTCCTATGAATTAAGATCCAAAGATATATCAATTATGTGATGACTATGATTTGCATATGTATTAATAAAAGTAGTACGATCCGTGATCACACAAGTTAGAAGCGTTCTATATGAGCTTTGGAGATATAATGTTAAGTTGTGGTCCATCCATGATCACACTCATTGCTTGAAACAATGTTTAATATTCATAGGCATTTTCACACTTGCTTAAGATTGAAGTTAAGATTGAGATTATGCGGATAAAAATTATCTACTTGAAATAATTTATAGTAGTCCCCAAATATATAATAGTTCCCAAATATACTAGAATATAATGAAAATAGACTAAATTAAGAAGTGTAGTAAGTAATTTTAACATGACATATGTTCTATGGGTTTAAAGGATATTTTCGGTGTATGGCCACAACTACTACATGTCTAACATAACAAACTTACCTTCAAAACCAAACCAATCTTACTCATTTTTTACAACTACACTTATATTGACACCAACGTGATCTACTCCGGCCTCTCTCTCTTAACATCATATTTTATCTACTCAGCTTCACTGATAAAACATGTTGTTTAAAATTATATAAAAAGTGCTATAATAGTTACTATTTATATGTCACATCAACTTCGCTTATAGAACTTTGATCTACTCCATAACTCGAAGTATCCACTTTGGTTACTCAAAACCCCCATTATGTGCAACCCGCATTTCGTGTTGTTTCTCCAGCCAAAACTAAGACAACCTCCCACGGTACAAAAGGTGGCTTTGAAAACGCTAGATGCCTTTATGAGTGTTTGACTATTGTCCAGACATAATGAGTGATTGACCGTCAAGCCTATTAAGATGTACGTGTTTGGACTTTGGATGATATTTTTTGTTTAATAATGGACATTGATTAAAAAGTAAACATGAATTCTTGAGATAGAAGAATGTTTAATATAGTATATACTTAATTTATAGTTTTAAGAGATTAATTTTAGTGGATAATGACATTAATGGTTCAAATTGTATTTTAAATTTTTTGACGGAGGGATATTTTCGTAATTCACATGTGATGCTTTTACAAACTACATATGATTGTATACTGAGTCACCTGTGATCGCATACCATTTTTTAGGACTATGTTTTTTACTAAACTTTATTAAACATAACTATCTTGAGATAAACAAATAAATAGAATTAGATGCAAAGTAAAATTTTGTTTGTTAGAACTCGTAATGCTTTAACATTATTAATTTAGTTCATATTGAAACAAATATTCAGACTTAAGTTTTCATTTTACACTCAATATTTAGTGTTATTAATCTTCACAAATACAGAAAAAATTTCCAAATAAAAAGAAAATAACGCACCGATAAAACTATTCTAAGTTTTTATTAAAAAAACAAAAGAATTTAAACTCTAAAATAAAAATACACATAAAGTTATATATTACATAAAATGAAACTTAAAATCTTTACCTGTAAATAGTTTTATAAGGCTTTTTTACAAAATAAAAAAAATTAGAGAGATCATTATTTAAAACTAGCATTGCACCCGCGCAATGTGCGGTGATGACAATAGTTTGTACTCGACAACATATTTGATTTTAAAAGTAGTGTATGGTATGTGTGAAATGTGGTGTTAGTCAACATATCCATATTTTTTCTCTTTTTTCTGATTTCTTTACTTTTTTTTACAATCAAACATTTTATTAGTTGTTAAAATAGTTTTTGAAAAACAATTAAAAATATTATTATTAAATAATTAGAGAAAAATATAATATAGCCTTAAAATTATATTGATGTAACTAATTAATTTTGTCAAAATTAGATAAACTAAATAGTTGTTATGATGTTTAATGATTTATTAAAGTAATAATAATTGTCTTAAATTAGTTGAGATAATTAAGGGAGATTGGTTAGGCTATTGTTGTAAGTGTTTGTATCTTAAGCATAAAAATTTGTACTACTTAAAATTAAGTTGTCTTAAAATTTTTAAGAGAGAGAAAGTTAAATGTTTTATACTTTAGTATAGATATGAAAAAGGAGGAAGGAATATCAAATAAGTAGTTGTAATCGGCTCATTAATTTGTATCTACGTTTTAGAATAAACAAGGTTTTTAGTATCCGCGTGTTGCGACAGAGCTTCTATATAATAAATTTAACGAAAATGTTTGATTGGTTATTAAAACACAAACATTCAATTCAATGGGTATCATTCATTTTTTAAACCAAACACTAATCTTGTACCCCTAATGAGTGTCCTGGTGTTAAAATCAAACTTTTATCACATGTACAACATACTTTCATAGCATCATTTATGACATTCCACTCTAACAAACTTTCATCTCCTATTGAACATACTTTCGTAGCATCATTTATGGCTTCACTCATAGAAATTCAGAAGTACTTAGACATCCCACACTTCAATCTTGTTGCATGAATCAACCTAAACATCAGGGTGAGTAACAAAAGTTTATTCACTTACTATAATTCAACCCAAAAGTCATATCTCTTTCCACTCTACACTCATATAATTTTACTAAAAAGACACATGAGACACAAACACATATACATACATGCTGGTAGATACACAAATATAGAATAACAACTTAATATAGGCTTCATGGATCTAAAATTTTTGTTAACTATTTGACTCCTTGTGTTTTTCGTTTCAAATTTGCAAGTTGATACAACCTTTTCCAAGAATAAGCATCAATATTTCAACTCTCGAAAGAAAGTAAACACATCTATCTCTGTATCAAATATGTATATTTACATAAACAAACTTCAAAATACATATCTATTAAAAAACCAAACTTAAAAACCCCTAGAAATCTTAAACTTACCACAGACACGAACCACCCTTGTAAAAATATGCAAAATCGAGTCTCATCAACTACTAATAGTCACACATATCAACCATGTGTCATACAACCTTAGAAGATAGTGGTTGACATAAGATTATTGAAAAATATTTTCTGATTTTAACTTTAACTATATTAGACTTTGAGGTACACTTTGTTAATTAGTTTTTCATATATTAACTTTAATAAATTAGACTTTGAGATAAATCTTTTTTGTAAAAAAATAATCCTTATGAGAAAACTACATTTACCATAGATAAAAAGTCTTTAGTTTAGATAAATAATATTCTAAGAGTAAATAAAACACTGTAGATGAACAGTTCTTGTAAATAGTAACATTTAGTTGGTAAATGCTAGTAGTTTAATTTAATGTTAGCCTAGTATGGTGTCTTTTCAACAAAATATACGTTTTGGTATTATGATTTTGTAATATATATGTTTTTAGATAAATATTGTATTATAATAATATTTAATCAAAATGTAAATAAAAATAAGATTGTTACAAATATATTATTATATTTATACTAGACATTATATATTAAAATTTATAAGAGAAAAAACAAAAAAAATATAAAAGTAACCATATTAATATTTACCGCATCATATATGCGTAATTTTGCAGCGGCGAATAGTTTCTATTTTGCAACATGTCGTTTTTAAGAATATAATGATATATTATTCGTTCGATTCATTGTCACAATTTTTTTCAGCAACATGTCTGTTTTTTCAAATTTTCTTTTATTTACATCAACTATTTAATTAATTTTAAAAGACATAAAAATAAAAATAAAAAGATTGTTATGCGTAAAAGAGAAAGAAAGCAATAAAGAGCGACAAGGATTTAACGTGGTTCGGTTAACAGTGTGTTAACCTACGTCCACAGACAGTAACCAGAGAGACTATATATTACTGATACAGAGAGTTACAATGTTTTGGATGCAAAAGAATGAAACCTAGGCTAAGTATTTATAACCATACAAGATTGCTCAATGTTGCTCTAATCCTAATTAAGAAACAATAATTTCCTTAATAGAAGATTGTGTAGCCGCCAAGCAAAGAACATTTTGGGCTCATTAGGCCCGCAGCAGGGCCTACACCTTTTCGCCTATTTCAAGTCATCTTTCAACAGAGATTTATATTTATAAAACAAAGATATATAAGTTAATAATATCTTGGAAAGGATGAAACTGTTTGAACCATTTTGATAGTCTAATTTAACCCCAGTTATGTAATGTATGTGAATATATAATCTGCATTAAAAACTGTAATTGATTGATTTGACATGTCTGTATATGAGAGAGAGAGATGGTGAAAATAGTAGCACCCTTTCGGAAATTGTGTTGATATTGATGTATAATTGTGATCAAGGTTATCAAGATCGGGATCTTACCTAGGATCGTTTTCGTCTTTGCAAGATCGGATCGTAAGATCGAGATCGGGATCGTAAGATCCTACCACAAGTCATTAATGATTTTTTAAGTTTTTTATATGCTATAAGTTTTATCAAAAACCAATTAAATAGATTTTTTTTACGAGAGAATGAAACATAAAATTTCAAAATAACATATAACAAATCGTCCAAATTTTAAATATTAAGAGCATAGATAACGACTCACCACAATTCATAAATTAACATATCATAATAAAATTTAAAATGTGAGTCTTAACTACAATCAATAAATCTAGATCATATTGTGCACAACATTAATTATTTATTTCATAAAAAATCTTATTATCGTAAACCTATATTTCTTATAACAAAAGAAAAATGAAAAATGTGACGTGTATAAAGTAGAAAACTGCGAACAATTATTTTTAGCACAACGTTAACCACTTAAAAATTTAAAAATAATTAAATAAAATAATAGTAATAACCAAAAAATGTAAAAAAATAAAAATGTGAAAATAATAGTAATAATTAAAAATTTTAAAAAACAAAAAATATGGGATCGTAGGATCGTAAGATCGCTGTACGATCCTACGATCTTACTACGATCTTACGATTGTATAAAAGTATATTTTAAATGAACAAAAAGTTAGAGCAAATTAGAAGCTAGAGAGAGTGAAATGGTTAAAAATTAAGTTGATATGATTAATTTAAATAGAATAAAAGGTTAAAATGTTGTTTTGATTAAATTATAATAACTTTTAAACCTAAAAAAGAAAAAGAATATTAAATAATTTAGATAATAGTATAGAAAATAATAAAAACAAAATCTTAAGTAATCGCATTCGGAATAAAAAAGCGTTCTTCAAAAACATTTAAAAGGAAAATCGATATCGCCAAAGGTTCAAACGCTAGACATATGAATTGTAATTAAGACGTTTTACCACCCCAACTATGCCATATTTTGATTAATCTTGCTATTATGAATTAACTTAAGAATATGATTAACTTAAAGAATATGTTAACTTAAAGAACTCTTCATAAGCATTAGACTTTAAAAATTGACGTAAAAATAGAACGCTCGGCTATATTTTGATTCTTCAACTACAATCATTGATTTTTGATGGATGGTTTATTAAAGAATATGAAAAGGGCAGGAATGATTATATGTACATATGTATATGTGTCGTTGGCAACAACTTGATAGTGATTTTTGACACTTTTATAGGTAAAAATGGCTATATTTTATATCCTCGGATCCAATGATTGATTTTATTCATATGTTAACGAATATGATTGATTTTTTAAATTAATTTAATTTTTAATATATATATATATATATATATAAATATATATATAATCAGGTTTAAATAAAAAAAATTTAAGGTAAAAAGATAAGAAAAATTATAAGATGGACATGTGACATTTTTATTAAAAGAATAATATTTTTATTAGAAGTGTAATATAGGTATTCATGATACTAATTTACATTTCTAAACTAACTCCTTAATCTTCGGATGTATTCATTTCAATTCCATCCTCATTTTCTTGAAAATTACTGCCTCGATATTACGATTTCATTCGGCGGAGATAATTGAATATTGTCGCCAATTTTCTTATCTATAAGACCATCAATATCTATCACATGCTTTATATACCTTTTTGTCTGTCACATCAGCGCCACATTATTCCACCACCATTTCCCCATCCCATCACACAAACCCCTGCATCCATCATATGTTTCACATCATTTTCTATTTTTTATTTCTTTATTTTTTTTATTTGTTTTAATTAACATAATTTAATTTTTATAAATATTATTAAAAATAAATTGCAAGACAAATATAATATAAAATATTATATTTTATAAATCAAACAAATATTTCAACTTACATAAAAAAACATGACTAAATTAACTTATAAAACATAGGTAAATGGTTGTATTTATAGGATAGGTTAAAAAAAAGAAAAAAAATATGTTTAATGCTCAACGGCTAAACCCCAACGGTCAAAAAACACCCCTCACCCGCGCGATAGCGTTTTTCTACATTGCACGTAAAGAATGATATCAATCTTGGTATAAAGGACTTGGATTTTGGTGTTGGAAATCTCCCGCTTGTGCATGAGTTTATTTCAGGATAATTTTTGGCTTCTTCCGGAAGCTTTAATTTGGTGCAATTTGATGACTTTTTTTATAAGAATTATTTGGTTTTGGTCGGAAATTAACAAGGTCGTCGTCACTACAAGAAAAATGAGTTTTAGACATGTAAGGGTTTTCGCGAGGACATATGTCCTCGCTAAAGATTACTACACGACAAACAACATTACCTTTTTGATTTTGAAAAACTAAACTGACAATAAATGACTTTCTGCAATGACAAGTCCTCGCTAAAAGTGAACATTTATTTATTTTTTATTTTCTTTATATATAGGTAAAGTTACGCGGTAGATAACCCGCCAAAACGAAAATTTCAGGACCTTTGGCGAGGACAAGGTCCTCGCGAAAACGTAATTACTTATTTAATTATTATAAAAGTAACAGAGAAAAAACATGACGTCATTTTGGTTGGGTTTCCGTGATGACTCAGTCCTTGAGAAAAAACATTTTTAATTTTTTTAATATTTACTTTACGCAAATGAAAGGTACGACGTCGTTATGCTGTCGAAAATTTATATATTATATAACACGTTATTAATTATAACACAACGTCATATGTGAATTTTTCACACAGGTAAAGTTATGGATTATTCATTTTACAGTCGTTATGCTGTCGATTATTTATATTTTATATAACACGTTATTAATTATCACAATTTGAATTTTCTTAATTACACAGCAACAAATGGAACAACTGGGAGAAAGTCAACCCGGGAGTTCAAATCCGCTAACCGACGATCAAATACTTTCACAAGTACTAGGGGAACGTCGTGGGCATAACCGTGGATGGGGAAGAAAACTATGCGCTGCTGCATATATTCCAACTTACCAACCACCAAGAGAAAGAGTTTATACACAAGCTGAGGTGGATGAAATGATGCGTCAGCAAAATGCAAATGTTGGAATGCTATTTGAGGCACTAAGACAAGCTAACATTCCAATTCCTGACTTTCAACCGGTTTCGACTTCAAGGAACATAACCGAAGACGAGGACGGTAACGAAATGGATGGGAAAAAGTCGGATGATGAGTAGTTAAACAAGTTTGTAAAAAATACATTATTGATGATTATATTGGTGTAATATAATTAAGTAGCTTATTTTCTGAAAAGAGGTATTTAATATGTTTCAGCTTTTTAAATTTGGTATATAAACATTAGGTAATTAAAAATAAAAAAAAATAAAAAATAAAAAACCCACTTTCTGTGACGACTATGTCGTCGCCAAAACTAAATAAAAAAATTAAAAAGAAAATGGAAAAAGCTTTCTGCAACGACTTTGTCGTCGCCAAAACTAAATAAAAGAAATTAAAAATAAAATGGAAAAATCTTTCTGCGACGACTTTTTCGTCGCTAAAAGTAATTAAATTAATTTCGATTTAAATTTAATATTGAGTTTTTAGCGACGACTTTGTCGTGGTTGTCCTTTCGCGACGACTTTGTCCTCGCCGAAAGTTTTCCACGACGGACTTTCCGTGACGACTTTTTGCCGACGTGTCCTCACCAAAGGCTTTTTGTGACAACTTTGTAGTTTTTCGCGAGGACATATGTCCTCTCTGAAAGTGATTTTTCCTGTAGTGCGTCGTTACATGCTTCGCTGTAATGACCTGCTTGTGATAATTGGTTTTTATTCTTTGATGAATTAGATTCATACTTTATATTTGATTTCTTACGGTGTGTGCATCAATTTATATTTGATGATTTCATGCAATGTGTGTGCATCAATTTATATTTGATTATTTTCTGGAGTGCGTGTGTGTCAATGTATGCATCATGTTTTTACTATGTGCACCAAAAAAGTTTTGGAGAAAAAAGCAATATTTTTAGGAGAATATTTAAAATTTTAAAACTTTGCTATTTTTATAATTAAAAAATAAACCACATTTTTAGGAAGAAGTTTGAAAAATCTAATGACTGAGATTTCTCATTACTTTTTTAAATTTAATTTTCTTTTTACTAGATCTCTCCCCCATATATATATATATATATATATATATATATATATATATATATATATATATATATATAAATTTAGAGAGAGAGAGGGGAAGGTTCATTTGAGAACCGATATTAATGTGAGTACCGCGAAAACCAATTTTAGCCGTTGATTTGATAAGTGGAATTCACAAATATAGAGCATGGGGGATCAAGTGTGGCATTGTGCATGTGATGAATTCATAGGTGGGTAATAACATTAAAGGAGAGAAATTTGACGGCTCAGATTGGTTCTCGCGATAAAAATGGTTTTTAAATAAACTTCTTCATATATATATAAGAAGTTCATTTGAGAACCATTTTTATTGAGAGAGAGAGAGAGAGAGAGAGAGAGAGAGAGAGAGAGAGAGAGAGGAAAAATGGACGGGAAGAAATGAAAGGACATTTTGACTTAAAACTATGTAGGTAGGAGTAGAGCTAGAATTTTAGTATAATGAATGTCGGTATTACTTTATCATAACACTAATAATACACATATATATGACAAACATAAAATAATTTCATTATCTGTCAGATAAATAAATAATGAAAGATCATTCAAAGACAAGAAATTTACGTGTTAAAATAACATATAAGTTTGCCATAATCAGTCTTTAAAGTTTTCTAACAATCGTCAGTTCATTTGTAATGAATTATCGTGCTAGATGCATAATATTTAACAAGACAATAACTCTAATGCTTTGTATTGATAAAACTTCAATGAAAACAAAAAATCAACGAGAATAAATCATATTTCGCGTGTTTTTAGTTAAACGAGACTTTGTTTATTTAAATAGAACTCACATATTATATTGTATGTAGATAAAGTATCAAAATTCAGCACTCAATGTAAAGAACTAAACCGTTTTAAAGATAATATTCACTTATGCTATTATAAAACATTGTCTTCATAACTTTTATTGTTGATAATGCTTTTTCAAAAATTAGAATCTCCACTTCAAGCATTCTCTTCGTCGTTTATGTTTTGAGCTATATTTGAGCTACTAATTAACTCTAACTATCTTTTTTGGGGGGAGGGGGTATATATGTTGAACTTTAACTTCTAAAAGACTAAGGATTTTAGGTTCATTGAAGAGGGTCTATCATCTTTTAACCCCCATGTCTCCGCCACCGCATATAGAATTATTATTTACACTTGAATTTTAATGATCATTAACCGAATATACATACTAACATGCGCTCATTGCATCAAATGCGCACAAGAACATACGTACGTACATACATACGCATGTACTTACATACATACATATTTATATATGTGTATCTTTGTATGTGCGTGCGTGTACAAAGAGGCGAACCCAAAAAAATGGTAGGGGTTGCACAAAGACCAAAAGTTGCACACAGTTTTTGCTAGGGGTAGCATTCCCATTAGAAAAAATTAACATTACTCACAAATATTTAAGGGATTGCTTGAACTACCCCTGACTACCCATGTATGAACATACATACACACATGTGTTATTTTGGGGAATACCTTCAATCCTATAATTTGTTTTAATGATCCATAATGAAATTGTGTATTGAATAATATTTTAGAATTTTTATTTCTTTAAACTAATCATCCGGCTAATTTATATATTTTGTTTCCCTTGAAGCATATTAGTACCCATTTATAATACTACACCTTAGATGCCTATTTTGAGCATTATCCTTTTTTTTTCTTTCAAACCAGATTAGCTGACACCTTTTAACTACATTTGGGTCTTGCTCATATATATTTTTAACATTAGAGATTGTTGATTATAAGGAAATAAAAAGAGACAATAAAACTAAAAAAATTGGAATTAGCCTTTGATACACTGTGATTTTAGTATGGATTTAACACACACACACACATATAAATACTGATTCACTAAAATTTATATATACATATAATCATTATAATTTCAAACATTATGAAGGATAACTTGAACACCATTCTTAGGAGTAAGAATGAACACATCAGCCGGGTAGTGAACATAGTTCTTTGATAGGGTGAATCTGTAACGCTGCAAGATCATCGAAAGCACAATCTTGGCTTCGTTTGTGGTAAAATTTAAACCAACACAGGTTCGGGGTCCCATCCCGAAAGGAAGAAACGCTGCAGCATTGTTCTTGGTAGCTTTAGCGACCCCATTCTCGAATCTTTCGGGTCTAAAGCAGTGAACATCTTTGCCCCATATTTCTGAATTGTGATGAAGTGCAAGGATTGAGATGAAGATGTTCAATTTAGCAGGAAGAGTAAGGTTTCCCAATTTGACATCTCTCTCCACTTTTCTTGTGACTGTAAGCACAGGAGGGTATAGCCTTAGTGACTCGTTGATCACCATATTCATCTACATTTCGGAAAATAAGAGACTCATATTAACTAGATGATTAGATATTGTATTGAACTAATTAAAAAGAAACGGTTTCTTACGGTTTTAAGTCTTGCAATGCCATCTGATGTCGGGGCTTTTGAACCAAATATCACGATCACTTCTTCCCTTACCTTTTCTTGCCACTCTTGACTAGTCGCGAGAAGAAAAACAGTCCACGAAAGCAAGTTTGTTGTCGTGAGATGTCCAGCACCATAGATGGTTTTGATCTCATCAATCATATGTTCTAATGTAATCCTCTTGTTTTCATTAGAATCATTAGCAATCTTCACAAGTTGTCCAAGGTAATCACTTCCAAACTCATCAACCCCTTCATCCATACAATTCAACTTTCTTTTCATTGCAATGTGTAAAATTGATTTCTTTATCGCCTTTTCGAGTCTCTCTGCTTCAATTTCATCATTTGTCTTCAGTATCAAGCTGAATGAAAACATATAGTATATACTTAGATTCCCAAATTATTGTTTAATTATATCTGGAACCAATTGAATCTTAAATTACCTGATGCCAGGAAAACGTAGCTTGTAAATGTTTTTAACAGTTATTGCTGTTAGTTTCGCTACCATTTCAAATATATGCTTCCCTTCGACATAACTAGAACCAAAAGCGGTTCTTGATATAACCTCAGTCGTCACTAAACCAAATTCTTTATGAACGTCGATTTCTCGACCTTCATAATCCCGCCACTTCTCTAGCATCGACTCAATGCTTCTACTCATCTCAGGGATCATTTTCTGTCAAAAATAATTTGGGTTTTTATATATATATTCAAGTTTATATATATAATTACTTGAAATATATATATTATGTATGATTCTAACCTTTAGGCTTTGGGCATGGAATGTATGGTTGGCTACCTTTCTAACCTTTGCCCAATTTTCACCTTCATTTGTTATAAGTGATTCGCCTAAAAGCTTCTTTGCGTACCCTACCATATCCATTTTCGGGTACGCCCCTTCTCGGTTGTATAGTACTTCCTTTACAAGCTCCGCTTCTGTAACGAAAATCTGTGCTTCCGAACCATGCCAATTTATAAAATTCATCCCTAATTAAGAAACACGAAAACAAAAGGCAAGTTATAAACCTTTGATCGAAATCAACACGTACTGCTGATTCTGTCTAGTTACAAATATTGAAATTTTAAGTGTTCTAGATAAGGACTGACAGATCCAGTCATGATGTGATGTTATGTCACAAACATGGATGAGAGTGTGACTGAGTGAGTCTTACAAAGTGAATTTAAAAAAATTATGATAAAGGACCCGACCACTCTCATGACTGGTCATGTTTGAGCACATGCAACTGCTTGAGAGGATCTCAGTCAATCCTAAATGAAATCTTAACTACCGTAAGTTTTGATCCAACTGTGGACGTGTGGCTGAATCCTTGGAAAGATTTCGTGCGATATGTTCATGGGGTGGTTCATGGACTGGTTTCTCATGGCGGTGATCACTTTGGTGTTTCCATAAGGAAATGCATACGGGAGACCTTTGATTCCTTGTGATTTCATCATCGTTTGGACACTGACCGGAGTCCACCATGATTTAGTGACGAACGTAAGGAGAAGCCGAAGGAGAAACAAACTTGATAATGTGATGATTAGGAGAGCAACAAGTAGCGACATAACTTTGGAAAGTTATTTGTTTTTGCAGCAAGAACATATGATGAAGTATTATTTATAACGGATCCTAGTTTACCCAATGTACATAAGTGGTCAAAGAATAATTATAATCTATGATCAATCTTGTATTAATTATTAATTATTAATTTTAAATATATAATATGGTTATTATGTCATTATTTTTTTTTAGAATTTTTTATTAATAATCTCTCTTCTCTAATTGCTTACCAATGAGTTGTTTTCTTAATTGTTATTTTTTTAGATTTTAGGTGATTTAATTTGTTTAAACATATATATTTTAATTAGAATATTTGTTCAAATCATTTAATAGATACACATATTTATTTTCGTCGTTATTTATTATGTAAACACGTATACTAAAATAAAATTTCGAATTTGGTCATTATTACTTAAGATGTTATACAAAAAAATTGATAATGATGTTATGAATAAATTTCCAATTCTAATAGATTTATCTCTTTTAAAAAAGATTTTATATCACTATGTATAATCTACAATTGTTTTACTATATACTAGCTTAACGTGTATTAATTAACATATATGGAGGACTATTAATGAAAGTTTTAAATATTTATGGTGTGAAACCTTAAACGTATAATAATTCCACTAGCATTGTACTCGCACAATGTGGTGCCGGCGAATAGTTTGTGTTCGATGATATGTCTGATTTCAAAAATGTAAACTATGGTACTCGCTGAATGTGGGATCAGCAAATGTTAGAATAAATCGACAACATGTTCGTGTTCTTTCTCTTTTTTTTATTAGATGTATTTCTCTTTTCACATCAAATCTTTAATTGATTAAAAAAAGTCTTTAAAAAACAAATATTAAGAAAAAGTATATAATGTTTTTTTAATTGGATTGACAAATAAGCTAGCTAGTTTTGAAAATTTTGTTACTGTAAGTGATTAACTTAAAATTAGATTAGTTAAACTCTTGATGTTATATTTAATGAGTTGTTAAAAGTAATTATCATAAATCAGTAGAGATAATTTAAAAGATAATTGATTGAGTTATTGCTTTAATTGTTTTTATTATTTGTATAAAAAATATACTACTTAAAATTAAGTAGTTTTGAAATTTTTAAAAGAGAAAATATTAAATATTTTATAAGATAGTATAGATTCGGAGGCTCATAAAGTGATGTAGAAAAAACAAAGAGAAGAATCGACACTTCACTACTCCAATTCTCTTCGATCAAAAAACTCTCCGTGTCTCCAACCCTCCTATCGGTAACTCCATCTCTCAATAATTCTTACTTCACAACTTGATATCCGCTCAATTAGTCGATTCCTCGTTAAATTGAGTCTCTCACGTCCACGTTAGTATAGATACGATTCTAATTTAGTGAATTTGATTACGAAATGTTGATCTTCATCTTATGATTTAGGGTTGATACTTAATACTTACATAAAACTACCCCTCTAAATGACACTTTAGTGGTACGAAATATTGAAAGCCCATGATTTCACACACATATATGACATGCACCATAGGTATTAGATTATTAATATAAATTGGCTTCAAATTGGCCCGACTCTATAATATGATATCATCTCACGTCTCTATATGAAGTATATTATCTAAATAAATCAAATTGTAATAAGAAATTGATTTGTCATTATATTATTATATCTATTATAAATTGCTTACCCTATACTATACGGATAACGATAAATATTTAATGTAAAATACTACCGAAATTTAAAAAATGATTAATGTTTCTATTATTGTTGAAACCATATATTTTATAGTACGTCTTTATAACTATTAATTATAAAGTTAATTACTAAAATGGTCCCTGAACTTTGCCAAAAGTATTTGATTTAGTCCATAAACTTTAAAAATTACGTAGATTGTCCCTACTGTAGCAATTAAGTCCCATGGACAGTCCCTGAAGCTAACACCCGTTAACTCCCCCCGTTAACCTCCTTTCGAGGAGGGGTATTTATATTTTTGCACTACAGGACCATATTAGTAATAAACCATAGGGACCATTTTAGTGACTTTTGGCAAACCACTAGAACTATTTCCGTAATTAACTCTTTTTCTTATAATATATATTTCTTAAATTTCTTTTGTTTTGTTTTTTTTATTTCCTTTATAGTTTTATTTATTTATTTTTGTTGTTATTTCTTATGTTCTTATTATCTTAATTATTAGTTAAATAAATATTACCAAACATCTTAGGAATTCTCTTTTTTATTTTTCATTGCTTTTTTATCTCTTTGTGAGGATTCTTTTTTTTTTTTTTTCTTTTATACTTTTAAGTACTATTTTAAGAATTCATTTTCTTGGCTTGATTATTATTTTTTTATTTTGTTATCTTTTACTATTTTAAATCATTTTTTTACTTGACCATTATTTTGTTATATGTTTTTATATATGTTTAAATTTGTTTAACACAAAGAACATTTTCCTAATGTTTTATTATGGCATATAGAGTTTTTTTAGTGTTCATATATATCAATTATGTTTCTAAAAGAGTTTTACATGTGCAAAATTTTGGAACAAATATGGATATAATAAAACGTTTTTGTAAACATAAATAGGTATAATGCTATATTTTTTGAACATTAATGAACATAAAAAAACTATGTATATTTTTTAACATAAAAAATATATATCATTATACCTATTTATGTTTACAAAAACGTTTTATTATGTCCATATTTGTTCCAAAATTTTACACATGTAAAACTCTTTTAGAAACATAATTGGTATATATGAACACTAAAAAACTCTATATGTCATAATAAAACATTAGGAAAATGTTCTTTGTGTTAAACAATTTTAACCATATAATAAAAACATATAACAAAATAATGGTCAAGAAAAAAAATGATTTAAAATAGTAAAATATAACAAAGTAAAAAACAATAATCAAGCCAAGAAAATGAATTCTTAAAATAGTACTTAGAAGTGTAAAAGAAAAAAAATAAAAAGAATCCTCACAAAGAGATAAAAAAAAGCAATGAAAAATAAAAAAGACAATTCCTATGATGTTTGGTAATATTTATTTAACTAATAATTAAAAAAATAAGAACATAAGAAATAACAACAAAATAAATTAAAAAAATTATAAAGGAAATTAAAAAAAAACAAAACAAAAGAAATTTAAGAAATATATATTATAAGAAAAAGAGTTAATTACTGAAATAGTCCCTGTGGTTTGCCAAAAGTCACTGAAATGGTCCCTATGGTTTATTACTAATATGGTCCCTGTAGTGCAAAAAGACATAAATACCCCTCCTCGAAAGGAGGTTAACGGGGGAAGTTAATGGGTGTTAGCTCTAGGACTGTCCATGGGACTTAATTGCTACAGTAGGGACCATCTACGTAAATTTTAAAGTTTAGGGACTAAATCAGATACTTTTGGCAAAGTTCAGGAACCATTTCGATCAGTAATTAACTCTTAATTATATTATATAGCTTTTAACATAATTATACATTAAGAGAAGATATATAAACATCATTAAACTATAGCTATATATATAGGTATCCATATGTTTATAAATGTTTAAGAGAAAATCAGGGCCGGTCCAACCATTTTTTGGGCCCTGGGCGAAAATTTGGAAAGGACCCTAAACTAAATTTTATTTCGTAAATGCACATAGATATATATATATATATATATATATATATATATATATATATATATATATATATATATATATATATGTATGTATGTATGTATGTATGTATGTATGTATGTATGTATGTATGTATGTATGTATGTATGTATGTATGTATGTATGTATGTATATGTATATGTATATGTATAAAGATTATAAAAATTGAAAGAGTTACTATTTTTTTTTTGAACGGCTAAAATTTATAAGTATATAACAAAACACTACAGCCCATACATGAAATTTCTCCCACCAAAACAAAGCACACCCTACACACACCATCTCAGATCAAGCACACCCACATCTCAAACAAGAAAATACTCCCACCAAAAAACTACACAGACGCTACTCACAACAACTCGAAACAAGCACACATAATCTCACCCAAGCCCACAAACCACGAAAAACACAACACAACAAGATCACAAACCAATAAAACCACCCAAACCCACAAGAACGACACAATCTAAACCACACCGTCACCGTCATCATTCTTCATCAATTTCTCTTTAACAATCTCCATAGGAGCAAGCAGTTTAAGCCCCATCGCGTCTATCAAAGCAAGGACCCTATCTGCATCTTGAGATTTGTGGTCCAGGCTATCACCAAGAAAATCAGAACCCATGTCCTTATTGTTATCGCCAATCCTCGAAACTTTGCTACCACGGGGACATTTCTTTTTCTTTCTAGTCTTTCTGTTCCTGTTAAAATCGATACCAGCAAACAACCAGTTCTCATCACTAATTTTCCTACCATTACCACCACAAGAGGACGAGTCCTCATCCAAAACAACATCCTCATCAAGACATTAAATAACTTAATTCTCATTTTTCATTCAAACTAGAAGAATCATATATTTAGACTAAGATACGAATCACATATTGAAATCAAATACTCGAATTGACAATCTTACAAATCACATCTTGTTATCAAATACTCGAATTAACAATCTTACAAAAACACAAATTCACATTCTACAAATTCACATAATGGTTAATTAATGGCTTAATAAAAATCACATAGTAAAATCAAATACTCGAATTCATAATCTTACACATCACATATTGAAATTAAACAAGATGTATCGAGCCCGCGCGTTGCGCCGGGTGATATTCAAATTATCACATTTTTAGTAATCTAATTTACATATAGTATTATAGCTAAGATGATTGATCAAAATACAAAATATTAGTTAGCATACATCTAGTGCACTTGATGACTACGCTACGTATATGATATTACATGATTTATATCGTCATTCGTTAAAAAAGGACCCAAAATATAGTTGTTCTTTAGCCAACTATAATTCAAAAGTACTCAAAAGTAGTCATGTAAACTATCTTTTGATAATATAAACTTTACCATACTTTAAAAGTTGGTATTTATCCAATTTGTAAATAAAATATGAATGGAAATTATGTATAATTTGATAAAAAGATAAGATAAGAGTGTAGGTCTTTAAATTAATCAACCTGCTAAGTTTGTAGACTTGTCTTAACAAATACTTTTAATAGTCCTATTTTATAACACAAACCTTGAAAACTCCTACTTGAACGAATAATAAATTTGGGAAAGATCGTAAAACTATAAATAACAGCCAATTCTAACCCGTTGGAAGCATAACTAACCAGACAATGCTTTGACCTTTTTAAACAGAAACTTCTAAAACCACACAGTTTAATGGTTGACAAACTTTTTATTAAATATTTGGTTCATTTACATTCAGGTTTTTTTTTAACGACAAAAAGATTATAGAAAAAATAGTTTCGGCATGGTCATCATCCTCACCCCATAAACAAAAATATCATAAAAAAAAACTTTTAGCAAGATGGTAGAACAAAATACAATTATACAATTATCCATAGCAAGACTAATCTAAGGTTTGATATTAATCACTGGATTGATATGCATGACGGTTAATTCCACAAACTTTTTGATAACAAACTTTTATCAGTCTTGCTATGGATAACAAATACAATAATACAATAAAAGTTTGTGGTCATCACCCTCATCTCATAGCAAGACTCAATTACAAATGATCTGAAAAAACAAAAGAAACATTCTGGAAATTGCTCTGCCACACTGGCAACTTAGATTAGCATGGTGACTAACTTTGCTTTATTGATATATTTTTGCTTTTTTTAGTAATAAGAGGGATTTTACTAATTTATAAATCTAAGCCTAAAAACAAAATTAAATCTTGTGTACCTACTGGTTTTAATATTCTTTACTTCCACAAAATCAATGATACATAAAATGGCTTTGTTTGAACTTAGTAGTTGTCTTTTCTTTTATATTGCAGCAAGTTGTAATTTATGTCTATAAATCAGGCATGAAACACATTCTGATTAACTTAGATATATGTTTTTCACTTAAACATTTTATCAAACAGGTGGTGTACATGCAAAAAAGCCACCAAAAAACAAACATCAAGAATTGTGAACTCTAGTGAGAAGCTAACACCCAAATAGCATAAATAACATATGTAAACTGAGTTTAAATTTTTATATACCCGAATAGCATAAATAGCATATGTAAAGTGAGTTTAAATTTTTATACAAATAAGAGCATTAGAAAGGCAATATCAAACAAAGTAGTACCTTATGCAAGTATGAAATTCTGTGATAAGGGCTCCAACAAAGTTTATCAGGTATAATATTGGTCACTGGATATTTCCATAACAAAAATTCCCTGATCGATCAAGAAACATAAACATAGGTAAAAGATAAATGCTTACATAGTAATGAAAAATTACCTCATGTAGTTATGACTATGGAGATCTCTCTTTAGGCTTTCAAGTGTGCAAATTGAATCTCCAAAGGGGAAAATGAAAGGGGTACATAAAGTCTGAAATGAAATGGAATGGGCTGCATGGCTGAAGTTGATAGAAATGGTGAAGCAGACACAGGATACATAAATGTGGAGAAGCATGGTGAACGTACGATAGGCACTGTGCACCCATATCTATGTAAGATCAAAAAGATTGCAAGTATGGTCTTGAGTTGTTGAAGATTATAAATGATAATGAGTAAAGTGGAATGTGAGGAAGTAACAAAGTCAAATTCAAGAAATTAGCAAGTTGCAGGTACGGTGGGAGAAAAAGAAAAGCAAGTTATACATAGCTTCATGAAAAGACCAACTTGTCCCTAAATACTATTCATTTCATTCTTTGGCTCAAATTTAAGAAATTAGCAAGTTGCAGGTACGGTGAGAGAAAAAGAAAAGCAAGTTATACATAGCTTCATGAAAAGTCCAACTTGTCCCTAAATACTATTCATTTCATTATTTGGCAATTGATATAAGGGATAATGCTCGAATTCACAATCTTACAGAAACATAGACTCAGACAATAGATAGTTAATTGCTTTATGAAATAAAGAAGATAGGATATAGAAAATTATACACATCTGAATTTCTGATTCATAATTCACTCTTCATAAACTAGGAAGAACACTAAAACCCTATTCCAAAAACAAGCATCCAAGCTAGGGCCGTCAATGGATCGGATCATGATCTAGATCCGATCCGATCTGCTCCATTTAAATGATCCAACGGGTCAAAAAATCCGATCCATTGATCCAATAAGAGATCCAATGGGCCGATCCATTTAATTAGACCACTACATTGATCGATCCAAGATCTGTCTGGGTCGATCCATTTAATATCAAAAAATCCGCTACCATTGTCACCACCGCCGCGGCCGACCACCACCAACCGCCACCGCCATCACAGTAACCACCGCCGTCGACCACCACCAACCGCCTCCGCGACCACCGTCACCATCGCTACCGACCACCACCGCCGCCGACCACCACCAACCTTCACAGCCATCAATGTAACCACCGCCGCCGACGACCACCAACCGTCACCGACACCACCACCGCCGACCACCACCAACCGCCTCCGCGACCACCGTCACCACCGCCGCCGACCACCACCAACCGCCACCGCCATCACCGTCACTACCACCGCCGACCACCGCAGCCGACCACCGCCGCCGACCACCACCGCCGCCGACCACCGCCACCACCGCCGCCAACCATCGCCGCCGAGCACCATCGCTGCCGACCACCACCACCAACCGTCACCGCCACCACCGCCATCGTCGTTAGGGGTAGGGTAGGGTATGGTAGGGTGGGTCGGTTAGGTAGGCTAGGGTCTGGTGGGGTGGGGTAGGCTAGGGTCTGGTGGGGTGGGGTAGGGTAGGTAGGGTAGGGTGGGGTAGGGTAGGGTAGGGTAGGGTAGGGTGGGGTGGGTGGGGTAGGGTAGGGTAGGGGTAGGCTGGGGTAGGGTAAGGTAGGGTGGGGTGGGGTAGGGTAGGGTAGGGTGGGGTGGGGTAGGGTAGGGGTGGGGTGGGGTAGGGTGGGGTGGGGTTAGGTAGGGTAGGGTGGGGTGGGGTTAGGTAGGGTAGGGTAGGGTGGGTGGGGTGGGGTAGGGTAGGGTAGAGGGTAGGGTAGGGTGGGGGGTAGGGGTAGGGTGGGGTGGGGTGGGGGTGGGGTGGGGGTGAGGTAGGGTGGGGTGGGGTAGGGTTGGGTGGTGTGGGGTGGGGGTGGAAGAGTTATTTGATATATTTATTACATAAATAAAATTAAATCAGTAATATTAAATTGGTCGCTACGGGTCATGTTTTATTAATTATTGATCCGATCCAAATCCAACTAAATGGATCTCAATGTTATTGGATCAGATCCAAATCCAATTAAATGGATCAGTGGGTCAGATCAGATCTTTAACCGATCCGATCCAATCCAACCCATTGACAGCCCTAATCCAAGCTACTGTTGCCTATCCCTAAAACAAAATATAAAATCTTCGATTGAAGCAGAACTTGCAATCTCATCAAACTCAAAATATAAAATCCAAGCACAATCTCATCAGACTCGAAGTCTAACATGATTGAAGCATAGATTGCACCTTAAACCTTCTATTGAAGTAGAAATCTCAATCTCAGATGATGAAGATTGAAGATTGAGTGGTTCTATGTATTATCTAGAAACCAAAATCAATAGCAAAAGCATATCCCAAAACCAATTGAGAAGTTGATATATATTGTGGTGGGTGATGGTGTTAGTTTCATGGTGGTGGTGTTGTCGGTGAGTCACTCGTCACAAGAGAAGCTAGTAGGGAGGAGTTAAAGTAGTAGTGAGAGAGAGAGATGGGAGAGATAGAGAGGGATAGATAGGGAGAGAGAGAGAGAGAGATCAGACTTAGAGAGAGCGAGAGTTTGGACGGAAGGAATTAAGCCTGTATATATTATGATCAAGTTATTAAATTCATACTTTTGACAAAACCACGTACGAAAAATTGTAATTTACTCTAAAAATAAAAATATGTTAAAAGGGTATATAGACCAAAAAGAATTACTAAGGGTTTAAATAAAAAATATAAAATTTAGTGTGTTAAAATGGTATTGAATTATTAGAGTGGCACCAAAACCTTTACCCATTCAACGTTTGAGTTGAAGATGGTACTGTTTTACTAAATTCCGTATATAGTTAATTAAAGAATGTGCAAATAGCACAACGTATCAAACATTAACACTAAAAATTGAATGGACTCCTTTTGTTATCAGTTGGTTTTATAATGCTATCTAATTTGGACTTATGTGTTGGGCTTACGACGTAAGTTTAGCCCACTGTTCATGAGGATGGTAACTATTAACTATAGGGATGGAAAAATTGAAGGCCGACACTGAATCGTATTGAGACCGAACCGGACTACATTGAACTGCTCTTGAGTAATTTTGGAAAGAAAAAGAAAAACAGAAAAAGAACGGATTATACTATACTCCACCGAGGCCAAACTTATTCACCTCTATTTTATTTGGGTGATAATTTGTTTACAACAATTTTTTATCATAAATAATAAGTAAAACTTTATTACTCTACCAATTCAATATCTATTAATCTCATCACAAATTAATAGGTATAAAGGTCCAAGAGACAACTTTTTATTGTATATGACAAAAAGTTGTTGTGAACAAATTATCACCCATTGTATAATTATTAAATCCTGTAATAATTAAGTCGAGCTTAAGAGAGATACGATCTGAAGAGAGCGGGAACCAAAAATACGAGCTTGAGAGAGATAAGGTCTAGAGAGAAGTCGCCGGAGAAGAACTCGTCGCCGGTCAGATTGTGAGCCGAGGATGGATGGCTGCCCCCGTTTGAGTGTGAATGTTTTCTAGAGAGAGATGTTTTTGAGAGAGTGTGTGGTGATGGAATGTAGGGGTGAGCATGGTTCGGTTGGTTCGGTTTTGGCATAAAACCGAAACCAAACCGAAAATTTCGGTTTTTGGAAAACCAAAACCAAAACCGTTCGGTTTTGGAGTGGTTTCGGTTTTCGGTTTTGAAGTTGGTTTTTGGTTCGGTTTTCAGTTTTTGGTTCGGTTTTACAGCTTTTCAGTTTAACCATCAAGATTTGAATCCATACAACCATGAGTGTAAAGCTATAAAATTAAACGGGGTTGAAGTTATATTAAAAACATCAAGATGTGTACCACCTAATCCAAGCTATATATATTGCACTGATGCAAGCAAAATGTCTGTCATTATTTAAACATATTAGGAAAACTGAAAATTGAGATTAACAACCAACTCCAGATAAACTACATACAACTCTGAATACTAGAATCTGAAAATCGAGTTAAACAACTAGAAATGGACTTCTGTATTAAGTGAAAATGGGTAAATTTGACAAGAAGTGAACTCGTCGACTCGAAATGAAGTGATGTAAATGAACTCAATCGAGTAGTTCGACGACCAAACAAAGCTGCAACTTCGAAGGAGATCTAATTCGGTGGGATACCTCTTTAAAGGAACCCTAATGTAATGGGGAGTGGCTATGAAATGGAAAAGTCATAGAGTATTTGATTTTTTGGATATGTACATTTATAATATTACCCCTTGGAATGGTTGGGTTCGGTTTTTTCGGTTTTTGAAATTGTAAAAACCAAAACCAAACCGAAAAAGTCGGTTTTTGAAATTTTGAAAACCAAAACCGTCGGTTGCTATATTGGTTCGGTTTTTTCGTTTTGGTTTTTTCGGTTTTTTTGGTTTTTGTTCGGTTTCGGTTTTTTCTACTCACCCCTAATGGATTGGTTGCCCCTTTTCACCATGACTTTTTTGCTATCTATCCAAAGATTCCCTACTTTCATTTTCACCTTTTTCCTTTCTTATTTTAAAAAGAGTTAGTTGCACCAATGGTCCTTTAACTATCCAAAAGTTACGACTTTAGTCCTTTTTTTCAAAAAGTTGCAAGGATAGTTTTTTAACTGCCCAAAAGTTACACCAATGGTCCTTTATGACGGTTTCCATCTGTAAGATCTGTTAGTTTTTGTAATTTGACTATTTTACACTTACCCTTATTTCTTATTTATTTTTTAATAATTATACTATAATAATAATAATATTAATAGTTAAGAAAAAGGTGGGTCCCCACACCCTCTTTTGTCTTCCACACACACTGACACATATACACACACATAGACATCTATCTCTCTTCCTTTCTCTCTGCCCACACACACACACATACACACCAAACCACCTTCTTCAATTCCAACGACCTCCACGGGAAACACCCCACCACCAAACCACCTTCTTCGATTCCGAAACCACCACCGTATGCCATCACGACCTTTACAAAAGTAGATCAAAGAAGAGAAACAACCACCGTATGCCACACACCACCACACGATATTTAGGGTTTCTGCAATAACCGTAGATATTCTCATTTCCATCTGCCACCGCCGCCGTCCTTTGAAAGAACTCAACTCACGCCACCGTCCTTTGAAAGAACCGTAGATCTTCATTTCCATCTAAAGTCGATGGTAGTTATTTCAAAAAATTGTTCAGATCTAGGGTTTCTTCATTTCCATCTAAAATCGATGGTGGTTTTGCGATAGTTTTTCCGGTGAGGGTTTTCTGGCTTTCGAGTTTTTGGTGGGGCGAGGGTGGTGGTAAATGGCGATGATATCTAGGGTTGCTTTGTGTGGTGTTCGCCGAAAAAAAAAGAGTGGGATGGTGCGTCGGTGGTGGTGGTGCGCCGGTGAGTGAGAGGCGGTGGTTCTAGGCAGTGGCGGATCCAGAAAAATAATTTAGTGGGTTCACCGTTTCATATAAAGAGAAAGTTAAACACATTCTACAATTCTTCCTTACGGGTTTTCATCTTTTGGAAACGATTGATTACATCATCATTCGAAACATTACTAAGTAATTGTTTTTCTACCGCACTAATGCAACAATCGTTCAAAAATTCATCACCAATGCGATTGCGCAAATAGGTCTTCACAAATTTCATTGCAGAAAAACACCTTTCAACAGATGCAGTTGCGATCGGCAAAACCAATGCAGATCCGGGTCTTGATGATATGGGATTATAATAATTTTTCATTTTGGCTCTCGATCTAGCAAATAAGCAAAACAATATAACAATTAAATAATTTCAAGTATTCTAAACAAATATCCTAAACAAATAATAAAGCCAAATAATGAAGCATAGGTCTATGAATCTGCGATTGTTTAAAAAAATGAATCTGCAATTTGTTTATTTGTTTTAAAGAATAAAACAAATATCCTAAACAAATAATGAAGCCTGGGGCTGCGATTGTTTAAAAAAAAAGAATAAAAGCTGTTAATTACCTCAGGAGACGTTGGAGATTTGAAGAATAAAGATTTCGACCGACGAGAGGACGAACGACACCGGCGACGAGAGGACGAACGACGCCGGCGACGAGAGGAACGAACGTCGAGGCAGGAACGAGAGGCTGAACGAGAGGCGGGACTACGGGAGGTTAGGTCTTGTTTGTGTAAATGGCCAAATGGGTTCCTGAATTCCTGTTCATGGGCTTGGGCTTATGAAGTTATGGGTTCCCTTCTAAATTCATTTGAGTTCCTAGGTATATATTTAAAAAGTTATATATATAATACTGATTTTTTTTATAAAAACACTAGGTTCCCTGCCACCCAGTAATGACTGGGTGGCTCCACCCCTGGTTCTAGGTGGAGGGTGGGGAGGTGGTGGCTCCCGTGAGTGAGGAGAGTAAGAGTTGAGAGAGAGAGAGAGAAAGAGTTGACAGAGAGAGGCGTCGGTGGTGGTGGTGCGCCGGTGAGTGAGAGGCGGTGGTTTTAGGTGGAGGGTGGGGAGGCGGTGGCTCCCGTGAGTGAGGTAGAGTGAGAGTTGATAGAGAGAGAGAGAGAGTGAGAGTTGACAGAGAGAGAGAGTTGATTGAGGGAGATTCTTTATAATTTAATTTATTTAAAAAAGGTTAAAGTATTATTTTAAATGAACTAAAATGTTAAAAATGGTAAAAGGACCTAAATACCCTTAATTTAACGGATGTTATTAACGGAAACCGCCATAAAGGACCATTGGTGTAACTTTTGGGCAGTTAAATGACTATTCTTACAACTTTAAAAAAAAAAAACACTAAAGTCACAAATTTTTGATAGTTAAAGGACCATTGGTGCAATTAACTCTTTTAAAAAATTGAAAATAGGGATTGAGAAATGAAAATTTTATGACTATTTTTCTCAAGTGTAAATAAACAAGGAAAATGTTTAGCTTCAAATTCTCTGTACCAAACAGCTCTTAAAAGGAAAATATTCAGCTTCTAATTCTCTATATCAAACTAAGGATCGTCTCTATATCAAACAGCTCTTAAGATTAATGGTGTAAGGAATCTGAGTCAAATGTGACTGAATCTACTTAGGACCTAGAGACAATCCTTAGTTTTGGTTAAATTATATAGACAAAAGATGTTAATAATTATATATAGTTTACAAAATCGTTAAATAAAAGAAACTAGATAATTAATAGAAAATTGTTAATATTTTTAATATTAGTTGGCTTATAATTAATTATTTATACAGAGAAAATCGATAGATAGTAAACAATGTTACTTGAATTTAAAGTAAAAGATTAAAATGATCAAGAGATAAGAAAGTACATATTTATATTATTTATACTATACTAGCATAGTACCCGCGCAATGCGGCGCCGACAAATAATTCTCACTCGAAAACATGTCTATTTTCGATAAAGTAGGGATATCATATTCACGCACTATGATAATGTTGAATAGTTTTTCTCCGCAACGTCTATTTTTTTTTCTGCTTTTCTGCTTTTATTGCTTTAATAGGTTACATATAAATTCATTTGTGTTGACTTGAATTTTTAAAATATTATTTATTATGGAATGTTTACTTATTATAATGGTAATTAAGAATATAATTAAGTCTATTTAGTTATTTCCTTTTAGGTTTAAATGAGGGTATATTAGTAATTTCATCTTACTTAATTTTTAAGAGTTTAAGCAAAATTGTTAAATGCTTTATAATATAGTATAGATGATAAAACATTTAAATATTTTTCTTAAAACTCTTAAATTTAAAGTAAATTGAAATAACCTTAGTATCTCTCTTAAACTTTTCACATAACTACATAATTAATGCACTTGAATTAAATTAAATAGAATTAAGGAAACTATATATGTTTTCATTTTATAAATTTAAAAAAATTAACTCCTACGTAATAGTTGGAAAGTTTTTTTCAATTAAGGCAACTATATATATAGTTATTATTTACAAATAATATCTAGAATACTAATGACTTATATGTAATTATAAATGATAGATCAAGATTGAAATAAATTGAATTTAAAAAATTAAACTGTCCAAATTTTGGTACTAATCAAATTATATATTAGATAAAACGGCAAAATGGACGAAAATACAACAAACTATGTTAATAGTGTTTTTTTTTTTTTTTGCAACCAACTTCATTTTATATCTAAAAATACACATAACTTACAGTTTTGATTCATTGTATACAAGATGACCTACTATTGCATGTCACATCTTTAACAACCGGTTTCTTGTGACATCTTCAGTTTTCGGTGAAGTTTTTCACGATTCCGGTGAATTTTTTAAAATTTTCTTGTGTGTCTATTAGTTTCTTATAGGTTTCACAAGGAACCAATTTGTTCAAAAAAACCCCAAAATCTCCAGATTCATAATACACATACAGATGTTGAAAGAAACTAAAATTTTTCAAAAAAAACCCCAAAATCTTTTGGATTCACAAGATCATCGGTTGTTTGTGAATTTGTTTCTTTTCCAAAAAAGGAGAGTTTCATCTTCTTTACGTTTTGCGATTCATTGCTCTTTCATAGAAATTGATTTAGGGTTCTTGATTTTCATCTGCTTATGAACTTGTTGCATCATTTTACACTCGACGAGGTTAAATTAAGGTATACGATTCTTGTTCATGATTTAAGTTTGCGTTTCCAGGTTAGGGTTTGTGAGATATGTTTGCAAATCGATTACTTGTTATCTGATTTGGTGTCTGTAACATATTTGGAGGTTTAGGGATTCGATTTCTTTGTTATCTGATTTGGGTTGTTGTAGCATATTTGAAGATCTGGGTTTATGAAGATTTGGATCTCATAAAAAACACAAAAGGATTGTTCATATGGTTTTATGTGTTTATCTTCATCTAGTTCATATTCATCTTCATGTATTCCAGATTATACGCTAGTCATATTCATCTTCATGTGTTTGATATTGTAAGTTGTTCATATTCATCTTCATGTGTTTCCAAATTTGATTTCTTCGTTTTTTTTTTTATGTTTTTGCTTTCAATATTGTCATTTTTGCACCTAAAAATACTTAGCGCAATTTACAGATTAATTGTAAAGAAAAAGTATATTCTATATTATAGAATTTTATAAACACTATATATTTGTAAAATGATAAAACATAGAAAGGTAAAATGGTTTTTTTTTGCTATAATGTACAAAACTAAATCAACCTACAACATATTAAATTAAACTACATAACATTTATTAAATGTTGTGTACTGTTCCCAAGCCCTGTTCATCTACAGGGCACCCAATAATATTTAAATAGTAACATTCACAAAGAGAAATGTACACCCTCCATAAATACTCTTTTTACTCTCTTTTTTAACTTCTCTACTTCCAGATCTGACTCACATTCACCACCTCTCTCTCTCTCTCTCTCTCTCTCTCTCTCTCTCTCTCTCTCTCTCTCTCTCTCTCTGCGACTCCCCAAGAACTACCGTGTCTCCTTCTTCAATTCGGCTACCATTTTTTCCGGCAATAGCCAGGTGCATGCATCTCCAACAACCTTTTTCTCCTCTTTACTCCATATACTTTTTTATTCATACTCTTTTCTTTTTGCTCTTATTTTCTAGATCTGTGTGTGTTTGGGCTTAGATCTAAATGGAGATGTGTTTGTGTTTCAGGTATGGGATGATATGTGAGTGGGTTAGCGTTGTGTATGTGTTTCTTTATATGTATATATTACAGTTCTTGGATTATATATACAACACATACATACTTAAATTGTTTAAATCCTCCAGTCTGATAAGTCTAACACATACTTTCTCTCTCTGGCTCGATATATCCTTCTCTGGTCACCATGTACGATGTACCCAAGATTTTACAGTCATGGCTCCAATGGCCTATCTGTCCCCTTTCATCCCCCTTTCTTCTTTTTCTTATAATGGGTTGTTGTGTGTATCAATTTCGGATGCATGTTTTTTTACTTATATGGGTATGTGTGATTAAGTGGGTATGTGTGCATCTCAGTCTGTGTTTGGGTGTGTGTGTTTCGATCGGTACGTGTGGTGGGTTTAGATGGATATCTCCTCCCTCATGTGATCTTTTTCTTTAACTCTCCATCTTTAAAGGCTATTTTAATATAAATTTTGGTCCAGACTAGGATTGAAATAGGATTTCACTGTGACAGTATGACACTATTCATTCAGAAATATACAAATATGGTTGTTAATTTGTACCATTTTATCAACTTCATAACTAAAATCTAAAAGATGTTACGACATTAACAAAACATGATACTCTCTTTGTGATGTGTAATATATTAATCTATCCCTGAGTAGATTATAAATATACAAAATTAAAAATAAAGTCCCGGAAAAAATTGACACTTTAAAGATTGAATATTTGACAATTTATTCATGACTTTGTATTGTAATACGTAGAATTATGTTTTAAAATTTTTGTTTCAGGTTTTAATTTTTTTTGAAAAGTAATTAAGTTTAAATAATAATATCTTTGAAAATAAAAACTCATACAATGTTCAAATGTGGAGTAAACTTGATAGAAAACAAAATTAAAATAACAAAATATCTTATTTTGTTGTTGGTAAAAAACATTCGTTGTCCATAAATAAATTTGTATTTTATTATTTCATTAGAAAAACTTTTATTATCTATTCCTATTCTTTTATAATGATGAAGTAAAAAATGTTGGGACCCTGGTAGTGATGACTGATGATGTGGTTGGAAGAACACTGTGCGTCTACTTATGTATGTGAGAGAGATTTATTGAGTTGATAAGATTGAGGGCATGGTGTGTACTCTAGGATATACAAGTGTTGTAGTGTTGTACTACAATCAAATCATAGTATATAGTTTGTAATCATGAACACTAGATAGTGGGAATGGTGTGTACTATTGAGTCAAATGTAGTGGTTGTAACATAATTTGTAGTGTTAAGTGTTTGCCGTTCAAAAAAAAAATAATTTGTAGTGTTAAAATTAATGTTTCTATTTTTTTTATATCAAAACTATAATTATTAAAATCCACGGACACACATAATATTCTAAATGTATGAAAAACAAAGTTTGATTATAACTATATATTTTAACTTTTGAAGTTACTTTTTTCACTTTCATTTTAAGTTAGTATTATTTATTTAATAAGTTTTGTAATCATGTTTGCCTATTTTAATTATTAAAAAGTTTATAATTTATAGGAAGCAATAAATAAAGATTTTGTCAATTTTTGTATTAAATTAAAGTAACTGGGTTAAGTAATTTTAACCTAAAAGGAAACTTTCTTGAAGTTTGTAGTAAGAGGGAATTTTTTCATGAGTTTGTAATAGAAAGATTAAATATAAGCAGGTTTATGATCAAAATGCAATTCAAGTTGTAACTGTGTTATAAGAATTTTTAAGTTACTTTTATTACCTAGAAATTGCATATTATATATGTTTATGTATTACTAGAGTGTAATTAAAATATACCATTTTAGATGCAAGACTCTTTCATTTGGAAAGCTTTGAAAGTTGTTTGCGGTTACTATGTTGGTTTAAAACTATTTGGTAAAAAAAATGTATTTATTTCTACATTTTACATATTTTGACTATTAAAAAAAAAGTTTTGGTGCTTTGGTGCCCCGCCGCAACGCGCGGGTAACAAAACCTTGATTATACATAAACCATACTATATAAACAAATAAACTTGTAAAAGGTTGAACTAGGGATGTAATATCATGAACAGAAGACTATAACATATTTTTATACATATCTTTATTTTTAGATGAGATGAACTCGAAAAACAACACCATAACATCATTGTTGCTAGAGTTATTTTCAACTAATAAGTAAAGTTAATGTAATGAGATATCATAGATTGTAAACAATTAACAATAAACTCTTCTCTTATTATAGACATCGATAGTCATCTTTGACGTATCCGCCGTTCCGGTAACCTACTAATTTATAATAATATATAAACCATTTAACATTTTTATCTTCCTTAATTTAAGAGTTTTTAATTTCGATCAAGACAAAATCTTGACATTTCATGCTGTCTAAATTAATCTTATCTACTTAATCCTTGATTATTTCACTCTCTCCTAATTTACCCTACGTTTTTATTCATTTAAAATATACTCTCTCATTAACACGCTTTCTCACACAAACACAATTATCCAGCCGCATCAATTTCTAAAATCTTATTAATTTCTCTATCCTTATTTCATAAATATAAATATTTTTTTCTTATTTTAATATCTTTTAGAATTTATTTTTAAAATTAGTTAAATAGTTGATGAAAATAAAAGAAACATTAAAAAACGGACATGCTGTAAAAAAAATTGTGACATTGAATCGCACGAATAATATCTCCTTACATTTATCAAAATGATATGTTTTAAAGCAGAAACTGTTTGCCACTACAGCATTACACGAGTATGATGTTTAGTTATGTAAAAATCACTTTTTTCTTTATAGAAATCATGACTTCAGGCACTAATCCTTAGATAATTTAAAAAATACAAATTGGTACGGAATTTTCTATGACAACTAATTGTTAAGGAATTCTTTAAACCTTTCATAAAGCAAAAGCCAAAGTTGGTGAGTCTCATTTCTAAAACGTCCAAATTTTACATTATATTAGTTGAACATTAATATTGACCTTTTCAAGATTAATCAGTTCTTTTACGGGTTTAATTTATTTAAATGTATCTAGCTTATTACGTTTTACTATTGTGTATTAGATTTTGAAAATTTTTAATATGTGTATCGAACATTTAATTTGTCGCTATTGTGTTTATATACTTCCTATTATATGTACTATACTTATACAATTTTTCCTTTTTTATGCAACTAAATTACATACAATATCAAGAAATTAATAGGTATTGATAAACATAATAACATTTTTAAAGTTTGATACACACTATAGCAAAACGTGATGAGTTAGATACATTTTAGTTAACTAAAACCTTTGTTTAATTAAATTTTCTGTTTTATCAAAACATTACTAACATGGATAGATAAACGGTGGGTCGGTGGGTGTGTGTGTGTGTGTGAGAGAGAGAGAGAGAGAGAGAGAGTTAGGTTCAAAGAAAAACCATATAGAATAGATAACAAACGGAACAGATCATAACCTTTAAAAATATAGATACAATGATCAGGAAGTTTGTACAATTGTTATAAGGAACATTATATTGTTCTCACAACCACAATTTTCTCTCCGCTAACGTATGGTCAACATCTCGCATCCAGTCTTGCCGTCTCTAATCGGTGGCTCCGGTCACGGATCATGGAGGTAATACTTATGTCAATGATTGATTTCATTTGAGGAACACATTTCTGTGATCGTTTATTGCATCCATTCATATTTTGATCTTGATTTGACACGAATAATTATACGGATTGTATTCATGTTACGATCCACCGATCCGTCAACACGAACACAATACAATTTTCACTCCTAATCTACGCTATGCCTCATAGCTAATTTAAATCAAATTAGCTAATTTAAAATGTGCAAATTGGTACGAAAATTTTCTATGAGAAGTAATGGTTAAGGAATGCTTTAATTATACCTTTCATAAAGCAAAAAGCCAAAGTTGGTGCGTCTCTTTTCTAGAACGTTCAAATTTTACATTTATTTATATTTATATATATATATCTTTCTATATATATAAAATCAACTTATCCCTTTTAAAATTGACACGTAGCCAACGATAGTTATATACTATTCATCTTTTTTTTTTAAGTCTATGCATAGTGTAATAAAAAAGATGTGGTATAGTGAATTTGGTCAAAGTTATGGCCTCTCATTTTTTTATTTGGTCATAGCAAATCAAATGACACATGCATTGAAAGTTTGTACAAAGTGCATTATATTTGGTACTTCAATTTATTGTTTGTACATAATGCTTTGTATGTAGCACTTTAATTTGTTGTACAAGCTTTGTGTTTTTCAAGTTTCACAGGTGGGAAAATCTCGATCGATAATCTATCAATCTGCCAGTTCTATATGTTTTTATTTTATTTCCTTTAATCTTCAAAAGTATTTTTTTAATTAATTATTATTAAATATAAAATTAATAAATAAGGTAGGTCATATATATGTATGATAGACGGTGATCATTACGAGACTATGTGGTAGGCTAAGTGATAAGAGTGAAAACTGATGTGACGGTGTGGTAGGTGTGATAGAGGGTGACCACTCTATATACTCTTATGAGAAGCAACAACCCGTGGTCATCTTGTGTGTTAGTGTTTAGTTCATCCATTGATGCCGACAAGAAATCACATTTTTTTTAAAAACTGTTTGTGTAGGTGTAGATGATACTGTAGTTGATTAATGGATGGACACTGAACTCTTAACCGAAAATAAAAATACGAGATGAAAAAGAGAAGAATAGATGAGCGTCAATGACAATATGTACTATACAAGTTAAAAAAATCTCTCAACATGTTATAATTTCATTACTTGTTCATTATAAAATGATATTTATTAAGAAAGTAGGCGCTTAAGTAAAAGATGGAATCACAACGCAAAAAGCCAACGATTGTTGAGTATAGTTATTTTCAATCAATGTTCATAGCAAATGGAGGTTTCATAGTAAATATGGACTTGTAATTTTATAAAATTGGTAGTAAAATACCAAGTTTCATGACTTTAGTATTATGTGTATATTAGACTATAATGGTCATACTTTCGGTATTGACAAAACAAATATTGATAAAAAACAAGTATTCATCCTTGAAATGTCAACATAAAGCACGGCCTCAAAGCCTTACTAGTATAATATATACAATTATCAAGTTCTTAACCTTCGCTATGAATAGTACGCTGCTAACTTGCGCCGGAATAGATTATACTTAATATTCTGGAGCTAAAACCAAAATCACTGTTAGCATGGCTGGTTTTGAACTTTTGATGCCATATTCTATCCTCTTGGTCTTTATTTCTTAGCCCTTCAAACTTCCATATCTTAGCCTTTATTTTCTTGTCCCTGCTTTATTTACCATTTCCTCCTTTTTTTAAGATATAATATTTATTCTTTCAAATCACGACACCTTTATAGATTTTTTTTTTTACTTTTTCGCTTATAACGATAGATTTAGCTCATATTTTTTTTATGATTTATGGAAATATATTTGCATATTAATAAACTTCAGGTGACCTTTTACATAAGTAGTGTTGTCATTTTATGTTAGATATTTAGTCTATAAATTATATTATTGTTTTCATTGTTCATTTGCTGTATAGTAAGTATGTATTAAAAATAAGAAATGATCTGTCCTATTATTTTTTCTTCCTACTTATTTGATAAAAGTAAGTGTCGAAATCAAGGAATTATACGAGGAAAAAGAATTAATGCATTACACATGTCAAACACAAGTAAGTAGGAGAATGAAGTATAAACAAAAAATAAGATGATATAGTATTTCTTTTTAAAAATATAGTTAACACTAATAGGGAAAATAATCTAATGAGATAAGATGCGCAACGAAGTGCGTACCACACCGCTTTGTTATATATAGTTGAACATTTATATTGACTTATATTTTGTGATTAAATCGGTTCTCTTACGGTTTAAGTCACCTAAATTTATTCAATCTATCACATTTTGCTTTTTCTGGATTTTGAAATTTTCATATATTAAATATTTAATTTGTCGCTATTGTGTATATACTTCCTATTGTATGTATACTTATACATTTTTCTTTTTTATATAACTAATACATACAATAGTTAAAAATTTAAGTTTGATAAACTTAATAAAAACTTGTAAAGTTAAATACACACTTAAGAAAACATAACTTAAGTATGTGTTATAGTAAACCATCTTAATGGTAAGTAGATCCGCTTCTATTTTTTTAGGTAAATCTTATTATGTCATATTATTTTCATCTACAGTGTGCAATTCCCAAGTATCTAAGCTGTGCCTCATAGCTCATTTTAAATCAAATTAGTTGTACAAATATAGAAATATAATGTATGATTGAAACATGTACTTTAGATTAGATCACTTGTAGTGAGACGATGTTGAGCATGTTGTCTCGATTTCTAATTCGTTGTTGGGATTATCTTGCTTACGGGTTGTTCGTTGTTGACCTCGCATTGTGAGCTTGTCATATGGTGATGAGCTTCGCAGCTCATCTCTCTTTTTTTCATTCAGTAATATTAAAATAAATAAAAATTATATGGGTCCAGAAATTATATTGATGGCAATATGATCAGGTTAGTCATGTCATTACTATGGTTGTTTAGTTATGGTTAGTCATAGACTGGAAAAGTTGATATAGAAATCAGTAATGACATGTCATGACTACGTGTGACCCTAAAATGTTGAAATTTGTATTATACCTTTCACAACTAGTATCTAATAATTGATATAAAACATTTAGCTTACAAGTCCTTGTTAAAAATATAACTTGACACAATTAGGAAGTTAGGGTAACAAAATGAATGACTATATATGATAATCAAACGATCAAGTTCAATTGTTAAAAAACATTTTCCTTAATTATATTTCTAAACTATTAATGGGTTATAAGAATTAATCCAAACCCAACTAAGTAATTTCGGGTTTTTGTTCTTATGTTTATAGACATCCAAAAACTTATTTTACCTATGCAAATTGGTTAGAGCAAATGCTAAACACTATTAGGGTACTAAAGAGACATGGTGCTAAAGAATCAGCTTTAGCATCAACATCAACATTAACGTGTTGGATCAATGCTACTCAGCTTTAACTTCAGCTTCAGTGGACCCGTTTACGTACAAAATCAAGATGATAATCCTTAAAAATATTTTCAAAGAAATTGAAATTTGATTAAAGAATTGGAACCATTAAGAATTGAAATTGAGATTTATAATTTTTTTTTTTTTGTTTAATGAATAAAATTTTGCAAAGGAATTAAATGGTCTGTAGTGCAGATGTTGTCGGTGGCGGCAACTCCGGCAAGGGAGATGGCGGCGACGACGTAGATGTCGGTGGTGGCAATGGCTACGGCGATATAAGTAGAAACCAGAATTTCATATCATCAACGTAAACAAAATCACGTAAGTAGCAAATAAAATTACAATCAAGCAAAAATCAAGCTGTTGATTTCTTTTTCTTAAAACAGGAAATATAATAATTAACACGTTAACTAATTAATCTATTAATTAATTAGTCTTGCCACGAAGGTCACGGAAATAGCCTCGAGGGTTTCCTTCAAACTTAGCTCTTGTGATCCTTGTCGAAGGTCTACCCGGTGCTTTCATCGTCCTCCCCGCCGGTAACAAGTAGCACACGCACGTGATCAACACGCCGGCGCCTATGAGAAAGGCTGTGCACAGATTCGTCATTGTAGGCATCGGAAGTGTAATTAGCGACTGCCCTTCATTACCACTTTTATAGACGAACTTTAGAGTAGTTAGGAAACTAGTCCTTTGATTGTTAGACAAGTGTCATAATCTACCTACTCTCAATTTGATTATGCAGTTCTAGTCCTTTGAATTGAAATAACATTATAGTTTAGGGATGTAAAAGAGCTATTCGAGCTCGGATTGTTAAAAGCTTGAAACGAGTTGAGATTTAACGAGCTCAAACTGGAGGCTAGATTAAAACCCATTTCATAAACGAGCCGAGCTCGAACTCCAAAAGGTGGGCTTGTTCAAGCTCGCGAGCCTATGCGAGCTCCACATATAATATAATTTATATTTTATACGTTTAATTTTTTATACCTATAGTATGACGTATGTCAAGTTTCATAGTACATAATGACGAATTGACCCGATTTAAACGATATCGAATAAGCATTCGAGCCAGATTTAATTGAATGGTCAACATGTAATTTTCAACGAGTGTGAAAAATACAAAGATCAAACACTAAAACACACATACAAAGGTTCAGTTTGAGAACCTAAATAAAGTAAAAAAACTCGACGACTAATTGAAATCGTTCAACTATTTAAATCTAAAGGCTTAGATTGAAAGAAATTTCATAATTAAAAAGGCTTAGTAATGTAAATTTCTATTAATATGACTCTTTCTCTGGTTTCAAACATCACCAGTTAAAACTAATACACACACTCCCTCGAATTCAATTATGTGGGATTGTGGGTTCAATTAAAATCAATTTGTATTGAATGGAATCATCCATGACTCTAATTAACATATTGTAAAATGTCACTTTTTTTATATGGGAAAATACTTAACAAGCCCACTCACATGTAATGTTTTTTATGCCTAACACGTAGATACTTATGAGTTATACAGTAGGTGTGGCTGTTTAGTCTAATACGGGTGGACCATTATCTCATACCATGTAAGTTTGTAAGATTCCAATTTATTTGGGTGATAATTTATTTACAACAACTTTTTATCATAAATAATAAGTAAGACTTTATTACCCTACCAATTCAATATCTATTAATCTCATCACAAATTAATAGGTATAAAAGCCCAAGAGACAACTTTTTATTGTATATGACAAAAAGTTGTTGTGAACAAATTATCACCCATTGTATAATTACTAAATCCTGTAATAATTAAGTCAAGCTTGAGAGAGATACGATCTGAAGAGAGCGGGAACCAAAAATACGAGCTTGAGAGAGATATGGTCTAGAGAGAAGTCGCCGGAGAAGAACTCGTCGCCGTTCAGATTGTGAGCCGAGGATGGATGGCTGCCCCCGTTTGAGTGTGACTGTTTTCTAGAGAGAGCTGTTTTTTAGAGAGTGTGTGGTGATGGAATGGTTGCCCCTTTTCACCATGACCTTTTTGCTATCTATCCAAAGATTCCCTGCTTTTATTTTCACCTTTTTCCTTTCTTATTTTAAAAAGAGTTAATTGCACAAATGATCCTTTAACTATCCAAAAGTTGTGACTTTAATCCTTTTTTTTCAAAAAGTTGCAAGGATAGTCATTTAACTGCCCAAAAGTTGCACCAATGGTCCTTTATGACGGTTTCCGTTTGTAAGATCTGTTAGTTTTTGTAATTTGACTATTTTTCCCTTACCCTTATTTCTTATTTATTTTTTTAATAATTATACTATAATAATAATAATATTAATAGTTAAGAAAAAGGTGGGTCCCCACACCCTCTTTTGTCTTTCACACACACTGACACATATACACACACATAGACATCTATCTCTATCTTCCTTTCTCTCTGCCCACACACACACATACACACCAAACCACCTTCTTCAATTCCGACGACCTCCACCGGGAACACCCCACCACCAAACCACCTTCTTCGAATCCGAAACCACCACCGTATGCCATCACGACCTCTACAAAAGTAGATCAAATAAGAGAAACAACCACCGTATGCCACACACCACCACGCGATATTTAGGGTTTCTGCAATAACCGTAGATATTCTCATTTCCATCTGCCACCGCCACCGTCCTTTGAAAGAACTCAACTCACGCCACCGTCCTTTGAAAGAACCGTAGATCTTCATTTCCATCTAAAGTCGATGGTAGTTATTTCAAAAAATTATTCAGGTATAGGGTTTCTTCATTTCCATCTAAAATCGATGGTGGTTTTGCGATAGTTTTTCCGGTGAGGATTTTCTGGCTTTCGAGTTTTTGGTGGGGCGGGGGTGGTGGTAAACGGTGATGATATCTAGGGTTGCTTTGTGTGGTGTTCGCCGAAAAAAAAGAGTGGGATGGTGCGTCGGTGGTGGTGGTGCACCGGTGAGTGAGAGACGGTGGTTCTAGGTGGAGGGTGGGGAGGCGGTGGCTCCCGTGGGTGAGGAGAGTGAGTTGAGAGAGAGAGAGTTGACAGAGAGAGGCGTCGGTGGTGGTGGTGCGCCGGTAAGTGAGAGGCGGTGGTTTTAGGTGGAGGGTGGGGGAGGCGGTGGCTCCCGTGAGTGAGGTAGAGTGAGAGTTGAGAGAGAAAGAGAGAGTTGACAGAGAGAGAGAGAGTTGATTGAGGGAGATTCTTTATAATTTAATTTATTTAAAAAGATTAAAGTATTATTTTAAATGAACTAAAATGTTAAAAATGGTAAAAGGACCTAAATACCCTTAATTTAACGGATGTTACTAACGGAAACCGTCATAAAGGACCATTGGTGCAACTTTTGGGCAGCTAAATGACTATCCTTACAACTTTTTGAAAAAAAGGACGAAAGTCACAACTTTTTGATAGTTAAAGGACCATTGGTGCAATTAACTCTTTTAAAAAATTAAAAATAGGGATTGAGAAATGAAAATTTTATGACTATTTTTCTCTAGTGTAAATAAACAAGGAAAATGTTTAGCTTCAAATTATCTGTACCAAACAGCTCTTAGAAGAAAAATATTCAGCTTCTAATTCTCTATATAAAACAGCTCTTAAGATTAATGGTGTAAGGAATCTGAGTCAAATGTGACTGAATCTACTTAGGACCTAGAGACAATCCTTAGTTTTGGTTAAATTATATAGACAAAAGATGTTAATAATTATATATAGTTTACAAAATCGTTAAATAAAAGAAACTAGATAATTAATAGAAAATTGTTAATATTTTTAATATTAGTTGGCTTAGAATTAATTATTTATACAGAGAAAATTACTTGAATTTAAAGTAAAAGATTAAAATGATCAAGAGATAAGAAAGTACATATTTATATTATTTATACTATATGATAAATAATTTAAATATTTTTCTTAAAACTCTTAAATTTAAAGTAAATTGAAATGATCTTAGTATCTCTCTTAAACTTTTCTTATAACTACATAATTAATGCACTTGAATTAAATAGAATTAAGGAGACTATATATGTTTTCATTTTATAAATTAAAAAAAACGTAACTCCTACGTAATAGTTGGAAAGTTTTTATAATTAAGGCAACTATATATATAGTTATTATTTACAAATAATATCTAGAATACTAATGACTTATATGTAATTATAAATGACAGATCAAGATTGAAATAAATTGAATTTAAAAAATTAAATTGTCCAAATTTTGGTACTAATCAAATTATATATTAGATTAAAGGGCAAAATGGACGAAAATACAACAAACTATGTTAATAGTGTTTTTTTTTGCAACCAACTTAATTTTATATCTAAAAATACACACAACTTAAATTTTTGATTCATTGTATACAAGATGACCTACTATTGCATGTCACATCTTTAACAACCGGTTTCTTGTGACATCTTCAGTTTTCGGTGAAGTTTTTCCAGATTCTGGTGATTTTTTTTAAATTTTCTTGTGTGTCTGTTAGTTTCTTATAGGTTTCACAAGGAACCAATTTGTTCAAAAAAACCCCAAAATCTCCAGATTCATAATACACATACAGATGTTGAAAGAAACTAACTTTTCAAAAAAAAACCCCAAAATCTTTTGGATTCACAAGATCATCGGTTGTTTGTGAATTTGTTTCTTTTCCAAAAATTGAGGGTTTCATCTTCTTTACGTTTTGCGATTCATTGCTCTTTCATAGAAATTGATTTAGGGTTCTTGATTTTCATCTGCTTATGAATTTGTTGCTTCATTTTACACTCGACAAGGTTAAATTAAGGTATACGATTCTTGTTGATGATTTAAGTTTGCGTTTCCAGGTTAGGGTTTGTGAGATCTGTTTGCAAATCGATTACTTGTTATTTGATTTGGTGTCTGTAACATATTTGGAGGTTTAGGGATTCGATTTCTTTGTTATCTGATTTGGGTTGTTGTAGCATATTTGAAGATCTGGGTTTATGAAGTTTTGGATCTCATAAAAAAGACAAAAGGATTGTTCATATGGTTTTATGTGTTTATCTTCATCTAGTTCATATTCATCTTCATGTGTTCCAGATTATACGCTAGTCATATTCATCTTCATGTGTTTGATATTGTAAGTTGTTCATATTCATCTTCATGTGTTTCCAAATTTGATTTCTTCATTTTTTTTATGTTTTTGCTTTCAATATTGTCATTTTTGCACCTAAAAATACTTAGCGCAATTTACCATAGATTAATTGTAAAGAAAAAGTATATTCTATATTATAGAATTTTATAAACACTATATATTTGTAAAATGATAAAACATAGAAAGATAAAATGGTTTTTTTTTACTATAATGTACAAAACTAAATCAACCTACAACATATTAAATTAAACTACATAACATTTATCAATGTTGTGCATTTATCAAATGTTGTGTACTGTTCTCAAGCCCTGTTCATCTACAGGGCACCCAATAATATTTAAATACTAACATTCACAAGGAGAAATGTACACCTTCCATAAATACTTTTTTTACTCATTTTTTTTAACTTCTCTACTTCCATATCTGACTCACATTCACCACCTCTCTCTCTCTCTATCTCTCTCTCTCTCTCTCTCTCTCTCTCTCTCTCTCTCTGCGACTCCCCAAGAACTACCGTGTCTCCTTCTTCAATTCGGCTACCATTTTTTCCTGCAATAGCCAGGTGCATGCATCTCCAACAACCTTCTTCTCCTCTTTACTCCGTATACTTTTTTATTCATACTCTTTTCTTTTTGCTCTTATTTTCTAGATCTGTGTGTGTTTGGGCTTAGATCTAAATGGAGATGTGTTTGTGTTTCAGGTATGGGATGGTATGTGAGTGTGTTAGCATTGTGTATGTTTTTCGTTATATGTATATATGTTTCACATTTCACAATATATTCAAGTTTTGTGCTTATTATTTGTATGGGTGTCTTCTATGCATATAGTGAAGATCGGGACTTACAGTTCTTGGATTATATATACAACACATACATACTTAAATTGTTTAAATCCTCCGGTCTGATAAGTCTAACACATACTTTCTCTCTCTGGCTCGATATCTTCTTCTCTGGTCACCATGTACGATGTACCCAAGATTTTACAGTCATGGCTCCAATGGCCTATCTTTCCCCTTTTATCCCCCTTTCTTCTTTTTCTTATAATGGGTTGTTGTTTGTGTATCAGTTTCGGATGCATGTTTTTTTACTTATATGGGTATGTGTGCATCTCAGTCTGTGTTTGGGTGTGTGTGTTTCGATTGGTACGTGTGGTTTCTTTCTTTAACTCTCCATCTTTAAAGGCTATTTTAATATAAATTTTGGTCCAGACTAGGATTGAAATAGGATTTCGTAACACTGCTAATTTTATTTTTTTTAAGGTTTTCACTGCGGAAGCGAATAATCAAATATAAATTATACACATAGGTATAATGAAACAACCGACGACTGACACAAGTGCCAGTATATCAAAGGCCAGTGTTACATAATTACAAACAGGCTCTTCAATCAAAAAATATATCAGAGTGTGTCAGACATTCCCAAAAGACTACAAAAAACTCCCAGCAACTAGCAAGATCTACCACAACCTGCAAATTGGAGTTTAATGTGGGGGATTAGCTCAAAGCTAAATGAATGAAAGTTTAACAAACGAAAAACATCAGAAACAACAATCAATGCTACAACAACAAATAAGCAAGTATCTCTGAGGACCGGCGGTTCGGCCGAACCTTCAACCAAATGCCGGCCTAGCATAGGTTTACCGATAGCCTACTTGTCATTCTCAAACAGTAAAATCCCTTAAGTTGCAACAAATGCATCAAAAGGTCTAGTACTGATTAGCCGATGACAAATAAGCCCAGCCTAACATGGCTGACCCCATCAAAACAACCCAGTGTCAACAAACAGCTGTCTACAATTCCAAAGCATGCACATAGCACCAGCAGATCAATTACTAGACTATACAGTCTATCAATGCATAAAACAGTATAACCTGTTACAACTAAAACCGTTACAACTAATACAGTTCGTGAGTTAAAAGTCCACTCACCTGTATCCTCCAAACACCAAGCTCAGTTGTCTAATGTCACTGAGTCTTCGGATTCCCTGAGAACACAACACAACTAGATTAGTGAATCAAACCCCAATTAACTCTAAAAATCAAGTTCAATAGCAAACGGGTCAAAACTAAACCATTACGCAAAACTCATATAATCAACATGGAACACATCTAATATCATTTAGAATAATCATACAAGTCATAAGCAACGTGTAATTATCAATAAAACACGTATACGGTTCAACTATATTAATCTATGCCACAAACGGGTCAAAACCAACCCATTTGGTTTAATTCATCAAACTAATATGGAATACATGATCAACACTTTAGAAACACGATACATAATATATAAAACATGTAGGAATCAACGGAACATGAACATGAATTATATAAGTCCGTTTCTCGAATTTAAAGTAGCCATTTATCGTTAATAACTTCATATATAATTCAAGACTTTCTAAGCACAATTCATCATCAAAAACCCCTCAAATATATATAATATAAACATATATATAACAAGTACTAACAATGAACAACAACTCATAAGAGCTTAAGGTCAAATCCTAAACAAAACCTTGTTTTAGATTTGTCAAATACACTTTGCATTATGATACAGCTACTGTAAATCGTATTTTAGACCAACCAACAACTCAAATTAGCTTCTGCACTCTAAATACAATTTAAAGAGGACATCTCCAGCTTTCCAACGATATAAAATACGACCTCTAACGATTTTTCTTTGATTTTTAACAATATTTTTAAAACAGCCCAGAATTTCACGACAAAATCCGAACAACAGCTCTATTTTCCATCCATTTCGCACAGCAGCCCTTAATTACATACTAAATCGATTTCCAGCAGATATAAACAACTAAAATCAGTTCCATAACATATATATACTACCAACAATATGTACTTTTGTTGGGAAAATGATCTCATCAGTTTGAATTTGATGAGACAAAGTTAAGTTTGTAAGATGAGTTCTACATATAACTTAAACAGAATTATGAAGCTTAGTCAGACTGAACACTTAGAGTGATTCAGACTGAGTATAAGCTGAGCATATGTTGATCAGTTTATATTATACCTTAGTTTGTTTATTAATATGTTTAATAATCTGTGTATGTCACATAAGGTATATATCGAGTAATCAGCTTGATGTGTTTCAAGCTGAGTGACTCAGCTCAAAAGCAGAGTCAGCTCGACAGAGTTGCTAAATATGTTTTAGTCAACTAAGTTAGACTTCTAAGGATGAGTTTATCAATGTACGTGTTAGTTCATGTATGAATTCGGATTTGTTCTCGAAGAACTCAGCTTGATGAGTTTCAAGCTGAGAAACTCAGTCCGAGTGAAGAAGTCAGTTTAAAGATAATTTAAATATGTTTTAAATTCATCTTTATCTCTCTCTATATCTACGGCGTGGATAAGAAGACTCTAGAATCAAGATTGAAGATAGAAGATTCAAGATTCAAGATTCCGGATTATCCGAGAGTTAGTTAGCGAATTAAGTTGAGTCTTAGTTTGTTAGGAACCGTAGGCACCTGATTATAAATACTTATCTCCTGATAAGTTTAGAGGTACGACTTTGATACAAAAACAATTAAGTGTTGCAGAGCCAAACCTCACCTCACCGTATGTGTTACGAATCTTGATTACTGTTTGTCAGTTCAAGAAAAACTCACAGATTGCCCAAGTGTTCGTGTGTTCGAACTATCACATCAGTTGTGATATTGGTAAGTTGTCAATCTGTGTGAAATCCTGTTTAGAGAGTCGTCGGTATCTATAATCATAAGTTGATTATAGATAGCTAAGTTTGAGAGATTGAGAGATTTATATTAGGTGGTTATATATCAAGAGTTGCTTACTTGATAGTTATTGTAATCATCTTCTTATTCAAAGCATTGTAATCATCTTCTTAATAAAAGCATTCGATTGATTGTGGTTTGATTTACTGTGTGTAACACTTTTATTTGATTTGTTCAATTTCCGCAGAAAGTGTATTCAACCCCCCTTCTACACACTTGTTGCTTGTTGTTACTCTCTCATACAAGGGACCAACAACTGGTATCAGAGCAGGCTGAACGATGAAAGTTCTAGATTCTGAGAAAGTTGACAATGTCTACAAGCAACAATTCTTCAAACTTTCCACAGATGTCTGCCAAAGGCTGTCCCATATTTGATGGATCTGACTATCCTATGTGGAAGTTTAGAGCCATGCTGTTCCTCAAGTCCATTGACAACCGTATGTCGGATGTTGTCACTACAGGACCAATTATCCCCAAGATTCCTGCCACTGTCAGTGATTCGTCTCCTAGCAGATCTGAAAAGGAAACAAGAAAGCCTGTTGCATCATGGACTGATGAAGATTAGAAACTTTTCAATCTAGATGATAAGGCTAAAAGTCTTCTAGCGAATGCCCTGTCAAATGAAATCTTGCACACTGTGACTGGGTGTCAAACTGCAAAAGATATCTGGGATACGCTGAGTGTCATGTATGAAGGCACTGATCTGGTCAAGCAGCACAAGAAAAATCATTTGAATAGATCCTATGAAAACTTCTTTTCAAAGAAGAATGAAACCTTGTTAGATTTGTTCACAAGGTTTCACTGCTTGATAAATGACCTACTAAGTGTGGGTGTAAAGAAAGATGAAGCTGAACTGGTGCTGAAATTTTTGGATGTGTTACCAGAAAGATTTAATGATGTAACTACGGCACTGAGGGCTGGAGGAACACTACACGTGTACAACCTACAGTCTATCTATGGGTTCTTCCTGAATCATGAACAGATCACTGAACACAAGAAATCTTCTCAACAATAACTGAAGGAGTCCTTGGATAAAACTGATATTGCATTAGTTGCACAGAAAAAGAAGAAGAAAAGTCCTAAGGCACTAGTTGTTGAATCTGAGACTGAGTCAGAATCTCAAGCTGACTACTCAGACTCAGACTCAAGTGATACTAATGATGTTCAAAATATCACTGAGCAAATGGCAATGTTAGCAAGACATTTGAGAAGAGCTCAAAGGGGAAGAGGAAGATCTGACAGGGGCAAAGGAAAGAGTTCTTTTGATCCCAAGAATGCTGTGTGCTTCAATTGTCAGAAAAAGGGACACATTACTGCTGAGTGCAGATCAAAGAAGGTGGAATCAACATCAGTTGTTGATAAGAATGCTTACAGAGCTGATAAATACAAGAAGAAATATACTCAGCTCAAGAAAGGAAAGGCTGAAGACAAACCCAGTGCAAAAGGATTAATTGCTGAAACATGGGATACAGAATCATCTACATCAGATGATGATGTATGTCTGATGGCTCAAGAAGATGAAGAGATAAAAATCGATGAGGTTGATTATGGTATGTACGAATCAATCTTTGAAGCTGACATGAAGGAAGCTGAGGAAAACAGCAAGCTCAGTGATTGGGATCCTGCTTCCAAGTATAAGGTCAGTAATTTCTACTCTTACACTGATGAAGAAAAGGGTCTTGCATTTGATTATCTGCTAAATGATTTCAAGACCAGCCTTAAGTCTCAGACTGACCTCAAAGCTGAAATAGCTAAACTTAAAGATGAGATTAAGGAAAATCAATCTCTCATTGATATTGGTAAGAAAGCACAGTGTGACCTTGAATGTCAAAGACATATTAACAAACTTCTTAGTGAAGAACTTCAGGAAGCTAAAGACAAAGCTGATCAACTCCAAAAAATCACTGAGTCTTGGTGTAAGTCATCAAAGCTTGCTGAATAGTGCATAAACCAACAGATACCTAAACAGGTGAAGGCTGTACTTGGAGGTGACTATCAAACAGCAGCTTATGTAGCTGATGATGAGATAGCAAGTACAGATTCTGAGGAAGATAGACAACTGATTAAGTGTCAGAAGTCAGCCTCAGAGAAACGACATGATCCCAGCCTAAAATTCAATATGTTTGTGAAGGCCAAAGATCATGGTAATGAGTGCTCAACATCCAAACAACATGGTAAGTCTGTGTTGGACAGATTAGGCACTCAGCCTGTTCAAAGAACTTCAGTCATAGAAAGGCTTAATCCAAATCATTTCAAAAGACAAAATTCTCTATCTGGCTCGGAGAGAAGTTATAAGAACAGGAAGACCACTGTAAGTCAGAGGTCAAATCACAACAATGGTAAGTCCAAAGTTGTTGATCTTGGTAAGTCCAAGAAGATCAACAGTGGTAAGTCCAAACCTGTTGAAACTGGTGAGTCCAGTAAGCATGACAAAGGTAAGTCCAAAGTCATGGAGAAGAAGGTTGTTAGTCAATCTTCTCAGGATAACAAACAGAGACCTGACAAAGGTAAGTCCAAAGTCAGTGATCACCAGGTGAATCAGCTTGCAAAGAAAGTTGAGAAGTTATCCACCATATACAATCCTAAAACAGAGAGTAAATTCTCACAAGGATTGTTAGATACTCTACCTCCTGTCATCATTGGAAGAAGGAGATGCTACAAATGGAGAAGTAGAGGTCATGAGGCTAAGGACTGTGATGCTGAAATCTCAAGGCCTGAGCAAGAACAAACTGATCAGCCTATACAGGATTCAGTTCCTGCTCAAGCTGAGCAGTCAGTTCAACAAGATGAAGCTGCTAAGTGCTCCTCATCTGAACCCACCAAGAAGTGGGTTCCCAAGCAAAACTAATGTGTTTAGTTTTTATATCATGTGCTGGGTTCAAGTAAATGGTACTTGAATAGTGGATGTTCAAGGCACATGACCGGATGGAAAGGACTTCTTAGTGATTTCCAGGAAGATGAAGGTCCTAAAGTAACATTTGGTGACAACTCCTATGGAAGAACCAAAGGCTATGGGAAGATGCAAGCTGGTAAAGTCACTTTCCAGAGAGTTGCATATGTCAAAGGCCTCAAACACAACCTGATTAGTATCAGTCAATTGTGTGATGAGGACAATGTTGTTACTTTTAGGAAAAAAGCAGGAACAATTTATAATGCTAAGGGAAAGCTTGTATTAATAGCTAAAAGAGAAAGAGATGTGTATCTACTTGATCTTAATTCGGATGATCCCAATAATGAAACCTGCTTGTATTCCCATTATGTTCCTGAGCTGAGTTGGTTATGGCATTAATGTTTGTCTTATTTGAACTTTAAAAATATAAATATGCTGTCCAATAAAGAGTTAGTCTCTGGATTACCAAAAATCACATTTGTCAAAGACAAATTGTGTTCAGCTTGTGAACAAGGGAAACATCATAAAGGGTCCTTTAAATCAAAGCAAAATTTTTCAATAACAGACCCATTGCATATGTTGCATATGGATCTGTTTGGACCCATAAGTACTCCAAGCCTAAGTGGCAAGAAGTACACTCTGGTGATAGTAGATGAGTTTTCACGATTCACCTGGGTAATATTCCTAAAAGCCAAAAGTGAGGCTGCCCTGGAGATAATAAGTTTCATCAAAAGGGAAGAGTTGCAAAAAGGTTTGTCTGTAAAGCAACTCAGAAGTGATCATGGGACTGAGTTCAGGAACTCAACCCTTGAAAGCTTCTGTGAACAAAAAGGAATATTACAAAATTTCTCATCTGTCAGAACTCCACAACAAAATGGAGTTGCTGAAAGGAGAAATAGAACCTTAATTGAGGCTGCAAGGATAATGCTATGTGAGGTAGGATTGAAACTCTATTTCTGGGATGAAGCTGTTAGTACAGCCTGCTATACTCAGAATAGGTCAATCATTGTCAAAAGACATGGAAAGACTTCATATGAAATGTATAAGTCTAGAAAGCCCAATATAAGTTATTTCCATATCTTTGGTTCAAAATGCTATGTGCTGAATCAAAGAGATCAACTCCATAAGTTGGAACCCAAAGTTGATCCTGGAATATTTGTTGGTTATTCCTCAATCTCCAAATCATACAGAGTATATAAATCTAGGAGAAAGGCCATTGAAGAATCAATTCATGTTTCATTTGATGAAGAAAGTATTGATCAAGCTGAGAAAAGTCAAGCTGACTCCGTTAGTCTGAGTGAGCTTGAAAGGCCAAGGGAAATCAACATGTCAAATCCTATGTATGTCATAGGAGATGATAGTGATGATGATGTGTTTTCATCCAAGAAATCATCACCAGCTCCAAGGAACTCTCAAGCTGAGAGAGATGGTGAGTTCATCAATCCTTTTGGAGCTGAAGTCACTCAGACTAAGAATCTTAGTGATAATCAGTTTGTTGACAATGCTGCTGTTGAGACTGAGGAGATAAGTTCACCTCGAGGTTCTCAACATCACTCAGATTCAGAACCAGACTCTCCAACTACCACATTTAAGTTCCTCAAAGATCATCCTCAAGATCAAATCATTGGAAATGTCCAAGAGAAAGTCATGACCAGATCTAAGGCTACAGCTAACTATGCTGCTCACTTTGGTTTTCTGTCTCAGATGGAACCAAAGAAGACCGAGGAAGCCTTAGCAGATGAGGATTGGATTGATGCTATGCAAGAGGAATTAAATGAGTTTGAGAGGAATAAAGTCTAGACTCTTGTCCCTGCCCCTGAAGATCATACAATTATAGGCACTAAGTAGGTCTATAGAAACAAAATGGACAAGGATGGAGTGATAGTTCGGAACAAAGCCAGGCTGGTAGCACAAGGGTATAGGCAAGAAGAAGGAATTGATTATGATGAGACCTTTGCCCCTGTTGCTAGAATTGAAGCTATAAGGCTGTTCCTGGCTTATGCAGCATATAAAGACTTCAAAGTCTATCAAATGGATGTGAAAAGTGCTTTCCTGAATGGAAAACTTCAGGAGGAAGTCTATGTGAAACAACCTCTTGGTTTTGTTAGTTCAAAGTTTCCACATCATGTCTATAAGTTGGACAAGGCTTTGTATGGTCTTAAACAAGCTCCAAGAGCTTGGTATGATACACTGTCCACTTATCTAATATCCATTAATTTCACCAGAGGCAGTATAGATAAGACACTCTTTATTAAAAAGAGTAAAGGACAGATAATTCTTGTACAAATCTATGTGGATAACATCATTTTTGGCTCTACAAATGAGTCTCTGTGTGATTGGTTCTCCAAAATAATGTCACAAAAGTACAAGATGAGTATGATGGGTGAGATGACATATTTCCTAGGCCTACAAATTCAACAAAAGCCTGATGGAATTTTCATCAATCAAAGAAAATATGTTTTGGATTTGATAAAGAAATATGGTTTTGATTCGAGTTCAACCATGAGAACACCCAAGACACCAGCTGTCAAGCTGAGTAAAGACTCAGATGGTAAGCATGTGTGTCAGTCTACCTATAGAGGAATGATAGGTTCATTACTCTATTTGACAGCTAGTAGAACTGATATCATGTTTGCTACATGTGTTTGTGCAAGATATCAGGCAGATCCTATATAATCACATCTTTTAGCTGTGAAAAGGATCTTTAAGTACCTTAAAGGTACACCAAATCTAGGTCTTTGGTATCCAAAGGATTCTGGATTTGAGTTAGTTGGTTTTTCTGATGCTGACTATGCTGGGTGCAAGTTAGATAGAAAATCAACCACTGGAGGATGTCAATTGCTTGGAGGTAAATTAGTAAGCTGGACTAGTAAGAAACAGAACTCAGTGGCTACTTCAACTGCTGAAGCTGAGTATGTTGCAACAGGGAGCTGTTGTGCTCAAATCCTGTGGATGCAGCATCAGCTTCAGGACTTTGGGACGAGTTTCAAGAAAACTTCTATCTTCTGTGATAACCAAAGTGCAATAGCCATCACTTACAATCCAGTATTTCACTCAAGAACCAAGCATATTGAAATTAGACATCACTTCATAAGAGACATCGTGGAAAAAGGTAAAGTTGACATTAAATTTCTCTCCATTGATGACCAATTAGCAGATATTTTTACTAAGCCCCTTGATGAAAAGAGGTTTATGTATCTGCTAAGTAAATTGGGTATGCTCAACCCCTAGCTAAGTGTCTAAAATTTGAGTTCTCAGTTTGACAGAGACTAAGTGTTTTAAGCTGGGTGCACAGTTTATAAATAAGTTTTCATAAACTGATCTATATGTCAAACTGAATAATGAGTTCACACGTTTGGTCTGTTTCAAACATAATTCAACTACTCAGTGTGGTTGAAATGTTAGTTTGAGTTAGTCTCAAACAAAATGACTAAGTGTCATTGAGTCTGAGCTATGTGCTTAACTCACACTGTGTGATTGGTTCACACGTTTGGTAAGTTTCAAACATATTTTACTTACTTAGTGTACCTAAAATTACATGTTTAAGTCAGTCTTAAACATAAATGACTACGTGTCATTGAGTCTGAGCTATGTGCTTAACTCGCACTGTGTGATTGGTTCACACGTTTGGTAAGTTCCAAACATATTTTACCTACTTAGTGTAGCTAAAATTACATGTTTAAGTCAGTCTTAAACATAAATGACTAAGTGTCATTGAGACTGAGCTGTGTGCTCTACTCAAGCTGAGTATCAATCTCAAGCTGAGTGCTTGACTTAGACTGAGTAATATGTTTACTCAGCTTGGTGTGTCCAATCTATGAATTAATTACTAAGTGTTATTAATTTTTCTGTCCATACGTATTTGAATCAGTTTCAATTCGTATCGTATATCAATTGTGTATTGATATATTTACAAAGTGTTTATAATCTTACTATTTGTTAATATTATTATTTGACACTTGTATCCGTTGGAGAATGATGTGTTTCTACCCTCTAACTGTTACATCAATCCGTAATTTTTCGGCGTAACGGATTAAAAAGGGATTCCAACGGTAATTTTTCTCTCTCCTCGAAAAGGTATATATAACGACCTTAACCGCATTTTAGAGGTTTACACTTCAACTTCTCATCTCTAAACCTCTCATCTGCCTATATACCTTTCAACAAATTTGCTACGTGCAATTCCCAGTTCCATCGACTTTGAAACCCTAACTCTCTCGGTGCGAAGATCATTGCTCAGTGCAACGAAATTAGTTACTCAGTGTAATCTGCAATTTCATCGATGGAAGGAACCACTCTCATTCTCAGTGATCGAATGGTTCGTGGTGCTGCGTTGAAAAACAACGGATTACCGCAGATCAAAATCAACAATCAGCGTGCATGTCTTGATATCCCTGCGAGGAAACAGGGGAGAGGATATGAAGCATGGGTTGCTTATATTCGGAAATTCCCTTTGGCATTTGCTTTCATTGGAGCGCCTATTCACATCGTTCCACAGCACCTTTTGGAGTTCTGGTACACGTGCACATTCAACCAGAACAGAGGAGAGATCATTGGCACTGTTCTTAATGGCGATAGAACAGTGGCCATCACGGTTCAAGGGCTAAGGGATTTTCTTCGACTCCCTGTTTAAGATGTGTTCGAGCCCACCGTGACTCGACAAGTGGCGAGGTCAGTTCTACCTCAGATGGGTCACCCTCAAACTGAAGGGGTGATTAAGAAGGCTACTTTCCCAACTGGCTGGGGCTTCATGGTGTCAACAGTGGTACGTTCACTGGGGACTAAAGTTGGAGGCTTGGACCAAGTCAACGAGTTTGAAATGCAGCTGTTATACAATATGTTCTTCGACAGACGTATCGACTATGCACAGCTTATATTCAACGAGCTCAAAGTCCAAGTACTGAAGACCACTAGGGACCTCCATGTGCCATTCATAAGGTACTTGTCCTTGGTGCTTGAAGCTGAGTTGGGATATCTCCATGAAGCTGGATGGGATGTGTTTCCTGGTCCATCACTCAGCTCCAAGATGTTCAATAATGACATCTTCCCTGAGCAAGAGGGACTAAGTGGTCCAATGCTCTTGGTAGCTGAGGGAGCTTCTTCTGAGAGTGAAGATGAGGGATCAAATCAAGGGGGAGCTTCTTAGGCTGACACAGAAGTTCAAGCTGAGCACTCTGCTCAGGTTGAACCAGAACATACTGAAGCTGCTTATGGTAAGACCTCTCCTCTCTCACTTTCTTCTCACTTTTCTCCATCTACATTTGGAGATAAGACTGCAGTGGAACCAACTCAGTCTAACCCATCTCCTCCACCTTCATTTCATCTAAAATTCCAATCTGAAGCCACCCCTAGTGTGCCCACTGCTACTAGGGAGAATATCCATACATACCAAAGAAAAACTGCCAAAGGTGGTGCCACTCCTAAAGGCATCACTGGAGCTGAGATCACATTGATCCCTCCGGCAGGAGTTGAGGGGGAGACGCCTACTCTCAAGGTGTCAACCTCAAGGCTCTTTAAAACCCAACAGCCTAAACGGGTGTGGTGTCTACTCAGCCCACACTTACTCGTGCCATGGGAAAGCCTACTTCTGTGCCTGAACAGACACATTCAGGTTACATTGAACATATGACCAATCCCAGGGTCAATCACCCCCCTCTATACCCAAAAGCCAACCACCAACCCAACCACTTCACGTCTCGAGCCCTATTCGTTCTATTCATTTCTCACACTCTAGTGCACGACCTGTCAATGTTTCATCTTCAAACCAGGATGAATCACAGGGTCCAAAATCTGGTGCACATGAATTTGGGGGTCCACACCAACCCTTGGATGATGCACCCAAGTCTCAACCTTTACAAGCTGACTTTGATTCAATTATCATATTTCTGAAAAGTCAGTTTGAGATCCTTCATTTCAAAAGAAAGAAAGCCAAGAAGCATTTGTTGCTGAGGCTAGCTACTCTGGATACTGAAGTGGCACATCTGAAGTCTGCAATTGCTGCTCTCCATCAACAACGACCTTCAAACCCTATTGATGATGACATAAAGGGGGAGAAGGTTCAAGAAGGTGAAGCTGAAGCTGAAGCTTTATTATTTTTGGCAAAAAGAGCAGCTGGTCAACTTGAGGGGGAGAAAACAACAGAAAAAGACACTGAGCTGACTGACAAAGCAAAAGGGAAAAGACCAAATGTGGTCAGCTCAGGAGAATCAGAACAACTCCCTCAACAGAAGAAAAGGAAAATGATTCTTAGTGAATCATCTACCTCAGATGACGATTTTGCAGATAAAATGACTATACAAGAAAGAATGTCACTGCTGGCAGTTAGAAGAATAGAACAAGAGGAAGCTGACCAGCTTGGGATATCTGTTGCTGAGCTAAGAGAAAGACAAGTGAATGCTCAAGCTGTGTTAGTCAGTGAAAAGGAAGCGAGAGAAAGGGCTTGGGCTGAGCAGATCAGAAAACAAAACGAAGAGTTAGCTAAACTCAAGCTGCCTATAGTGCCTAAGGAAGAAGAGGAATAAGAACCTCCGATGGAAGATCAACCAGAGGAGGAGAACATAATGGATTGTTATACAAAATCATTCTTCTCTTCTCAAATTCTCTCACTTAAGTTGAGTTCAGCTCAAGGGATCATTATTCTCGAGTTTGTATTGAGAAATGGTGAGACACCTTCTGTGGATCTAAATCAACTACACAAACTGGGTTATGAGGAATGGAAGCAAGTGGCAGTGCTCATTAAGCAGATGGAAAGGTCTACTGCTCGAAATCAAGTTAAAGGTAAGCTGTTGTTGGGGAGATAGCAATATCAAAGCTAAATCAAACCTGTCTATTATGTAAAATAGGATTTGATGTTAACAAAACCACTTATTCAGTTTAGACTTAGTTAAATGAAAAACATGTGTTGTTTTTCACGTCAGACTTAAAGAAAATTGTAAGAAAGAAGTGTCAGCTGACGAATCATAGTGTCAGCTGAACACTGAGTATCAGCCAAAGGACCAGCTTCAGAAAGATCAGCTGAGAAGAAAAGATCAGTCAAAGAGCATTAGCTGAGGAATCACACTGGATCAGCTGATGGCCTAGAACCATCAGCTGATGAAGATTTCAAGATCAGCTGAGCAGTCAAGGATCAGCTCATGCCTCCCATCTGTCAGATAAGGTATTTGCTACTTATCCACTCTTTTCTTTATGAGCTTATCATACTCAAATGATCAGCTGAGCCCTTGGGAACAGCTGACAGTTTAGTTTGATCAGTTTATTAGCTATACTTTGATTTGTATTGTTAGCTGAGCATCTCGATCAGCTGAGCAAATCTAGTCAGCTGAGTCTTTCACTTTTATCCTTAGCTGAGCAAAATTACAATTGCAGTTCAGTGTCCGTTAGCTGAGTCTTTATTGTATATCTCAGTTAATAGCGTTTCTATGTAATATTTTCTTTAGTCAAAGGCAGAACATGTGTTGTTCTTATTATGCCTTAGATCTTCCTTTGTAAAAGTACTTAGCACTTTTTGGATCTGCAAAGATACAAAAAGGATAGATCTTTATCCCCTGGAAAAGGAGAAAGATACTCTTGAAAAGAAGATCTCGAAGATATGATGTTAAGTATGGCTGGCAACTCCATACTTGGTAAAGTCACATCTTCCGAAAGCATGGTGTTGATTAAAGCACAAGCATGGAAGGATAATGTTACTTTCTCAAGACATAAAGGTAGTAATTTAATAATATAATAATAGATAGTGGGTATACTCATTACTGAAAAGTATGTTCACTTTACACACTTTGTGTATAAAGTTAACTTACTTTTCACCCACTAACTTTATCTATTATAGTATTATTAAACCGAGTACCTTTGTCTTCTTCTCTCTTCATCAACCCGGACACACCTTGCTTATATATACTCATGCATGGAAACATGCTAAGTATTCGTTGAAAAGCACTGAAAACTCATAAGTTGAGAATTAGAAGAGTTAGCATTTTACTTTCAGTGTAACAAACTTGTTCATGTGTTGAACGTCTTAGACATTAGTTGTTTAAGATTAGCATTGTCTATGTGTTAGACAAAATTAGTTGCCACCTTTTATTGAACTTAGATTTTCCGCATCTAGTTCATGTAATTCTTGATTAACATCAATAAGAATTATATAAAAGTAAACCGTGTGTCTCTTAAATTTTAATTTGCTAAAGTTTGTATTCAACCCCCCCTTCTACAAACATTTGTTGTTGTAGTATCCATTCGGGACCAACAGCTGCTAAGAATACTTGCTAGAGGTGATGCGATGCAATTAATACCCAGGTCTGAGATAGCAACCCTACTGACTTCCTTTCACAAAATATGAAAGGATAAACTGAAAAAGCCAGCTGGTATAGCAAAAGCAAACAAGGACAGTCTTGCTCTTCCTGAAGGCATGGAGTTTCAAGAGAATACATATGTTGAAAAGCCTCAGAAAGGGTTCATGTACTTGGATAGAAATGGTGAAAAATGCTTCCAGGCTGATGCATCAATTTATACATGTGGGGTATCTCAAGTATTTGCTCTGAGACAAATTGTTGAGAAAACTGAACAGACTGCAAGGTTCAGATACAAAATAAACATGGCAATACGATCACAGAAGGATCAGCTTCAACACTTACCTAATCTACAAGAAATACTTGAAGAAATAAATGAAGAGATTAAAGAGTTTGAAGAGCTGCATCCTGAGTAGATTGGTTCTACTGTAAATATTAGATTAGTTCTAATTTTGTAAGCACTTAGTGTGCATGATCTAAGTGATCAACAACTTTTGTATTATGATCAGTTCTATTAATACAAATATAAAGTTTGATATGTTCAACTGTATTATGATGTGTTCATAGCTATAAGTCTGATAAGTTCAGCTTAATGAATAAATGATAAGTTCTTATTCATTTATGTAATTAGTTGGCGTGTTCAACTAAAAATTGGTGTGTTCCAATTCAAATTGATAAGTTCAATTAATATTGATATGTTCAATAAATATTTGATCAGTTCAAATAATAAAATCTTAATAAGTTTAAGATTTAAAACATAATTCTGTTAAACAAATTTAAGAACTGTTTGATGGTTTTGTCATCATCAAATAGGGGGAGTTTGTTGGGAAAATGATCTCATCAGTTTGAATTTGACGAGACAAAGTTAAGTTTGTAAGATGAGTTCTACATATAACTTAAACAGAATTATGAAGCTTAGTCAGACTGAACACTTAGAGTGATTCAGACTGAGTATAAACTGAATATAAGCTGAGCATATGTTGATTAGTTTATATTATACCTTAGTTTGTTTATTAATATGTTTAATAATCTGTGTATGTCACATAAGGTATATATCGAGTAATCAGCTTGATGTGTTTCAAGCTGAGTGACTCAGCTTAAAAGCAGAGTCAGCTCGACAGAGTTGCTAAATATGTTTTAGTCAACTAAGTTAGACTTCTAAGGATGAGTTTATCAATGTACGTGTTAGTTCATGTATGAATTCGGATTTGTTCTCGAAGAACTCAGCTTGATGAGTTTCAAGCTGAGTAACTCAGTCCGAGTGAAGAAGTCAGTTTAAAGATAATTTAAATATGCTTTAAATTCATCTTTATCTCTCTCTATATCTACGGCGCGGATAAGAAGACTCCAGAATCAAGATTGAAGATAGAAGATTCAAGATTCAAGATTCCGGATTATCCGAGAGTTTGTTAGCGAATTAAGTTGAGTCTTAGTTTGTTAGGAACCGTAGGCACAGAATTATAAATACTTATCTCCTGATAAGTTTAGAGGTACGACTTTGATACAAAAACAACTAAGTGTTGCAGAGCCAAACCTCACCTCACCGTATGTGTTACGAATCTTGATTACTGTTTGTCAGTTCAAGAAAAACTCACAGATTGCCCAAGTGTTAGTGTGTTCGAACTATCACATCAGTTGTGATATTGGTAAGTTGTCAATCTGTGTGAAATCCTGTTTAGAGAGTCGTCGGTATCTATAATCATAAGTTGATTATAGATAGCTAAGTTTGAGAGATTGAGAGGTTTATATTAGGTGGTTATATATAAAGAGTTGCTTACTTGATAGTTATTGTAATCATCTTCTTATTGAAGGTAAATCAGTAAATAACCTTCATAAAACATGTTAGAACATGAACAAATTCGGATTAGTGCATAAACCCACATAAGTATGAACCCTAGAAATTCAAAGATGAACATATTCAATCAAGAACCCACCAAAACTAGTCAAGGGCTATTGAAATCAGTTGATTAATGATAAACTTACCTTAAATTTCAGCAAATAATCACACAAAATTAGAAGGTAATGGCTGGAGTGACTTGGTTCTTGGGTTTCTTCACTTCCAGGAAAGCAAGAACAAGCAAAGAGACACAATTTGACTTTTCAAGAGTCAAATAAAGACACTAAGGTCGGCTGGTGATTTTTAAAACCCAAACACAGTCTAAATTACCATTATCTGATATACAGGAACCTAATTAAATCGGTCCTATTCAATTTATCATCGAACAACGAGGTATTATTCGGGACCCTCGTGTAAAAACGAATCATATGGTCCAACTTACAAATAAAAATATGAAACCAATATTTTTACCTCTTACCTCGCGGTCCAGTTAAATACCAAGTAATCATCAAATACTAACATAAATAAATAACAAATAATACAAACAATTAAATATATACTTTATTAAATAATTAAAATAACTTACCACTGCCACGTCATGACCGGGTCCTAAATGCGGGTGTTACAAATCTTCCCCCTAAAGAAGATTCCGTCCCCGGAATCTCATCGCGCTCAAATAGGATAGGGTAGCGGTTCTTCATGTCTGCCTCGGTCTCCCATGTCAAATCTGAACCCAAACTGTGCTTCCATTTAATCAAAACCATAGGAATCTCTTTTCTACGAAGCTTCATTAATTTACGATCAACTATCTCAACAGGTTCTTCTACTAAACGCTTTTTTGAATCAACCTTTAACTCATGTACCGGGAGAATCTGACTTTCATATTTAACTTTACATTTACGCAAGTAACAGACATTAAATATATCATGAATACCCGCTAACTCCAGTGGAAGATCAAGAGTAACCGTCTGGTCGTTGACTATCTGTCGTATACGGAACGGACCAATATATCGTGGAGCTAGTTTCCCGCGCTTCCCAAAGCGAATAACCCCTTTCCACGGAGAAACGTTTAGATAGACCAACTCACCCTCAACAAAAGAAACTGGTCGACGACGTGGATCTGCATACATCTTCTGTCTATCTCTGGCAGCTTTCAACTTTTCCCGAGCAATCGCGACTTTCTCAGCTGTCATCTGAACAATTTCAGGACCCACAAACTGCTTTTCACCTGCCTTTAACCAATAAGTAGGAGTACGACAGCGACGACCGTATAACATCGCATAAGGTGGCATACCGATACTCGAGTGATAAGAGTTGTTGTACACAAATTCTATCAAAGGCAAGTGTGAATCCCAAGACCCACCATACTCTAACACACAGGCGCGTAGCATATCCTCAAGTGTCTGAATGGTACGCTCAGTCTAACCGTCTGTCTGGGGATGATAAGCTGTACTCAAATTAACACGCGTCCCCAATTCATGATGTAACCTCCTCCAGAAGTTAGAAACAAATCTAGGATCTCGATAAGAAACAATAGAAAGAGGAATACCATGCCGAGATACAATCTCATTAATGTACAACTGAGCCAGTCTGCTGAGTGAAGCTGTCTAACTGGTGGCAAGAAAGTGAGCACTCTTCGTCAAACGGTCAACTATCACCCCAATCTTATCATGTTTCCGCTGAGTACATGGAAGTTTGGATACAAAATCCATCGTGATGTGCTCCCATTTCCACTCTGGTATTTCTAGCTGTTTCAAAGACCCATAGAGTTTCTGGTGCTCTGCTTTGACCTGAGCACAAATATGGCAAGATTCCACGAATTTTGCAACATCCGTCTTCATCGTAGGCCACCAATACAGTACTTTAAGATCGTTATACATTTTAGGCTACCAGGATGAACAGATAATCTCGACTTGTGAGCCTCTGAAAAAATCAAACCACGAAGCTCCCCAAGTAATGGCACCCAAACACGAGACTGATAAGTCTTTAATCCGCGTGAATCATTATCTAACTCATCTTTTCTCTTCACCATGATATCTGACTTCAGATTTTCATCTTTCAGAGCCTCCAACTGAGCAGCTTTAAGTCTATCCACCAAGTCAAAAACGATCTCAACACGCATGAATCGGATATTATCACCGGCTCCTTTGCGGCTCAAAGCGTGTGCTACAACATTTGCTTTCCCCGGATGGTATCGAATCTCACAATCATAGTCTTTAATGAGTTCTAACCACCATCTCTGCCGCATATTAAGCTCTTTCTGGGAAAATACATACTGCAGGCTCTTATGATCAGTACAGATAACACATCTAGTGCCATATAAGTAGTGCCTCCACAGCTTCAACGCAAAGACTACAGCTACAAGTTCTAAATCATGGGTTGGATAATTCTTCTCATGTGGTTTTAACTGACGAGAAGCATAAGCAATAACCCTGTCACGCTGCATTAAAACACAACCCAAACCTGCAAAGGAAGCATCACAGTACACTACGAAATCATCAGATCCGTCAGGTAGTGCAAGAATAGGAGCCTGACACAATAGTTGTTTCAAAGTCTGAAAAGCATACTCCTGTTCATCATTCCACTTAAATGGCACGTCTTTACGGGTTAACTTTGTTATAGGGCTTGCAATTTTCGAAAAGTCTTTGATAAATCTGCGATAATAACCCGCCAATCACAGAAAACGTTTGATCTCAGATGGTGATTTAGGAGCATTCCAGTTCAAAACCGCTTCAACTTTAGCTGGATCGACTTTAACCCCATCTTTACATATAACATGCCCCAAAAACTGAACCTCCCGTATCCAGAATTCACATTTGGAAAATTTGGCAAAAAGATGCTTCTGTTTTAAAGTTTCTAAAACTTGCCTCAAATGAAGCTCGTGCTCAGACTCAGTTTTAGAATAAACCAGGATGTCATCGATAAATACAATCACAAATTTATCCAAAAACGGCCGACAAACCCGGTTCATTAAATCCATGAATACAACAGGGGCGTTAGTTAAACCGAAAGACATAACTAAAAACTCATAACGACCATACCTGGTACGGAACGCGGTTTTAGGAATATCAGCATCAGAGACACGTACCTGGTGATAACCAGATCGCAAATCAATTTAAGAGAAATAAGAAGCACCCTGCAGCTGATCAAACAAATCATCAATTCTAGGTAAAGGGTATTTATTTTTAACCGTCCTATTATTCAGTTCCTGATGGTCAATACACATACGCAGAGTACCGTCCTTATTTTTAACAAATAAAACCGGTGCACCCCACGGAGTAGAACTAGGACGAATAAAACCCTTGTCTAACAAATCCTGAATCCGAGTCATCATTTCACGGATTTCAGAAGGCGCTAACCTGTAAGGAGCTTTAGCAACTGGACTCGAACCTGGAATTAAATCAATTTTGTATTCTACCTCACGAACCGGAGGCAACCCAGGTAATTCATCAGGAAACACTTCAGGGTATTTCGAAACCACCCGGATATCAGGAACAATTTGCGTCTCCTTTTTGACATCAATAGCATAAGCCAGGAAAGATTCACACCCTTTGGCCAGAGATTTTCTAGCCTTCTAAACGAGATAATAGGGAAAGCAGAATAAAGCCTCTCTCCGCGAGCCACTACGTGTGACCCGTCAGATAAAGGGAAAGAAATTAGTTTCTTATGACATTTAATGCTAGCCCTATTCTGTCTCAACCAGTCCATAACCAAAACAACATCGAATCCAGATATAGGCATTAACAAGAAAGAGACTGGAAAACAACTACCATCAATATCAATTTCAGCTCCAGACACAGCCGTTGTGACTGGAACCATTTTACCATCAGCCATCTCTACTTCTAGTGGAGCAGTAACATTTGAAGTATGCAATTTTAATTTATCACAGAAAGCCACAGAAATAAAGGAGCGATTAGCCCCCGAATCAAACAACACACGTGCAGGTACAGAGTTTATCAAAAACATGCCAGTGATGACATCATCGGTGGCAGTAGCATCATCTACTGACATACAAAAGGCTCTACCCTCGGGTGCAGGAGGGTTCTTTCTCTTTTGGCCTGATGATGATGATGATCCCCCAACTTCCACTGCCCCTGACCCTGACCCTGTCTTCTTTGCAGAAGGACAATCGCCTGACCTGTGACCCTCCTTTTGGCAGTTCCAGCACACATTACGAGGGAATTTACAATCTTTCACCTCGTGTCCCAAAGCACCACATCTGATACATCGCAAAGTCTGGAGTGTACAAGGTCCGGTGTGAGAAGACTTACAGTTTCTACACCACTGTGGCCTCTGACCCGAGCCACTAGCAGCCGCTTTAGGGTTCTGTCTACCCTGTCCCTGGTTACCCTGCCATTTCTTCTTTTGTTGAGTACCAGTCTGCTCTGTCTTGGGTTTCTGCAAGGCAGCTTTATCCCTGTTCATCTGATCACGTGCCTTGACATCACCCTCTGCTGATTTAGCTAAGGTAAAGGCCTGTGACAAAGTGTTAGCTAATCGAGTGTTACCTCTATACTCTGGTAACAAAGCTCCAACAAAATGTTGTATCTGGGAAGGCTCGTCTGGCACCCACTGCTTTACAAACCGCAACTTCTCATTAAACTGTCTTATCAACTCATCAACCGTCATCCGCTCAGTCATATGCAAATCTATAAAATCTTTTCTGATTTTATTCATCTCGAATGCACCACAATACTGGTCACAAACTTTACTCTGAAACTGCTGCAAAGTAATAGCTTACATCTGTGCTTTGGTAAGGTGAGCTATCAACGAATCCCACCAAACCATAGCATCCCCTGTGAACATCCTGGTAGCATAAGTAACCCTAAGCTCCTCCTCGCAGTTACAAGCATCTAAAACTTTAGTTATTTCTCTCAACTAGTTTAAAGTTTTAGCAGGATCTGTGCTCCCTTGGTACTCCTTTGGTTTACAATCCATGAAATCTTTGTACTGACATTTCCTAGGTCCCATTTGAGGTGGAAACCCAAACATAGGATACTGATAAGACCCCTGGGATGTGACTGGATAGAAATACTGAGGCTGAGTTGGCTGATATGTAGAGAAAATAGGTACCGATACTGGAGGAACCTCAGACTGACTAGAAATCACTGGAGGAATCTGTTCCTGAGAAGTCTGTACCTGTTTCTGTTGCCGAAGCTCCCGTACCTCTCCTCTAAGCTCCTACAACTGATCCTCTAACTGATAAATATATTCCTCTCGATCAGTATCAGCATCTGTAACTACAATACCCGCTGATGTAGGAATCTCTGAAGGATCTGTAGAAGAAGTACCAACTCTTCTTGGGGTCAAGGGGGCATTAGTCAGGTTTTCATTATCGGCCATATCTGTTTCAATTACAACAACTCAACACTTATTAGATAAACTGTTAGTATACTAACAACAACTAGCAACAATAAACTTGCATTCACCCTAATCCCCACACACACACAAGGAATGTCTGACCAAACTCGAGCCTAGATTTGGGAATTGAATACACAAAAGTGCACGCAAACCCAAACCGAGGCTCTGATACCAAATTGTAACACTGCTAATTTTGTTTTTAAGGTTTTCACTACGAAAGCGAATAATCAAATATGTGAGTGTATGGGATGTGTTTGTGTTTGTGTTAGATCTAAATGGAGATGTGTTTGTGTTTCAAGTATGGGATGATATGTGAGTGTGTTAGCGTTGTGTATGTGTTTCGTTATATGTATATATGTTTCACAATATATTCAAGTTTTGTGCTTATTATTTGTATGGGTGTCTTCTATGCATATAGTGAAGATCGGGACTTACAGTTCTTGGATTATATATACAACACATACATACTTAAATTGTTTAAATCCTCCGGTCTGATAAGTCTAACACATACTTTCTCTCTCTGGCTCGATATCTCCTTCTCTGGTCACCATGTACGATGTACCCAAGATTTTACAGTCATGGCTCCAATGGCCTATCTCTCCCCTTTCATCCCCCTTTCTTCTTTTTCTTATAATGGGTTGTTGTTTGTGTATCAGTTTCGAATGCATGTTTTTTTACTTATATGGGTTTGTGTGCATCTCAGTCTGTGTTTGGGTGTGTGTGTTTCGATCGTTACGTGTGGTCTCTTTCTTTAACTCTCCATCTTTAAAGGCTATTTTAATATAAATTTTGGTCCAGACTAGGATTGAAATATGATTTTGTAACACTGCTAATTTTTTTTAAGGTTTTCACCGCGGAAGCGAATAATCAAATATAAACTATACACATAGGTATAATGAAACAACCGACGACTGACACAAGTGTCAGTATATCAAAGGCCAGTGTTACATAATTACAAACAGGCTCTTCAATCAAAAAATATATCAGAGTGTGTCAGACATTCCCAAAAGACTACCAAAAACTCCCAGCAACTAGCAAGATCTACCACAACCTACAAATTGAAGTTTAATGTGGGGGATTAGCTCAAAGCTAAATGAATGAAAGTTTAACAAACGAAAAACATCAGAAACAACAATCAATGCTACAACAACAAATAAGCAAGTATCTCAGAGGACCGGCGGTTCGGCCGAACCTTCAACCAAATGCCGGCCTAGCATAGATTTACCAATAGCCTACTTGTCATTCTCAAACAGTAAAATCCCTTAAGTTTCAACAAATGCATCAAAAGGTCTAGTACTGATTAGCCGATGACAAATAAGCCCAGCCTAACATGGCTGACCCCATCAAAACAACCCAGTGTCAACAAACAGCTGTCTACAATTCCAAAGCATGCAAATAGCACCAGCAAATCAATTACTAGACTATACAGTCTATCAATGCATAAAACAGTATAACCTGTTGCAACTAAAACCGTTACAACTAGTACAGTTCGTGAGTTAAAAGTCCACTCACCTGTGTCCTCCAAACACCAAGCTCAGTTGTCTAATGTCACTGAGTCTTCGGATTCCCTGAGAACACAACACAACTAGATTAGTGAATCAAACCCCAATTAACTCTAAACATCAAGTTCAATAGCAAACGGGTCAAAACTAAACCATTACGCAAAACTCATATAATCAACATGGAACACATCTAATATCATTTAGAATAATCATACAAGTCATAAGCAACGTGTAATTATCAATAAAACACGTATACGGTTCAACTATATTAATCTATGCCACAAACGGGTCAAAACCAACCCGTTTGGTTTAATTCATCAAACTAATATGGAATACAGATCAACACTTTAGAAACACGATACATAATATATAAAACATGTAGGAATCAACGGAACATGAACATGAGTTATATAAGTCCGTTTCTCGAATTTAAAGTAGCTATTTATCGTTAATAACTTCATATATAATTCAAGACTTTCTAAGCACAATTCATCATCAAAAATCCCTCAAATATATATATAATATAAACATATATATAACAAGTACTAACAATGAACAACAACTCATAAGAGCTTAAGGTCAAATCCTAAACAAAAGCTTGTTTTAGATTTGTCAAATACACTTTGCAATTAAGATACAGCTACTGTAAATCGTATTTTAGACCAATCTACAGCTCAAATTAGCTTCTGGACTCTAAATACAATTTAAAGAGGACATCTCCAGCTTTCCAACGATATAAAATACGACCTCTAACAAATTTTCTTTAATTTTTAACGATTTTTTGAAAACAGCCCCGAATTTCACGACAAAATCCGAACAGCAACTCTATTTTCCATCCATTTCGCATAGCAGCCCTTAATTACATACTAAATCGATTTCCAGCAGATATAAACAACTAAAATCAGTTCCATAACACATATATACTACCAACAATATGTACTTTAACATTAAAACACATAAAGAGACTTCAATTCATGAATTCAAGTTTTTAAATTCAACCTATAACTCCATTAATGGGTTCTATGTTCATATCTTCAAATCAAAGCATATCATCATGATAATTGAAGGTAAATCAGTAAATAACCTTCATAAAACATGTTAGAACATGAACAAATTCGGATTAGTGCATAAACCCACATAAGTATGAACCCTAGAAATTCAAAGATGAACATATTCAATCAAGAACCCACCAAAACTAGTCAAGGGCTGTTGAAATCAGTTGATTAATGATAAACTTACCTTAAATTTCAGCAAATAATCACACAAAATTAGAAGGTAATGGCTGGAGTGACTTGGTTCTTGGGTTTCTTCACTTCCAGGAAAGCAAGAACAAGCAAAGAGACACGATTTGACTTTTCAAGAGTCAAATAAAGACACTAAGGTCGGCTGGTGATTTTTAAAACCCAAACACAGTCTAAATTACCGTTATCTGATATACATGAACCTAATTAAATCGGTCCTATTCAATTTATCATTGAACAACGAGGTATTATTCGGTACCCTCGTGTAAAAACGAATCATATGGTCCAACTTACAAATAAAAATATTAAACTAATATTTTTACCTCTTACCTCGCGTTCCAGTTAAATACCAAGTAATCATCAAATACTAACATAAATAAATAGCAAATAATACAAACAATTAAATATATACTTTATTAAATAATTAAAATAACTTACCACCGCCACGTCATGACCGGACCCTAAGGCCGTGTTTGTTTCACCGTAATGCGAAAGAATGAAAATGATTTTAATTCCATCCATGTTAGTTACGTAATGACATTCCTCTACCTAAAGTAATATTAACACTTCGAAGAACTTAATTCCTTTCAAAATAATGTTACCAAACGCAATATACAACGTAATTTGATTTCAATTCCATTACATTCCTTCACATTACGGTGAAACAAACTGGACCTAAATGTGGGTGTTACATATTTTAATATAAATTTTGGTCCATACTAGGATTGAAATAGGATTTCACTGTGACATTATGACACCATTCATTCAGAAATATACAAATATGGTTGTTAATTTGTACCATTTTATCAACTTCATAACTAAAATCTAAAAGATGTTACAACATTAACAAAATATGATACTGTCTTTGTGATGTGTAATATATTAATCTATCCCTGAGTAGATTATAAATATACAAAATTAAAAATAAAGTCCCGGAAAAAATTGACACTTTAAAGATTGAATATTTGACAATTTATTCATGACTTTGTATTGTAATACGTAGAATTATGTTTTAAAATTTTTGTTTCAGGTTTTAATTTTTTTTTGAAAAGTAATTAAGTTTAAATAATAATATCTTTGAAAATAAAAACTCATACAATGTTCAAATGTGGAGTAAACTTGATAGAAAACAAAATTAAAATAGCAAAATATCTTATTTTGTTGCTGGTAAAAAAACATTCGTTGTCCATAAATAAATTTGTATTTTATTATTTCATCAGAAAAACTTTTATTATCTATTCCCATTCTTTTATAATGATGAAGTAAAAAACGTTGGGACCCTAGTAGTGATGATGTGGTTGGAAAAACACTGTGTGCCTACTTATGTATGTGAGAGAGATTTATTGAGTTGATAAGATTGAGGGCATGGTGTGTAATCTAGGATATACAAGTGTTGTAGTGTTGTACTACAATCAAATCATAGTATATAGTTTGTAATCATGAACACTAGATAGAGGGAATGGTGTGTACTATTGAGTCAAATGTAGTGGTTGTAACATAATTTGTAGTGTTAAGTGTTTGCCGTTCAAAAAAATAACTTGTAGTGTAAAAATTAATGTTTCTATTTTTTTATATCAAGACTATAATTATTAAAATCCACGGACACACATAATATTCTAAATATATGAAAAACAAAGTTTTATTATAACTATATATTTTAACTTTTGAAGTTACTTTTTTCACTTTCTTTTTAAGTTAGTATTATTTATTTAATAAGTTTTGTAATCATGTTTGCCTATTTTAATTATTAAAAAGTTTATAATTTATAGGAAGCAATAAATAAAGATTTTGTCAATTTTTGTATTAAATTAAAGTAACTGGGTTAAGTAAATTTGACCTGAAAGGAAACTTTCTTGAAGTTTGTAGTAAGAGGGAATTTATATTCATGAGTTTGTAATAGAAAGATTATATATAAGAAGTTTTATGATCAAAATGCAATTCAAGGTGTAACTGTGTTATAAGAATTTTTAAGTTACTTTTATTACCTAGAAATTGCATATTATATATGTTTATGTATTACTAGAGTGTAAATAAAATATACCATTTTAGATGCAAGACTCTTTCATTTGGAAAGCTTTGAAAGTTGTTTGCGGTTACTATGTTGGTTTAAAACTATTTGGTAAAAAAATGTATTTGTTTCTACATTTTACATATTTTGATTATTAAAAAAAAGAAAGTTTTGGTGCTTTGGTGCCCCGCCGCAACGCGCGGGTATCAAAACCTTGTTTTATACATATAAATAAAATAAACGAATTTCGATTAACATTTAACATGAGAGAGAAAGCTAGAGAGAGAGAGAGTGAGAAAGGTGCTTCAGTGGTAATCGGACATGGAAAGGATAGGCAAAGGCAAGCTGAAGACAACGGATACAACTCATCTACAGCAGGTGGAGGTGGACGATCATTATTCTTTTGTAACTTTCCAACTGAGACATCCACATTTAAGTTGTGAAATTTATTCAGATACTTTGGTAAGGTGTTAGACATATATGTTCCAAAAAGACTATCAAAAAGTGGTCAGAGATTTGGTTTTGTAAAGTTTTCTGGGAATCATGATATACAACATTTAATGAAGAACATTAATGGGATTTGGGTTAGGTCCTTCAAGATTAGATGTTTCATAGCTAAAAGTAAAGGAAAAGAGTTGAGAAGAAACTACACCACAGGGGAAACAACATTCAATGCAGCAGGAAAGATAAACAAGCAAGGAACATTTAATGCGGTTGGTAGTATGAATGATGCGGTTGGTAGTGACAAAGAGTAATCGGGTAGTAAATGAATATTTCAGTAACAGATTGGAAAGTGGCCAAAAAGTACTGGGTGTTAAGTCTAAGGAAACAAACAACAGCTGGGGGCACATAAAAGATTTAAAGAAGATTGAGGGCATTCAAGAAACACTATCCCGCTGCTTAATCGCAAGACTGATTAAGGCGGAAATGATGGAGGAGTTGTCACCAGTTCTTAACATTATATGCCCGAACATCAATGATTGGAAGTATATTGGAGGAAAAGAAGTACTGCTTGTATGTGATTCAGTAACTACGGCTGAAAATTTCATCAAGAAGAAAGAAGGGGAAATCTGGAACTGGTGTGAAAGTATAAACGAATGGTCATCGGAATTTTCAAACGGAGTTTACCGACTATCATGGGTAAAGATCTACGGCATGCCCCTTGACTTATGGTATGAGGAAAACTTTAAAAAAGTGGCATCTAAATGGGGTGAATCGATCATTACTGAGAATTGTTCATGGAAGGGGACCAGATCGTTGGTTGCTGGGAGAGTTCTGATAAACACATCTTACAAGTTCCCATTAATGGACAGATATATCATCAAATCAGAGGGTTACTCAAGAGAGATTCTAGTTCGGGAAGATGGCTGGGTAGATTCGACGGAAGAAGATCTACCTGTCTCAGAGGATGACAGCTCTATGGCGAGTTACGAAGGATGGTTGTCCGGCGAAGAGGAAGAGGAAGAAAACCCAGTTAAATCTCTGGCCAAAAAATCTCCGGCGACAGCTACTTCGAAGAAAAAAAAAGTAGTCATCGGTACTCCGTACCCTGTGAACGTAACTCCCATACCCCTAAACGTCAATTCACTTTTGTCCTCGGGGAGACAACTTTCACGAAAAGGAAGCTTCGAGTTCGACGATCAGGGGGCGGTACGATCTGACACGAGAGATAAACGAAGACCTAATCCCAAAACCTTGGCCTCTTCCTGGGTCTACCAAGTCAACGGTCTTATTGAAGAGGAGTGCACCAATAAAGTTAAAATTGGGCCGGGTTACAAAAAGCCTAGTAAATCTGTTGGGTCGTTCAGTAAAACACATATGGAAAATGAAGGAGGCTTTATTTTAGAAACCCAATCTGAAAATGAAGATGTCTTTTTAAATAAGGAAGGGCCCACTTTAGGTCAAACTCAGATTAATGAAGTCAATGGAACTCTTGGCCAAAATATACCAAATGAAGGGGGTAAGAAGTCACAGTTAGCAGCTATTCAAACACAGCAGACACAACATAGTTTAGTTTCTCTGGTGCCGGAGACACTACCGTCGATCAGAAATTCCAAATCAAAAGTAGGAAAACAAACCAACGCTGGGTCATCAAGAGGAAGAAGTAGTTGGGTGGGAAATGGAAAGCTGAGCTTAAATGTAATGAAGAAAATGGCTAGATCCAGAGGTAAAATATCTTCGATTTCTTCAGTAAGAACAAAAGGGCACAGTGGCAGAAACTCAGATTCAACCCTCCCAGGTAAGTCCGTCTCAAATTCATCTGAAAATACACTAAAGCTTGGCGAAAAGGTAGGGTTCCACGTGTTAGAAACGATTTGATATATCAATACCTCGTCGATGTGGATCGTTTTAAATACGTATCAAATGAAAGTCATATCTATAAATGTAAGGGGCCTTAGATCACAGGAAAAAAGAAATTGGATCAGGGGTATGTGTATTAAACAAAAACCAATTATACTTGGACTCCAAGAAACGAAATTAGAAAATATAGATGAGGACCTTGTTGAAGAGTTATGGGGGAACACAGATTTCATGTATGCGTTTCTACCAGCTCGTGGAATGGCCGGGGGGATTTTAACGATATGGGACCATAGATATATAACCAATGTGACCTCGTACGGGGAAAAATATTTTCTTGCTACTGTTGGTAATTGGAAAGGCAGGAAAGAAATGTGTGCTTTTATAAATGTATACGGTCCTCACAAGTTGGAGAATAAAGTGGAATGCTGGTGGCTACTGTCAAATTGCTTGACACTTATAGGAAAACAAACAATGTTATTTGGGGATTTTAATGAGGTGAGATCTGAGTCAGAAAGACTGAATGCGGCGTCGGATACGAAAAACATGGCGGATTTCAACCATTTCATTGAAGACAACGGTTTGGTCGAACTGCAACTGGGAAATAGAAGGTACACCAGGGTGGGAGGTAACGGGCAAAAATTCAGTAAACTTGATAGATTCTTTATCAACTCGCAATGGCAACAAGGGTGGGAGGATTTGGCATGTATTGCTCTAGAAAGAAAAATCTCGGACCATTGTCCAATTATGTGTTACGAGAACAAACAAGATTCAAGGCCCAAACCCTTTAGATTTTTTGACACATGGTTGAAGAACAAGGAATGTGTGCTGCTTATCAAAAAGGCTTGGAGCAAGGAGGTACAAAGAAGGAACCCGGATTTTCAATTTCAACAGAAATTGAGATCAGTGAAAGAGGCATTAAAGGTATGGTCAAAGAATCACTTTGGGAATTTAGAAAAAGAAATTGAAATACTTAGCAACGAAGTGTGGGAGTTGGAAGTAAAGGCGGAAATAAACATGCTAACCGAGGAAGACAAAAGTCAGTGGAAAGAGAAGCGCAAAAATTTGAAAGAAAAAGAAGATACCAAAAGAGACATGATAAAACAAAAATCAAGACTTAGATGGCAGGCGGAAGGGGAAGAAAACACTTCCTTTTTTCACAATTCTGTAAAAAGAAGAAGATGGGCTAACAACATTGCAGGAACGCTAGTAAATGACTCATGGATTGACAACGTCGTGGGGATAAAAGAGGTAGCGGAGAAGTATTTTGGTGACTTCTTTGGTAAGAAAGATACGGCGGTTCTGGGCTTCAAAAGCGACAGCTTCAAGAAACTAAGTGAGGATCAACGACAGGATCTGGAAAAAGATTTTACAGAGGAGGAAGTCCGGGTAGCGGTTTCGGATTGTGGCAGTAACAAGGCTCCAGGACCAGACGGCTTTAACTTTGTTTTCTATAAGAAGTTTTGGGATTTAATCAAGGAGGATTTGATGTGTGCGTTGAGGTGGTTTGGAAGATCGGGTAAAATTTCAAAAGGATGCAACTCATCCTTCATAACCTTAATCCCCAAAGTACCAGACCCAATGACATTCAATGACTTTAGACCAATCAATTTAATTGGTGGTTATTACAAAATCGTTTCCAAAGTGTTGGCGAATAGGTTAAAAGTGGTGTTACCAAAAATGATTGGAGAAGAGCAATCAGCATTTTTAAAAAACAGGTCTATATTAGAAGGAATTGTAGTCATTAGGGAGACGTTGAGGGACCTAAAGATGAAGAAAAGGAAAGGCTTGGTACTCAAACTGGATTTCGAAAAGGCTTATGACAGTGTGGATTGAGTGTTTATGTGGAACGTGATGGAACAGATGGGATTCGGGGAAAAGTGGATTAATTGGATCAAAATGTGTTTGGAATCTTCCTGGACGTCGGTTTTAATTAACGGATCGCCTACAAGAGAATTCAAATCAGAAAGGGGGATAAGACAAGGAGACCCGATAGCTCCGTATTTATTCCTAATAGTTGCAGAAGCGTTAAACGTGATGTTAAAGGAAGCAATTGCGTCAAAAGTAATAGAAGGAATCGAAGTGGGTGAAGGAAAGGTGAAGATATCACACTTACAATACTCGGACGACACAATATTCATTGGGAAATGGAGCCGCAAAAACGTCTTAGGTGTGAAATCACTACTTACATGTTGGGAAAAAAACATCCGGGTTAAAAGTTAACTGGAGAAAAAGCGCGATCACGGGAATAGGGGTGGATAATCAATTACAGCACGATATGGCATTATTGTTGGGTTGTAGGCTTGCGGAGGCGGAATTTAATTACCTTGGAGTACCTGTTAACACAAACATGAAAAAAAAGTCTTCGTGGGTAAAAGTTTTCAAGAAAATGGAAAATACTCTTGCCGGCTGGAAGAGCTCATGTCTTTCTTTCGGGGGAAGGTGGATCCTAACAAAAGCGGTTCTCTCCAGCTTGCCTATATATTATCTATCCGTGTTCCGTGCACCACGAAGTATCCTTTTCTTCTTAGAAAAAATTAGAAAACGGTTCTTTTGGAGGGGAGGGGGGAAAGAAAAAAGAAAGATACATTGGATAAAGTGGGAAATGGTCATTCGGGATAGAGAGTCGGGGGGTTTGGGTATTGGTGATCTAAATACTTTTAACATTAGTCTACTATTGAAATGGTGGTGGAATTTTCGTAAAAATCCGGAAACTTTTTGGGTTAAAATCATAAAAAGTATTTACGGTCCATTGGGCGGGTTGGGTCTAAACTTGAAAGTGAAAAAACCTAGTATGTGGGGTGCTATAATTGGATTGGAAAAAGAACTGGTCAAGAAAGGGATAAGGGTATAATCCTTAAAGAAGGCAGAAGTAGGTAATGGTAACAATATTCTGTTTTGGAGAGACATTTGGGTGGGAAACTCTTGTTTTGCAGATTTGTATCCAAGACTGTACAACAAAATCGGAGAGCACAGCCTCCTAATCAGCGAAGTGGGCTCGTGGGTAGACAATCAATGGAGCTGGAAGGTTGGAGACCCATCTCAAATGAGAGGAAGAGTGGCGGCTAAATACGAAGAGATGATCGCAAGCATCAATTCGGTACAAATCATTAGACACAAAAAAGACAGATGGCTATGGCAGGGCAACGTGGATGGTGAATTCTCGGTGAAAAACATGATAAAATGCTTAGATGAAAGATGGAATCAACAAACAACAACAAGTCAAAACACGTACTGGTCTAAACTCCTACCGAAGAAAGTCCTAATTTTTGCATGGAAAGCAGAGGCCGGTAGAATTCCTGTCAGAGAAAACTTAGCAAATAGAGGTATTGACGTACCATCGGTCCTTTGTCCAATGTGCGGGTCAGAAGTGGAGACGGTATCTCATGCTTTATTCTCATGTGTCAAAGCGAAACTAGTTTGGCAATACATATACAGATGGTGGGGGTCCCTTATCAACAATTGGTTTCATTAACACAAATGGAAACAGCAGCAAAGGATTGTATGCCGCAAAGGAGTTGGAAACTGTGGAGGGCAGTTTTGAGAATCACCGCTTACTGTTTATGGAGATCCAGAAATGAAATCATTTTCAAGTCCAGGAGCGTCGGCAACAATGCAGTGGAGAAAGCGAACGAATTGGGCTTTGAGGCCCAACTTTGGGGTTTCCATTGGATCAAAACACGTGTAAATCCGGAAGCAGGTCTCACATGGCATTGATGGTTAGTCTCGCCAACACAAATCGGAGTTTAAATGAACCATTCAGAAACATGATCTTAGTGTGAAAGAGTGACGTAGTCAAGTATTTGGTTAACAATATTATACCTTTACTGTTAAAAGGTTAAATGCTAAAATTCAAAGAGCATTTACGGTTTTAACAGTGAATCGTTCGTATGTAGGCTGCTCAAACACATCTTGTGTGTTGGGTGGCTGTTTTGTATGTAAAACATTCAGTACATATATGGATTTGCTTTTAAAAAAAAACCTTGTTTTATACATAAACCATACTATATAAACAAATAAACTTGTAAAAAGTTGAACTCGGGATGTAATATCATGAACAGAAGGCTATAACATATTTTTATACATATCTTTATTTTTAGATGAGATGAACTCGAAAAACAACACCATAACATCATTGTTGCTAGAGTTATTTTCAACTAATAAGTAAAGTTAATGTCATGAGATATCAGAGATTGTAAACAATTAACAATAAACTCTTCTCTTATTATAGACATCGATAGTCATCTTTGACGTATCCGCCGTTCCGGTAACCTACTAATTTATACTAATATATAAACCATTTAACATTTTTATCTTCCTTAATTTAAGAGTTTTTAATTTCGATCAAGACAAAATCTTGACATTTCATGCTGTCTAAATTAATCTTATCTACTTAATCCTTGATTATTTCACTCTCTCCTAATTTACCCTACGTTTTTATTCATTTAAAATATATTCTCTCATTAACACGCTTTCTCACACAAACACAATTATCCAGCCGCATCAATTTCTAAAATCTTATTAATTTCTCTATCCTTATTTCATAAATATAAATATTTTTTTCTTATTTTAATATCTTTTAGAATTTATTTTTAAAATTAGTTAAATAGTTGATGAAAATAAAAGAAACATTAAAAAAAACGGACATGTTGTAAAAAAAATTTGTAACATTGAATCGCACGAATAATATCTCCTTACATTCATCAAAATGATATGTTTTAAAGCAGAAACTGTTTGTCACTACAACATTACACGAGTATGATGTTTAGTTATGTAAAAATCACTTTTTTCTTTATAGAAATTATGACTTAAGGCACTAATCCTTAGTTAATTTAAAATATACAAATTGGTACGGAAATTTCTATGAGAACTAATTGTTAAGGAATTCTTTAAACCTTTCATAAAGCAAAAGCCAAAGTTGGTGAGTCCCTTTTCTAAAACGTCCAAATTTTACATTATATTAGTTGAACATTAATATTGACCTTTTCAAGATTAATCGGTCCTTTTACGGGTTTAATTTATCTAAATGTATCTAGCTTATTACGTTTTACTATTGTGTATCAGATTTTGAAAAATTTTAATATGTGTATCAAGATTAATCGGTCCTATTACGTTTTACTATACTTATACATTTTTTCCTTTTGTATGCAACTAAATTACATACAATATCAAGAAATTAATAGGTATTGATAAACATAATAACATTTTTAAAGTTTGATACACACTATAGCAAAACGTGATGAGTTAGATACATTTTAGTTAACTAAACCCTTTGTTTAATTAAATTTTCTGTTTTATCAAAACATTACTAACATGGATAGATAAATGGTGGGTCGGTGGGTGGGTGTGTGTGTGTGTGTGTGTGAGAGAGAGAGAGAGAGAGAGAGAGAGAGAGAGAGTTAGGTTCAAAGAAAAACCATATAGAATAGATAACAAACGGAACACATCATAACCTTTAAAAATATAGATACAATGATCAGGAAGTTTGTACAATTGTTATAAGGAAGATGGTAGTATTGGAAACATTATATTGTTCTCACAACCACAATTTTCTCTCCGCTAACGTATGGTCAACATCTCGCATCCAGTCTTGCCATCTCTAATCGGTGGCTCCGGTCACGGATCATGGAGGTAATACTTATGTCAATGATTGATTTCATTTGAGGAACATATTTCTGTGATCGTTTATTGCATCCATTCATATTTTGATCTTCATTTGACACGAATAATTATACGGATTGTATTCGTGTCACGATCCACCGATCCGTCAACCCGAACACAATACAATTTTCACTCCTAATCTACGCTATGGCTCATAGCTAATTTAAATCAAATTAGCTAATTTAAAATGTGCAAATTGGTACGGAAATTTTCTATGAGAAGTAATGGTTAAGGAATGCTTTAATTAAACCTTTCATAAAGCAAAAGCCAAAGTTGGTGCGTCTCTTTTCTAGAACGTTCAAATTTTACATTTATTTATATTTATATATATAATATAATATATACAATTATCAAGTTCTTAACCTGCGCTATGAATAGTACGCTGCTAACTTGCGCCGGAATAGATTATACTTGATATTTGGAGCAAAAACCAAAATCACTGTTAGCATGGCTGGTTTTGATTAAGGCTGACAAATTTGGTCGGGTTCGTGTTATTGAGTTCGTGTCGTTAGGGTTCGGGTCAGTTTCGTGTCGACCCAATTTTGAGCCTTTTATTTTCGTGTAGGGTTCGAGTCGTGTCACTTTTTTTCGGGTCGTGTTTCGTGTCAATCCATTTCGGTCTAAAGTCTTTTTTTACTTTTGATTATGGTTTTCGAATACGGGTTTCGGGTACGGTTTTCAATTACGGTTTTCGATTATGGGTTTCAAATAAGGTTTTCGATTACGGGTTTCAAATAAGGTTTTCGATTACGGGTTTCGAGTATTGTTTTCGTCATAAAATTTTCGAATTCCTTGTCTATTTACAATTTTCTCTACTAACTAGTGATTAAAATATCGAATATCAATACAATTTAATAGCTTTAATACAAAAGTGGTAACTAGTGAACAAACCATGAACTAAAATAACTTAAAGGAAATTATCCAATTTCAAAAAGCAAATCGTTTTTCTTCTTTACCGTTGTATTCTTAGAAGGAATATCAGGTTAGGTGGGTTCCAAAAGGTCTTGATTTAAATTATCATCACTATGATATTGTTTAGGTCTAATCTTACCAAGTTGACAAACGTTAAAGTACCAAAAGGCCAAAACAATATAGTTAAAATAACAAATAGCAAAATGATGTTATTGTTTAGGTTTAAATCTTTTATTGTTTATTTAAGTTTTTAGCTTTTCAAGGTTTTGTACTTTTGTTTATTGAATTTTATTGCCTAAGATGTCATTCTCTCATTTGAATTCACATTCTCCTTTTTGAAATTTTAATTTTAAGTATTAAAGAAAATTTTATACTTTTTAGTTTTACCCTTATAAGGGTCACTTTCGGGTTGTCGGGTTGACCCTAACCCAACCAATTTATTTTCGTGTCAACTTCGTGTCGACCTAGTTTTGACCCATTTCGGGTTCGTGTCACTTTTTTCGTATCAGGTTCGAGTCGTGTTTCATGTCGGATCAGGAATTGTCAGCCTTAGTTTTGATGTCATATTCTATCCTCTTGGTTTTTATTTCTTAGCCCTTCAAACTTCCATTTCTTAGCCTTTATTTTCTTGTCCCTGCTTTATTTACCATTTCCTCCTTTTTTTAAGATATAATATTTATTCTTTCAAATCACGACACCTTTATAGATTTTTTTTTTTACTTTTTCGCTTATAACGATAGATTTAGCTCATATTTTTTTATGATTTATGGAAATATATATATTTGCATATTAATAAACTTCAGGTGACCTTTTACATAAGTAGTGTTGTCATTTTATGTTAGATATTTAGTCTATAAATTATATTATTGTTTTCATTGTTCGTTTGCTGTATAGTAAGTATGTATTAAAAATAAGAAATGATTTGTCCTATTATTTTTTCTTCCTACTTATTTGATAAAAGTAAGTGTCGAAATCAAGGAATGATACGAGGAAAAATAATTAATGCATTACACATGTCAAACACAAGTAGGTAGGAGAATGAAGTATAAACAAAAAATAGAATGATATAGTATTTCTTTTTAAAAATATAGTTAACGCTAATAGGGAAAATAATCTAATGAGATAAGATGCGCAACGAAGTGCGTACCACACCGCTTTGTTATATATAGTTGAACATTTATGTTGACTTATATTTTGTGATTAAATCGGTTCTCTTACTGTTTAAGTCACCTAAATTTATTCAATCTACCACATTTTGCTTTTTCTGGATTTTGAAATTTTCATATATTAAATATTTAATGTCGCTATTGTGTATATACTTCATATTGTATGTATACTTCATTTTTCTTTTTTATATAACTAATACATACAATAGTTAAAAATTTAAGTTTGATAAACTTAATAAAAACTTGTAAAGTTCAATACACACTTAATAAAACATGACAACTTAAGTATGTGTTATAGTAAACCATCTTAATGGTAAGTAGATCCGCTTCTTTTTTTTTTAGGTAAGTCTTATTATGTCATATTATTTTCATCTACAGTGTGCAATTCCCAAGTATCTAAGCTGTGCCTCATAGCTCATTTTAAATCAAATTAGTTGTACAAATATAGAAATATAATGTACGATTGAAACATGTACTTTAGATTAGATCACTTGTAGTGAGACGATGTTGAGCATGTTGTCTCGATTTCTAATTCGTTGTTGGGATTATCTTGCTTACGGGTTGTTCGTTGTTGACCTCGTCATTGTGAGCTTGTCATATGGTGATGAGCTTCGCATCTCATCTCTTTTTTTCATTCAGTAATATTAAAATAAATAAAAATTATATGGGTCCAGAAATTATATTGATGGCAATATGATCAGGTTAGTCATGTCATCAACGTAAACAAAATCACGTAAATAGCAAATAAAATTACAATTAAGCAAAAATCAAGCTGTTGTTTCTTTTTCTTAAAACAGGAAATATAATAATTAACACGTTAACTAATTAATCTATTAGTTAATTAGTCTTGCCACGAAGGTCACGGAAATAGCCTCGAGGGTTTCCTTCAAACTTAGCTCTTGTGATCCTTGTCGAAGGTCTACCCGGTGCTTTCATCGTCCTCCCCGCCGGTAACAAGTAGCACACGCACGTGATCAACACGCCGGCGCCTATGAGAAAGGCTGTCCACAGATTCGTCATTGTAGGCATCGGAAGTGTAATTAGCGACTGCCCTTCATTACCACTTTTATAGACGAACTTTAGAGTAGTTAGGAAACTAGTCCTTTGATTGTTAGACAAGTGTCATAATCTACCTACTCTCAATTTGATTATGCAGTTCTAGTCCTTTGAATTGAAATAACATTATAGTTTAGGGATGTAAAAGAGCTATTCGAGCTCGGATTGTTAAAAGCTTGAAACGAGTTGAGATTTAACGAGCTCAAACTGGAGGCTAGATTAAAACTCATTTCATAAAGGTGGGCTTGTTCAAGCTCGCGAGCCTATGCGAGCTCCACATATAATATAATTTATATTTTATACGTTTAATTTTTTATACCTATATATATCATTTTAATTAAATTATCAAAATAATAGCCGAGCCTTAACGAGTCTAGCTTAACGAGTCCAAGCTTTATATATCTTAAACGAGCCGAGCTCGAGTTCAACATTAAAAGCTCTAAACGAGCCAAGCTCGAGCTTGAGCTTAAGAAATCCTATAAAAGCCAGGCTAATAAATGCCCGACTCGGCTCGGCTTTGCTCATTTACAACTCTATACCTTACTTTTAAAGCTAATCTTTATTTAATATCGACAACTATATTTCAGCTAGATCAAAAACATATTCTAGCAAGTAAACTAACAACATTCACAATCTATTTAAGGATAAAACAGAGCATATATACACTAGTATGAATTAACTTGGCACGTAGTCGCGGAGAGATTAATGTTCATTTGTGTCCATCTAGTATGACGTATGTCAAGTTTCATAGTACATAATAAAGAATTGACCTGATTTAAACGATATCGAATAAGCATCTGAGCCAGATTTAATTGAATGGTCAACATGTAATTTTCAACGAGTGTGAAAAATACAAAGATCAAACACTAAAACACACATACAAAGGTTCAATTTGAGAACCTAAATAAATTAAAAAAACTCGAGGACTAATTGAAATCGTTCAACTATTTAAATCTAAAGGCTTAGATTGAAAGAAATTTCATACTTAAAAAGGCTTAGTAATGTAAATTTCAATTAATATGACTCTTTCTCCAGTTTCAAACATCACCAGTTAAAACTAATACACACACTCCCTCGACTTCAATTATGTGGGATTGTGGGTTCAACTAAAATCAATTTGTATTGAATGGAATCATCCATGACTCTAATTAACATATTGTAAAATGTTACTTTTTTTTATATGGGAAAATACTTAACAAGCCCACTCACATGTGATGTTTTTTATGCCTAACACGTAAATACTTATGAGTTATACAGTAGGTGTGACTGTTTAGTCTAATACGGGTGGACCATTCTCTGATACCATGTAAGTTTGTAAGATTCCAATTCAAAATCAATAACAATGAATAGAGTAACTCAGGACTTTATTAAACACATTATAAAGTATCTAACAATAGGGGACAATACTCATCAATCTCCAAATCTATGGCCACCTAGCTCCCTTTCATCCATCATCTCTCTTAAGAGATCTGCACACTCTCTCTTGATAGTTGAGATGCTATCACATACCATCATCAACAATGATCGACGAGTCCAATATTTAATTATTTGACTAAAACCTTTAAGTTTGGGAAATAATTGTGAGTGAAATATGCGACACTTGGTACAAAATGTATTTTTTTTGTTTAATAAGTGTATGAACATCCAAATTATCTATTAGATTAAAAGATTCATTCATTTTATTACGTAATTTAGAATAAACTATTTATACTATTATCTCTTTTACCTTTCACAAATGAGAAAGAATTAATAAAACTCGTGTTAAGATCCTCTTAAATTGAGAACAACATAACCTATTATGATTTTTTTATAACAATCGCCAGATTATTAATATACAACAACTTTATGTATCATTAACTTGTAACATGTACAATAAATACATATATCTTGTTGTTTATGGCTAAATGTTGTTGTGTACGAATCAACTCTCGTAACAAAAACAAGTAAATCTTACATGAGATCCCAATTTAGTTTTAAACTATCATTTGCTAGTTTTTATTATAAGAATAGTAATATTATCCTCAAAATGAGAGGATCTCCACTCACAAATTAAATAGAAGCTTTTCCCTCAAGTTGTTACAAAATAAGTAAAAGAAAAGTTGTTGGATCCATAATATATATAGTTGTATTAATTAGGTTTATTGCTTTTAAAAGATATATAATATCACTTCCATTTGATTCAACTGTATCATCAAAATATATTTACTAAGATCACAGTCTCACACCACACAATTATAGAAACAAAATAAAATATAACATTTCACAACATAAACTCCAAATAATAAGCACAAATCAAACTTATGATTTGTGTTTCTTAACATATATAAAATAAAACAGGAAAATACTTAATCAAATTTAAACAATATTAAGTTAGTATACGAAATTATTAGGCTGGCCACGAAGATCACGGAAATACCCTCTAGGGTTTCCTTCAAACGCCGCTCTTGGTATCCTTCGCGAAGCTCTACCCGGTGCTTTCATCATCTTCCCCGCCGATCTTTTACAACAGCAGCATAAGCACCGGAAAAACGACCGCACGATGTTGAAGCAGCCGACGAAAATGAAAGAAATGCAAACTCAGTGACGACACATAACTCGTGCGGGATCTCAAAAGAGTATAGTATATGAATAATATTTTCAGGCTTTTCTCAGAATCCCTTGTAAGTAGGCAACATCACAGTAGCATGTGTCATATGGTGTTGATTCTTATCAAACTACAACAATAGCAATGCCTCAAAGTATAAGCAAACTAAAAAACCAAAAGTTCAAAAAGATTTAGACACGAACAAACTATCTATGAGCTATGACTGCACTCAGCAAAAAATGACAACCGAATACAAGAATCAAAGATTATGACAGTTTTGACGTTCGCACAAATCGCCTTAATTTGATGCAAAGATAAATACGTTAACTAAATTCACCGGATCGAAGCATGCTACTTACTAACTAAATCTATCGCATAATGATATCATCTATGAGAAGCATACTATCTGTTAAGTAAAGCAACCTGTTGATGGTGTGATTTCTTTACCTCCCGACTTTTACCATTTTGTAAACCAATTTTGCTAAGAATGCCAAATTATTTCAATTTAGTAAGTAAAAAAATACGCAATTAAACTTTTTCCGAGTTAGAAAGAGAAACTACCTTGTACCATATGCCAACGCCTTGGTTATGTTAGGCTTTATTGGAGCATTTCTTCGAGCAGCCGGTAGGCGAAAAAAGCATCCATGAACCTAAAAGCCACGACCAAATTTAATCATGAAAACTTAGTATACCGACAACTCTAAAAGATTGAATATCAGGAGTTCAATTAAATTTACAATTCAAACAAAACAACAATAAGGAAAAGCAAACATCAATGGGTATTGGTCCCAACTAATATCCTCTCTTTGTAGATGATTGGTTTTATAAGACTGCAAGAAGACTGCAAGAATTGTTAGTTTTATTTTTCATTCATGAATTTCATACGTATATTGCATTCAAGATGCATTATTCCTTTTCATATTCATGAAATACTCCACATATTCAACATATAAACCAAATTACGCATTAGAGATTAAATAGTTAATTTTTATTTCCTTTCATCTTATCACCAATCTTTAACTTTTGGATCATATAATTAAGTGAATGACATGAAATTCAAAACTACAGGGTAAAAATTGAGCATCGTATACGGAGAGATCGTAGACGGTTCATTGAAAAAGAAGAAAAGAAACTTAGCACTTAAAGGGAGATATTTTTCAATTGAAATCATAGAAACCAAAATAAACAGAAATCTTTTATATAGTCATTGGAAGATGATTGTAGAAAGTAGTTTTCTTACATCGATTTCGTGATTTCATGGCTAAAATTCTCCGATTGTCAATGGACTTTATAGGAGCAGAAGATCACTATGAAGCTAATGTAGGGAAGGCGATGCAACAATCGACGGTTTCATAAGATAAATCACCATTCAACCATCGCGCTCATTTTTTGAGGAACATTTAAACTTAAAAACGATGTATTAATTTAACATACCTTCACACGAAACGCTTCGCCTGCGTCAATTTGGGAAAACTAAACCCTAATTAAATGGCTGCTGAGAAGATCAACAGACTACCAATTCTTTGATTTCGGAATGAATGAAGCGAACGTTCCAAAGAAAGGCAGACAGACGGCGAATAAAATGTGAAGCAACCGTTTCTTCCAGCCGTTTGTGGAAGATGAGATACTCGGAACGATTAATCACTCCTCAATGGATGGGCTAAACCATCATTATTAAACACTTTAAAAGCTCAAATCTCTAATTTTATGCCACGTCACTTTACTACCCCTCCTAATTGTCTTCAATTTACAATTTCAAGCTCAATTAAACTTGCCACCTAAGATTTAAGAGATTTTAAGTTATATAAGATATATATTTTATTGTTATAAAAGATTAGAATTATTAAAATTGATTTGGAATTAAAAAAAAGAATATTTAATAAAATCTAATGCTACGTATAAAAACTTGGAATTAAAAGTAATAGAGTTTTTTACCCACTTCTCAAACACAGATTACATACTAAACCTAAATTTCATTGTTACGAAACATCAATTAAACTTTATTTGCAGTTTTCGACAGGGGTAAAATCATTAAATAGCTGTCAATTTTCTCAATTTTTTATTGTGTTACGACTATTTTTTTACACATTTGGCCAGTCAAATTATTAAAAACGTGTTAATATGTCATTTTGTTGAAAATTTATGATTCTTGATCATATGGAAAAGTAATCGAGTTATCTATAAAGTAGTACAAAAAAACAGCCAAAAATAAGGTTAAAATGAATCAATTCTTTAAAAAACAGTAAGATGGTTTTGAATGATAGATAACCGACTTTAAATAGCAAATTCTTGGCCTACACTTGATGAAAATTCATGAATTTAGTGTCTTTTGGAAAGTAGAATAATTATTTACAAGATTCCGTAAAAAGAATTAGCTAAAACGTTCAAGAATCGATCGACGAATCTGTTTGATAAGTTAAAATTCGAATTTTGATATATTAACATGTTTTTAAGACTTAAATATCGATATGTATTTAAAAAAAAAAAGGAGACATAAACAACGAACAAAACAATTTCGCCAAAAAGTCCTCCTTCCCGAGGAAATTTCACTTTTATGGCGGCTGGAATAAATTTCATCGCATGCAGGTAAATGAAGTAAGCGACACTTAGTATAATATTTTAATCTTTTATATATATTAGAATAGGGTAATTCTATATATCCTTTCTTAAAAATCTAGTTAGTCCCCTAATAATTAACCCTTTAAATTTCCTTAAATAACCCTAATTATTACCTATTAAAACCTAGCTAAAATAATATTTATTGGAATAAAGAAAAAGGTCCAATCAGAAATTCCCATTTCTCTCTCTTCCTCTTTCTATCTTCTCAACTCCCATTTTAAATTCATTTCCACTTTTCACTCCTTCTCTCTACTCTCCATCCTCCTCTCTCTCTCTGATACCGCCGGTCGCCGGTCGCCGGTCGCCAATCGCCGGCCATCGACCTCTATGCTCTCCGTAACCACCGCCGGCCTCCGGCAACCTCCTGCACCTCTCATTGATTGTGGGTTCAAACCTAGCCTCCCCTCTCTCCATAATTGTGGGTTTTGTTTTGTTTGAAATGACCCCTCTCCACTTTCACGTCACCTCCGCCAACAACAAGCATCATGGCTTTTCTCCTTTGCATTTGTATAGATTTAAGGCTTGTTGTGTGTAAATCTAGGGTTATGGGTGTGTGTTGTTACTTTCTCTCTCTATACGGTCTCTCTCTCTACTGTTTCAGTTTTTGGTGGGTGTATGTAGATCTTGATGGATTTTTTTTGGTGGCCGTCTATAGATCTAGTATCTCTCGCCGGAGCTTTTGGTGGAACTACAGCCGGAAGTGGCCGGATTTTAACGTAGAGATTTGTCATTTTTTTTGGTTTTCTGTTCTGTTGCGTGGTGGCCGGAAGTTGAATACCTTGCTGGACTGTAAACTTTAAAAACTTATATTTTAAATTTTATAAAAAGCTGTGAAGATTAAACCAATAAAAAAATTCTGACAAGAATGTAATGATTAATGGCTAATCATATATAAATATAAGATACACTGAAAATAAAGATTAAACATTGGTCGTAAATCTGAAAATGCTGTAACAAAAGACCAATAAAAAACGATTCCACCAATAAAACAATAATTAAGGGGGCTATGGCTATTCAAATATACAAGGGTCCAAATAGTATAACCCATTAGAATAACAACAAACGTAAACAAAACCAGGCATAACTTCTGCGTTTACCTGGGTAAACAGCTTGAGTGCTCAGGAAAGGGTCAGGAAATGAACACTGAACACTCGATTAGGTCGTGTATACCTGAGTCAAACAGTGTACATCTTGCACTCCCTAGATACCTCTGCGTTTACCGGTTTTACTAACCCAAAGCAAGAAATACTTAATTAAAATCACACAGTAACAACTAGCATACGAAATTATTAGGCAAGCCGCGAAGACCACGGAAATACCCTAATGGGTTTGCTTCAAACGCCGCTCTTGGTATCATTACCAAAGCTCTACCGGGTGCTTTCATCATCTTCCCTGTCGATCTTCCACAACTTAATAAACACCCACCAAGCCACCGGAAAAACGACCCCACGATGTTGAAGCAGCCGACGAGAATGAAGGATATGCACTGGAAAAACAACTGCACGATGTAGAAGCAGCCGACGAAAATGAAGGAAATGCACGAGAACAAGCAGCTCCAGCAGCACAGGCACGCGATCAGGACGGCGGCACCTATGAGATATGGTGTGGCATCCTCGAACCAGTGGTGGATTTGCTCGTCACTGGTGTCCGGTGGGAATTCCTGGTGGAACAGACTGATCAGATACTGGAAGAAGTTGCTTACGGCGGAGACGGCCTTAGAGAATATGTCGCCGATGGTGTTGGTCACGCTGTCCGGCAAGTCGTCGGCTAAGAAGATTCCCCTGAGTTTTACTTGCAGTGTGGTCGCCATTATAGTCGTCGGATGTGAATTTCTGTATGCAACGACTATGCCTACTTTATAGATGAATTACTCTAGAATAGTAATAGTTAGGAATATAGCCCCTTTATTATTTGACAAGTATCATTACCCACCCTCTCACTTCTTGATTATGCATTTCTAGTTCTTTCAATTAAAATCGACAAATATTATAACTTCTTAGGGTAAAAATCCTCTTAAATTATATATGTTTAAATATAAACGATCATGTTATCTCATATATACAAGATTGAGTCCCTTATTTTAAGTCAATAAATGATATTTTGTAGGTCCCTCTTTTGTATTTGTGAGAAAACATGATAGATCGTGTTTTACCAAACATAAAAGCATCTTAACTCAACCCCTTGTTGAATTGGGGTATTTAATCGGTTGTTTGTTAGTTTTATAGATTTAACCACTTCGTTTTAAATGAATTTTAGAAAAAAATAACTCTTAAAAAGGCTTATATCGAAAGAAATTTCTTACTTGAAAAGGTTTAGTAAGGTAAATTTCCTTTTCAATTAATACGACTCTTTCTCCAGTTTTAAACATCACCCGTTAAAACTAATACACACACTCCCTCGAATTCAATTATGTGGGATTGTGGGTTACAATTAAAATCAATTTGTATTGAATGGAGTCATCTATGACTCCAATTAACATATTGTAAAATGTCACTTCTTTGATATTGGAAAATACTTAACAAGCTCACTTACATGTGATGTTTTTTATGCCTAACACGTAGAACCTTATGAGTTACACAGTAGTCGTGGCTGTTTAGTCCAGTACGGGTGGACCATTCTCTGATACCATGTAAGTTTGTAAGATTTCAACTCAAAATCAATATCAATGAATAGAGTAACCCAAGACCTTATTAAACACATTATAAAGTATCTAACAATATGGAACAATACTCATCAATCTCCAAATCTACGGCCACCTAGCTCCCTTAGACCATCCGCATCCATCACACCCTTCACACAACCACGTCAGCTCCACATCAGCGCCACATCATTCCCCCACCATTCCCTCATCTCATCACACAAACCTCGTATCCATCACATCCCTTCACATCACAAAAAAGAAAAAAAGAAAAAAAACAAATAACTCACTCACGAGCCAGCCCTCACGAGCGTTACCCGGGTCGCGTGCGCGATCGGTGAGCCACCCTCACGAGAGACAGCGATGGTCTTCACGGCTGTGAAGAGGTGTGAAGAGGGCTCACGAGCTCCATCTCGTGATGGATGCTCCCGGCCTTATATCCATCCTCTCTCTTAAGATATCTGCACACTCTCTCTTGATAGTTGAGATGCTACCACGTACCATCATCAACAATAATCGACGAGTCTAACATTTAATTATTTGACTAGAACCTTTAAGTTTGGGACATAATTGTGAGTGAAATATGCGACACTTGGTACAAAATGTATTTTTTTTTGTTTAATAATTGTATGAAAATCCAAATAAACAAATTAGATTAAATGATTCATTCATTTTATTAAGTAATTTAGAATAAACTAATTATACTATTATCTATTTTACCTTTTACAAATGAGAAAGAATAAATAAAACTCGTATTAAGATCCTCTTAAATTGAGAACAACATAACCCTATTATGATTTTTTATAACAATCGTCAGATGATTCATACACAACAACTTTATGTGTTATTAACTTGTAACATATACAATAAATACATATATCTTGTTGTTTATGGCTAAATGTTGTTGTGTACGAATCAACTCTCCTAACAAAAACAAGTAAATCTTACATGAGATCCCAATTTAGTTTTAAACTATCATTTGCTAGTTTTTATTATAAGAATAGTAATATTATCCTCAAAATGAGAGGATCTCCACTCACAAATAGAAGCTTTTCCCTCAAGTTGTTACAAAATAAGTAAAAGAAAAGTTGTTGGATCCATAATATATATAGTTGTACTAATTAGGTTTATTGCTTTTAAAAGACATATAATATCACTTCCATTTGATTCAACTGTATCATCAAAATATCTTTACTAAGATCACAGTCTCACACCACACAATTATAGAAACAAAATAAAATATAACATTTCACAACATAAACTCCAAATAATAAGCACAAATCAAACTTATGATTTGTGTTTCTTAACATATATAAAATAAAACAGGAAAATACTTAATCAAATTTAAACAATATTAAGTTAGTATACGAAATTATTAGGCTGGCCACGAAGATCACGGAAATACCCTCTAGGGTTTCCTTCAAACGCCGCTCTTGGTATCCTTCGCGAAGATCTACCCGGTGCTTTCATCATCTCCCCCGCCGATCTTCTACAACAGCAGCATAAACACCGGAAAAACGACCGCACGATGTTGAAGCAGCCGACGAAAATGAAAGAAATGCAGGAAAACAAGCAGCTCAAGCAGCACAGGCACGTGATCAGGACGACGGCACCTATGAGATATGGTGTGGCACCCTCGAACAAGCGGTGGATTTGCTCGTCACGGGTATCCGGCGGAAATTCCTGGTTGAACAGACTGATCAGATACTGGAAGAAGTTGCTTACGGAGGAGAGGACGTTAGAAAAGATGTCACCGGCGGTGTTGGTCAGATTTTCCGGCAAGTCGTCGGCTAAGAAGATTCCCCTCAGTTTGACTTGCAGTGTGGTCGCCATTTTAGTCGTCGGATGTGGTTTTGTGATGCAACTACTCTTTCCACTTTATAGATGAACTTTAGAATAGTTACGAAAATAGTCCCTTGATTATTTGATGAGTAACATACTCTACCCACTCTCACTTTGACTATGCATTTTTAGACCTTAAAAATATAATCGACAAGTGTCATAGTCACTTATTAGTTGTCACGAATATATATAAATGTAAAATCAAACCGATAGAAAGAGTGGGGTTATTAAAAATGGTCATTCATATGTTAATATTAATCGATGACATAATCAAATTCAGATATGGTTGTCATGTATAAAGATGTAAACATGAGTCAAAGCGTCTGAAACAAAGAACAAGAAAGTTAGAGAGATCCAAGTTAGGACTTAGGAGCTCGAGACTCCTGCTCCAATGCACATGTTAATCCAAATCTAAAGTTGGGGAATGGATCTAGCCGTAAGGGGCGTCATTCGGTATTATATAGGCATATATGATTATATGGGATGATGCAAGAATGCTAACCCTAGCTTGATTAGATGTTCTTAATTTGTGTAGGAGATCTATAGGTAGATTCTAATTCATATTGTGAATCTTTACTCCCTTCGACCTTTCACGAGAGTGATATTCATAAATGAAATGTCATGGCTACCTCCATATCATATTGTGGAGACGCAATGAAATACTAGTGGTCCAGATGATGTTCAACAAATTTCTTTCGAAAATAAAGTTTGTGAGAGTAGAATGCCTAACTGGCTAGTTCATGTAAACCTAGGCACTCTTTGGTTAATTATGTCATCTCATATTCTCAACACTACGACCTAAAATTCACCATCTATGTTTAAAATAAAGATTAAAATTGTTTCTTTGCATGCATGTAGATGAAAGTAGGTGATTTTTTTTATAATATCACTGTGGAATAATTAAATATGTAATAAAAAATCAAAATTAAATAAAAGTTGATATTATAAAAATTTAAAATTAAATGATTAAAGACAAGTTTTATAAATAAATACATAATTACAAATTATATTTTTTGAATAAAAATAAACTAAAGACGATGATGACCTAGGCTACCTTCTATACTACAACTAAGTGCTCTTATATTTCTTCTTGGTTTAACTTCTTCTTCTTCTTGTGTTTTTTCAATCCATACTATATTAATATCTAAATCTAAATTGTCAAAACTTACACGATAACTATTTCAATGTACATTTTGAACAAAAGGTGGAGGGTTGATAACAACTTCGAAATATGTTATCAAACTATGAGGAATCATGAGATTGAAATTACATATTCGGAGGGATGTGTCATATATATATTGGTACCATACTTTATATTCACTATGAACTCACATGGATACTGTACTTGACTGAGAAAGCAGGTATACCAAGCCCGGTTTCTCGTTTCCCATGCCACATGTGACTTACTTAGATATTGGTTTTGTCATATCCGGTTTCTTGACCTCCTTTTTTGCAGTGGATTGAGGGACTACTGAGGAGGTGTTAGCTTTTGGTTACTAACCGGAATGGTATTCCCGAATGGGTACTGCTATACATACGAAATTCGTGTGAGTAGCAAAAGTATTTCGCATTTGGCAAGTGAGAAATACGTGTTAAAAAATGCGAAATACATACTTGATAAGTGTGAAATACGTTTCAAATTTATCATCAAAGAAATGTCATGTCAATTAATATTTTTAATTAATAAAAATGTCAGATTTACACTCTACAAAATAAAACAAGAATCTTGCTTTTTCAGACTATGACAATGGAGCTGACAACTCACAACCAATTTACACTCATTCCTAAAAGTGAAAATTACCATTTTTGCCAACATACTATTCACATTTTTCCAATTTTACCAATATTCTTTTTATTTTATCAATTACACCATTACACTTTCAATATTTTTCCAATTTTACCAACATTCTTTTTATTTTATCAATTACACCATTACACTTTCAATATTTTTCCAATAAACACAGGTTTACTTACTAAGGCTGACAATTTGGGTCGGGTTCGTGTTATTGGGTTCGTGATGTTCGAGTTCGGGTCAGTTTCTTGTCGACCCAATTTCGACCTATTTATTTTCGTGTCAGGTTCGGGTCGTGTCACTTTTTTCGTGTCGAGTTCCGGTCATGTTTCGTGTCAACCCATTTCGGTCAAAAGTATTTGACTAGTATTTTTTTGATTTTCGATTATGGTTTTCAAATACGGGTTTCGGGTACGGTTATCAATTACTTCTTTTTCTCCCAACTAAATAACAGTTACATAACCATAGAAACTAGTGACTACGATGGAGGTGAACGACAGACGGTAGGTCAAGAACGACCACCTCCGGCCACACCGCCGCCATGCATCCACCGTACAGCCCACCACCATCCTTCTTTCTTCTCTACCTCGAACTCGAATCACGGCTTGAAGCATCAATATCCCCTTCTTCTCTACCAACGCACAGTTCCCTACCATCTCCGGCCACCGCCGCCGCCATGCATCCACCGTAGACCACCACCATCACCTCCCCTTCCTTCTTCTCTACCAGCATCGCGTCCCCTTCCTTTTTCTCTACCACCCCAGAACCATCGCTTCACCTCCGTTCCCTTCTTTGTCTCTCTCTTTCTCTCTTTAAATTAGGGTTTTCTTCGATTTGACATCAGGGTTTACTCATGCAATTTCAGCGACCACCTCCCCTTCTTGTTCAGATCTGTGAATGTGCGTGGTGGATATTGATGGGGGTTGTAGAGACGGTGGTAAGTGTTGGGGTTGTAGGTGGCGATTTTCAGATTTGTGATGGTGTTTGCGATTTTTAGATCTTCTTGTTGATGGTGGTTGCGATTTTCAGAGATGGTTCTTGTGATGGTGGTTGCGATTTCAGATCTTCCGATTTCAGATCTTGTTGTGGTTGCGATTTTCAGATCTGGCTTTGATGATGGTTTGCGATTTTCAGGGGTGTGTTCTATTTCTTGTGACTGTATTAATGGTGGTGGGTTTCAATGGTGGTGGTTGTAACCACTGTTTTACACGGTCAGAGTAATCACTGTTTCGTACTTTCTGTCAGGAGTGTGTAGTATTTCGCATTTGCGAAATGCGATATATGCGTGTGGTAAGTAAAACAAACCGTAGGAATAGCTTAACCCTTCCCGAATGGGAGGTGATCCTCATACAACAAATTTTAGTCATACACAACAATGTACAAGCAGTTACTACACATAGTACAGGTTGATGATGCATAACATTGTTGTGCATTGACCACTTTTGTTGTGTGAGGATCACCTCCCTTCCCGAATACCATACAAATGAAATAAAAAAAAAACTAGTACATTTGAATTTTTTATTAAATAATAGTATCTTTGAAAAAAAAATCGTAGCAACCAGATTATAACACCGTCATTTGCAAAATTTCTAATATTAATAAACACCATTTAAGCAAAAATACGTAATCTTTCTCTAGTTTAAAAGAAAACCAAACAAATTTTATATCATAACCGGTCATAGCCACATAGGAAATATTATGAGTATAAATAAAAGTGAAAATAAAAAACTATAAACATAAACAACTAACAATCTCATTAATTTAATGGGGTAAAGAAGTAAGTCTCTTTATACTTTATTTTTTGTGTCTATCCCACCCCACTAGCTTATGATCATAACATAACCTTCTTCACTAACCAGCATGGTGTAGACATCAAGCAAATTAGAAATTGAGTGTAAGCCATAAAAGCTGAAGGAATACACTATGCTTATCATGAATATTATTAAAACATTTCATAAAATATTATGATATTCATAGGGAATTATCTAGTCTTTTAAATCTTCATCTTGTTATTTTTTGTAAAGATCAAATCACCATCTTATAAGAATCGAATTTGAAATCTTAACAAGAACATGTTAGAAGATGCGGATAACAGATAAACAATATAAACACACACCAAGATATAACGTGGTTCGGTCAGGGTCACGACTTAGGTTCACGAACAGAAACCAGAGACTTTCTTATTATGACTAAAGTGTTTAATAGATGTCACCTAAAAAGTACATAGGTTGAATAAAACCTAGTTATGATATTTATTAATACAAACTAAAAATTCTAATCCTATTTTAATTTAACTAAACAATGATAAGCACCAACAATTTGAAACACCAATCGCCCGTATTTCAAATTAAGATAATCATGCAAATTCAAACTTTAAACACATCATGCAACCATCATTTGAATTGAATCATTCAAAACCGGCAATTTACGTTAAGCTTATCCTGCTAAATTAGATTCTAGTTTCAATCATAATGCTAGTTTCAAGTGACACCTAACATTCTTTATCATGTATCCACTTCGGACTTAGTGGAGGAGTCAGTTAACCACTGCATGTCCTTAGAGATTAGCCAATTACCATGGGTAATCGATCTAGTAACCTTATGAGATCGATCATAGCATTTCCTGGGATTATAAGATAAATAGAAACGCGTCCAACAATTCTAAAGTTATTAAACTCACCAACATGATTAACAAATGCACGTACTACGCATATTATAAAAACTGGATTGAATGCATGTGTTATATACGAGTTGGTTTTAAAAAATGATAAATATCAAACATAAATATAAAAAATATTATATAGTTATATAAAATGAAAGAAATTAAGAAAAATATAAAAAATAATAACATACGAGGTCGACACCAATCAGGGTGTAATAAGGTCAAGTCTTAATTTATTGGTTATGAACTTATAATTATAAAAAATTTAAACTAATTATAAAGTTAAGAAATTAGTTAAATAAGATATTTTAAATTTTTTATAAAGGATGATATAATATTTACAAATTAAGATAAACAAATATGATATTTTAATATTTAAGAAAAACATATATGAAATTTATTTAAAAATTTGATTCTATTTTTTTTACTGAGGAAAGTCGATATTGAAATTTATAATTTTGATTAGGGTTTAGTTCATAAAAGTGTATCCAACTTTACACCTTTTGCTATTGTATGTACTGAACTTTCAAACTTACGATTTGATATATCAAACTTTTAGAAAATTACAATTATATGTATTGGGTAACCTATTCTTCAGGTAGCATGTAATTTCTTTAATTTTTTATTTTTTTTATTATTCCACCTCACTAATTAATTGCCAGTGTATTATCTTCAAAATGCATAATTCAAAATGAAGAACAAACAATAAAAGTGATGAAGATACGAAAATACACAGTCAAAATTATGAATCATATTCATATGAACCCTAAATTTCAGTCACCAGCCTTCCACTCAAGAAATATGAACACCATATGAACCCTAAATTTCAACAGATCAAGAAATATGAAATCCACAAAATTCGAAATCATATGAACCCTAAACTTACTTGTGGAACATATCAAGAAAGAACAGATCTTGAATCAAAAACCATCGATGAAACAGATCCTTGAAACGGATCCGATGAAACCACGAATGACATAACCCAGATGAAAACCACGCATGACATAACCCAAACCGCGAATGAGGTGGACAGATGCAAACCATGAATGACATAACCCAAACCGAATCAACGATAAGAAATCAGACGAAATCAGATAAGAACATATCTTGACCCTAAATCGAGTCTTGAAGCCCTAAATCGCTGATAACAAATGAGATGAAATCAGATAAGAACAGATGAAAGATGCCCTTCGTGAATGGCATAAACCAAACCAGATGAAGAAATCGATGTACCTTCAAGATAATGAGGAACCCTAATCGATACTCAGAACCCTTTGTTGGCAGATCTAGAGATGAATATGGAAGATGAAAACAGAACCTTCGTTGGTGTTCTCTCCATCGGAAGCAAGAAACAGATGATGAACTTCAAGATGACGAGGAACCCTATTCAAGTCTTCAAAAACCCATATCTAAACTCAAATCTGAAGATAAAATCAGAAACTAGAGATAATAAACTTGAAGAATACTTTAAAGTCAAAATCTGGAAGTTGCAATCCTCAAGAAAAGAAATGGAGATACATTTGCAAAATCGAGAAAAAAGATTATGCATATCTTGTTTTACTTTATTATTATTATTAGAATTATTTTTTAATTTAACATGCCATGTCACTTACCATGTTACAATCCAAGTCAGCAAAACCTATGCCACATCAGCATAAAACCTTTTATAGCAGGTTAAGTATATTATTTGGTAACTTTTTGAAACTTGGATACATCAAATGGTAAGTTTGAAAGTTCAGTACATACAATAGCAAAAGGTGTAAAGTTGGATACACTTTTATAAACTAAACCCTTTTGATTAAATTGATGGTTAATACTAAAGTTAGATTAATTCTATTAAATTATAAAGTAGAATCATTTCATTAATGAATTTAATGTATGTTAGTCTATTAAAAGATTTCCTATTACCACTAGCTTTAACCTACAACAAAGGTTATCAAGATCGGGATTTTACCTAAGGTCGTTTTTGTCTTTGTAAGATCGGATCGTAAGATCAAGATCGGAATCTTAAGATTCTACCAAAAGTCACTAAATTTTTTTTAGTTTTTTATATGCTATAATTTATATAAAAAAACCAATTATATAACATTTTATGAGAGAGTGAATCATTAAATTTTAAAATAACATATATTAAACCGTCCAAATTTTAAATATTAAGAGAGTAGAAAAAAATTCACCACAATTTATTGGTTTACATATCATAATAAAATTTAATTTGTGACTCTTAAACACAAAAAATCTAGAGCACACTATGCACAACATTAATTCCTTATTTTATAAATTATCTTCTTCTTGTGAACTTCTATTTCTTAAAATAAAGAAAAATAAAACTGTGACGTATGTAAAGTACAAAACTTCGAACAATTGTTTTTAACACAAGGTTGACCACTTAAAAAATAATAAAATAATAAAAAAACTAAAAAATATAAAAAAATAAAAATGTAAAATAATAGTAGTATTAAGAAATGTAAAATTACAAAAAAAAGGTGGGATCCTACCTATTACGATCCTAAATACGATCCAGCGCATTTTTGGTTGGTAGGATCGTAGGATCGTATGATCCTACAATCAAGATCGTGATTTTGATAACCATGCTACAACTATACCTTTGTATGTACTCTAGTATACCTTTCACATAGTTTCTAAAACAAATTCTATCAATTTATTTACTTAAAATATATATAAATTTTTTTTTCATTTATGAAATTAATACATTCAAAAAATATATATTATCTTTTTATGGCTAGAAGTTTTGTATTTTTATTTATCGGGTTGGTTAACCAATTAATCCAAAGAGAACCCGTTTTTCAACTCTTAAAGTGCATCCAAAATGAAAAGTAATGTTGGGTTGAGAATATTTCCTTTCGAATCATTGATTCATTTGCCGACTCCTTTGCGTGTATTGGTTTGTTTTCCCATTTCCAAATGGGAGGTGATTCGTACCCAACAAAAACTGTTCATACACAACAGGTACAAGTACATCACAACACATGGTACAAGCCAATACTGTAGAAATTGTTGTGTATGGACAATTTCTGTTGTGTACGAATCATTACCCTTTTCAAATACCTCAGAAATGAAAATAGGTGATACCTTCAAAACTTTTTTGAGAATACTTGTCTTAGAGCCATGGGAGCTTCCAATAGCAAAGATGCCGGGAAAAGAAGCAACATGTGAAGGGGGAATATTCAAACAAGTAGAAAATCTTTACATATGGAATCACCTTTGTGTATTTGTAAAACAGGTTGGATAATGATTTCCCATCTTGAAGACAGAACGGGCAGCTTATAACATCTAGAGAGATCCCTCGAGCGGTAAGATTTATATAATTGGGAGGGAATTTTGCCTTGCTCGCCAAAAACAAATGTAACTTTGTTTGGATACCATCTAATTAAGAAATATATATGTTTCATTAACGTGTAATACAACTTTAAAAATGTAATATCTTTTTTAATAAATCAATTTCATAAGTATAAAAGAACCACCTCTCTGAAAATATTGATGATTCGATACCACATAATTATTAAAATATATTACTCGCAGCATTAGTATCTATCTTAACGTACACAATCTTTTCAACATCAACATATAACATAATTTGCTTTTGCATGTGTTAATTGTTTGAAAAGCCTATTACAAAAAGCATGTAACAACCTTTTAACAAATTATATTATACATTAATTTACAAACTAACTTACAATTTATTATGATATTGTGAAGGGTAATTTAGTAAAATACTATTTTTTTTTATAATATATTACTCTCTTCAGTTTATCATGAGATTAAGAGTGGTGTCTATCTCTTTTACATGTCAAATGGAGCTGCAACAAATTGTACCACTTTATGTATACGATATTTTTTTTCTGAAAATTTTAACTACAATTTTAATTACTAATATGAGTTATGCTTGGTTTTCTATTTCTTTTTTTTATTTGTACTTAAAAATTATCAAGCCTAATCTTTTAACACATTAAAATCAAACTTTTTTATATTTTTAATATAAATCTTACACCACCCGAAACTAAGAAAACAAGAATAAGAATGGTAGAGAGGCGACAGTATGACTATATTTATTTATATAACACATTATTAAGACTAATTTTTTTAATACATGAAATCTTTCAATTTATATTTTTAATTTTAATCTTATACCGCTATAAATTAAGAACACAACATACCTAGACGAAGAGAGGCGGTGGTATAATGTGATAGATAAGGTATTCGTCATGAATCTAAATGTAAATATAAGAGGGGTTATTACAGTGGTGGTGCGGGAGAATGAAGCGAGGTGATGTGACTATCAATGAGCGATTAAGATGGGTGGGAGTCACTGGGTCGTTAGTAGGTTTTAAATTATGTACAAACTTATGACAAGTTTCAAATTATAGAATCAATGCAAATGTTTTATTTTCTTTTCCTTTATTGTTTTAAATGTACATTGACATTCTGGAATATTTAATAGCTTTTAGATAGAGTGACCACTTAAAATAATCTAAATTAAACTAAAATGAATTAAAGTAATCTTATATTCTCATAACAACCTAGAGGTGTCTTTAACATTCAACCATCATTGATTGATATTTTTTTTCAAAGAAGCAAGGTTAATATTATAGATAATATATAAGTAAATACATTACTTTTTTTTCTCACGGAAATACGCGGGCGATTAACTACTTGTATCAATTAGTTGGCAACTCTTGTATAATAAGCTAATAGGGAAATAATATGTATACAACATAATTTAACCATCTACAACAAAAAGTGATTGTTTAGATCATTATACTCTTGAATCTGTGGATGAGAATAAAAGATAATGGGTTGATAACGACATAAGAGTCATGTTGTTATATATAACTAATTTATGTTGTGTACATATCATTTATGTTTATGTAAGGTAAATACATGCAATTAAATAGCAACTTATATTTCTCATGATAACTTTAATTTTTTAAGTTTGTGTTTCTTGTTGGAATAAAACATAAAAAACAACATATTATCTCGAGGCTCGATCACTTGGTTCTCAACCTACCCAAACATAATCATTGCCGAAGAAGCAGGGAACGATGTGCATACACCATCAATCTAGCCATCTTTCTATCATTACAATAAATATGTTATTTCTCAATTATTCTCAATTGTATTCTCTCTTTAGATCAAGCCTTTGAAGAACTTTGAAGTGGAAAATCTTGTTTATTCTCAGTTTCATTATATTAGTTTTAGCTATTATGTTTTTCTTTTCATATTATATGATTATTGTAACCAATTGTTTCTTGATGCAATCCTTTTGGATGTTTAGTTGTTAATATAATATTTTGAATTATTAAAAAAATAAGTGTAGAAATAGTTTAAATATAGATTCATTTAGAAATAATTAAAACCTTACAGATAAATGTGTGTAGTTGGTTATTAAAAGTCCACGTTTTTAAAAGGTGTAGATTTTGTAATGAATAGAGAACTAGAAAAGATCACACTTTACTTCCAGTACGTAGAGTTTTATTTTAAAAATTCACGCTTTTAACTAGTATAAATTTAATGGTAAGCTTATACTTAAAAATGCATACTATTATAACTTTTAGAATTATTTTCAAAATTTTCAAACTTAAAAGATTAAAAGTTTAAATAATTTTTCACACTAATAGATATGAAACCGTGTGTTTTATATGATGATTTTTATTATTTTTTTAGATATGATTTAACATCTATATTTCATACCAAATATGTATACATATGATTTCAATGTATATAGATTGTCTGTTATAAGAATATGCAAAACCATTGAAATAAAAACAAAATTTAAAAAAAAAAGAAGAAGCTAATTTTGGCCCAAATATGTAGAACGATGGTTGTTGTCTACTTGCCTAAGCCTTGCAGTTGTTGGGCTTCTAATGGGCCGACTGTAAACACTAAAGAAAGTCGGGCTTGGTAAACTATCAGGAAGCGGGCTAGCCTTTAGACCTTGAGTGATTAAAACTTGTATGGGATCCTTTTTGACCCGCCGTTCTAGTCTGTATTTTACTAGTGGTGTGTTCGCGTAATGCGGTCACGATTAAAGAGGGACAATTGTGAGATTGTCTAGTGGTGATGTTTCGTGGTGGCTAATGATGAAGATGATAGAGGACACTATGACATTTGCAAATTGTGTCTAATATGAATAAAACAATGAATTTGAAGTAATATAGCTAGTAATTTTCCGTCATGCTTAGGTTATATGAAATTGGATATATTTAATATTGTAGCAATATTATTTATACACTTTAACTCAAAACAATATAAGACAAATAAATATTACAATTTTTAGATCTTGAAATTTGAAAATAATACGTTTTTACTTTAAAAAAAACTTGTGTAATTACACATTTGGTCAATATGCTTTTATATATGATCCCTGGTCACTTGACCAAATTACCATTTTCTTATTAACATGCTAAACAAGTTGCAAACTAAAGAGTGATCATATTAACACTTTTTATAAGTTTAATGGATAACTGGGTAAGAAAACTTTATGTTACGTATTGTTACGTTGGAAAAATGTTGTAGCTATTTAATAACTTGAAGCATAGTATGAAGAACATAAAATGAAATATCAAATTATATGTTTATATTAAAATTGGTATTGTATATGTAATCTTGAAGCGTAACTTTTTCTTTAACTCCTATTATATCTTATCTTGGAGAAACAATTATTCATTTAAAAAATGATGTGTTTTATCGAAATATGAATAAATGGGTTTGCGATAATAAAGATGTGGAACAAATTTAATATAAATTTTAATCTATTTTTAGAAAATAGAAAATTACTTTCAATTATAAAATTTTAAATTATTTTAGAAGGTTAACATTAGATGATTGAGTATTGCTTGAAATTTAAGAACTATTAAATTGATAAGAAAAGAGAGTATTGTATGTATTATAAAGTAGTGTGTGTGTATATATATAGTGGGAGGTTTAATGAAAATATATATTTAGGTGAAAATGATAGACTTGATTTTGGCCCTCCATTTGATTTGATTGAATGGTTTACAATTGTCCCTCATTTTATTCATGACACACCCACAAATTGCGACAAATGATTACGACAGTTGATCTAATATATCAACATCTAATTGATGGCTAGGATTTGTTCTCTCATTTTCATCTAAATATCTATTCTCATAATAACACTCTCCTATATATGAAGTGGTTAAAACGCAAACTGTTTTTCGTACGAGAACCACGAGAACTATTTCTAACCAATTATTTAATTTATTGTCTTTTTATTTATTTTAAAGAGGAAAGGGTAGTATGGATATTTTTACATTACCCCCGTTTTCTTAAACTAATATATCCATCAAACGAAAAAATGTTAAATTGCGAAAATTATATCAAATTAACGTGAAAAATTATGCTCTTTAATTTGAGAATTTTTTTTTGGATTTTTTTTTTTTTTGCGTTTGTTGGGTTTTTTTAACACAGCACTTGACATATGCACACATGCATCTATTTGCACATGTGTTTTGTTTTGGATTTAAACGTCTGCCTCTATCAGTCTATTTCTTTTTTTTTCATTTTCTTTTCCTTTTTATTATTTTTCTTTTTCTTCTTTTGATATTCTTAAACGTTATCTTATTGCAGTTTATTTATGTTCAGGTGTTAATTTCTATATTTCGTTCATCTTAAACCCCTATCGCAACACAGGTAAAAAGCATCTCGTTAATTTAACACTAAGGGGGTGTTTGGTTGGTGGTATTTGAGGGGATTCCATGGGAATGGGATTTCAAATCCCCCCAAATGATATGTTTGGTTTGCAATTGTGAAGAGGGATTTCAATTCCTGGGAATCCTTGAAATACCATGAATGAGAGATTTAGAAATCCTCCCACCCCCCATGGTATTTCAAAATCCCACAACTGAGTCATTTCCTCCGGCGACCTTCCGGCTACATTTCCGGCGAACCACCGCTGCCGCCGTCGTCGTCCCTTCGTTGTCTTCGTCTCCGTCAAACCCTTCCACCGCCGCCGCCGCCGTCGTCCCTTCGTTGTCTTCGTCGCCGTCAAACCCTTCCACCGTCGTAGCCGTCGTCGCCGTTTCAAGCAGAAACCGTAACCCTAGCCGTCGCCGTCATCCTTTCCGTCTTCCCCTTCGATTTCAAGCTGAAACCTAACCCTAGCCTTCGTCGTTCAAGCAGCAACCCTTGATCGCAACCCTAACGCAGATCTGGTTCGTCGTTTCCCGTCGAAAAAACCCTAACCTTTCCCGTTTTTCGCGCAGATCTGGTTCGTCGTTCGTCGTTTCCCCTCGAAAAAACCCCCGTCGAATAAACCTTAACGTTTCCCGTTCTCGGGTTCGTGGTTCGTCGTTTCCCCTCGAAAAAACGAAGATCTGTTTTGCCGTCGTTTGTCGTTTCCCGTCGCTGCTGTGAGGTGGTTTAGTGGTGGCGGTGAGGTAGTTTAGAGGTGGTTTAGTGGTGGCGTACGCCTCACCCTGGTGGTAGCAGGTGGTTGGTGGTGACAATGGAGGTTGTAGGTGGTGGTGGAAATCCATTGTAAAGAATTTGAAACAAACATATGAATGGATTCTAAATCCTATCAAATACAAATCCCACCAAATGCAAATCCCATCTTAAATCCCAATCCCACCAAAAACAATACTTGAACCAAACGCCCCCTAAGATAAAAACTAACGTTTTTTTTTCACACAATCCACTTTATTCATATATTAGTTCTTAAAATTATAAATTTATTTTCTTAAATCTCAATTACTTAAAAAGATATGCGAATCGAAGAGCTAAGAGAAGTATAAACATAAACTTGATGTTTATATTTATGTTTGTTTTACTTTAAGTAAAGGTTTATACTTTTAATGACTAAGAAGTTCTAATTACTATGTTGTATATGTAGCTAAGACTAGTTGGTTATGTTCACGAGGTTCAAGTTTTATTTCAATATTTCATGGATCTAAAGTAAAAATTAGGGTAAAGTCATCGAAGACAAACGTGTTTTCCTTCATGTACCGATATGACACATTAACTTTTTTAAACATTTGGCATTTTAACTTACAAAAAACGTGTCGATATGCCCATTTCGCGACCTGCAACTTATTCACCTGGATTCAGCCCATTTTTTCAATTTTTTTGTCATTTTTGGTCGTTTTGCATGATTTTTTTGTAGAATCTTGTAAATTATCATAATACCTTTCAAATGACACCAAGTTCATGAATTTTCGTCACGTATTCATGTAGAATTTCGTGGTCAAAGTTTCATTTTTTGTGTTATTTGTTTCGAAAACAAGGCAGAAAAAAAGACGCATTTTTTGCTCGATTTTTGATCATTTTACATAATACTTTTTATATGTTATAGTAGATTATCTTTTTACCTTTCAAAGAACACAAAATTCATGAAAAAAACATCAAGAATAGGCCAAGTTATTGTTAATTAAAGTCGAGAATGACCTTATTCAACACTCTTACGGTATTTTGATGAATTTAAACATTTTAAACTCGTTTTTATTCATTTTTTGGTACTAATTCATAGAAAACTCGATTACTTTTACATAGAGTCAAGAACATTGCTTTTCGTTATGTATACTTGGAGAATTTTGGCTTTAAAGTTAGATTTCAAAGTGAAGAAGATTGGAGGAAAAGATGACCTGCTATTGCAGGTCAAAATCAACAAAATGGATATAATAACACGATTTTTACAAATTAAATGGTCAGGTGTGTACAAAAAAAAGTTAATGTGTCATAGGGTACATGGGGGAAAACACATTTGTCTTTAGTGACTTTAACCCTAAAAATTAATAACATCAATATATAAGTAATTTGAATCAAATTTATTATACGATAGTAGTATTTTATTTAATGAATCAATTATAATTGTAAAATTTTGACTAATCATGTTATGAAAATCAAAAGTCAAATTTGTTTTTTTATTATGGCTTTAATTTAAATCAAAATTATTAGAGAAAATCTCATGTATGTTCTTCTTAAATATTAAAATATTAAATTTGTCAACTTTAGTTTATAAATACTATATTTATCTTTTATAACATTTCAAAATACCATATTTTATCTAAATTTTAGTTTTATTATTTTAAAATATTTTCTAAACACTTTATATTATTTTTAATTATAACTTAAAATCATTAAAACCTTTTCTATCTCGCTACTAATTGTAACAATAATAATCGATGTTACAAAATACAATCATGTATATCCTTATCATGATACCAAGTTTTTGCCGTCACGTCTTCCTTTTTCGTCGAGTCGACGCTTCCACCGCTGGTTTGGGTGTTAACGTCATTTCTTTACATTTTTTATTTAAATTTTCATTTCATTCTTGTTTTATAATTATATATAATATCATTTTATAAATATTTAATATTTATTATATTTTTAAAATAACTCATGTATTAGACAGATATTTAATCGACGATTAAACAATAAATAAAATACATATAACTATATAAGAATTTATAAAAACAACTTACATACATTTGAAGAGTCGGTACTTCATGAACACCATAACATAAACGACTCTTGAAGTCTGGACAACTTCTAACACGTGATATAATCCTTCCAACCAAATCATCTGGCTGTGTTAAGTAAGTTAAACCTAATATGTTTGAATCCACTGTTACACTTGTCATTTTACATCATTCTCAAGTTAAAGTGAAAAGAATATTCATGTGTTAGTCGCTTAATTATAACTTCAAGATCCTCATCTAATCATCTTTAATTTATGTAACATCATAATCATCACCAAACACTTTTACATCATATTGGACACACTTACTTTTGCATGAGAGTACGTGTTGTAGCCATCTCACTTGGTCCATACTTATGAGTTATGACAATATTCTTTCTATTTTTTATTTTTATATTAAAGATTGTTTATGGTTTTGGCTCCTCTCAATGTGTCAAGCATTTGGTTCAAATGTAGGCGGTTGAACTAGTTTTAACCATGTATGTTTTTAAAGTATCCGTTAACCATTCCTAATCGAAACCCTCTGAGACTTAAACATTTAATTACTCTATGAAGGACAAGTGATCAACTTGGTCATCATGAGATGATTTCCATACATATATGACCATATACCACATAATATTATATAGAGGATGAATCATGCGAGAACCGTTGTTAGTGCGAGAACCGCGAGAACCAATCTCGGCCGTTTCTTGGATATGGGAAGTTTCATGGATGGTGAGCGTGGAGGGATAGAGTGTGGCAGGGTGCAAGTGAGGAATTCATGGGTGGGCAATGACATTGAAAGAGGGGGAATTGGACGGCTCAGATTGGTTCTCGCGGTTCTCGCACTAAGAATGGTTCTCGCATGAACTTTTTCATATATATATATATATATATATATATATATATATAGGTAAGCATGAGAGACTTAATCATGATCCTTGATTTGATTTGATCAAATGGTCTACGTTTTAGACCATCTGGCCCTTCTAATATTCATTACCCAACCATGAATTGCGACCGTTAATCTAATAAATATACATTTAGTTGATGAATTGGATTTGTTTTCCCATTTTCACTTATATATATTCTCACAATAACTCTCCCCTATATTTATGACCGACCGTCTAATTTCTATCTAAATTTTAATGTAATAACTATTTATTGGAAAGTATTTTCCGTGATCTAATACTAAAAAAATAAATTTCATTCTATTATGTTAGTATATATTACGTCATTATTTAATATTGACATATAAATAATATGAAACGGAATTTTGTAGATGGTAATTGAGTTACTTGAAATCAGTGTACCATATACGAGATCAGATTTTATCATCTAAGTTAGACTCAAGAGTTTTGGTAATTAATTTGTATTTGATCTTTATTAGGTAATTTCAATTTATTGTTGCTTGTTTTGGTAATCAATTTGTATTTGAATAATTTATTTCTAGCAAAGTTGCATTATATGAAACACAAAGTGACTATGAGAGTGCTTCACTATTTCTAGAATCAATGCTTTAAAGTTCAATTGTTCAAATTCTAACAAAACATATATAAAGTTTTTTTATCTTTGATTTCATGTTTGGGTTATTGACTATTGATTATTAGTTAATTAATTTTGATTTAGTTACTTGAAATCACTTACTTTAGTCACTTGTTAATTGATTACGTTAAATCATTAACTTAAAAATGAATACCTTAATAGCAACTTTAGTCGCTTGATATCAACTATCAAGTTTGTTGGTGTCACACTGTCGCCTATACGAAATCTTGACAAACTTAAAAATTAGCCGTATATAATTGATAATCAGTCAATTAGTTTAACAGTTATTTGGTTTATTAGATAAACCGATTACTCGAATCACTTAATATCAAATTAATGGTTGTTTTTTCTTGCATAGTTGAATTACTAAATTAATAAATCAAGTTTTTAAAATGTATTTATCCTGTAGTAAAAAAAAGAACTAAAAGAGAAGAATTTGAAAACTTAAAACGATCTCAAGAGAGTGAATGAATAGATTTATATAAAATTTGATAACATAAATAATTGCTAGTTGCTATGATTAATTAAATTGGATTGCGCCTGGAGGTGTGATGGCCGAGCCGAAATACTTCCTTACGTAACTTTTGATGTTAAAAAAAAGAAAATTAGTTTTGCTACAAAAATATTTAAGAGGACTAGTTGCAAAGTGTATAGGAAGTTGAAGCCCCTCCTTTGAAGATCAATTTTGGTGGGAAGTCTCTTGTGAAAGGGTCTCCCATTTTTTTAAGGAACTCAATTAGACTAAAGCAACCGATGAGAAAAGTGAAGGAGAAATTTCATTACTATCAGGTTGAAATTTCTTTGTGAAAAAGTATGTAGGTTACTAGTTTAAAAAGTATGTAAGGATTTACTCTATGTTTTAAGGGTTTAGTTTCTAAAAGTATATCCAAGTTTTCACTTTTTGCTATTGTGTATTAAAAACTCTCATTTAGTGTATTAAAGTTCCTAAAACTACCATTTTGTGTATCAAGTAAGTTGTTACCTACTATATGCTTAGGTGTATCAGGTAAACATGATGTGGCAAATGATTTGTCATCAATTTTGTATATGTGGCAGGCGACATGGAATAATGGTAATAATAATAATAATAATAATAATAATAATAATAATAATAATAATAATAATAATAATAATAATCATCATAAAATCAAACACCCCAGATCTGCAAAATGGTAGATCTTGAAGACGCAGCCATTTCACCATATGATACAAAGGACTACTATAATCTGTTCAGCATCGATCTGTTCAACATCGATCTTGAAGACGAACCCAGACTTGAAGACGCAGCCATCGATCTGTTCAGCACCATCGACTTCAAGTGGGTTCTCCGGCGAGATTTAAGGTTTCTGTTCATACGAGATTTGGGGGTTTCTGTTCGATTTAGGGTTTGCTTTTCTGGGTTTCATGTCTAATCGATGAAGATGAAGCAAATCTGTTGGTTTGTTCATACGATTGTTTAGAGTGGTTCCATATCTGTTGTTCGATCTGGGTTTCTTCTGATTTCTGATTGTTTAGAGTGATTAACATGTTCTTCATTTTATGGATTTCTGATTCAGGGTTCGTCGATGGATTTCTGTTTGTTCATACGATTGTTTAGGGTTTGTTCATCGATGGATTTTTGTTTGTTTATTCGATTGTTTAATTCTATCGTTTTCTGGGTTCATTAGTTTTCTGGATTTCCGATTCATGTTCTTCATCATCTTCATGTTCTTCATCATCTTCATGTTCTTCATCTTCATAGTTTAGATTAAAAGAGGTAAATATGATGTGGTAATGACATGGCTACACATGTGGATTTTTAGGGGCATTAAAATAAATCAAAAAAGACATAATTACCGGTTACTTGCTTAGCAGGTAACCCAATGCACAAAATGGTAGTTTTAGAAACTTTGATACACTAAATAGGAGTTTTTAAAGATGTGTATACACAATAACAAAAAGTGACAACTTGGGTATACTTTTAGAAACTAAACTCATGTTTTAATTAACATTTATATAATTGTAAGTTAAAAAAATAAACAAGTCTAAAATTTAAGCCTTAAAAGAAGACATGATTCATGTTGCCACTATCGCCAAACTTAATTTATTATATTTAAAAATCATTTAAATAATTAATATTAACATCATTTATATATTTGATCTTTAAATAGCTTATAACTATAACAACACCTAAATTAGGTGATTTTAGTAGTCCTATGGGTATTTCTCTAAAAAATAATTTTAAATAAGGTTGGTAATTCAGGTCGTGTTCGGAAAAAAAAAATTGTGTCACTTTCGTGTTAACTTTTTTCGTGTTCACCCAGTTTCAACCCAAGTTAATTTCATGGCAAGTTCGGCTCTTGTCACTTTAATTCGTATTTGATTCGGGTCGTGTTCCGTGTCGTCCCATTATACCACGACAAACCAATTGTTTTCCGATATAAAATTCAGATGTTCGGATCAGATTTCGTATTGGCCCAATGTTAGTTACATATAAAATTGTCAATGAAGATCATTCAGACTGCAGTGAAGATCATTGTGCTCAGTGTGCTGAAGTGGTTTAATTCTCATAATTTTTCAAAAACGATGGAGTTTCCCTGCATTTCAATTCAATTTCATTCTGTTCAGCATTAGCCCGAGTCTAATGACCTGAGAAGCTTATTTCGTACAGTTTATCATTTCATGATATACCTTGTGTTCTAATGGATTGATTTTTGCAGGGGGATCAAGATTTTTATATCTTCACCTAATTGATGACAAACAATTTACATGCATCAATTTAGGGGAGTTTTGTTTTTACTGCTTTATCTTTTTCTAAAACTCCAAAAACATTGAAAAATGAAAATCCAAAATCATTACAAATGTTTAAAAAAAAGATTTTTTGGTTTTCATTTGCTATTATCTATTCAAGAAAGTATTCTTTCATTGCTTTTTTCTGATACCTTTCTTGATTCAGTTTGTTGTTGATCTTCGCATGATCATCTTTAATTTCAGCGTTTCCATATCAAATCCTTTCTTCCTTCTGTGCTGAATGTTTCAAATCCTTTCTGGAAACCGTTCATTCATGTGTTACTATTCAAAGTGATCGAAAACGCACCGTGAGTGAGGGAGTGTAGGCATTTATACTCCTATGGTCTATCCAGAACCGGAAAGACCTGCCCCAGGAGCTCACCATATTCTAGAACGAGATAGTAAGGGTTACTTACTAGGTTATATAGGTGAGCAGAATCAGTTATCATGGGATACTGATTGGTGTGCAGAGGTAAAATTAAACAGAAAGGGATGGAACAGGAGATGGGGTGCATATGATCAACAAATTATCTTGAGCTTATCTTGTTAAATCATTTTGTGACGTCATTCGTCAAAATACTCTGATTGTTCATATCTTCTATGATTGTTCAAATCTTCCTTGACAATCCTTCTCAACACTGAATTTCTTTGACAATCATTTTTGTTGTATATCACATGATTTCTCATCCGGTTACGAAAATGATAACAAGTGTCCTTATGTATCCAACATGAGATACATACATCAATTTCGAAAGTGAGTTTGAGGGGGAAGTTGAAAAATATTTAGTGAGCTGTGGGTGAGATAGGATCAAAAGAAAAGAAAGATCCTTACCAAATAGTATACATCTGGGTAACCACATCTGCTACTAGATCTCATTCGTTGAGATATGGTATTGAACTAGACATCATGGACCCAGTGATGCAATGCACTAACCCCACCCAGCTACTCAATTATCTCTTAAAAGATAATTTTTTCAACTTCACATGGAGAATTAGCACATTTCTATCGACATCTCACTTGGAGATTGTTGATATTGAAACGAGGAGGACAGCTACTCCGGTCCCCGACCTCTTTCATGCACTGATAGAGTCTAGAGCTTATTCGAATATAAATTTTATTACTTAGGACATATGTTGGATCTTTAATGCATATCTAGTCTTTCATGACTACCGGAACATCTTGGAGTGATATCTTATGTGATATTCACGATGATTAGATGGAAATCCTACCAGAATCAACACTATGCCAGTTCTGAACATAGGTCACACACTTTTTTAAACTGTTGTGATAACGAGAATCTATGTGATCTCGGTGTTATACCACGAGAACTTTGAGACGGTGCCCTAAAGACTGTCTAGGATGCTTTAATTGTTATATCATTGTGGTGACACCTTTACAAAGTTAGTTCAACTGATTCTCATGATGCGGGTTCAAAGCTTCAAGGGTTCATATATTCAGGTCAAAATCAAGCCGAATATAAAATTCATGTGCATTATGTTCATGAAGAATCCTGATCATCATGAGGGGGAGATATTTTAATACTAAATCAGTTGATTTGGAGCCTATCGATCAAGAAAAGATTCATTTGTTGAAGGGGAGACAAAGAGAGCTAAATTTGAAAATTCATGTCAAGTCAAGGGGGAGCAAAGAAGAGAACAACATAAGAAAAGAATTCAAGTTCAGAACAAAAAAAAAGTGCTTAATCGCCATTTTAAAGAAGTTCTGAAGAAATAAACCAGATCTAGAGCTACATTCAAAGGGGAGAGATCGTTTATTCTTCCTAAATCATTTTTTTTCTTAAAGGCTCAAGATCGCGTATGCTGAAAACCACTTCAAGCTAAATCGTCAATACAATCAATGGTTGAAAAACCTTAGGTTACTGGTGCAAGTCCGAAAATCACAAGAAAAAGGATGTTACTGTGAACTTTAAAGATTCAAATTCTCATCAAGATCTCAAAGTGAAGACTATTCGAAAAATTGAAAAGTCAAATTTTCTAGATGAGAAGACATTCAGAAAACATCCAATCAAAGACCGAAGATTCAAAAAGAAATCATTCAAGTCTTGTCTCCTAAAGCTTTTAAAGAATGCAGCAAGTAATCTGCATATTTGTAAGAGAACATTGTTAGAGTTCGTATGATGCTGAAAAGACCAACATCTTCTATTTTCTATACAAAGGGGGAGATTGTTAGAATTAAATATTGTATAGAATAGAAGATTGAATTCTAGGTGACGTTTGTACTGCTTACAAACTAAAAGGACTAAAAGTGTAAATACCCTAAGGGGTATATAAGCCAAATGAGTAGTTGTCATTTGGTGGACTTTGGCATAATCTCAAACTTATGTGTGTGTTTCTTATGGTGTTTTATCATTCTCTCTACATCTTATAGATTATTAGCCATTGTTCCCTAGGGAACAATGGCTAATAATCTATAAGATGTAGAGAGAATGATAAAACACCATAAGAAACACACACATAAGTTTGAGATTATGCCAAAGTCCACCAAATGACAACTACTCATTTGGCTTATATACCCCTTAGGGTATTTACACTTTTAGTCCTTTTAGTTTGTAAGCAGTACAAACGTCACCTAGAATTCAATCTTCTATTCTATACAATATTTAATTCTAACAAAAATTGACTTTGGGATATATAAAATTTGCTTTAGAATCTGAATTTTCGGTTCGGGTTTGGGTATCGAGTCGGGCCATTTTACTGGACAGGTTTAGGGTCTAAAAGTAAGCCGCAAAATTCATAAACGAAATTTAAATTTTTATATTTAAGGATTTCAATTTCATTTGACGTTATTTTTAGGTTTAAACTTATTACCTTTACTTAGAGTTTTATATAATTTTATTTTTAATTAATATATTTTTATTTAAACAAAATCAGGTAGTTTTCAGGTAAACAGGTTTACTTGAACCATCTTTTTCATGTCGTTTTCATGTAGACCCATTTTAATATCATGTTACGTTCATATCAACATATTTCATATTCAGTTTCGAGTTCGTTTTTCATGTTACCGGCCTTAACCCTAAATTAGTAAATTACATGCGTTTAATTCAAAGAATAGTTAGAATCTAAGTGAAAGGATACAAGAGAGAAAATGTCAAATTACGCAAACATATACATATACAGATAACCAACATAAGGAAACAAAAAAGTATGGGAAAGAAACATTAAAAAATAGGAAAGAAAATGCGTGGTTGAAACTTTTAATTTATATATCATCGCGCTTTTATGCAAATAGCGTAAATAAGAATTTTCATAAACATTTACAAATTAGTTGAATTATCACACCGACGTTAGAAAATTACGCAAGTTTTTAATAATAAATAATGGTCCACTCTTTTAAAAAAATAATTTAGATAAATCTTTTTAAGGTTATGTATCTTTTTTTAACACAAAAGTAATTTTATTTAATTAAGAAGGTATCAACTATTACATAAAGAAGTCACTAAGATAGAGACATCCCAATATTCAAGAGTCATAATTAAAGCACCAATGGGAAGGAAAAAAAAACCAAAAACACCTCCATCATACTTACAATGCTTTGAACATGAAACCTTAACACTAAGTTCTTAAATTATTGAACTTAAGAAAAGTAAAAGAAAAAAAAAGAATTGATAAGATTGTGTTTTTAAGTTGGAAGGAAAGTAAATGAGATAAAGGATTTTTTTTCCAACTAGAATAACTTTTAAATCAAATAATATCTTATTCTTCTTTTATTATTTTTTTCGTCTTTTTCTTGAAAAAATTCAAAAACAAACAAGCTTAGATTTAATATCTTTTTCCACCTCTTTTTCTTTCCAGAAAAGAACTCGAGAACATAGTGTAAGAGTTGAATGATTCTCTAACTTATTTAATGACGTTGACTCATGATTGGTGAGTCAATAATAAAAACAAATTTGTTCGTGGCAAACTTAATGAACATGACTCACGATTCGAATAACATAAAATGCTTTATTAAAATAATCTTATAATTCAGTATTTATAAACTTAGGCAAATGTTCAAACGAGAACTGTTTTTCGTAAGAGAATAGCGAGAACCAATCTGAGCTGTCCAATTCCCCCTCCTTCAATGTCGTCACCCACCCATGAATATCTCACATTTACCCTGCCACATTGATCCCCCACACTCCACATCCATGAATTCCACTTTATCAAATCAATGGCTAAGATTGGTTCTCGCAGTTCTCGTACGAAAAACAGTTCTCCTTTGAACCGTTCCCTATAAACTTAAATACTGAATAGATTACTCTTATGTAAATTGCAATATCACGTGAAAAGGTTTCTTCTATGACTCACAGTTCGAATAACATAACATTCTTTATAAAATAAAATTTTATAATTCGGTATTTATAAACTCAAATACTGATATAGATTACTCTTATGTAAATTGCAATATCACGTGAAAAGGTTTCTTCAAGTTTCTAGATTATTTGATGGTTTCTTGTAGCCTCTTAAGTCATAACTGTTTTTGACAAACTCAAAAACAACACTTACATTCAAATTATCACGATGCGCACACATGATTGCAAAACATACAATAAAATATTAATTGACGTATGGGCAGCGAAATAAGATATAATGAAAGACGTCTCAAGAAGAAGTGAATAAAAAAAGAAACCTTTTAAGCCCTCAAACATAGGACGCTGATTCAACCTTAAAAATTGTCATCCTTTCTGTTGGTGTTATACCGGGCTTCTAATTTTAATTCCGCCACAAGGAGTGTTTAGTAAAAAGTGGTTAGACTTGACGTATAAAGTATAAAGATTTTAGACTAATTACAGGGGTCTAGCACCTCTTACCCCCTTTCTCTCCACCAACATCCTATAAACTATTATTACACAATATATATGTTGTGTTATTTATTGTCCTATGAACTTGTCACATTGATATATGATATTACTTTTAACCTAATTCTTTTATGATCACATTGATATAATGATATTACAAAGTGAATCAATTAGCATTAACATGATGGTTGAGATAATCAAGATCCTCCTCATCAAAGTGTATCCGTCCCACTTATTTTTGTGTCCCAGTCTAACATAGTAACATTAATATTTGTTAATGTTACTTATAATTAAACAAGATATGATATATTCTTCTACTATCACTTTTTATTTATTCTTTGATTTACAAGATTAACATAAGTGTCAAAATAAATAAAAAATATGATTAAATGAGAAAAGATAATTAATGAATTTCACATATAATCTAATGCGTTTAAGGAGAAACCATATGAGAATATATCATTTTTCATTAAACGAAAGCATGTGGTGAATATAATCATAGATTTGTCCTTTAAACTTATATGTGCGGCTAGCTAAACCTTTTCAGTAAAAATATTAGGTTATATAATATGAGGGATTAGGTAAAGGGTCAACATAATTGTAATTGTGCATGAATTAGCAAAGCATGATTGATGTCCTTATCATGTTTTCATTATTAGGAACATGGGGTTTCCTCTTAAATCCACATTAATGTGTTTGACCCTTCTTAACTTTTTTTTTTATGAAATTAAAGTGTAGTTTGTTAGTTAGGGAACAACCACACTTTCCCATATCAAATCCCACTTTTTGAACATATTTATATAAATTTAGTCTTTTAACATTTTGTCACTTTCTTTGTTTTGAGCATTATTATAACTTATACTAAATCTTTTTATTTATTATTTTATTTACTAACTAATACATGCATAAAATTTAAAAAAAAGATAAAAAAAAGAGACTTTGACCAATATAAGTTGATAAAGAGTGAGAGGAGGAAGGGGGATCATGACCGTACTCCAATATCGATCATACAACCTCTGTTTCGTCTTTACCCAACTAATTCGTACCCTTAGGCAATCCGTATGGCAAAGCCTGGACGTCATAGGTCCTGACTGGGTTAACAAGGTTTGAAGGGAAAACCTGTACACCACCCTCACACACACTTTTGCCTATTTTATTACAAAAATATATTTCTACTTCTTAACTCTTCTACTATTCCATCAAATTTTATCTATTTAGCTACTTATAGATTCAAATTTCATCAACCTAAATCTGAAGTAACCGGGCAAGGTATTCCGATTCAACCTCACAACCATCGGGAAATCCATCTCCGTGCTTCCAACAATTTACGCAATCAATGGATATATCGTTCCAGGTCGACACATCCGGGGCTTCTAACAAGGTTTTATTCTGCACCAATTTATGTATGGAAGATTGTTCCAACAAGGTTTTTTCCCGCGGAATTTTCAGCTTCCTCCCCCATCTTTCAACACTCCTACTCAAGTTGCACCAGGCCAATTCCGAATCCTAACCCAAACAGAGATACCACAATTGCAACAAGATGGAATTGTTCCCAAAACCCAACCCGAAACACCACAATTGCAACTGACGGGAAAGGAAAAAAATTCAAAATAGAGCAGAACTGACATTGAGTACCAATGAGGAGGTGGCGTTGGTGTCATAGTATGTTAGCGTTTCGGAGGACCCTGTTATCAAAAACACGCAATCCAAGTGATATAAAAATCTATTCTTATATATATATATATATATATATATATATATATATATATATATATATATATATATATATATATATATATATATATAGGGTGAGGTTCAATAGAAACCCCCCTTAAACAAAAACCCCAAAGTCTCAATCTCAGCCATTCATCTAAAAGGGCAAAATGAGAAAATGAAATCCAAGGGCTTAAAACTCACGTTCACCTTCCAGCCCTCAAAACCCACATTTTTTTATTTTTTTTACCCCTCAAATCTTTAAATGACCATAACTATTTCAATTTTTTGAATTTGAGCAAAAAAATTATATCAATCTTCTCATTTTTTAATGCTCTTTTAAACGAGACCACTCTTTCTATATTTCTGAAGAAATTTTTTTTTACAAAAATGACGAAAATGATAAAAAAAATTATCATTTTCGTGCTCTCTTGTATATATATAAAGGAGGTGACGAAAATGATAAAAATTTCGTCATTTTTATCATTTTCGGACCTGCTGTTTAAGTGTATATAAGGGGATACGAAAATGATGAAAATGACGAAATTTATATCATTTTCGTACCCCCTTGTATACATATAAGAGCAGGTGACGAAACTTATAAAAATTTCGTCATTTTTATCATTTTCGCACCTGTTGTTTAAGTGGTATATAAGGGGATACGAAAATGATGAAAATTATGAAATTTTTATCATTTTCGTGCCCCCTTGTATAACATATAAGAGCAGGTGACGAAAATGATGAAAATGACAAAATGATAAAAATTTCGTCATTTTCATCATTTTCATATCCCTTTATATACCACTTAAAAAGCAGGTCCGAAAATGATAAAAATTTTGTCATTTTTATCATTTTCATATCCCCTTATATACCACTTAAACAACAGGTCCGAAAATGATAAAAAAAATTGTCATTTTTATCATTTTCATATCCTCTTATATACCACTTAAACAGCAGGTCCGAAAATGATAAAAATTTTGTCATTTTTATCATTTTCATGTCCTCTTATATATTGTTATAAAAATGACAAAATTTTTATCATTTTCGTCATCTGCTCTTAAATGTTATACAAAGGGCACGAAAATGATAAAAATTTTGTTATTTTAATCATTTTCATGTCCTCTTATATATCATGTAACAACAGGTGACGAAAATGATAAAAATGACAAAATTTATCATTTTCGGGACCTGCTATTACATTATATAACAGCAGGTGACGAAAATGATAAATTTCGTCATTTTCATCATTTTCGTCATTTCGTCGAATTTTTTTTCCAGAAATATAGGAAGAGTGGTCTCGTTTGAAAGAGGATTAAAAAAGAGAAGATTGGTATAATTTTTTTGCTCAAATTCAAAAAAATGAAATAGTTATGGTCATTTAAAGATCAAAAGGGTAAAAAAAAAAAAAAAACGGGGCTTTAACCATAATACCCCTCCTTCTCTAATTAAATCTTATAATTGTTTAGTTATTTACAATAATGTCATTGTAGATCTTAAACCATTGATTTGATCGATCTAACGGCCAGGAATTGGACTTTGATGTTTTTGTTTAAGGGGGGATTTCTATTGATCCAATTTCTATATATATATATATATATATATATATATATAACCATTAGAATAATAGTATATATGTATATTATTATTATTATTATATAATTATTAGTATGTTTATTCTTATTATACTTATCACTAATCTATATCTATACTATTATAAAATTTAACATTCTCTCTCTTAAAATTTTTAAGACTACTTAATTTTAAGTAATATATGTTTTATGCAAATAATACAAACCCTTAAAGCAATAACTCAATCAATTATTTCCTTAATTATCTCAACTAATTATGATAATTGTTTTTAACAATTCATTAAACATGACACCAATAATTTAATTAATCTAATTTTGGTTATTTTTCTCTCTAATTAGTTAACAATTACATATCTGTTTCTTAGTTTTTGTTGTTCAAAAAATTATTTTAAAACTCAATATAAAAATCGATGGAAATAAGAGAAATAGAGATAGTAAAAAGGTGAATGAAAACGGATATGTTGATGAGAAAATAGTAGCAGACACCATATTCTGCGAGTACCATACTTTTACATTTTTAAAATCAGACATGTTATGAAACACAAACTATTAGTCTCCGCCGTATTGCGCGGACACAATGATAGTCTATAAATGTATAGAATTTTTAGGGTCACGTGTTTATTCTTTATTTTTGTTCGGCCAAGAACCAAAATCCCAAGGGGTTTCTGTTTTGTCTCATTGACCTACATACACGCTTACAAGCAATCCATGTTTGATTGTTCGTGGTCTGCTGAATCGACAAGAAGGAGCTTGCGAGGTATCATTATGGATGAATTTCTTTGAGCTTCCAAGATAACTCTATGAACAATCTTTTGTACATTATCAATGTAATTGAAGTTCTGAAATTTAACTTAGATCTTTTCGGTATTTTAAAGTTCTAATCTTTGTTTTAGTTTAAAATGCTTCTGCACTCTAATTTATATCCAAAGTTTTGACTTTTATATAAACATGAGATTAAGTTCAGTTAAAATCCATGTGGTCTATTTCGTGATCATGAGGTTGTTTAGACCGTTAAAAAACCAACTGACGCGATTCACCCGTGAACTAGCACTAGGGATGTTCAAAATCAGATATCCAAATTAATTCAAATAGTTGGATTCAGTATCCGACTCCGTATTCGAAATTTGGATATCCTAAATTTCATATTCGGATATCTGATATCTAAAATATCTGAAAATTTCAAAAATATATATTCTTATATAAAAATTATAAAATATATTTACTAAATAACCATATTTTAAACTTTAATCACCAGTAAATAGCTCAAATATGTTTCAAAATGAAAAATACATGTATAGAATTATATATGTTAAGAACATAAATTATTTAAGCATCAGAAAACAATATTTTCGGATATCGGATATATGAATTTTCCGAAACTATAAAAAAAAGTATATGAATTCCCGGATTTTCGGATAATTTCATATCGGGTTTTCGGATATTCGGAATCGTACTATTTTGAGCATCCCTAACTGTATAGCTTGGGACACCATTAAAAATATCCAAATTGACTCCCAAACGGCCAATGAAGACTACTACTACTCGACCTACAAAACGTCAGAGTTACAAAATTACATGATCGGATCTTTCGATGCACATTGAAATTTGGACGTAAACGAGATGACAATGAGTTCTAAGATATCTGCGTCGATTCAAGAAGAAAGCGTCAATCATGTGTTAAGTTAAATAAAGTGTTCGATTTTCGGGGTGTCAGCATGTTGTTTTGTCGTAAACAGAAACTTGATATAGAAGAAAAAATATTGGCAATAAAAGATTAAAAGAACATGATATGAAAATAAAAAAAAGATAAAATGAAACTATAACAAGAGACCTATTACCTATTTAAATAAAGACTTCGAGTTTTACTCATTCTACATGATTACCTTACGGGATATTTTTGAAGACAACCTATACCAAACAATGAGAGTATTAGAAAATGTATGGGTTCGATAGATAAAATAAGGGAGAAGTTCATTTGAGAACCGTTGTTAGTACGAGCACCGCGAGAACCATCTGAGCCGTCCAATTTTTCCTCCTTCAATGTCATTGTCCACCCATGAATTTCTTACATGCACACTGCCACACTCTATCACTCCACGTTCTCCATCCATGAACTTCTCATATCCAAGGAACGGCTAAGATTGGTTCTCACGGTTCTCGTAGTTCTCGCACTAACAGTTCTCGAATAAACCCTCCACTAGTTATTATTATTATTATTATTTTTAATGTAACCGACATTATTATTAGTTTTAATGTCTGAAATTATTATCTATCATTCTTGTTTTTATGTTTAAACAATTTATAATAATAAGTGGCACCCCCACGGTGTGATAAAATAATGAAGTGGTGACAAGTGATATGGAGATTGAATCTTAAAGGGATAGCAACAAACAAACATTGGCAGAAGTCGGAGGAGGCTGCAGCTTTTGCTTTTTATTTTCACTCTTTTTCCCATCTCGACTTTGACTATGATGCTTCCCTTCAACTACACAATTACTATTCCATTATTCCACCACAAACTCTAGCTATCTATGGATATATAATTATCTCTTGTTATAACATATGTGATATATTTTTCTACTATATTTTCTTATTTATCTTTCTACTAATAAGATTAATATATGTGTAAAAATTAATAGTGGAGATGAGAAAAGAGAATTAGTAAATTACACATGTCATCTTATGGTGAGTAGAATGATGAAATATGAAGAGATAGTAAGAGGAATTTAGAAGATAGATGAGGGAAAAAAATTAGTGGATTACACATGTTATCTTGTGATGAGTAGGAGAATGAAGTACGAAGAAATAATGTAGGAAAATATAACATTTTTCTTATTAGGATATTAGCTAATATCAACAGACGAAATCTATTGGTAAACAAGCTAAAGTTTTTGGTAACTAGGGTAACCAACGAGATTACTAACAAAATATGGTTTGTATAAGAAAAGCTTGTGGCTAAATTTATGTACCAACGATTCTGTTAGTATTTTGTTAGCAAAAAACCTATTAACAATTAAAATTAACAGTTGGTAATTTGAGTACCTTGTAGTAACATATTTGACAAGTATGGCTTTTTTGTTTTTAGCATAGGTCAAACAAAGTTGACCCTATAAATTATAAATTTAATGAAAATGTTTATCATATGTATTTTAATTCGGAGCTTTTAAAACTAAAATTTAGCAATTGATCTATGCAATTATTAAGTACCAAAGTTTTGTGTATGGGAAAGGTTTTGAAAAGAGTAATTTATAATTCTTATTAAGCATTTTATAAATTTATATTCGTCTGATATGAGACAATACTTAATGTTTTTTTCACGTGTGACTTTTTTTGCGTCTAATACGTGAATACTTTTTTTCCATTTAACTATGGGTGAACCTGGCCCTGATACCATATAGAATAATGAAAATACTCGTAGGTCTTCTGTATTATATTAAACACTATTTATAAAGTATAAAGATATAAGAGAACACTTAGGCCATGAGTATGGCGTAGGGTGAACCCAAACTAACCCAAAGCCACATCAGTTTTTCTTCACAACCCAAACTCAACCCAAAACACTAGTAGCACCCAACCTTCAACCCAAATCAACCTAAAAAAAAGGCTCGGTTGTTCAGTTTCACCAAACCGGAGGAGTGAGGAAAGGTTGGAACCCCATGGTGAGTATGGCATTTGGGATGGGGAGCCGCTGACCTGGAGGGCAGCCCAGGGCTCAACCCGATGGCCATACTCATGGCCTTATAGTTAACAATAATGGACCCGGACCCTATATTAAGACTAGAATATTTAATCACATTTTATCTTAATACCTACTATATAAATCCGTCAGTGTTTTAAAATTTACCAAATGAATAAAAAAAACTTATTGATGATTTAGTGTGAGAAATTTCTCTTGAGATAATTATTAGTATTGGTGAAATATTGGAGAAAAATTTCTTTGAAAAAAGACGTTACCAACATAGACCTATTTGTAAACTAACTGAAAGTAGCAAAGTATCTTTTGTTAGTAATGTTGTTGAAAATAGTTCGAATTACCAACGACTTAGTACCCGTTAGTAATATTTCATTAATACGGATAACTTTTCCAGTATTACGTACCTTTTTTTTATATATTTGTTGATTCTACAAATTATTAAATAAAAAATTGATTGAAGATATATGTCACGTTCAACAGGTGTTTCATGTTTGTGACTTTGTGTCACGAAAAAAAAACAAGAATAACAAAATAAAGCTTCAATAATAAAAAAAGACATTTTGAATTGAAATGAGTGAACTCCCATATTTCAAATTGTTAGTTTTAATTTTGATTGGTCGGTGGGTTAATATGCGAGTCATACTATTTGATGTGGTGAAAAGTGGTGAGAAGTGATCATTATAGTAATAAGTGATCAACTAAATGATGAGTAAAAGCTGACGTGACGATATGATGTTGTATGATGTGAGTGAACAATGCGGACCCTCTAACCAGGATCGTCAAAACGTAAAGCAAATTGATCTTTAAAACTCTTTAGCAACACATATTAGATTTTACACAACTATTTTGTATACGAAGTAATAATTGAGCTTAACAAAATGGTCCTTTTTTTGGGAAAAGAAGACACCTATGTTGATTACAACGTGATACTTGACCTTAACAAGGTATATTAAGTCAAAGCGTTACGCGGGTTGAGTACATAGCGTTAGAGTACACATAATGGAAAAAGAATTGGTGTGCGTGGTGATGAACGCCGTCGTGATCAAGTATTTTGTCCACTTCATAAACAAGTAGTTGGAATTTGGTAAAAACCATATTCTGAAGGGATGCTCGGAGATTGTATGTGGAGCCACTATCTCTTTTCCTCTTCCTTTTTATAATTTTCTTTGTAATTTTTAATTAGTTATTGTATATTAGATGGATCTCTAAATTTAGCATAGTAAAAAGTGATCACTATCAGATTAAGTAGGAAGAGAAAAAACTAATACAACAATGTAACAGAAGTGATGGAATGCAAGGGTTGCCATCAGGGGCGGACTCAAGGCTTAAGCGGTGGTGACACGAGACACCAGCCAATTTTATTCCCATAGTGTAAAATTTGATTTTTTAGACGGTGCTTCTATTTCGTAATGTAGATCTCGATTTTTTCAAGTCAGTGCTACCATCGCTTTGTAATGATGTCACAACTCATTTCAAATCATGGGTTCGTCCCTGGTTACCAACCCATGAGGTAAAGTTTTAATATTTTTTATACAATTTGTGTTGAATTAATATCAAAATTTATTGCATTTGGGTGATGTTGCAAAACTATATTGATGTGCATCCGTACAAAATGGAGAGAAGATTAACGATTAGTCCAATCATTGTTTACATCAAAGTCAAACTTGTATTAATTACTAGTGGGTGCATTTAATTCATTAGATTGATCTTGAAGTTTTTTTTTGTTGTCACCTCCGCTAGTTGGGTTTAGTTTTATAGTTAACGAATCGACGACTGGATCTAAAAGTCAAGAAACTAACTTTTAATAGATCATTTGTCTAACCTCGCATGTATTGTCAAATGAAGGTCACTTCATTTATTTAGCCATTATAACATTCATAACTTGATTTAGATACTATTTTGGGTATCATATCAACTCCTATTAGAGTATAAGGCTAAGCGTATCCATCCCGGAGGATGGGGTGTTAGCCGACCTCACGCCACATTTAGACCATCATCGCCACCCCCTCAAGTGAGGGTTTGCGTGGGTACCTACTCACGCTCAATATCTTTTTTTCTGTCTCTTTGTATCTTTTTCTCTCTCCTTTTACTTAATTTTATTTTTTTAATTAATAGAGTATAGTTGAGGAGAATGGATGTGGCAAGTGAAGAAGGGGATGGATACACATGATCTAAAAGTGTTTGATGTAGGAAGGGATGGAGGTGGTTCCATACTTAAATGGTGTGGTATTTTTTAAGAAAGGGTGCATATCACATAGAGTGATGAAGGTTAAGTGTGTCCCATATATATTTTTGTCTCTCTTTTTTCTTTTTTGTTTCTTTTTTTTTTATATATGTGATTTTTGATTGGTTATTAGGTATTATAAATGAGTCTCATAATTGAATATGGTAGATAGTTATTAATACGGGGGCTCAGTGGTGGGTTGAGTGGTAAAAAAATAGTTGAAGTGACGGTGTGATGGATGTGAGGGTTACTAATACTTTAAGGTGAGTATGTGGTGGAGTCACCACTATGTGATCAGAAGGATTTCTCACTCCACCACCTGAGCGAGAATATGTGGTAATCACCACTCCAAAAAGGTAATATGGTGGTTTGATGGTGCATCTAATCAATTTTTAGATTTTGTTTTGTATACTTCTGTTTAATAAGTATTATGTAGGTTTCAGAATTTGATTTATATGGTGTAATCAATACGGAGTTCAGTGGTGAAAGAAAAACTGACGGGGCGGTGTGGTAGGTGTGGTAGGGTGTTACAACTCCTACAACTCTTATCAGTCTATCATAATGGTTAAAGTTTAGCTGAAATCACAGAATTATAATCAAGTTTGATAGTTGTTAACCAAAATCACTTACTTCTTTATTTCACGTTGTAAAATTTCTCTCAATGACCTTAGTTTAATATTTTCAAAGTTGGTTACTATTCTCTCATATTTTCCCTTAGAAGTTTATAAACAACATAATAGTCAAGAGAACCAATTCAAACGTATTTTAGATTTGAGATAAAAATAAAAATAGATCTAAAATATCGAAGTAGTGACACACACACACACACACACACATATATATATATATAACTAAAATAGGATATTAGGACGAAGTTTACACTCTCGTGGTGTGAAGTACCATGGCTCGCGTCGTGAGCTTACTCAAAATCTTCTCTTTTGACTAGTGATTTTTACCCGACGTGAACACTATCTTCTCACGTCATGCACTCCCTCGCGGCGTGAAAGGTAGTGGCTCACGGCGCAAGTAGTCTTTTTTATTTGTCTTTTTCTGATTTTCTCTTCCTTTGCTATATTCAAGCTCCGGTGTTTTTGTCCACGGACTAGGAAAACACAAAAGACATGAATTAGGCATAAATATCTATGCTTTTTAACATATTTCTCAAATAAACCACTATATTGACGGGAATTAACATATATAAATTCGACATTATCACTTCTATAACATAAACATGAATACAAATGAAGAAATTTTTAAAGTTACAAATTAAAGAAATAGAAACGTTAGTATATAACTAAAAGGCGAAATGAATACCAACATAAATCATGTTTAACCTAAAATTAATTACAACTTATAGTTTAGCACGTCACCTGTTAGACTAGGCTCAATGGACCCAGTGATGTAAATGGGTACGGGTGGGGACGGGGACCACAATACCCATCCCCATCCCCGACCTCCAGCCCCAGACCCATCCCCGCCTCGGCCCCACCAAATCCCCAACGGGTTCGGGTGAAATAATCCCCACCGAGTATGGGGAACCCGATGGGTACCCATTTACTAAATAATGACAGTTTTTGATATGGTTAAAAATATAAAAGTAAACACCGATAAACATTAATATTTCAAAGTACGAATAATATTCGATGACAAAACCCAAAAAAGATGATGACAACATTATCAAGTTTGAAAAGTAAATAAAACAAAAACGACAAGTTCTTAATATCGTAAAAAAAACATTTCGCCTGCGGATCATCAATTCACCATGAAATCTCGTAACTTTATTCATTGAATGTCTACCTAGTGTATTTAATAAAGGATCCATTATATAAAGTTATAAACTGATATATATTATATTTATATATATGTTTATATATATCAGGTCTTAAATGGGGCGAATAGTACTATACCCGTCCCCGCCTCATCCCCGCTTCGGGTACACCAATTCATCCCCATCCCCGACCCATCACCCATTAAGGCGGGGAATACCCGCCTCATTCGGGTCGGGTACCCACGGGTCACGGGGAATCCCCGCCCCGTTGCCATCACTAGACCCGTGGAAGAGGGTGGGATAGCCATGGGTCTCACTATAACACCATCTCACCCCCTTGACCCATGGGTTGAGGCTAGTGCTGGATGGATAACTAGTGTGTGGTATTTGACTTTATTTTTAAAAGTTTGATCATTCATTGGTCAAAACCTTTTTCTATTTTTTTCTCACAAATCCTCTATTATAAATACATCCAAATACTTCAAATTTTTTTTCAAAAACTCTCACATTCCTCTAAATACCCCCTTCTTTATATTCAATACTCTCATCTTTCATCTAAAAGTAAAGATCCAAACAAACACTGCATGTTTACAACCCTCATTCGAGGTACCAAAATCAAGTGGCTGAAGCCCGAGCTCTCTACCGATAGCACCGAAAAATATTTTCCGGCTACCCATGCTGCCGCTGACCTACCATGGAGTTCAACCGACAACAACAAAATTCAACCAATGAAAATCAAGTCGCGTCCAGTCAATATTAACTTGTTGATTCGTTAGAAAACGAGGAGGAAATGATTCTCAATACCCAACCTAAGGCGATTCCCAAAACCTAACAACAGACCCAAATGAAAGGGAACAAAAAGAAATCAAAATTCTTGGATAGAGCTGCTCCCAATGAAGTGGCGGTGTTGGTAAAATAATGGCTTAACGTCTTCAAAGACAACGTCATTGGAAAGCAGAAAAAAGGTAATTTTATTTTTCGTCCATCTTTATATAATATATTAATTGACACACTTATATAAATATATAAATATATAAATATATTAGTTGCACATACCCATATACATATTTGTAATGCATTAATATTTATAATTACGCACTAATATATTTTACAATTTTATACCCGCCTTTTGGGTGTACGTACACAAATATTTCTATACAACGACGGGTCAAGCATAATGCACCAACGACCAATAAATTTATTAGTGGGCTGTTAGTATGAAGTTCAACGGAGTATATTCCAATTTAAAGGATACATATTATAGCTGGTGGGGTGAGTCGGACTATATGGATATGGCACACACACATAGTATCGCGCAAATAACAATCACGCATGTTTTATCAACGAAGTGGCTTGAAAATTTGTTGAAGACCACCTTAAATGGCAAATGGTATCTTTGATGAATCACAACCTGAGACTGTCATAACGGAGCAAGATTACGTTATTGTCGAACGAAATTATGATTTTTTTTAAGGAATGTTGTCGGTTCAACCTCATTTAAGAGGAGGATGAGGAGAATAAGGTTGTGGTACAAAAACCTCAACAATAGTGGTGAGGGACAAAAGTAAACAAGCCGAGTAAAGCTCCACGCATGTGTTGTATAAGGAAGGGGTGACGAAGAGTCGTATGGAGGTTGTCAACAAGTTTAGTTTAGAGAACGAAGAAGTGCTATACTTCGACGAGAAAAAGAGGAACGAAAAAGGGCAAAGCAGTTCAAAGAGATTTCGATTTCTACATCAAGCCACAGGCACACGAAGACCTTACGGGTGACACCTTAAGAGCAGTTCTCTAACAAAAGAAATTGTAGTTTTAATTTATGAAATATAATATATTATTTTGTCTTGTATTCTATATAAAATTATTTATAAAAAGACAAATTCTGCGAAAATACAATAAATTCTCGCTTAGTTGTTATTGCATACAACAAACTTTAAACTCATAAAAATAATACGGAGTACAATCAACTTTCATATTTTCCTGTTGTATGCAAATAACTTTTTTCTATGCTTGCATCATATACAATAAACTTGTCATAATTTATATAGTATACGACAAGTTACATATAATAAAAAGATTATAAAATTTGATTGCGTTACCTTTAATTAAAAAATAAACCATAGTTACATTACAACTTACATTTTAACGTAAAATACCTGAAATAAACAAAAATCAAAATACATTTATTATTTAATTAACTGAGAGAGAGATATATGATTCTTTTTCTTTCTTTTTCACACTAAATCACAGGAAAAACACACAGCTAAACACACGCACGATTCTAGTGAGAGAAAACACTTACTACAGTGAGAAGATGCAGATTTAAATGGAGGCCATTAATCTCTAGAATGACAAAACTTCAACTCACTTTATGCACTTTCTCTCTCTAATCTCTCGCACGCGTTTCTTCATCTAGATTCCTATAGTGTACTTGTATTTTAAGATTTTCAGAAACCCCTGTAAGATTAAGGATTTGATTTGCAGCTGATTGATGTGTGATTGAGTTCAGATCTGAGCTATGGAGGAGGTATCCGGCGAAGGTGATGTGATCAGAATGACGGACACGCCGGAGATGTTGTACGGTGGAGAGTACAACGGTGGCAATGTACGGCCTCCGACCGGTGATACTACGCCGTTGACGGTTTCGGGATCATTTAAGGATACAGGAGGAGGCGGTAGGGGTTTGGGTACTACTAGTCGTAGGAAGCCTGCTGTGAGGCCTAGCTTAGACGCCGATGATCTTATAAATTTACTTCACGGCTCGGATCCGGTTAAGCTCGAGCTTAATCGATTGGAAAATGAAGTCAGAGGTAATTGAGGAAAATTGATCCCATTGATTGATCGAATCATTTTGCTTATTTGAGTGTTGATATTGTATGTTCTATTTGCCTGTTAAAGCAGCGAGGGGTTTTCTTGATTTGTTCTTTCTTCTGCAGATAAAGATCGAGAATTGAGTGAATCACAAGCTGAGATCAAAGCTCTTAGGCTCTCTGAGCGCCTGAGAGAAAAAGCTGTTGAGGAGGTATTGTTGTGAAATTTTTTGTATTCTGTATCTTCACCAATGAATTTGTACTTATTAGGGGTCATTAACTATAGTCTATAGATATTTCATTTTATTTCTAAACTTAGCAGTTTCATTGAATGCATATCTGGTACTGATGTCATGTTTTATGCTTTTGCATCTTCAATCTGCCATTACATTGGATAGGATGATGTTAATATGGTATTTTGTTTCATTGTTTTCTTTGAAAGATATGTGTTAATGGTTTGATTTTCTTTTTCCAGTATACTTTTTTTCTTTATGATTTGCAATTATCAAATCTATGTGAAGAATACAACTAATGGTAGTGTTGCCTGGTGTTTTGACGTTGATATTGTCCATTGAGATAAGAAGTGTGCAATGTCATTGTCTGAGGTACACAGTGTTTGGTATTTAGTCTATTTCATACCTTAGAAATGGAACCTGTAATTGCTATTTCCATGTTCCTATTTGGTGGTTCTTTAGTTTAGATATAAGTATGCATTTCTTCGCACGTGCAGCATCTATCTGTCATACCACTTTTCTGGTTTATGACGAGAAGAGACTAATACCAGATGCGACCAATGACGTTGTATCACACATGGCCATACGATATTTTCCTTTTCTTCTTTTGTTTATTTTTTCTTTCACTCTGGTTTTCTGTTTTTATTGTAGTGAATATTTCTGTGGCAATTTTCTGATTGTCACCTTTTTAACTTTTATGCAAGATATCAATTTCATACCTTTTGGACGCTTTCCATTTACATGATTTTCTCTCCATGGGTAGAAATATTAATTTTTCATAAGTGTTGTGTTTACTTTCTAGGATTAATGTTAATTACTGATGTGTTACAATGGTCTTCCAATTGTGTACTTCAGCTAATTTTCCATTGCCCTTTTGTTTGTCTTCGATGGTAGATTGTACACTTTCCATGTGTCTGTATGACAAAGGTAAAGGAGCTAATTTCATATACTAACCTATCCTGCTTGGCTGCTTGCCTCCTTGGTGTATCCATATTTATGCTTTTTAGTGGTTTTACAAATTTATGTCGTTTTTTTATCTTATTCTTTTCGTGTTAGGGTATTTAGAGCTTAATTTTAAACTTGTCTGTTCCATAAACATTTTATCAGGGATGACTTATTACTGTATTAGAAGCACTAAGCCAGTGATTGTGATCCACTGTCATGGCTAATCGTCATATCTATCCTGCTCCTTTTTCTCTTTTCTATCAACAGCACTTTTTTCTTTTTTACTTTCTATAAAAAGTTGGTTACTTTAATCATGTTGAAGGAAAAATGGGAAGTGATTAAACCTGGGAGTAACACTTGCATGAAACGAAGATTACCACCAGACTACTGCTTGGTTTTAAACTATCATGTCTGGACTAAAAAGAAAAAAAAATAATGTCATATTAGTTAAGGGCTAGGTTGTTGTTATTCAGGCCTTGTTATTCTGTGTTCTGATAGTGTCTTATAGCATTAGACAAAGCTGCTTGTTCGGAGACCTTCAGCACCTAGATCTTTTACTGAACTTTAACTAGACACATAAACGGCCTAATTTTAGTACTATCTGTTTGTATTTATTGCGTAGTCACTACATATTGGAGGAGAATAAATAAAATGTTGAAATTTTGGTACTAGATGAACAGGAACTAAGAATTGAAATTGACTAAGTGTATTGTCTTAATGTTTTAGTGACTAACAATTTGGATTTAAGAAGCCAAATATGCATAAGGTCATCCATCTATGTTGATACTTGATTTGAAAAGAACCCTGTATTAAGATATAAGAAATTCGTTAGCACTGCTTAATATTTTAAGCAAAGTTAATGTTTGAAAAGAACTTGAAGTGGATCAGGGTTGCTGAGTGTTGACCCCAGGGTTTGCGCTTGATCAAAATTGACAACAGTGTATTGTCATATTACTTTTTTTGGTTTCTTTTTCATAGCTTTTCATATCCAGTATGTGGTTTCTTGAGTCTTTATTTTGAATTAACACTGACATGAAGTTGTTCATGCTTTCACCTTTATACCTTAGTTAACCGAAGAATTGTCCAAAGTGGATGAAAAGCTAAAGTTAACAGAATCTCTTCTCGAAAGCAAGGTATTATCTAACCTAGTAACCTATGTCTATCCTTTCTAGAATTGTCTAAAGTGGGTAAAAAGGGGCGGGCGGGTTGGGTGACAGGTCAAAGTGGGTAATTTTTTTGTTTAGGACGAAAAAATTTGACCTGAAACTGTTTTTTGTCCAAAATTTTTGCTTTTATTATAAATAATTTAATTTTTAATAGGACAGTGTAGGATTTTTTATGCTTTAAAATACGCTTTGGGCCACTTTCAGCCACTTTCAGCCCATTTGACTCATTTTCTTATAAGCTATCTTTTAACCTTCTGTTCCGAACCGTTAGATTTATAAAAGAAGCTCTCAACTGAAACCAGCGTTGCCACCTCTTTACTCACTCTATTCATTCTAGCATCAGATGTGAACAACTTACACTTTCCTTTTGGTTAATCTAGAATCTAGAAATCAAGAAAATCAACGATGAGAAGAAAGCATCCATGGCAGCTCAGTTTGCAGCAGAAGCTACTCTACGAAGGGTCCATGCAGCTCAGAAAGATGATGACATGCCTCCAATCGAGGCCATTCTTGCACCTTTGGAAGCTGAGCTCAAGTTGGCAAGACAAGAGGTATGACTTTTATCTTTGACTTACAGTTGTTAAGAACTTAACGGGTAGATGGGTATGAAAGAATTTAACTTTACATTTACATAGTTGCGGTTTTGGTTTTCAGATTGCAAAGCTGCAGGATGACAATAAAGCATTAGATCGACTGACTAAATCAAAAGAGGCTGCTTTACTTGAAGCCGAGAGGACTGTGCAGGTTGCCTTGGCCAAGGCATCACTTGTGGATGATCTTCAGAATAAGAATCAGGAGTTGATGAAGCAGATAGAGATCTGCCAGGTCAGAAGAGATGCCCTTAGTTGCTCATTCGTAAATATTTTTTTAATGTGAATTTCCAATTCAGTTTGCCGCTTGTTTTTTTCAGGAGGAAAATAAGATTCTGGATAAAATGCATCGTCAAAAGGTTGCTGAGGTTGAAAAGCTGACCCAAACTGTACGGGAGCTTGAAGAAGCTGTTCTTGCTGGTGGTGCAGCTGCAAATGCTGTGAGGGACTATCAACGGAAAGTTCAGGAGATGAATGTAAAACAAAACAATATTCTATTCTGTAGTTGATTAATGCGTATTCGGTTAGAGGTGGCAATCTCAACCCCTTTACCTATAAAAAAGGGCTGGTTTGGGCTTTATTTTATCTCAAAAAGACCAAATATAAAAGAGTAACTAAAAGGAGAGTCAAATGGGTCGAATATGGTTCAAGTCGCTCAAAGTCTATTTTTAGTGCATATAACCTTCTAGTTCGTTTTATTCAATGATTTAGATTAATATTGTAATCATAATGAACTCATTAATTAATGCTAATGTTTTTCAAAAATAGCTGAAAGGAGTTTGCGGGTCAACCCAACCTGACTAAAAACGACCCATTTCATTTTGTTACCCAACCCACCTGACCCGCCCTATGGCCCATCTTGCCACCTCATACCTGTATGATGTGCTTTGGTCAGTCATCATAAGTAACTAATTTGGTGTTTTTCGTTAACAGGAGGAAAGAAAGACACTAGACCGAGAGCTAGCTCGCGCAAAAGTTACAGCCAATCGAGTGGCAACAGTGGTAGCTAATGAATGGAAAGATGCTAATGACAAGGTGATGCCAGTAAAGCAATGGCTTGAAGAAAGAAGGTTCTTGCAGGTATATTGAAATATAACGTTAATTATAATAATCTCATGCTCTTTTTTCTTTCCTTAACGATCTTATATTACTTTATCCGTTATCTAATTAATTAATTATTGACTTGTCAGTTCATCCTTTTGTTAACAGAGTGAGATGCAACAATTACGGGACAGACTAGCTATAGCCGATCGTGCTGCAAAATCTGAAGCACAATTGAAAGTAATATCCCATTAAATGTTTCTCAAAGATTTTCTATGTTTTCTCATGAATTTAAATTAATCTTCTTAAACAAATATATAGGAAAAATATCAACTGCGGCTCAGGGTACTAGAAGATACTTTAAGATCACCAAATGCTGTTTGTTCTTCACGTCGCCAATCTTTAGGTGGAGCTGATAACTTCTCCAAGTTGGCATCTAATGGATTTTTACCAAAAAGATCACCATCTTTTCAGATGAGATCAACAGTTCCATCTGGTTCAAGTTCAGTTTTGAGGCACGCTAAAGGTACATCAAAGTCATTCGATGGTGGAACTCGATCACTCGACAGGGGTAAACTTATCTCGAGTGGCAGTAATAGTCCTACTTTTAACATCGACCAATCCCGTGACGGTTCCAAGGACGGTGAGACCTGTGATGGTTCTTGGAAAGATAATCAAGATGAAAAACCTGAGACAGAGGATACTGTGCCAGGATTATTGTATGATTTGCTGCAAAAAGAAGTGATTGCTTTAAGGAAAGCTGGTCATGAAAAGGACCAGAGCCTTAAAGACAAGGATGACGCCATCGAGGTTCATATCTTTTGCTTTAATTCACTTACGAACGGGTCGCTTTGGGTTAATTTTATATAAACATAATTTTATATAAGCAATTATTGAAGGTAATACTGGTTTCAGATGTTAGCAAAGAAAGTAGATACCTTAACAAAGGCTATGGAAGTTGAGGCTAAAAAGATGAGAAGGGAGGTAGCTGTTCTGGAAAAAGAGGTAGCGGCTATGCGTATTGATAAGGAACAGGACAATCGAGTCAAACGGGTCGGGACCTCAAAGGCCCCTGTGAACACTTCTCAGCCACTTCCAGCCAAGTATGTTTATATCATCTAAATTCCCCACTCCCGAATACATATGAAAAGATGAGTTGTGTTCAATATAGTTCATATAAAAAATATAGTCCTAAATTTTAATGTTCAATCACATGTGATTCAATACACAATCACATGTGATTGTAAAATCATTACATGTTAATTACGAAAATGCCACTCCACCCAAAATTTTAAAATTCAATCTGGACCATTGATGGGGCTGATCCAAAGGCTAAGATTAGTCCCTTGGGACTATGCATCAAGTATGGACTATATTGAACATTTCTCATGAAAAGATACTCTTAACTAATATTTCTCGGATGTTTGTAGGAATGTAGCACGAGGGGGGTTGACCCGAAGCACACAATAACAAAGAAGGATAAATGATTATTACCTTTGTTTTTAGTTGGTTATGTAAGTAGCATATATTATACCCATGGGTTGTGAAGATAAAAAGAAGAGAGAAATGGGTGAGTGATGCTCTTTCTGACTATTTTGTGTAGAAGAAATCAGCAGGTGGGAGTGAAGCTGAGCTAACCTTTTTTCTCACAGTTGATTTAAGAGTGTGGGAGTTGTATAGGATAGCTGCTCTTTTATTATTATTGTTATTATTATTTTTTTATTTTTTATTTTTATAATTGTGCTTAGTGTGATTGTGTCATGAAAGACAAACAGCTTTCTCATTATTAGTATCACTTTGCTTGTGTTTTCTCATATTCCTTCTTTTTTGTTGCTGTTGCGAGACATCAACCACTTACGAGTGATTTATGTTCTTAAAAGAGTTAATTGATCAAACGGGTTCTTCAACTTTAAAAGTGGTATCACAGTACTCTAAGAATCATTTTGTAACGAATTTGATTATTTCTAAGAGTGTATGTTAGTTAACTCTGTTAAATTAAAGATTTTTAGGTCTTTTTTAATTTTAATTTATTAATATTAGATAATATTTAATTTTTTATAAAGATCTCACACTGTCATATCTTTGACCATCTCTCTCATCATCCTTATCTCTCTCTCACTATCCTTTATCTCTCTCAACGAAAATGGCAACCTATAGAGGTCGGCTCCTCCACTGCCCTCTGGCCACCACCTCCGCCACCACCACCAAATTCTGCCGCCACTTGCTTCTTCAACCATCACCGCCGCCGCCACATGCTTCTTCTTTACCCACCATTGCCGTTGCCACCTCTTTCATCTTCAACTGCCGGCATCGCCATCATCTTCTTCAACCAACTGCTTTTTTTTTCACCTCCCTTCTTCGTCTTCAACATCACAAGCACTCAAGCACCACCTCTCTCAATCTTCAAGAATAGATTTGAAAACAATGCCATAAATCGTAACACTAAAACCATTCGAGTTTAAAATGAGCTTCATTGAAATCACACTCATTTGTTCTATGGTGCAATTTTCTTCCAATCGAATGCGAGAAAATTCAACATTTATAGAGTTCAAAATATCAAAGACATAGTTCCTCTTGCAGGTTCAAAATCACAAGAGAAAATATTATGATGCCATGGATATGACTTCATCTCCCGGATAAATGAACAACCATCTATATTTTACTTTCCAATATCTTGTCTAGGCAAGATTTGGTATGGTGATGCTATATTAGACTACAAGGGACATAATTTCAATGTTGTTTTTAGAGAATTACATATTCATACTTATAAAATCAACAAATATCGTCATAGACCATGCATAACACGGCCTATATATATATTGTTTTTCATTTTTTCAGGTATTGTGCTTTATTAAAGTGTATAAGTGAGATAACTTTAAAATGTATTATTATCTCGGTTATTATGATTGTGTAAAAGAGATAAGATCAAACAAGTATATTTCTTGTTACTTTTGTGGTGACATATTCTCAACCACACAATTGGATTCAAAATATATTCTTTGTTCTTTATGCCACAAATGTGTACATATGTCTCACTTTATTCCAACAAAGAGTACATAATAAGATATTAATTTAATGGGTATTGTACTGTAACACTGCCATTTTGAAAACCAGAATTTTCTTTTAAACAATTAATGTATCGAGTTTCCAAACTGTGTGGATCCAATCGTAAATATAATTAATACCAAACCTGTTTTTCAAAAATTACACAAGCATTAGAAATTAGAGTGGCTATTAATTTACAATCAAAATTTATCACGACATAAAAAAACGACTGTTGGTGTTACCGTGATTAACGTCAGACCATCATAAAAGAATATTTACAAACATATGTAGCATGATGATTGTTCCTCCAAAACAAATGAAAAACATCCAACAGGCACCCTGTAACACCCCAAAATGGGGCCTAGTTGTAAACTGTAGTACATGTAGCTTTAACAGTTGTACGTTGACTTTAATTGGTGTTTTGTTGCTAACTGTAGTATAAATGTTGCTAAATGGTGTCTTAAATGTGAATTGGTGTTTTAAACATGAATTGGTGCTAATTGGTGTTAAATGGTGTTAACTGGTGTTAAATGTGGATAAAAATGTAGTATTATGAAAAGTGTCATAAGTTGACCATGTTGACAAATAGTTGAACGGTTTTGGATAATGGTTCCAAAAATATCTCCGTTAGTTGAAACGGATAACCCTAAGTTGAGTTTTAAGTTGAATAGGAGAACGAAATACCCGAGATGGGGTATTAACTTGTTAAGTCGGTCTATATCCTCTTTCTTCTTTATTGGATAAGCTTAAAACACACATACACACACTACAAACACATACGTACGTACGTGAACACACACACACACTTGAAGAAATTGAAAGAGAAATCAAGAGGGAAGATCTTTTGTTGTTGATTTCGGTTGAATACAAGTCTAGAATCTGTTCTTGTGGAGTTTGATCATCATATTTTGTAAGTTCTTGTTCATAAACCTTGTTCTTGAGTCTAGTGAAGAGGGAGACCCATTTGGATGGATTCAAGTGGGTTTTAATGTTGTTTTTGTGACCAAATCATGTTAGTAAGTTAGTATATATGTTAGAAATGTTGTATAAACACTTGAATATGGATTCAAGTTGGATTTTGAGTCAAAAACCCGTAAAACAGCGTCTGTTTACGAACAGAGCAAGAACACGCTGTAAATATGGTTCCTACGGGCGTAGTATGATGTTACTACGGCCGTAGGGTGTTGTTTATGTTACTGCGGTCGTAGGAAATGGTTGCTACGGCCGTAGGATTGAAATTATGAGGATTACCACCTACGGGTGATGGAAACAAGACTACGGGCGTAGGATATGGTTGCTACGGCCGTAGTTGCCCAAAGGATGCCTACTACGGGCGTAGTATATAGTTACTACGGCCGTAGGTCATGGTTCTTTGGCATGAACTCCTACGGGCGTAGTGCATATGTACTGCGGCCGTAGTACATGTTGGAAAGTTGTTCTGCGGGCGTAGGAACATGTTCCTGCGGCCGTAGGAGGCTGTCAGAAGCCATGTTGACCTTTTGTTGAGACTGTTGTTAGTGCAGTCTGTTGTAGTGTATACTAAGGGGTGTTTATCTATGTTTATTGGTGTTAGGTGACTCGGACGATTCTGTGTGCTCTTGGGATTCCCGATTGCATATCTGTCTCTTGTAGTTTCGAGGTGAGTACCGGTTTCCCATGAGTCTCAGTAGGTAAGTTATCTGTAGTACATGTTGACACATGATTGGTGTATTGATACGTGGAAATGGAGGTATGTTATGATAAAGTTGTACAAGCATGCTTAGTATTATTATTGTTGATATGAAAGATATTGTTGTGATTATATGCGCGCATGAACTGGATCCTTATTGGATCAACTAGTTGTTTATGAAGTTTTGTCCGGACACTGAATTGGAGAACACGGAGGTCAGTCAGGTAGACGGGTGTCAATACTTGGCTGGGTTCTCGGGTAGACGGGAGTTAGTACCCGGGCATTAACGGTACCCAAGTAGTATACGCTTGGGTGATGGTCCTGCAGGCCGCCGTTCCTCTAAGGAGTAAGGTTCCTTGATAGATGGGAACCAACATGATAGATAATTGGCGTACTATGTGGAATGCTTTTGGGTTGTTGAGCGGGGTTAGCTCCCCTGCAACATACGACTACTGCTGACACGTTTGTCACGTCGCAATATGATAGGATAGCCTTGTGTGCTGTTCTGATACATGATAGCCTGCTTATTGTTGCTTATGTGTAATTGGTGCTCACTAGCTAGTTGTAGCTAACGGTGCAAGATTTACTTTTTTCGCAGGTTGATGATAGAGGCCTGGTGAGGCGGGTACCGATGGTAGCTTTTGTTGTATATACCTTTTGGGGAACACGTTGTTGTTTTTGGATCCGATGGTCGGTAACTAGTTGGTAACGCTTGTAGCTTTGAACTTGGCTAACCTTTTTGTTGTAATTAATTAGCCGAGTCAAACTGGTTGTTTTTGTAAATGGTGTTTAATTCCGCTGCAACACTTTTGATAATCGATGTTTAAAAAGTTTAAATTAACTCTAATTTTAAGCTCGTTAGGGGTGGCGTTACACACCCAAACTCTCATGCCTAAGTGTCACCTGCAACATGGGGAGAGTATATATTAGCTATTTAAAGCTAGTGAGCATGAGATAACATAATCACTAATATAAGCATATCACATATCAAAAATAATCATCAGATAGTGCTATCCTAGTATCTCGCGATGAGATGGCGTAGTTAGAAGGAAGCATAATCTTGCAGGGTAGCGAACCTGGCTCAACGCTCCTAACTGGGGAACCAGATACAACAACCACGTGGGTGGGTGAGCGTATAGTAGTCCACTTTTGAATTATGAAGCCAAAGACTCAATGGGGGTACACGGGGAAACTGATCCCATCATCATACGAGGAACATTGGGTTAGCCAAACCATAAATACCAATCAGGTACACTTGATGCTATCATCGACCTGCAAGCCTTAAGGCATCCCAGACCTTGTGCTGACCTCGTTTATAGACTATAAATAGCCCTCATATCCGGATCCGATCACAACCACATAGTTGACCCATTCAGGGTCTCATAGCGCACATACATATTCATATCATAATCATGATCAAGTTATTACATCTTTCATGCATAATACATATCATTCAGTAGGTATTTCATACATGCATTAACATTAATTACCTTTCATTGAATTACTGGTACATACTGATAATATGTACTATAGTTATAATAATTCTTATATTATCCGACACTCACCTGTCTGGCTATAACAAACATATAACTGCTCGGGCTTTAGACGGTCGTTTGATTCACCTATAGCACATAACTCATATTTGGACATAACACACAAGTACAACAACTAAAATACTCGTATCAATCCCCTAATGGTGTGCTTAATCCATTTGTTAACTTAAATGAACATCCCACACATCAGTACAATGAAAATAACAAACTGATTGTTGTTTCTTAAAAACACCCCTTACCGCCTTTAAGGGGGGCCTTGCGGCCGTAAGCCCCTTAAAAACACCCCTTGCGCCAGTAAGGGCACTAGTTACAGACCAATGTTTGAGTTTCAACTCTATTTTGTCTACTTTTCACTTCAAACCATATTTCAGTGATTGCAAATCAATTTCCATTGATTACATAATAACTAAGGCATCATAAGGAGTCAAAAAACAAATAATTACTCAATTCTAACAATCATTTCAAGGTTATGGGATCAAAATTGTAACACCCGCGTTTAGGGCCCAGTCGTTCGTGGCAGGTGGTAAGTGTTTATTTAATTGTTTTTATTTATATAATTACTTTTTTTATTTAATAGATATTTATTTATATATTTGTTTGATGATTACTTGGTAATTAGTTGGACCGCGAGATAAGAGGTAAAAATATTAGTTTAATATTTTTTATAAGATATTGGTACCATATGATTCGTTTTTACACGAGGGTCCCGAATAATACCTCGTTGCTTGTTAATGACTTGAATAAGACCGCTTTAATTAGGTTCCTGTATATCAGATATCAGTATTTTGCACTGTGTGGTGTTTAATTTAAATTCCCAGCCGACCTTAAGTTCTGTTTGACTCTTTAGAAGTCAATATTTCATGTTGTTGTTCCTGTTTGTTCTTGGCTGCGTGGGTTAAGAAGAAAACCAAGAGCAATCCTTGATTCAAACCTATAACCTGATTTCTTGCTACTGATTTGATGTAACTAAGGTATGTAGGTGCGATTTTGATAAGTTCTTGTCAACCTCATGTTGTATTCTTGCCAATTAAACCATTAATTGATTTCTAGGTTTTGAGATTTAGTTGGGTTTGTACCAAATCCGAATTGGATACATGTTCTATATGGATTACTGAATGTTGTGTGCTGATTTTGATTAAGAATCTTTGTGATTTCAATGTTCTTGATAAACTTGAGCTCCACACCTATTAATGGAGATTTTGAGTTCAAATTGAGAATTAGGATTCATGATTTGATTATTAGAAACGTGTTTGTTGTTCCTGATATGTTAGTTGATGTTATTTGGATGTTAAGAAGTGTTTTTGTTCGATTTAGTAACCTGGAAATCGAGTTACATGTGGGTTTTGGCTGCTGGTGCGAACAAAACAGAAACAGCAGGTCTGCTGTGCGTGAATTTTCGCGGCGCGGAGCTAGGGGTGTTCCGCGGCGCGAGGTCCTCTGTACAGCTCTGCAACTTCTGTTTTGCTTCGTGTTTTCTTGTACGCTGTTATATGTTGCTAGTACCTACTACATACATGATTATAGGATATATATGAATGGTTTTTGATGAGGAAACAGATGTAGAAAGACTTGAATTAATTATGCTCAATTTATGATAAAAGGCTACTTGAATTTTATGAATTAGACTAAATGACTCGTGTTCGTGTTTTATTGATTGATACAGGTTCTATATGATATGTGAATCATTCCTAAATAGTGTTTGATATATTTTAAGTTGATTTGATACATGTTAGGTATAACGGTTAAACTATTACCCGTTTGTGTAGCTACTTGATTTTTGGAGTTAATTGGAATTTGATTCACTAATCTATTTGTATTGTGTTCTCAGGGGATCCGAAGCCTCAGTGACATTAGACAACTGGGCTTGGTGTTTGAAGGACACAGGTGAGTGGACTTTTAACTCACGAACTGTATTAGTTGTAACGGTATTAGTTGCAGCAGGTTTTACTGTTTTATGTATTGATAGACTTTCTAGTCTAGTAATTGATCTGTTGGTGCTATAGGCATACGTTGTAATTGGTTAACAGTTTTTTGTTGACACTGGGTTGTTTTGATGGGGTCAGCCATGTTAGGCTGGACTTATTTGTCATCGACTAATCAGTATTAGACCTTTTGATGCATTTGTTGCAACTTAAGGAATTTACTGTGTGAGAATGACAGGTGGGTTATCGGTAAACCTATGATAGGCCGGCATTTGGTTGAAGGTTCGGCCGAACCACCGGTCCTCTGAGATATTTACTTATTTGTTGTTGTGGCATTGATTGTTGTTTCTGATGCTTGTCGTTTGTTAAACTTTCATTCACTTAGCTTTGAGCTAATTCCCCACATTAAACTCCAATTTGCAGGTTGTTGTAGATCTGGCTGGTTGCTGGGAGTTTTGATAGTTTTTGGGAATGTCTGACACACACTCTGATATATTTTGTTTGAAGAGCCTGTTTGTAATTATGTAACACTGGCCTTTGATATACTGACACTTGTGTCAGTCGTCGGTTGTTTTATAACATCCTTGTGAATAGGTTTATATTTGTTTATTCGCTTCCGCCGTGAGAACTCTTTAAAAAAAATAGCGGTGTTACAATTTGGTATCAGAGCCTCGGTTTGGGTTTGCGTGCACTTTTGTGTATACATTTCTAAAATCTTGGCTCGAGTTGGTCAGACATTGCTTGAGTGCGTGGGGATTAGGGTGAATGCAAGTTTTCTTTTCTGCTAGTTGTTGTTAGTATGTTGTGTACTAACGGTTTATCTAATAAGTGTTGAGGTGTTGTGATTGAAACAGATATGGCCGATAATGAAAACCTGACTAATGCCCCCCTTGACCCCAAGAGGAGTTGGTACTTCCTCGGCAGGTCCTTCAGAGATTCCTACCTCAGCGGGTATTGTAGTTACAGATGTTGATACTAATAGAGAGGAATATATTTATCAGTTAGAGGACCAGTTGCAGGAGCTTAGAGAAGAGGTACGGGAGCTTCGGCAACAGAAACAGGTACAGGCTTCTCAGGCACAGATTCCTCCAGTGATTTCTACTCAGTCTGAAGTTCCTCCAGTATCGGTACCTATTTTCTCTACATATCAGCCAACTCAGCCTCATTATTTTTATCCAGTCACATCCCAGGGGCCCTATCAGTATCCTATGTTTGGGTTTCCACCTCAAATGGGACCCAAGAAATGTCAGTATAAAGAATTTAGGGATTGTAAACCAAAGGAATACCAAGGGAGCACAGATCCTGCTAAGACTTTAGATTGGGTGAGAGGGATGACTAAAGTTTTGGATGCTTGTAACTGCGAAGAGGAGCTTAGGGTTACTTATGCCACCAGGATGCTCACAGGGGATGCTTCGGTTTGGTGGGATTCATTGACAGCTCACCTCACCAAAGCACATATGGAATCTATTACTTGGGAGCAGTTTCAGAGTAAAGTTTGTGAACAGTATTGTGGTGCATTTGAGATGAATAAAATCAGAAAAGATTTCATGGATTTGCATATGACTGAGAGGATGACGGTTGATGAGTTAATCAGACAGTTTAATGAGAAGTTGAGGTTTGTAAAGCAGTGGGTGCCAGATTAGCCTTCCCAGATACAACATTTTGTTGGAGCTTTGTTACCAGAGTACAGAGGTAACACTAGTTTAGCCAACACTTTGTCACAAGCCTTTACCTTAGCTAAATCAGCAGAGGGTGACGTCAAGGCACGTGATCAGATGAACAGGGATAAAGCTGCCTTGCAAAAATCAAAGACAGAGCAGACTGGTACTCAGCAAAAGAAGAAATGACAGGGTAACCAGGGACAGGGTAGGCAGAAACCTAGAGCGGCTGTTGGGGGCTCGGGTCAGAGGTTACTGTGGTGTAAAAATTGTAAGTCTTCTCACACCGGACCTTGTACACTCCAGACTTTGCAATGTATCAGATGTGGTGCATTGGGACATGAGGTGAAAGATTGTAAATTCACTCGTAATGTGTGCTGGAACTGTCAAAAGAAGGGTCACAGGTCAGGAGATTGTCCTTCTGCAAAGAAGACAGGGTCAGGTTCAGGGGCAGCGGCAGTTGGGGGATCATCGTTATCAGGTCAGAAGAGGAAGAACCCTCCTGCACCCGAGGGTAGAGCCTTTCGTATGACAGTAGATGATGCTACTACCACCGATGATGTCATCACTGGTATGTTTCTCATAAACTCTGTACCTGCACGTGTGTTGTTTGATTCGGGGGCTAATCGCTCCTTTATTTCGGTGGCTTTCTGTGATAAATTGAAATTGCCTACTTCAAATGTTACTGCTCCACTAGAAGTAGAGATAGCTGTTGGTAAAATGGTTCCAGTCACAACGGCTGTGTCTGGAGCTGAAATTGATATTGATGGTAGTTGTTTTCCAGTCTCTTTCTTGTTAATGTCTATATCTGGATTTGATGTTGTTTTAGGTATGGACTGGTTGAGCCAGAATAGGGCTAGCATTAAATGTCATAAGAAGCTGATTTCTTTTCCTTTATCTGACGGGTCACACGTAGTGGCTCGCGGAGAGAGGCTTCATTCTGCTTTCCCTATTATCTCGTTTATGAAGGCTAGAAAATCTCTGGCCAAAGGGTGTGAATCTTTCCTTGCTTATGCTATTGATGTCAAAAAGGAGAAGCAGATTATTCCTGATATCCGGGTGGTTTCGGAATACCCGGAAGTGTTTCCTGATGAATTACCCGGGTTACCTCCGGTTCGTGAGGTAGAATACAGAATTGATCTAATTCCAGGTTCGAGTCCAGTGGCTAAAGCGCCTTACAGGTTAGCTCCTTCTGAAATGCGAGAAATGATGACTCAGATTCAGGACTTGTTAGATAGGGGTTTTATTCGTCCTAGTTCTTCTCCGTGGGGCGCATCATTTTTATTTGTTAAAAAGAAAAATGGTACTCTACGTATGTGTATTGACTACCGGGAACTGAATAAAAGGACGGTTAAAAATAAATACCCTTTACCCAGAATTGATGATTTATTTGATCAACTGCAGGGTGCTTCTTATTTTTCTAAAATTGATTTACGCTCGGGTTATCACCAGGTACTTGTTTCTGATGCTGATATTCCTAAAACCGCATTTCGTACCAGGTATGGTCATTATGAGTTTTTCGTTTTGCCTTTCGGTTTAACTAACGCCCCTGCTGTATTCATGGATTTAATGAACCGGATTTGTTGACCGTTTTTGGATAAATTTGTGATTGTATTTATCGATGACATCCTGGTATATTCTAAAACTGAGTCTGAGCACGAGCTTCATTTGAGGCAAGTTTTAGAAACTTTAAGACATAAGCATCTTTTTGCTAAATTTTCTAAATGTGAATTCTGGATGCGGGAGGTTCAGTTTTTGGGGCATGTTATTTGTAAAGATGGGGTTAAAGTCGATCCAGCTAAAGTTGAAGCGGTTATGAACTGGAATGCTCCTAAATCACCATCTGAGATTAAAAGTTTTCTGGGACTGGCGGGTTACTATCACAGATTTATCAAAGACTTTTCAAAAATTACGAGTCCTATAACAAAGTTAACCCGTAAAGACGTGCCATTTAAGTGGAATGATGAACAAGAGTTAGCTTTTCAGACTTTGAAACAGCTATTGTGTCAGGCTCCTATTCTTGCACTACCTGATGGATCTGATGATTTCATAGTATATTGTGATGCTTCCTTTGCAAGTTTGGGTTGTATTTTAATGCAACGTGATAGGGTTATTGCTTATGCTTCTCGTCAGCTGAAACCACACGAGAAGAATTATCCAACCCATGATTTAGAACTTGCTGCTGTAGTTTTTGCATTGAAGCTGTGGAGGCATTACTTATACGGCACTAGATGTGTTATTTGCACTGATCATAAGAGCCTGCAATATGTATTTTCCCAGAAAGAGCTTAATATGCGGCAGAGACTATGATTATGAGATTCGATACCATCCGGGAAAAGCAAATGTTGTAGCAGACGCTTTGAGCCGCAAGGGAGCAGGTGATAGTATCCGATTCATGCGTATTGAGATTGTTTCTGACTTGGTGGATAGACTTAAAGCTGCTCGGTTGGAGGCTTTGAAAGATGGAAATCTGAAGTCAGAGATCATGGTAAAGAGAAAAGCTGAATTAATTGATGATTCACGCGGATTAAAGACTTATCAGTTTCGTGTTTGGGTGCTATTACTTGGGGAGCTTCGAGGTTTGATTTTGTCAGAGGCTCACAAGTCGAGATTATCTGTTCATCCTGGTAGCACTAAAATGTATAATGATCTTAAAGTGCTATATTGGTGGCCTATAATGAAGACAGATGTTGCAAAATTCGTGGAATCTTGCCATATTTGTGCACAGGTCAAAGCAGAACACCAGAAACCTTACGGATCTTTGAAACAGCTGGAGATACCAGAGTGGAAATGGGAGCATATTACGATGGATTTTGTATCCAAACTTCCATGTACTCAGCGGAAACATGATAAGATTTGGGTGATAGTTGACCATTTGACGAAGAGTGCTTACTTTCTTGCCACCAGCGAGACAGCTTCACTCAGCAGACTGGCTCAGTTGTACATTGATGAGATTGTATCCAGGCATGGTATTCCTCTTTCTATTGTTTCTGATCGAGATCCTAGATTTGTTTCTAATTTCTGGGTGAGTTTACATCGTGAATTGGGGACGCGTGTTAATTTGAGTACAACTTATCATCCTCAGACAGACGGTCAGACTGAGCGTACCATCCAGACACTTGAAGATATGTTACGTGCCTGCGTGTTAGAGTATGGTGGGTCTTGGGATTCACACTTGCCTTTGATAGAGTTTGCGTACAACAATTCGTATCACTCGAGTATCGGTATGCCACCTTATGAGATGTTATACGGTCGTTGCTGCCGTACTCCTACTTGTTGGTTAGAGGCAGGTGAGAAACAGTTTGCGGGTCCCGACATTGTTCAGATGATAGCTGAGAAAGTCTCTATTGCCCGAGAAAAGTTGAAAGCTGCCAGAGACAGACAGAAGACGTACGCAGATCCACGCCACCGACCGGTTTCGTTTGTTGAAAGTGAGTTGGTCTATCTGAAAGTTTCTCCATGGAAAGGGGTTATTCGCTTTGGGAAGCGTGGGAAACTAGCTCCACGATACATTGGTCTGTTTCGGATACGACAGATAGTCAACGACCAGACTGTTACTCTTGATCTTCCACCTGAGTTAGCGGGTATTCATGATACTTTTAATGTCTGTTATTTGCGTAAATGTAACATTGAGGATGAAAGTCAGATTCTCCCAGTACATGATCTGAAAGTGGATTCGAAAAAGCGGTTGGTAGAAGAACCCGTTGAGATAGTTGATCGTAAGATAACGAGGCTTCGTAGAAAAGAGATTCCTATGGTTTTGATTAAATGGAAGCACAGTTTGGGTTCAGATTTGACATGGGAGACCGAGGCAGATATAAGGAACCGTTACCCTAGCTTATTTGAGAGCGATGAGATTCCGGGGACGGAATCTTCTTTAGGGGGAGAGATTTGTAACACCCGCGTTTAGGGCCCAGTCGTTCGTGGCAGGTGGTAAGTGTTTATTTAATTGTTTTTATTTATATAAATACTTGTTTTAATTAATTGATATTTATTTATATATTTGTTTGATGATTACTTGGTAATTAGTTGGACCGCGAGATAAGAGGTAAAAATATTAGTTTAATATTTTTTATAAGATATTGGTACCATATGATTCGTTTTTACACGAGGGTCCCGAATAATACCTCGTTGCTTGTTAATGACTTGAATAGGACCACTTTAATTAGGTTTCTGTATATCAGATATAAGTATTTTGCACTGTGTGGTGTTTAATTTAAATTCCCAGCCGACCTAAAGTTCTGTTTGACTCTTTAGAAGTCAATATTTCATGTTGTTGTTCCTGTTTGTTCTTGGCTGCGTGGGTTAAGAAGAAAACCAAGAGCAATCCTTGATTCAAACCTATAACCTGATTTCTTGCTACTGATTTGATGTAACTAAGGTATGTAGGTGCGATTTTGATAAGTTCTTGTCAACCTCATGTTGTATTCTTGCCAATTAAACCATTAATTGATTTCTAGGTTTTGAGATTTAGTTGGGTTTGTACCAAATCCGAATTGGATACATGTTCTATATGGATTACTGAATGTTGTGTGCTGATTTTGATTAAGAATCTTTGTGATTTCAATGTTCTTGATAAACTTGAGCTCCACACCTATTAATGGAGATTTTGAGTTCAAATTGAGAATTAGGATTCATGATTTGATTATTAGAAACGTGTTTGTTGTTCCTGATATGTTAGTTGATGTTATTTGGATGTTAAGAAGTGTTTTTGTTCGATTTAGTAACCTGGAAATCGAGTTACATGTGGGTTTTAGCTGCTGGTGCGAACAAAACAGAAACAGCAGGTCTGCTGTGCGTGAATTTCCGCGGCGCGGAGCTAGGGGTGTTCCGCGGCGCGAGGCCCTCTGCACAACTCTGCAACTTCTGTTTTGCTTCGTGTTTTCTTGTACGCTGTTATATGCTGCTAGTACCTACTACATACATGATTATAGGATATATATGAATGGTTTTTGATGAGGAAACAGGTGTAGAAAGACTTGAATTAATTATGCTCAATTCATGATAAAAGGCTACTTGAATTTTATGAATTAGACTAAATGAGTCGTGTTCGTGTTTTATTAATTGATACAGGTTCTATATGATATGTGAATCATTCCTAAATAGTGTTTGATATATTTTAAGTTGATTTGATATATGTTAGGTATAACGGTTAAATTATTACCCGTTTGTGTAGCTACTTGATTTTTGGAGTTAATTGGATTTGATTCACTAATCTATTTGTATTGTGTTCTCAGGGGATCCGAAGCCTCAGTGACATTAGACAACTGGGCTTGGTGTTTGAAGGACACAGGTGAGTGGACTTTTAACTCACGAACTGTATTAGTTGTAACGGTATTAGTTGCAACAGGTTTTACTGTTTTATGTATTGATAGACTTTCTAGTCTAGTAATTGATTTGTTGGTGCTATAGGCATACGTTGTAATTGGTTAACAGCTTTTTGTTGACACTGGGTTGTTTTGATGGGGTCAGCCATGTTAGGCTGGACTTATTTGTCATCGACTAATCAGTATTAGACCTTTTGATGCATTTGTTGCAACTTAAGAAATTTACTGTGTGAGAATGACAAGTGGGTTATCGGTAAACCTATGCTAGGCCGGCATTTGGTTGAAGGTTCGGCCGAACAGCCGGTCCTCTGAGATATTTGCTTATTTGCTGTTGTGGCATTGATTGTTGTTTCTGATGCTTGTCGTTTGTTAAACTTTCATTCACTTAGCTTTGAGCTAATTCCCCACATTAAACTCCAATTTGCAGGTTGTTGTAGATCTTGCTGGTTGCTGGGAGTTTTGATAGTTTTTGGGAATGTCTGACACACACTCTGATATATTTTGTTTGAAGAGCCTGTTTGTAATTATATAACACTGGCCTTTGATATACTGACACTTGTGTCAGTCGTCGATTGTTTTATAACATCCTTGTGAATAGGTTTATATTTGTTTATTCGCTTCCGCAGTGAGAACTCTTTATAAAAAAATAGCGGTGTTACAAAAATCACCTAATTTGACCCATTGATGAAAATCACTAAGCCCAATCACAATTAACACTTTAATCTCAGAATTTGATTCCTAACCACTTAGGAATGATGTAGGAATAGATTAGAACACATGAATTCAACTTGTGATAGCTAATTTGGGTTTGACCCGTGTTGATCTAAGTACCTACAATGAAGAATAAGGCACAATGATGAACTTACAAAGGTGAGGAAGATGATGAAAGCAAGATTATGAGAAGATTTTGAACTTGAATTTGTAGCTAGAATTAGACTTGATGTCTCTCTTGTGATTCTTCCCTAAAGTATTCAAGAGCCAAGCAAGAAGAGTGTTAGTATGTGTGTTATGTACGTACGTATGTCTGTGTTTGTGTATGAGGGGAACCGACCTTAGGGTCAATATTACCCATAAGGGGTATTTTGCTCCCCTTTTTAACTTACAACTTAACACTCGTTCACTTGTTTCAACTAACGAGGATATTTATGGAATCCTTATTCAAAACCATTTAATAATATATAAATTTTATTTATTTTCATTATTATTTTATAACTTCATTATTTAAATATTTTCATAATAATTTCAAATAAATTTAATCAAATAAATTCTAATATTCATTACTAAATTTGAGATTCGAACGTACCGGACGTGTATAGGACTAGGCCCTCCTGATGATGTTACATGTACTGTCTTCATGACACAATTTTGAGTCTTTGTCAGTCTTCAATGATAACAATTTAAACTAGCAAAGAAGCTGTGTGGGTGACCCATGGTTGCAGGCCACGGTCGATCGTGAGCTGCGACCGTACGGGGCCCAGACAACTTATATATTTTCTTATTCTTCACTATAAAATGAGGCTTTGTCTCTCATTTTAAACATACATATTGCACAGAAAATCCTCTGTAATATTAATCACACTCTTGTGATAATTCATCTTTATATATTCCTATGTGTGATTTATGAGTTTTTAAAATCAAAAGAGATCAAAAAGATCCAACTTCCACAACTCAAAAGTTAGCAAGAGAGATCGAGAGAGATCGAGAGAGATTCAAGAACTTCAAACTTACATCTATTTGCCTTTTAATTGTTGAGAGTGAAATCATCTTGTACACACCATTGTTGGTGTTTGTGAGGTTTCATTCATTGTGTAAGAGTCCTAGTTGTAAAACTTATTTTGTAAGTGGGTTTGACTATTCCCCACTTTGTTCTCGGGTTGAAGTTCTTGTTGAAAAACTTGTAAAAGTCCTTGGTTAAGGCACTTGGTGGAAATCCTCATTGGAGGCATAGCGAGTTCTTGTTGAAGATCTCGTACTTGGTGTTCTTGGACTAGAACATCTTGAGGTGGTCACATCCTCGTATTAAAAGTGGTTGTAAGCGGTGGTCACTTTCGTTCTAAGTATACTTTTGCATGTTGTGCTAGTGGAACTCTTGACGGAGGTCAAGAAGTGGATGTAGGTTGGTGTTCAATTGAACCACTATAAATCTTGGTATCATCTCTCTAACCCTTACACTATTTCCTTGATTTTATATTCTTGTCATTTATTATTATAGATTGCTTCTATTGTGCTCGAAAATATAAACATATATTTATATTAAATAGTTTAATATATAAAGGGTAATATAATCTTGAAAGAATTAAAAAGAATTTTTAAGAAAGAAAAAAAGTACATAAAAACTATTCAACATCCCTTATAGTTTCTACGAACCTAAAAAAGTTCCAAATTTTTACATGAAAACATACTCAAAAACACAAATTCAAATCCAGATAATTAATCATTAACGAGTTTTACAATACCCCGCGTGTTGCGGCGGGAAAGAGAATATATATTTTAATAATATAAAAACACATGATTAAACACTATACTTGAAAGTAAAGCAAATAAATAACTAAGCAATTATAATTAGATATGCGATAATTTCAAACAAAAATATACCTAAATACTCAAAGTAATAGTCCAATAAAAAAATATCGCATTTATCCTTAAATTTATTAATATCATATTTACCATTTATAATATTTTCAAACGTCATATTTAACCCAATTCTTACTTTTACAAATATTTTATAGTCAGTTTAAATTCTCTATATTTATAACCAATAAATACATAATGCTATTGCTTTTAATTGTAACAATAATGATCAATGTTTGTAAAAGAAATAAATCATTTCTCTTGGTATATAATACGATTCTGCCATCATATTTGCTCTCTCACTCGTGACGACGCTTCCACCGATCGTCTGGGTATTGACGTATTTGGTCATCATATTTTTAAACTCTTATATATTTCATGTTTTATAATATGTTAATATTTTTATCATTGTTTAATATTTGTTATTTTTTAAATCATGTGAATATTCAAATTAGTAGATTCATAGAGCAATAAAAACAAAGGCAATGTAGAAGTGTAATATAATCAGCAAAATACATGTCAGCATCATGCGGCGTGCCGTATGAAAAATGAATGGGAAAATGATGAAAAAAATGCATTGTAGAGAAAGACACATAAAAGATTCGAACCCTGGTGAGTAATTATAGGGCATGTGACTTACCAACTTCTCTAACTTATTAATTAGGTGATCTCTCATGCTTTTTAGGCTGCTAGTTATACTTTACCTGCAGGTAAGGCTTACCTGCAGTCACATTAGCGTCACATCATTCTCCCTCTCTTACCTTTCTCCTTTACCCAATTTCAAGTTATACCTTACCTTCTCTTACCCAATCTTTTTTCAATTTTTTTATTCTTTTTTTATAATTTTAACAAATAACCAATTATATAAATAATATAATTCATTAATTTAATTAAAATAAAATTCAAACAATACTAAAAATTAAAATTACATAATTTAAAATTTAAAAAATACATAATTTTAAAAATTAAAAACTACTCGTCTCTGTTGTTTGGGAGATGAATACGCCAAATGTGTTCCACCAAATCCGACCGTAGGTTGTTATGAGTCTCCCGGTTTTTTACTTCTCGAACATTTGCTGCGCGTTGTTCCTCGGTGATAGTTACTTCTATATCATCCGCTACAAGGTCGTTCTCATCGAAACTGCAACATCATATTATTTCTCGCGTAATATGAAAACTGTTGCTTATTTCCTCGTTTGGTAGATCCATATTTTTTGTGGATGAAAAATATAAAAAAAGTGATGTATATGAAAGAAAAAGTAGAAGTATAGAAGAGAATTTGTGTGATTTGAAAATGGTGAAAGGAAGGTTATTTATAGAGTAAATAATTAAATTAAAAAAAAAAGAAATAACGGTAATATAGCCGTTGGAGGGGGGGGGGGGAGGGGGGGGTGTTTCCTTCGGCTTCCGCATCGAGTCCATATACTCGACCAACTTACTCGATGGCCCAACTCGATTTCGAGTTTTGGTGTTCCCGAGCTCACCCGATCGAACTCGATGGGTTCGAGTTACCCATAACTAGCAGCCTTATGTTATATTGTATAAATGTTCATAAAAGGACAAAATTCGACTGCTAATTGCTCCTGACTTTTGTCAGATATATATAATAAAATCCTGGAAAAAGTATTTAACAACTTAAAAATACTTATAATAAAAAATAAAATGGGTGTACTTGTGATGGAATTCAAAGAAAACATAGAAAAAAATATAGGTATATGGTTAATGATAAGTGGAGATGAAAGTTAAATGTGTTTTGGATTATTAAAAAATTTACTATAAAGAAGTTAAGAGCTATGAAGGTTTCTTAATGGAGGTTAAAGGGAATTTGTTTAAAGTAAACTAGGTTTTAAGCCCGTGTAAACACGGGCCAGCATGTAAGATCTTCGGCATATGATTTTATGTCTCTATGTTTTGAGTTACATAATGCTTGTTAATCGAATGTTAACATATATGTTTACAAAATTTTTCTTTTAATTAAATAACCTTAAAAATAGTAATAAGAACAATGACACCGGTTTTATAAAATATAGCAACGGGCGAACTTTACTTCATATATGTTATCTTTTAGCTTAAAGCGTGATTCTGTACTCGTGATGTTTAAACATTAGTAATAAGAACAATGAACAACAATGTTTTGACAATCAGTTGGTTCTTAAGAAAAGAACTCAGGGTTAAATAGCAAACCCGGTGAAATTCAAATCGTCCAATAACCACTCCTTTTCTTTTGAACAACACCATCTCGGGTTTAATGATAAAAGATGGAAAAACATAACTTTAATTTGTTCAAAGTAGCAAATACACCAAATCATTTGTAAATAATATCACAGATATTCACATAATCATGAGTAAAAGAATTGTCACTAATAAAATCAAATGACCAATCAATAATTTAGCCTGCAAGCTAGTAAAAGAGCACCACCGCCCTTGTCAACACCTCCATTGAATAAACCTAAAAGACACTCCATTAACTTTAAGATGGAAAACCTATCACCAAAAAACGATAGATTAAAACAAAGCAAATCTAGTAAATTATTTATGAGCGCACAAATTATGACCTAATAAACAATAGCATAAGAAACATCAATTCATTTCATTGAATCCAACAACGCAGAAATTAAGAAATATTAAATCAAAATCGAGAGAAAGAGGAAGAACATAAATCAATATTTGTAACCCTTGAGGGGAATGACTTGAATGAGTGATCGAAATACCTACTGTCTACTCCCTTAACCCACGACACATCAGCATACCATGTAGACATTCAAGAGATATGTGAGATTGATCAATTCAACCTGCAGATCGATCAAAACAATAAGTATATATAGCCGATTATATATGATTACCAAACAAACATATAACCCATTTAGTTTAGATTATTGATCGATAAAACCCTAGTTTAGACGAAATCAAGCAGGGTCTTGATCGAGATTACAATAGATAATTAAAAGCAATTAACTAATTAGTGTACGTATATAAAGAAAATAGGGTTTATATGAAAAACTGAAGCCAAAACAACCCGTAGCCAAATCAAAAACACAAATTGGACAATACAATTAAGTGTGCTGCCAGTTAAGAATTCAAGATAAGAGCATATTTAATGAAAGATTGTTATGAACGAAATGCGACCAAGCATGAAAAAAATTGACCTCTAGTGTGCTGCCAGTTAAGAGTTTTAGATAAGAGCACTTCTCCTGCATATAATGCTCTTCCCTGAACAATAAAACAACTTTTTATAACCTTGTTGAAAGTTAAAAGCTTAATAATCATCAAAAGATTTAGTTGAAAGAGGGCTTTTTATACCTTCTCATCAAACCAGCGTCCTCGTCTTAACCACGCAGTGACCAAAGCAAGTAGATTCTTGGCGGAGTTAAGTAATTAATTGCTTTTCCACTTCCTTTTACGACCCTCATCCGTGACACCAATGTTCTAGCAACTGTCTCGGGTAGCTCAAGATTATATTGAACATTTGCTTGTTCTAAATAGCTGAGCAACAGCCCAATAAAGAATATAAAATACAAACATTTTTAGCATCCAAACAATTACATATATCATAAATTTTCTCTCTTTGCGAGATTTTTCTGTACCTCAAGAGCAATTCTGTGAGAATATGCCTGGAGAGGCCGTATGAACTCCAACTTTAGACTTTCTGCACTCTTTGAGTAATGACGAATGAAATTGTCTAAGACCACATTTGGTTGACCCATACCTATAATACCGGCAATAAATCGAATAAAACAACTGTCAACATGAAAAAGATAAAAATAGACTTTACTTGTCTTTAGTTGAGAATGAACTTCCACAGCGGTCAAAGGTGTGCTTGATCCACCGGAGCCGTTACCATCCATGTTAAAAATATGACCCGCTTTACATGCATCGCTTCACAAGTGCAAAGTATGGACCCCACCAAGTTTGTAGACACAATATGCCGAAACCAAAAAAATGGTTAAAAGTAAGAAAGAAACATTATATGATTGATATGTTTGTTCAAAATATTCATATGGAATAACAATGGCAGACCCAGGATTATCAGAATGCACAGCCATAGTAAAAAAAATTTAATACAGTAAAGAACAAACTGTTATTTGTTATTTCTTTTAAGCTGATTTCATAGGGCAAGCACATACTTGTAGTATATCTTCATCGGTAAACTCCAACAATGGTCTGAAACCTTTGTTAGCCCCGGCATTGTTTATCTGTAAAATGCGATGAATTAGTAATCAGAAAAGCAATGCAGGTTCAAATTCTGATACTTATAAATTTTTAACGATAAATGAATTATATATGTCTCGCCCAAATGTCTATGGAACCGAGTTTATTGACAACAAAGTTGGCCAAATTTCGAACATCATTAGGATCACAAACATCACACGAAGTGCCATACACTTTTGTGTGTGCCAGGTTTTTCCTAGATGAGAAGGCTTCGGTTGCCATACCTCTTTGTAAGTTTTCTTCAAGTTCTTTAATGGTCATGTCAACAGATTTTTCCCTGAGAAAATAAAGATAAAAAGGTAACACAAATATCAGTTAGTTTATATACACAAAAGGGAAACAAATTTCATAGAATTGGTATCCACCTTCTTGAAGCAATAACCACGCGATCTCCAGAGAGTAGGAATTCACGGGCAAGAGCTTTTCCAAGGCCTCTACTAATGTACTCAAGCAATTATAGACGATCATTAAGTTGAATTACATGAGAATGCCATTGAATTTATCACATAATCACACATAAATTTACTAAAACTTTCCTTATTTGCTCAGTTCGTAGCATCAGAAATCAGCTTAGCGGACTCACTCTCTCCTTCAGCCCTAATAATCACCATCCGCCGTTCCTGCTCAGCCTTAGCCACCACAAACTTCGACCTCTCAGCCTCTTGCTGTGTCACTTGCTTCTGTTCCACAGCCTTCGAGAACTCAACACCGTATGATAAGTGAGTAATCGCCACATCATCCAGTAAGATGTTGAAATCCTTAGCTCTGCGGATTAAGCTATCTTGGAACAGGACTTCCAATAACCACTCCAGCAAAATGTTGTGGATATGTATTAGCAATGGGTTGGGAAACGGAGTAACGGGTCAAAACATGTGTTCTTTTATATTTCTTCTAGTAACTATAAAAATTTCTAAAAATGATTACCGAACCATATTATTACAGTAATCACTTGTATTTTTTTTTCTTAGAAAGCAGATAAAAAGGTTTTATGTGCGAAAGATATGAAAAGTTTGAATACTATTTCTTAAAATCATCATGATTCGGGTTTAAATGGTGCCAACTTACATAACATTCATAACAGTACTATCAGCGTGTAGCCATGCTGGCCTAGTTGATGAAGAATGGCACTGGTTGCAAACCATGAAACATAAATACTCTATAGAGCCACGGGTGGAACACTATAGCTGCATGGTTGATCTTTTTGGACGAGCTGGTTTCCTTAACCGGGCTTATGATTTGATCATATAAATGAAGGTAAGACCTGATTTCGTTATCTGAGGTTCTCTTCTTTCTGCGTGTAGAAAACACAAAAACGTGGAGCTTGGTAAGGTATCTGCAAGAAAACTTTTTGAGCTAGATCCAGAAAATGTTAAATATTATGTTTTACTTTCCAACATGTATGCTGATGCTGGAAGGTGTGAAGACGTTGAATAATGCGAATATATATATGAAAAATCATGGATTAAGTAAAACACCAGGGTTTAGTTTGGTTGATCTGAAAGGTAGGGTACATGTATTTGTGGTTGGGGATAAAGAGAATCCTGATCATGAGAAAATCTATTTATATTTGGAAGAATTACTTATGAAGGTACAAGAAGCTGGATATATACCAAATATGACATAAGTTTTACATGATATTGATAAGGAAGAAAAGGAAATGACACTAAGGATTCATAGTGAGAAGTTGGTTGTTGCTTATGCAACTATGAACTCGGTTCCTGGTTCAACCATTCACGGAATCTGAGGATTTGTGGTGATTGTCATGAAACCATTAAGTTAATAGCGAAGATTGCGAATCGGGAAATTATAGTCTAAGATTCAAAGCGGTTTCACCATTTTCGTGAGGGTTTGTGTTCTAGTAAGGACTATTGGTGACCCAATTTTGCCTACCACATATTTGGAAGAATTACATATGAAGGTACAAGAAGCTGGATATATACCAAATATGACATAAGTTTTACATGATATTGATAAGGAAGAAAAGGAAATGACACTAAGGATTCATAGTGAGAAGTTGGTTGTTGCTTATGCAACTATGAACTCGGTTCCTGGTTCAACCATTCACGGAATCTGAGGATTTGTGGTGATTGTCATGAAACCATTAAGTTAATAGCCAAGATTGCGAATCGGGAAATTATAGTCTAAGATTCAAAGCGGTTTCACCATTTTCGTGAGGGTTTGTGTTCTAGTAAGGACTATTGGTGACCCAATTTTGCCTACCACATATATGGTTTATAGCCTACAGGTCTTATTAAGCAGTGTCAAATCCAGCACTATGCAGTTGATATGTATTACAGTTACTAATGTTTTTATATAATCTTTGACATCTCCACTTTCCTATTCAGTCTCCCATCCAATTTCTCAATCCTCAAGTTAATTGCCAATTAAAAGAAACAACAAAACCAATTAAAAGAAAACCCAAGTAGCTCTGAAATAGTTAACCTCATTGTTGTTTCAATTAAAAGCAGGATTTTTCAGCCTAAGGATATCATAACTCGGATAAGTTATGATATTGATATTACCCAACCCATCCATTTTGTCAATGCCGAATCATATAAATTCATCCTATATAGATACTACTCACATAACTTGTAAGATAAAATAAGTTTATTTTTGTACCTTATTTCTAATAATCTTTGACATCTCCACTTTCTCATTTAGTCTCCCAACAAATTTCTCGATCCTCAAGTTAACTGCCAATTGAAAGAAACAACAAAACGATTAAAATGGGGATTGAGAATAGATAATCAGACACATTAGGACACAATTGATTAATAAACTTTATCAGTGTTGCAAAGTGGCTCGGTCTATGTATACTTATAATATCCAGATGAAAACCAAATCAAATCTAAAAATTGGAAATCAATTGCGTATGACAAGATGCTTGAACCCAATTTGACCTAACTAACACACCAACACACTAACACAATATTTCCAGAAAGAGATTGGATGAGATAGGTAAAAATCATCTTTCCAACTTCTATAACCTGAAAAGAATTATAGAGCAGTTGAAGTACTACAGCTTACTTATACAACATCTTTACCTTTTTTTTGTTTTGTAAATACAGCCTTTTAAGAGAAGGTTGTATCACTTCACAGTTCCATCTTGTACCAATAGTAGCCAAACCATCTTTCTGCTTTGTAAATTCATCCATATAATGCAGATTTGATACTTCGCTTTTTAAACAAAAATGAAAGTAGACATTTTTACCTTTTTTTAAAATACAGCCCTTAAGAGAAGGTTGTATCACTTCACACTTCACAGTTCCATCTTGTACCAATTGTAGCCAAACCACCTTTTGCTATCTCTTCTTTTTCAAACTTTCAGTTTCAGTTTTATGAATTTGTTACATGAGTAATATCTTGGCTAACTTTTACATTAATTCACTAATCAAAAGTTTCATTGCACACTTATAATGATACCCATATTTGAATTCTATCTTCTGATCCAGTAAAGCCTGTAGCAATGAATTAGTATATCATTTTTGGGCTCCATACCAACTGTGCACCTCTGGTTGTGGGTAGTAAAGCATATAGCAATGAATTAGTAAGGGCCTAATTAAGAGGGAAGTGGTCATGTTGTAGTTCTTTATTGAAAAGAATCTAAATTTTTTTCCTATCCATGCAATTTCGTTTTGTAATCTGATACAATTAGGGAAATTCATTCACAACTATGACCATTCAAAATTGCAGAAATCACACAAGATAGCAGCACTAAATGCATAAGAAGAAAGACCTCAAATTGATGCACTTGCTTAACACTATTATTTCCTCTTCGACATTTCATCAAACACGTGGTATACAAAATCAATGTATCACATTATGAAAAGAAAATATGTCGTTCAGCAACCAATGGTTATAAGAAGGGGTTGGAGCAGCGAGTGCAGAGAATTGATGTAAAAAATGTTGAACCAATTATTCCCAACAACTAATCTTACCAGTGGACATCCATCATGAACAACGTAGTAGTTGGGCATGCCATTTAGGCCTCTTTTAGGCACTTTGGACTTCAAGCAGGTGCCTTCATTCAATCTGAAGCACAATTTGAGCCAGTACATGCTCATTTGCTGGACATAATTAGCGCTCTACGCTGGGATCCAATTAGGGGGACAACGATTTCAACCCCTGATTACCTCCATGAGACATGCAAGAAAACAGAAAAGGAGGAACATTTATAGGAGTAAAGATGATGAGTTGCAATTAATGCGAGAAACGCAAAGCATGGAACAGTCGAAGGTTTTATTATGAAGGAGAAAACCAACCATCTCTGTAATTAATGCGAGAAACGCAAAGTATGGAACAGTCGAAGGTTTTATTATGAAGGAGAAAACCAACCATCTCTGTAATTGAATGAGAAGCAAAGAGCATTGCCCTCGTTAAACGGAGAACCGGAGCCCCTTAACTTACGCCACGTCAAAAAAGAACCTAGTCTAATTCGCTTTGATTTCAGAAATATCAGGCAACAACACATGCCACCTCAGCTTTGATCCATTTTGTTTTAGTATATATATAGATAAAAATTTAGATGGGCCGATTCTTGATGGATCGTTTGCGAAAGGTAAAGGCTTGCTACTTTGGGCCTTCGAAACAAATGAGTTGTGCTTTTGGTTAAATAGGGTCGGTGGTGAATCATGAATGTATTAGAACTAGTTTATTGACCCGTGTATACACGGGTATTTTGAAACTATAATGCAATTAATAAAATATCATATAAAACTTAATAACTAAACACTTTAAATATCATATTCAAGTTGACCACTCAGCTCATCATCATAATCTTAAAAAAACCCACTCAGATAAACAAAAACTTACATATCTACTACTATTAATAGATAACAAAAAATTAAGAATATACTAATTTCAAAAAAGTGTCATATTACAATAAAATTTATACTAAAACGTAGATAAAAAAGAGATGGTCATTAATATATAACTATTTTTTCTCTAAACAAAATATATCACAAGTTATTAAACATAATTTATAAACAACTTATTATTAATTACATTAATATAATATTTTTATAAAACCTCCTCACAATTTTCATCAAACCCCCTCACATTTAAAATTGAATTTACGATTACACCATTCCAATCTTTCCAAAATTGATAGTGTAAATCGGAAGATTTGTGAAATCAAGGCTCTCATTGGTTAATTGAAATCTAATTAAAGTTAATTTTGGAAACTTTGGTAAGCCTCTTATATATATATATAGATTATTGAAATATGATGAGTTATTATGAATATATGGATATTTAGGTGAAATGACAAAATAAATTCTGGTCGTTAATTAAATATTGATTTATTAATTCTAAGTATCATAATTCATCAGTTGTAATTTATGACCATCGTAATTCATGATTGTATAATGAATAAAATAAAAGAGTCAAATATAAACATCTAATCTAATCAAATTAAGTATTTTATACTAACCTAACTAGTTGGAAATTGATTAATCTATAGTAAGATTAATTAATAACAGAATTATATGTTTCTAATCAATAGTGAACACATTATTGTGTAAAAAAATGTATATATACATCAAGTATGCGTATAGATATATATCAAATGATGTTGATGCTTATGGGTAGGTATAATTAAATCTAAAATATATATTTTCAAAAAGGGGTTATGAATTTAGAATGTAATTATATAATTTTTAGAATTTTTTTCACTAAATATCCCTCTTTATTACTTAAAATGGTTAACGAACGAAGACTTTCTTACGTCAAAAGCCTTAAGCCATATAATTTAAGTTGGACATAAATCTTAAGTAGAAACGGGTTACCCGTATTCGTAATATAACTCGATTTTTCCCGTCCTCTCAAACTCAGAAACACAAAATAAAAGCAATACGCTTTCTTTTTCTTTTCTTTTGTTTTAAACTTGAAAACACGAAAAATTTGCTTTTCTTTTCTGTTAGAGTTAATTACTGAAATGGTCCATGAACTTTGCCAAAAGTATCTGATTTAGTCCCTAAACTTTAAAAATTACGTAGATGGTCCTTACTGTAGCAAATAAGTCCCACATTCAGTCCCCGGATCTAACTTCTGTTAAAGGCCTTCGTTAACCTCCTTTTGAGGAGGGGTATTTATGTCTTTTTGCACTACATGGACCATTTCAGTAATAAACCATGGGCACCAAATCAGTGACTTTTTTCTAAAGTTCAAGGACCATTTCAGTAATTAACTTTTTTTATGATATATATTTCTTAAATTTCTTTTGCTTTCTTTTTTAAATTTCCTTTATACTTTTTTTCATTTATTTTTGTTGTTATTTCTTATGTTCTTAATTCTTTTTTATTATTAGTTAAATAAAAACTATCAAACATCTTAGGAATTATCTTTTTTATTTTTCATTGCTTTTTATAACTCTCTGTGAAGATTCTTTTTATTTTTTTTTCTTTTATACTTTTAAGTAGTATTTTAAGAATTCATTTTCTTGGCTTGATTATTATTTTTTTATTATATTTTACTATTATAAATCATTTTTTACTTGACCATCATTTTGTTATATGTTTTTATCATATGGTTAAAATTGTTGGGGGAGTTTCTTATATACCCTTATTAAATACTTAAATATCTTATTTTTCCACCTTGAATATAAAATATCATATGTACCCTTCTTAAATACTTAAATATCTTATTTACCCAAATCGTCACTTTTATTAATTTTTAATCATTTTAAATGATTTATAATTATTAAATATGATTAAAAAGACAATATTGCCCCTCTGTTAAATCCGTTTATAAAATATCACTTGTACCCTTACTAAACCTTATAAATATCATATATATCTAAGTAATTAACACAAAGAACAATTTTCTAATGTTTTATTATGGCATATAGAGTTTTTTAGTGTTCACATATACCAATTATGTTTCTAAAAGAGTTTTACATGTGTAAAATTTTGAAACAAATATGGGTATAATAAAACGTTTTTGTAAACATAAATAGGTCTAATGATATATTTTTTGAACATTAATGAGCATAATAAAATTTTTGTGAACTTGATATGTATATCCAAAAAACTTCATGTATCATAATACAATACATGAAAAACGTTTTTCGTGATGATCAACTTAAATCCTTATTATACTAAATAATCATAACAGTGAAATAGAGTGTGAAGAAATAAATAAATATTATAAATCCTATAATATGATATCAGCTTATATATTTTAGTTTGTACGAAATTAGCTTTTATGTTTGTTGATTATGTATTAACGTTAGCTTATATAGTTATGTATTAACATAAATATTATAAATTAAATTCAACCTAAACAAAAATTTTATCCCGTAGCGAAGCACGAGAAAAGATAACTCTTTATTAGACATTTTTAAAATATAGTTTTATATAATTACTTACTATGCAAAAAAAATTAGAATGTTTATAATTCATGTATCCATGATCTAATCAAAACAGAAAATTAAAATAAAACATGATGTCAAGTAAAAAAATAATATATAATAGTAAAATATAACAAAATAAAAAAATAATAATCAAGCCAAGAAAATGAATTCTTAAAATACTGCTTAAAAGTATAAAAGAAAAAATAAAAAGAATCTTCACAAAGAGGTATAAAAAGCAATAAAAATAAAAAAGATAATTCCTAAGATGTTTGATAGTATTTATTTAACTAATAATTCAAAAGAATTAAGAACATAAGAAATAACAACAACAATAAATGAAAAAATATATAATGGAAATTAAAAAAAGAAAGCAAAAAAAATTTAAGAAATATATATTATAAAAAAAAGTTAATTACTGAAATGGTCCCTGAACTTTGGAAAAAAGTCACTGATTTGGTCCCTATGGTTTATTAATAAAATGGTTCATGTAGTGCAAAAAGACATAAATACCCCTCCTCAAAAGGAGGTTAACAGAGGCCTTTAACGGAAGTTAGATCGAGGGACTGAACATGGGACTTATTTGCTACAGTATGGACTATCTACGTAATTTTTAAAGTTTATGGACTAAATCAGATACTTTTGGCAAAGTTCAGGGACCAATTCAGTAAATAACTCTTTCTGTTATTTTTCTTCATATTTAAAACTCGGGAACACAGCTTTATAGTATGCTTTATTTTTATTTTTTTTAACGGCAACCTCACACCCACTAATCATATCCCTAAATCTACTTTATTGTGCCGAACTTGAACTCACAACCTCTTAAAATGGAGCACTACTCCACAATCATCAAATACCGTTGGATTACAAGTCCTTTAATAGTATGATTTATTTATGCTTCAAGTCGACTTGAATCATGTCACTTAGGTTGTAGCCTAGTGGTAAGCACTAAGTGCTTTGGTGTGGTGCCCCAATTGACCAAAGGTCATGGGTTCAAGTCCCAATAAGGACAAAATGGTGTATATTTAGGAGCCGTTAAAAAAAATGGACTTAAATCGAAGAAAAAAAATAATTTATGAAACTTGATGTGGTTCATTACACTTTCTTTTTAACATCAAAATAGGCTGGTTTATTAATATAGTAACAACTAGTATATTAATGAAGGATGATGTGGTATAGTATCAATTAATTAGGATGATAGTCTCTTAATTACACCAATTAATACTCACTTTTTACTAGTTTGTTTTTCAGTACGTTTGTGTTTGATTTATTTTAATTTAGCATTATGAGTTAGGATTATGTTATATATATGGTAATCCTCAAGAATTCTTCAATATAAAATAATATATTATAAAACATTCATATAAAAATAAAGAGTATAATGAACAAAGACACGAGGATGAATGCAAACAACCTGAACTTGTTTCGTGAGGATCAAATGTCCAAAATGCTTTCATGTGCAAGCTACACATACACAATGTCTTTTTTTTTTTTTTTGAAAAGCATACACAATGTCTTTCTATTATCATCTAATCTAGAGATGATAAGGTAACCCATCAATGAAAAGTGGAATAAAAAAAGAGTTTAGCTTATTAAAATATATTTAAGTTATTATATTTTGTTAGTATGTATTAAACATTTAATATGTTGTGATTGTATTTATTTTGGATACCTACAAAAAGAAAAAGTATAAGTTTAAGTATATACCCAAATTATTTAAAAAACTAGGTTGGGAAAATTAGTTCGAAATCATATCGGTCACAACTTTAATTAGTCACACGGCTTGTTCTAAAGAATAAACGTGTTCCCATGGATTATTGATTATTCTCGCACGATAGGTGTTGATTTTTTTCCTTGTCACCGTCTTTCCTTGGAAGAAATTGTACACTATCATCCAATTATTATTATTATTATTATTATTATTATTATTATTATTATTATTATTAAAATTATCAGTAAAAAATGTATAATTTTACTAGTTTTGTCCCTTGTTTGTTAAAATACACAATCTAAATGCAAGATATTAATTAAAGTTCAACCATACCAAACAATTTAGATAGAAATGACGAAACATCGGTTATTCAATAGTGTCTACTCTTGATGGTCTCATAACGACGAAAGATCAAAAGGGAAACAATGTATTTGTTTCTGATTAGGATTATGAGACTTAATTAAATAATAAGAGAAAAACTTAATTGCAAAACTATGAACATGGAAAATAAATAGGGTAATAGAGATTTTTTTTTTAAAATTCAAAAATATTATAATATCAAAACCTAAACATAACCCGTTTATTTATACGGGTTGGCACTTGGCAGATCAACCCGAAAATGATCCGAACCCCTTTAAGCTTAACTTAAATCTGCTTATTTGCATGTTGGTTCATACTCAATAAAATAATCAATATAGATGACACGAGGATCAGAGTAGTCTACTTTTCTAGTATTGACAGGATAAAATTGTGAATTTTAAGAGTACGCGAAGTAGGGATATTACGAGAGGTTATATCATCTACAGATGTAACCGGACTAAACGGTTCGCAAGCTACTCGAATTTGAATTGTTAAAATAAAAAAGAAAATGTGAGGATGGAGACAAAAGCGAGATTAATGTTAGATTAGTACAGTACTAATAACGTAACAATCAGTAATAGCATATTAACAATCATTAAGTTTGTAAATACTTGTATGGGATAAAATCACTTATAACAAGCTTTAGGCTTTATAAGTAACTTATAAATGGAAAAAGGTTTAGATCAAACAAGTGGTCCATCTCCCTTTCAATTTTAAATTTATTTGAATTGATGTTTCATTCACTGCCTTGAAATAAAATGTTATTTATATTGTGGTCCTCAAAATAAATGCGAGTAATTCGCCCTAAAATTTTCGAAATTATGTTTCATTCGTTGTTTGTTTTGTCTTTGTCGCCTTTTTCTTGTGCTTTTGTTGGTGTTATTATGTATTGTGCGATATTTACAATTTATAATAGAAAGTGTATGTCGATACGTATCATAATTAATACTTTCTAATATGTGGTTGAGGAATATAATTAGTAGCAATGGCGGATCCAAATTTTTTTCCAGTGGGTTCACTACTAAGCTCGGGTCTTTTCCGCATTTTGCATGTCAACTATTTTTCCATTGGAACAAAACTTTGTCACTGATACGGAGAATTTTAGCGCTAGCGATGAGAAGAAAACATTTTTTAGAGTAAAAGATGAGAAGAATACAGTGTGGAGACATCGTATAGAAACGGTTTTGAGAAATGAAAATTTTAATTTTAAACTCGTTTCCTTTTTTATGGGTCATGTAATTGGGTTTACGATCTCACATCAATGAATTTGTGGGTTCACATCCAACATTTAGTTGATTCTCATATAAAGTTTTAAATATTTTACGTATAAAAATGATTTTTTGTAAAAAATTGTAAGTACACCGTCACTTGGTGCTCCTAATGTGGATTCGCGAATGATTAGTAGTTTTTATTAACATATAATTCATAATTATTATGTATAACAAAATAAAAGTTGTCTTATATATGTTATTATCGTTGTGTTAGTGAAGCTTGCATTTATTGATCTCTAACACAATAAATACAGTGAGAAAGATGGAGTATGTAATAGAAGTAAATTTTAAAATTTTCTTGTTCGCCATTTGAAAAAAAATTAAGATAACAAATACTTTTAATTTTTTAAAGATAGACATTTTTGTTGTAAGAGTGAAAGAAATTTTAAAAAGAAAAAACTTAATTAAACATTAATCCGGAACAGATTTATTTATTATATTATATTTATTTTTCCGTTGTTTGTTATATATAATAAATTATAATTATAATGATACATATAAGTGAAGTAGACGGTAGGGGACTACTAAATTGTACTCATCCCAATCTCTACGCGCCACATGTTGTAACTTACGTCCACACAGGCTGTGTAATCAATAGTCGGTGAAGAGGAAGTACACATGACTACACACATTCATGGTGTATAACCCAGCCCGAACCTCTTCGGATTTCTTGGGTTCATATCGGGTTCCCTCCCTCTTTTAGACCATGCGTTGTGGGTAACTCGATGGCCATCGAGTTACATCGAGTAAGGCGGGTACACCAAAACATGATTTTGGGTAAGCTCTTCGAGTAGGAGAAACGGGTATCAGGACTCGATGGAAATTTGCACAACCCCCCACTCCCTCTCAACCAATCACACACTCACACAAATATTTTTTTATTAATATAAATTTTTTTAAAAATAGAGATAGTTTAAAGAAGAGGTATAACACTTAATTTGGGTAGGGAGGAGAAGTATGATGTGACGCTGATGTGGCATTGGGTAAGGGAAGTTGCAGGTAATGTACAACGCATAGCCTTATTTTGGATTGATGAAACTGAGTGAACCTAAAACTTTTTTCATTTCGGGTAGAGAAAGTAAGAAGAGAGAAAATATTTGGGTTGTTTAGGTTGATTTGGGATAAGTGCTACTTGGGTATTGAGTTGATTTGAGTTGAGAAGGTTAAAGTAAGAAAAACTAATGTGACATTTGCGTTGATTTGAGTTGAGGGATGCTTTACTCATGGCCTTAGGAGATAATTTGTACACTATATATTTTTGTCACACATAATAATCATGTCCGTTTTACCTATATAATAACGTTAACTATTTTCTTCAACTTCAACTTTGTAGTTTTTGTAGTTTTTTGTAGTTTTTTGTAACATTCACTTCAACTCAAAATTTATGTTGGTCATTTCGATCAATTTCTAATTTAAATTTCTATAATATGTACTAATTTAACTTTCTTTAATATTAATACAACTTTGTCTTTAAGCTTATGAGGTTCTTGGAACAACACTATCACTATTTTAATAATCCACCCAACACCTTTAATATTAATATAAGTTATATTTTGACAACTTTTTAAATGAAACACAACTAAATGTACTTGTAGAAGCATATATGGATAGAAAAAGTAAAGAAATATCACTACATAAACACAAGGAATGGTTCATTTGGAGATTAACCCATCAACCTTAATCAACTCCTTTGCTTCACAGAAAGTTTTCTTCGGTATGTAGTTTCTCGTTTGAAAGACAAGAGATGTTCTTTTACTTCTTTTTTTTAATGAAAAAGATAATTAATAACTTTTTTCTTATTAGTTTGGTACTGATTACTACTCTTCTCTATCTAATTTAGGTAGAGATCATCTTTTTTATGATCCGAACAAAATCACCACTAGTGTTTTTACCTTTTTACAATAAGGAAGACAAAAGTGTTAGACTTAGCCTTTTGTCCTTTATAAAATTGCTTTTTATCATATCATCAACCAAGCCATTTTGTTACTAAAAGTGTTAGGTTTAAGATTTTGTAGAAAAGGTTTTTGACAAAAGTGTTTAACTTATCTTGTTTAGGGTATATATATTCTAACCAAGTGTGATCGCCCTTGACAATAAGACTCATTTCTTGTGGAATATCCTTCCAACCGTTTTCTTCGAATATAAGGTTTATAGATGGTTGTTATTTCAGGCGTATAAAACTTAATCAAGAAATTAACTCAAATAGTCATTATTCGTGGAAGATTCTTCCACCACTATTCTTGAGTTAATCAATTATGTATTGATGTGTGAGAAAAGTCTGTAATCGATTAAACTAATGTCAAATATTGAACATCAAATAAGATATATAGAAATGCGATCAAATGGGAGGTTTGGATTTCAAGCCCTCGTTCTATGAGTGTGTGTTAGCTATTTGGTTCTCCAACTTAGAGAGCCATATTGTACATACATCTTAATTATAATATAATTCCTCCTTGCCTACAAAAAATGTTAAATGCAATGACATAAATCTTATAGCTTTGTGATTAATGGACGAGGTTAATTTTAATTGATCATTTGAAGAGTATTAAATATTATTAGTTCAAGTAATTAAGGCTTGAGTATAACCTTATATTGTCTTCTCTTGTTGAATGAAAGTTAATTTAGGTAGATGGAGCGGTATGTGGTCGCTCTGGGAAAGGAGGCATAGGAGGAGTCTGGAGAGACCATTGTGGCAACACTGTAGGTGCTTTTTATAAGTCGGCAAGGGTCTCTAGTGTGTTAGCATGTGAACTAGAAGCCGTTTATTTTGCTCTACTAGCCATTATCGGCTGGGGCATGTGATATATCAAGATGGTTACGATAGAATCCGACGCCCTCTCAGCTGTCAAGATTCTATCAAATGAGATTGAGGCTCCAGCAGATTGTAGGGAGGTGTTACATAGAATTGATCTTGTGAAACGACAGTTTGGCAAGCTTGGAGTTCAGCATATCGCGAGAGCGAGCAACCAAGAGGTTGATCATCTAGCAAAAGCTGGAATTTCTAGGTCATCTTTGTGGGTTGTTTGGAACTAACTTATTAACATTTTCTCTGTTGCTTTAGTCCTCTGTTGTGCAGGTTGGTTGAGGAGCTGTATTGTCGTTCATGTATGGACGGCTAGGGCATACCCAGTGGTATTTAGAAGGATCTTTGATGGTAATACCCAACGTTAAGCTGTTTGCTTTGAGATTCTTTTGCAGGTACACTTGGGTGAGCGGTGCGGTGTTAGGGGGAGACGTGGTTTTCCCCCAACTAGATTCTCTTGGCTCTGGAACTTACACAGGCGCACATGGGCCCCTGCATATGGTGTCCTATGTAGCCTAGAGCCATTCATTTCTTGTGCAAGAATTTTTTTCCTTCAAGCTTCCGACATTGTTCAGGTTGATGGCATGTTTCCTGCTGGGTGGTGGGCTGGGTCGTAGTCATAAGGGTGGCGATGGTAGGTCTAGAGGCTGTGGCTATCTTTTTTTGACTGGTGTTTGAGGGTGGCACTGTGATATTGCACACACTTCACATCGCATTCCTTCGTTTTATAGCCATGGTCATAGGCTAGTATTGGGGAGTAACCAAATGTGCAGGAGGTTACACCTCATTTGAAACTATGGTGTGATAAGGGGGGCATTCCAATCCCTGCTTGATTTGTAAGGCCATCTTTGGTTTTAGCCGACGCAAATCCTTCTTTCAAGCCTCAGAGCTCGTTGTTCCTTAACTTTGTGTTGTGTCTCTTGGGATGCAACTCTAACATATATATATATATATATATATATATATATATATATATATATATATATATATATATATATGTATGTGTGTGTGTGTGTATACATTAGGGTTGTCAGCGGGATGGGGTGGGTTGGTGTTTCGGGGTTTTAGGTAGCAGACCTGGTGCTGAGGGGTGGTCATCACAGGTTCTTATTCTGGTGGTCATAAGGGGGGTGGTTGGGTACATTTGGTGTTGCTGGAGGAAAGGAGGAAGGGTGGTTCTGTCTGGTGTTCCCCTAACCCGTTTTTTTAAACCCTTTGAGCCTCAGAGATTCTTTCTTCTACATTTGGTTATGGATTGCATGAGATTGAAGAGTATTTAGTGAGAGGTGGGAAGGATAATAACATAGGAAACACACCTTTATCATTGCTAACCCTCTCGAGCCACTGAGTCTTTTGGTCACTGATGTTTATTCCGTGTCACGAGTGTTTAGTTAAACATCTGTGACTGTCTCCGTGTCCGTCTTGGCAGAATGATGCTGCTTTGGAGTCTTCTAGGCTATATACTGGGCCGCCTGTGTTATATCTTAGTGTCATGCTGTTTCTCCATGGCTATCTACAGCACGATAGATTGTAGGGAGGCGGCCATAGATGCTTTGGTTTGATGCTGATTAGAAACACATTGTTACTTTGTTGCAACCTTTTTCCAGATTTTACGGTCATCGGATGCAGTCGACTTGACCTGATCACCTACTTCAGTGCTGCTTGCTAATTTTGGCCGGCTAATGCAGGGGTATGGTTCCCGTGAAAGCTTCGTCTAGTTGCCGTCTGACGCTTTCTATGCATTCTAATGTGGAACGTTGTGGACGTAGTCAAAGTGTGACATTATTTTAATTTGTGTAGCCTTAGTGCTTTATGAGACTATGTTGATGTATATGTGTATGTAGACCTCTTATTTTGATGAATGAGTAAACTTTATTGGCTGTTCAAAAAAAAGTTAATTTGGGTGCAAATAGCCAAATCTGTTGCGTAAACTAGGCACCATCTTCTCCATTTGGTCAAAACGGGTAAAGATACTCATTAGTTTTTTGCTCACCTTGCTGCTAAATCTATAGAGATATATATTTATATTTTACGAAAAGTTATATGTAAAAAGTTATAAGAAAAAAACAAATATATAAAGCATAATATTATAATATATGAATTAATATAATTGCTTCTCTTTCTGTTATTTTAAAAGTAGCTGCTTCTGTTTCATCCACTCGAATTTTTGATATAGTAATAATGTGAATTGTAAAAAAAGAAAAAAAAAAAAGAAGAAAAAGAATAGGAAAGTAAATAAAACGCGAAGAAACTCGGAAAATCACTCTTCAAGTTCCTAACAAATCTTAGATATTATAATTGCAAATTTGTACTAAAAATGTTTACTTGAAAGTTGAAAGGGTTTAAATCTTGACTTTTCTTATTATAAAGTATAAAATATTTGGAAAGGAAGTGTGTGTGAGTTTGCACTTTTTATTCATTTCTTTCCCATACTTCGGTTTTCTCCCTTTTGACTTCGGATTGTCTTATCTACTCATTTCTTTCGTTGATCATCGCCACATGCTCAAACTTCCACTTTGACGTCTCTCTCTCTCTATAATTGAACCACCAGCCGTTCATTCCCAAAATCCCAGGGAAAAAATGGACGAAAATCAAGAACTCAAGCTCACCCAGATGAAGAATTTTGTAAGAAAGCTTGGTTCTTCAACAGAGGTAAGTCATAATCTTGATCTTCGAATCATCATCATATGTATGAATATTTCGAACTTATAACACAATGCTCTTCAATTTTTCATGGGTTTTCGATTGTATGTAGAATTATGGAGACCCAACTCTGGAGAGGTTCTTGATCGCAAGATCAATGGATCCACATAAAGCAGCAAAGATGTTTGTTTCATGGCAGAAATGGAGGGCTTCGTTTGTCCCATTAGGGTTCATTCCTGATTCACAAGTAATTGACCAATTGGAAGCTAAAAAGATATTTTTACAAGGTTTATCCAAGGAAGGGCACCCTGTTGTGATTGTTAAAGCTAACAAGCATTATCCTGCTAAAGATCAGCCACAATTCAAGCGTAATTTCTTCTCTCTCTCTCTCCCCCCCCCCCCCCCCCCCCCCCCCCCCCCTCTTTTGATTTTGCCATTTTGGGGTGTTTGGATTTAAATTTCTGTTTACTATCATGTTCTAGAGTTAGATTTTTGCCATATTGGGGTGTTTGGATGTGTGTTTTCGGAGTCATCCTAATTCCTAAGTACTCAGAAATCATAATCATCATAACTTTTACCAAACACTCTAAAATGACTTTGACAGTTTCAGCTTAAATGGCATTCTAACACCATATTGTGTTTTGGGAATTGGAAGTCTCTACATAATTGTTCTAATTAAGGGTGCTAATTGGATGTATATAAAGTAAGAATTTTCATATACAAAGAAGAAAGCATATAAAAAAAACCAGAAACATATGAGAAATTAGATTAGAGATCTCTTGATCCTTTTGACATTGTAGGATCCAAGTTATCGGTAGCGAAGATAGAAACAATGCAGGTTTTTGGACTTGGGAAATGACACTTTTGATCCTATCCTAAGAGCCTCGAGTTTGTGCACGGGGTTCTGTTATCTGAAGAATGTTCAATGTAGTCCATACTTAATTCATAGTTCTAAGAGACTAATTTTAGCCTTTGGATCAATGGCATCAATGGTCCTGATTGCATTTTAAAATTTTGTGTGGAGGGGCATTTTCGTAATTCACATGTGACACTTTTACAAATCATATGTGAATGTACACTGAATCACCTGTGATTAAATGTTAAAACTTTAGGACTATGTTTTTTACATGGACTATATTTAACACAACTCTCTGTTATCTATACCATACTTTGTTCATTCTGATTCGTATCTTTGTTTGTTACAAAGGATTTCTTGTTCACTTATTTTGGCCTTCGTTGGCGGTGTAAAGGTTAAATATTTATTGGTATTTGTCTTAGTTAATTCATTTGATAGGGACAACTTAAGGTTTTAATACTTACTGTCTTTTGTAATATTCCTGTTTTTGTTTTTTGTGTTACATTTTTTTAATCACTAATTGTTGAATGGCAATCTGTTCATAAATCCAGAAATTAACATTATTTAATTGCTTATGTGTTAGGTTTATGAAACTAACTTCACCTAATAGTTAAATAATGAGTTTGGTGTGTCCCTTTAACAGAATGGATTTAGGAATCAGAACTTCCAAGTTGAGTTGACTTTGCCTTTTGGATCCATATATCACTTCTGGAAGTGGAATAATAAACTTTTGAGCTTCAAAACCAACGCGATAAGTCTCTAGTTTGGATAAAGAATTGACATATAGATCAAACTGTAGAAATAGCCTATAAGTAGAAACCGTTTGTGTAAACAATTCGATATGTTATTTTTTTACAATTTTTAAATGTAACGATAATTTTTTTAAATTTTCAAGCAAAACTAGACATGTGCATAGATTCTGGATATTTTTCTTTGTTTTGTATCAAGTACTACCAGGCTGTTGCAAACCTAATACTTTCCTTTTCTCTCGTTTATACAGAATTTGTTGTTCATCTTCTTGACAAAGTAATTGCAAGGTATGTTCTTTACTTAAATGATTGATAATTGATTTTGTTTTAAATTTTGTTGAGCAGTTGACGGATGTCTTGTTTTGATTCGATAAAAAGTTTAATCTACCTAATATTCAATATCTCACAATCATATCATTTACGTCAATTCAGTTCAAACTTAATCAACTTAACTAACATAATTTGTAAAATATAACAGTTGAGATGACTGACATCGAATGCGATTCATAAATCTTTTTGTTTAAGCATGTAACTGAAGAAAGTACGGTGACACTTTCCTTTAATTTCCTATAATAAATCCGTTATTAGGAAGTCCCATGAGTAACAGTAATGTATTAAAGTTTCAAGAGTATTTAACTTTGAGTAACGATTTGTGCTCAGGTCGTGTTCTCAAATTCAAGGAACAATAAGTTCACCACTTCTTTTTCCGGAGAAACAGTATGTTTCTGAAATTTCAGATACTAAATATTTGTTACATATATGGTCAGATTTGTCGCAAATATAATACAAATCCAACATTATTAAATATAAATCGACACTAACTACGTATATATATATGTGAGAGAGAGTGTGTGTGTATGTATATGTATGTATGTATCTCTATGTACGCACTAACACACACATACACACACATACATACATAAATGAACGAATGAGGTCTTTGTTCGTGTTCGTTCATTTAACTAAACGAACAAAGTTTTGTGTTCGTGTTCGTTTGTTCATTAAATAAACGAACTTCCCACGAATGGTTCACTGGCTGTTCTGTTCGTTTACAACCCTAGAGCAAACCATAAGGACCAAAAATGTAAATTACTCATTCATTTATCATATCAAGAACCGGTAAAACCAAGTTAACCTTAATCTTGTTTTTGGTTGCTCGTTTCAGTGGCTTCAAAGGAAAAGAAACGGGAAAGGAGAAGCTAATTGCTGTTCTTGATTTAGATCAACTTGGTTACAAAAACATTGATGCTCGTGGATTAATAACCGGATTTCAGTTTTTACAGGTTAAAATTTTTTCCTTCCTTTTCCAACATAAACAAGTTCAAATTCCCTCATATGCAGAAATCTTTTTTTCCTACAAAAGCTCATCATCGATATAAAATCATGTATTTTATCTCTGGGTTCTAAAAAAACTGCTAAAACAATATCTCATTCCTGTTATCTTGGTTGTTCACCTCGTGTAGGCATACTACCCGGAGAGGTTAGCAAAGTGTTACATCCTAAGTATGCCTTGGTTTTTTGTGAGCGTTTGGAAAATGGTTTCTCGATTCTTAGAGACAGCAACTTTAGAGAAGGTATATTCTACTTCTCTTTCAATTTATATATTTACTTTTCATAATATTACCCAAATTTTTTGTGCTTTTTCTAGAGATAAAATGGTCGGTTTCTGGTTAAAAATGCAGATTATGATCGTAACAAATGAGGAAGAGAAAAGCCAGTTTATCAGAGAAGTCGGGGAAGATGTGTTGCCAGAAGAATTTGGTGGGCAGGTGAAGCTTGTGGCTATTCAAGACGTTGTATTGCCAGCTCTCGAGGATTAACTGTAACTATAACTAAACCCTTGTTTGCTCTTTACAGAGTCTAACACTTATTAATAATCTAAAATTACATAAGTAGCCGCTTTTCGTAATTGATTTTTACAACCTGGTTCATTCCAAGTTCACAATTAAGTTATTATTGAGGATTTAGGTTGTTCAACTAGCAATTGCTAGCTTTTTTTCAAATGATTGAATGATCATGTTTCTTGAAGTTGCAATGATCAATTGCTAAAAGGAGACGGAGATGGAGTTGAAGCCGGAAAATGTATAATGACATATGAAAGCGATAACATGGTTTATCTAAGGTCGATTGGTTAGGGGTAACATTATAGTTTTCGTTAATCATAATCTTTAAGCAACTTGAAAGAGATTATGTGAAATTATACTTTTGATAATTCCTTCGAGATTTTGATGTCCAAATAAGACTGTAGAGTTTGAGATTATGAAAACTTGAAAACGAGATTATCCAACTGCCATAATCATGGTACCAAAAACACACACTTAACCACTTTAATGTCTTTGATGTGGAAAAGATGTGTAGTTTGATTGTCAATTGCTATGAATAGGTAGAAGGTTGGATGAAATGATGAATGATTGAGATTGGGCTAATCAATCAAAGGAAACTGAGATATCAAATAAATAAACACAAGTACCTATAAATTTAAAGGGCGAGGATCTATCTATCTATATCTATATATAAAAGATATATATGTAAATTTATATCTATATATAAAAGATATGTAAATTTTCTAAAAATAATTATTAAGTCAATCTTAATCAACCAATAGGAACCCTTAATTGCAAAATTAATCCATGATCAAAAACAATTTTGGCAAGATTTGGAATTTTAAATCAATTGCAAAATTGATCGATTCAATTTTTAAATGAATTGGAGGGGGTTTCATAAAAATTGTGAGGGGGATTTATAAAACATGTGAGGGAATTTTAAGAAAATATGAGAGAGTTGTATAAAAAGTGTAAATTAATGTAATTAATTATGGGCTATTTATAAATTATGTATAATAGCTTGTGATATAATTTATTTAGATAAAAAGTAATTATATATTTACAACCGTTTCATTTTTATCTACGTTTTGGTGTAAATTTTATTGTAAAATGACACTTTTTTAAAATTAGTATATTCTTAATTTTTTGTTATCCATTAATAGTAGTGGGTATTCCTAAAAGTCAAGTACATTAATTTTCAGAAGTCGGTTTATTCCTCAGAAAACATGTGTTTACACATGGTCAATTATATGTTGCCGTTGCACGTGTTAGAAGTAAAAAAAGATTAAAAGTTTTCGGTAATATTTCATTTATTGCATTATTTTTATTTGAAAATTTTAATATCTCAAATACACTTCCGAACGACCCGTGTGTGCACGGGTCAATAAACTAATAATACATAATTAGTTGTTTAATTTTAAACAAATAAATAAATAAACACGAATAATTTTATAAATAGATAAGTTTATTTGTGTACTAAACTGTTTACGGAAAAATTGATGTAAAATAGTAACCAACGTAATTAAACTATATTGTTTTAGGGGATGAGAAATATTTGATGTAAAATAGTAACAACGCAAATCAAGAATAATATTTATATTACATAGGAAATCAAAATTTTAATAATGAAATTATGAAGATATAGAGATGAACTTAATGTTAGCAAAGTTTGATTAAGAATATACATGTTGATGAACATGATCAAGAACATGTGTTTTCAAACAAAGAAATACATAATGTAAGCTATAATTTGCATTAGTTTAACCTTTAAAAGTCAAAAATGAATTCTCAATTCTAAATAAATAAATAGTTCAAATTGTATAATTAAAATTAATTTGTTAAATAAATGGATAAGATCGTTTAATAGATTTTATGATTTTATCTCATTGAAAGACTTACATGAATAAAATCTATCAAACAATCCTATTTTATTGATCAATCTAATCCATCCATTTTGGTAAATATTAAAATCCAATTATGACTTTTTGGTAAAAATTGGATTTGTATCAAAATTATCATATATGTTCTTTCTTGAAACACTAAAATATCTCATTTACTCACCATAATTTATAAATATTATATTTATCATTTATAACGTTTCAAAATATCTTAATTTAACCAAATTATTGATTTTATTATAGTCAGTTTAAATATTTTCATTATAATAAACAAACACTTGAGCTTATTATTTATAATTGTAACAATTTATAATTGATGGCTTATACAATAACGTCACTTTATATTATGATACCACGTTTTTCCCGTCACAACTGCCATCCTCCCTCGTGTCGATGCTTTTATCGTTTAGGTGTTGATACCATTTGACGTAATCTTTTTAAATTCTCATTTATTTTACATTTTATAATTATTTAATACTTTTCTATTAATTTTCAACATATATGGTAGAGTTGACACAAATTATTTATAGAGATTTAGGGTTAGACTATGATACAATTATCCAATGTTGTTAGTGCCTAATATTTTCTTATAGAATATAATCTCCGAAACACATAAATCATATTGGTACACACATAATATTACATAAACCACTCTGATATATAATCGTAAAACCGGAATTATCTTCCTGTCGGTTGTATTTTAGGCCGTGTGATGAAAATATAACGGCGTGTTGGTTGGTTAAAAGTGTAATTTTATTGTCCTGCTGCACGTAGTTTAGCCGTTTAGGCGTGTCATCCGTTAAAACGAGACTATCAAACCTCCTTGCGACTAACCGGAAGTCGGAACCGCCGCCCTTCCGGCGCCGTTGATCTCTTTCAGCGCGGCGGTTAAAACCGAAGCCATGGACAACGGAAAGAGCATGAAGAAATCACCATCCTCATCAAGTAGAATATCTGTCGAACAGTTTGTTTCGAAAATGAGTCCCCTTATTGATATGGAAAAGGTACTCGACCTTCTACTTCTTACCGTGTGTTCCTTATAAGAATTTATGTTAATTTATCTTTCGATTAACTTGGAGAATCGGCTATGGTGATTAGATTTCACATTTCATTAATCGCCAAGATCATCGTTATAGTTTACTTTGAGAGGTTAATTTGAGGATGTGGACTCTTTTTAGACTAGGCAGGGTTTTCAGTTAGGAAAAAAATCAATTCAAATTAAAGTTTGTTATGGTTTATTATTCTTTTCTTCCAATAAATTGATTACCACACTCACCTTTACTAAAAATGCAGCAATTATTCGCATGGGTGTAAAAATTTGTGATAAGGGGGTGTTTGTATGTGATTTTTCATAGTGATTATTGTCATCTTCAGGATTCACAGTCACGTAAATTATCTTCAACAGTCGGTTTTGTTGCAGCAACTTGTCTTTTAAACTTTTGATTTATATGGCCTAAAAACATTAGAAAGTTAAGGATCAGGATCAGATATGCTGAACGCTGCAATAATCTTATGTAATCTCGATGTAAATTAACTGCATCTTCTCTAACTTTTAGAAGCGGAGTAGTTGCTGCAGGGTGTTTGACTGTTTGTGTCATAGACTCATAGTGTTGTGGTGGTGGATAACTTATTATTAGTTCAGTTTTGGAATTATGAATATCCTTGTCTAAATGCTGCCAAGCTTTTTACTAGTCTATTGTGCAGGGAAAGAGTCCATTTATCTTCTGTTTCTATTATTTTTCATTGTAATTCAGAAAACATTATTTTATACCATGTTATCTTACTTGAATTAAATTTATAAAGACTTGTGCTAATAGTTATTTGCATGATCTGGTTAGTTTTGTTTGTGTTGTTAGCAACTGGTGATGGGTATTTTCTATGTATATAATCAATTCAGGATGCTGAAATATCTGCATCAATGAGCTCTGGTGCTAGTAGAAATTTGGATTCTGCATCAAAGAGAGGATCTACCATTCTCAATTTGAAGTGTGTAGATGTTCAGGTATGAATTCCACGAAAAAAATGAAGTACAGTTTTGATAAATATTCAAATCTTGAATTTTGTTGATTGCTAGGTAATATGATTATGTCGTTCTGTATTAGAAAGACTGAAAACAGTACAAAGTTATCTTAAAAATTGAAGTTTTGATTTGTTACTATGAATAAGTCATGTTGCTTGTCATTTGAAATTAATATTGGTAACAGTAACTAATGTGTTGACAATCATCATTTTTTTGCCCTTTTAATTAATTCCTATTCTAGACAGGGTTGATGGGCAAAACTCTTCTTGAACTTCAATCAAATAAAGGAGATGTTCTTCCAGCACACAAGGTAAAAATGTTTGGCATACTTTTCTCTCTCTTTTCTCTGAGTTTCGTATATAAATACTTATGTTACTATATATTTGTCCAAACAGAGCTCTTTTGTATTATGTATTTCATTTTCTTTTATGTTGTTGCAGTTTGGGACTCATGATGTTGTTGTTCTAAAACCAAACAAGGCTGATCCAGGCTCCCCTGCACTTGGAGAAGGTGTTGTATATCGGCTAAAGGTGGTTTATTATTATTATCATAAAAAAATTTAAGCCTTTTTTTAAATGATTTGCATTTTTAGATGTGTATATTACATGTTGCAGGATTCATCAATTACCATTGCTTTTGATGATATTCCCGAAGAAGGTTTAAATAGCCCTTTACGCATTGAGAAAGTAGCTAATGAGGTACAACGTTCATACTTCTAATTTTTCTACTTCATATATTTCATGTTTGTTTTATTTTAATATGCAACAATAATACATCATTAAACTATCTTTTCTTTTGTATACTTTTCCATCTAGAACTTCCATATACTTCCATCTAGTCGTAGAATTCGCTTATGGTATTTTATTTTAAGAACGTTTTGCTTCTCTTTTTAGTTGACATACCGCAGAATGAAGGACACGTTGATACAACTTAGTAAAGGTATTCAGAAGGGTCCTGCTGCAGATTTAGTTCCCGTCTTATTTGGGGAAAGATCTCCAACAGTAGCGAAAAAAGATGTTTCCTTTACTCCCTTTAATAAAAACCTTGATCACTCTCAGGTGTTTAATCTTTTTCTTCACTTCTTATTTAGTTTATTACTTTCGTCTTTTACACTGACTAAATAATATTATCTTTTATCTTCCCTCCAAGAAAGATGCTATCAAAAAAGCTTTATCATCAAAAGACGTGTTTTTGCTTCATGGACCTCCTGGAACTGGAAAGACAACAACTGTGGTGGAAATTATATTACAGGAAGTGAAACGGGGATCAAAGATTCTTGCTTGTGCTGCTTCTAATATTGCTGTTGATAATATTGTTGAACGGCTTGTTCCTCACAGGTGACACAACTGACAATTCTATCTAATAATTGTATGATAAAGAAGAAAGAAAATGCTAGTAATAGAAATTATTCTTTGAGTTAGTTAATGCTCTAATGTAATATGTTTCAAGTCAAATAGTCCCTTTCATACTGATGCTAACTGGTTCATTATGTATTTTGTGTTTACGGGAATAAATATTGTATTACTGCTAATCATGAATTTCAATTACTAACCAAGTGGTTAATTTCTGGATTAGAATAAAGTTGGTGAGAGTGGGACATCCAGCACGACTACTACCCCAAGTATTGGATAGTGCTCTTGATGCACAGGTTTGATGCAACCATGAAAGTTCAATGATCGTTGTTTCCTATTTCTCACTTTTTCAAGGATTGAAAATATAATTATCTATTGAGATTATTTTGTGCTAGAAAGTTCCCTTATGATTGGTTGTTTACTTGGTAGGTGTTACGTGGGGATAACAGTTCTCTCGCTAATGATATTCGGAAAGAGATGAAGGTAAATGATTTTTGAAAACTAAAAATTGTGTTTTATTGTATTATTATTATTATTATCTTATTGTATTTTTCCTGAAATTTGTTCTTCTACCTACTGTTTTTTTAACCAATTCTTGCAGGCACTGAATAGTAAATTGTTGAAAGCTAAAGACAGAAACACAAAGAGAGATATCCGAAAGGAGCTCAAAATGCTTTCCAAAGAAGAACGAAAGAGGCAGCAACTGGCTGTGACAGACGTGATAAAAAATTCAGATGTCGTTTTAACAACTCTCACAGGTTCTTTATCGAAAAAATTAGATGGCATTTCATTTGATCTCGTGGTAATAGATGAAGCTGCTCAAGCACTTGAGATAGCTTGCTGGATTGCTCTACTGAAGGTATCAATGCAATAATTTTTTATAACCGATGTATAAGCTTTTAAACCATTTTACTTCATCATAACTATTTATCAAGAAATTGAGTAACAAGAGTTTTCCAATGAATGAAATTTGCGGCATTCTGGATCCATTTAATGAGAAATTTGAAAAAACCCCATGAACTTCCACGTTTTGCACGATTAAGCCCCTAAAAATTTTCATTTCTTATAATCAAGTCCATTAAGTTGTAAAATTTTAACAATAAGGTCCATTTTGTAGGGTCATAGGTGCATACTTTCTGGGGATCATCTCCAACTTCCTCCAACAATCCAGAGTGCTGAGGCAGAGAAAAAGGGGTTGGGAAAGACCCTCTTTGAGCGCCTTGCAGACTTGTATGGAGATGAAGTCATGTCTATGCTCACTGTCCAATACCGCATGCATCAACTTATTATGAACTGGTCCTCCAAGGAACTTTACAACAGTAAGGTACTCGACAGTTTGACCCATATCAACCCATTCATAAGTATACAAAATCAGAAAGGAACTTACCTTTTTCAACTGTAACATCATGCATTCGTTTACTGTTTTTGATTGTATAGTTTTATTATAATGATAGATTGAAGCTCATGCAAGCGTTGCTGGACATACATTATATGAACTTGAGGGTGTACAGAATTCGTCTTCAGCAGAAGCTACTCTTATTCTCATAGATATAGCAGGGTATGCATATTGGTTATCTTCATCCTTAACTTTTTTAATTGCACGCCATACTCCTCTGTTGGTTAATTCTTAATACTATCGTTATTTGATTTTTAGTTGTGACATGGAAGAAAAAAAGGATGAAGAAGAAAGCACATTAAACGAAGGTGAAGCTGAGATTGCGATATCCCATGCTAAAAGACTTGTTCAAAGTGGAGTTCGTGCTTCTGATATTGGAATCATTACCCCTTATTCAGCACAGGTAAATCAAAGCTCTAGTTGGGTCAAATGTTACTTTGACTTTGCCCATTAAACATATCAAAAAAAAAAAAAAAAAAAGAATTTACTTTTGGATTCACTGGTTGTCTTATGGGCCGGGGTGACTATTTTGTAGGTTGTTTTACTCAGAACACTGAGAACTAAGGAAGAACGGTTGAAAGAAGTGGAAATCTCAACTGTGGACGGCTTCCAGGGTAGGGAAAAAGAAGCCATTATTATATCAATGGTCAGATCTAACTCAAAGAAAGAGGTATACATAAAGAAAGAGGCACACATACAAGATTCATAAAATTCTCAACTTAAAATAAAAATAAAAAATTGACATGAAGTTTTGATTCTTTTTAGGTGGGATTTCTTAGTGATCGTAGACGTATGAATGTTGCTGTGACTCGGGCAAGGAGACAATGCTGTCTCATATGCGACACAGAGACTGTCAGCAGTGACAAGTTTTTGAAACGGTTGATTGAATATTTTGAGGAGCATGGTGAGTATTTGAGTGGTTCTGAGTATGGAAATGAATGAGGTGAACTTTCAAGGTTTTTTTTTTTTTTTTTTTTTTTTTGGTTATGAAGAAACAAATTTCTGGGAGAACTTATCTTTTTCGAATTACTTAAACATTTTGAAGTTAGCAGCGTATAGAAACCAGACCAAGATTTATACACAAGTAAACAACACTTTTTTAATAGCGTAGGAACATAGTTCTTGAAATGAAAACATAAATCAACATGTAAAAGTTTAAAAACTAGACAACTTGTTAAATATTTAGGTAATCAGCATTCAAGGGCTTGAAAACATGACTTTCATGTGACTCAATGAAGTTGATATGTTTCATTGGCATATGCATGTACACAACCCAATCTTTATTGTTGGTTGGGCTGCCCAATGTCATCACAAAACAGTCCCTCCTTTCAGACGGGACATGACACGATCCGAGTGCCGCCTTACCCCACCCGAAATCTATGTCTGATATCCTTTGAAACCTATGTCCTGCTGATATCATCACCGACATCTCGTTCTTGGAAAAGGCCTTTGCAATGAGTGGTTGTGGTCGTTTTTCTTCCACCCAATCTATCAATTCCAAGAAATGATCTTTGCCATTGACAGTCTGCAAGAACTCATGAACGACTGCAGCTACATCGCTCAACGACATCTTGTTCAACTCCTATATCAGTAAAAAAGGAGCTAATTAGATAAACAAACACATCTTGTTTATGATTATTGTAAAATTATGTTTCTTTAAGTTCATTTATACCCTCCAAATAAAGTTGTTTACCAGTGGTTTTTTTGAACCATAAGGCATTGATAAAATATTGCCAAAGTGTGAAGCCATTAGTTTTTCTTTCTCTTCTCCACCTCCCTCACTCAACCTTGTCCTTCCATCAACTACAACAGTCATATTACAGACTTCATCATTCTTTCCTGAACTTTCCATGCTCTGTGCAATTTTCATCCATAAGAACGAGGTGAATGCTTCTAACTTGGACCTCTTACTCCCATTTGCACTTGCCAAAAGTTGTAGCCTTTGGAGTTGCTCACCCTCGATGTAGTATATGCGGTTAACCAATAGATGATCTCGATCTTCAGATTTTTGGTCATTATTAACAATCATTTGAGGTTGAAATAAACAAAACATATTGTCGATTGATGATGAGTAAACGGGTGGGCTCCGTGGCTTGAGGTAAGACCTCGCATGGGAGGGTAACATAGATGGGGTTTTGGATCGAGCTAATTCTGCCCATGAGGAGATAAACATGTTGGCCGAGTAGCCGTCCACTATCCGATGATCAAGCTTGCACGCGACAACCATGCTGCCACATTTTAACTCAGTAACCTGCATTTTGTTGTAAGAGATTACAAGAAAATCAATTTACTTATATACCAAACTATATAACAAGGTAGTGATGTACTAAATTGATCCACAACATCTATGGATATACAATTATACATATGTAACATCTTGACATGGGCTTAGTAGTAAGCCTTGGGCTCTAAATCATGTAGATATAAATTTTATGTATTTTACGAACTAAACGAAATAACCTAATAATTAAAGTTTTATATTTTCATTGACTTGCTAAGCATAAACCATAAGTCAAATAGGAAAACTGACTATTTGGGTTATCCACTATTCGACTCTAAAATGTTTGACCCTACCCGTAACTTGGTTGACTCTAAAATCCAATTACACATGAAAAAATTAACCACCAAGTCAACTCAGTTATTAATATATATATATTATATATACAGGTGTTATGTGTGTATATCAAACATTCAAACTTGTGTTATAAAGTTAGGACTTTTGTAAGTATATTGATCTATATTGATACTGAAATATGTTGTATGATCTTATTCACTTAATCATCATAGAAAAAACAAAAAATGTTTAAAAAGAGACCAAAACCTGGTCGATAACGGGTTAATTAAAAGGATTGTGTCAATTGGAGGTCGGATGGTTTAAAAGAAGACATAAATCCGGTCAGTGTTGAACCACTTTCCCGACTGGTTCACTAGACAACCAGTTCGATCAACCCGGGTTTTTAAACACTAATTAAGCATATATATGCATTAGCTTTAAAGAGTCGGTAAATTCGCAATTTTACCTGTACAGCAAGCACCCCTCTTGGCTTTTCAGGCATTAGTTTACCCTCAATGCTTTCATCTGGATTGTTAAAGTTAAGTTCCTTGAGCTCCACATCAGCAACAGCTTCAATAAAGTCAACTCCCTGGTTGTTGCAGTGAATTTGATTCTCTCCGGCATCTGCATTCCACAAGATGTCGCCGGAGAGAGGGGGATAGAGTGCGAGAGCTTTAGACAAGGAGGCTTTGAGGGCGTTAACCATGGCGGGGAAACTGCCATTGGAGAGCTTCTTGTAGCAGAAGAAAGAACCAGCATCAAAAGGTGGAACAAGAAGGTCAAGGTTTGAAAATGGTAGCCAGTGGTCATTCCATGGTTCTTCCGCACGCACCACTACTTTCTCAACCACCTTCACCGAGAGATTGTTACCCGTAACACCATCCGCCACCACTGGGAGCGGTTTGTTCACCGTTGCCGTGGCGGAACACCATCTCTGTGTTATATGATACCGATGAAATGCATGCTGAGTGGGAGGGAGGATAGGGATAGAGTGTGTGTTAATTAAAGAAGGTCGAAAAATAGGAAAAAGATAGTAAGATGAAGGAGGATAAGAACTTTTTCTTATTATGTTAGTAGGATGGAGTGGGACTAGAGATGAAAGATTACGTGAAGCTAATGTGCAAAGTGGGATGAGCCGGGAAGGGATGACCGGTCTCAACCGTCTTATGCATGCCATGATCGACAACAAGAAAAGACAGGAAGAACTAAAATTAAAGATAGAGATGAAGGGGAGTGATGAAGATCTAGTACTTGTCGACACCATTAATATATAGGACTCCATAGATTGTAGTATCTATCGTGTTTCCACTAATTCGTGATTGAATATTGTTGAAGATAAATATTATTTAATAATAAAATAATTTTAGATATCAAATAATTAGTTGTTGAATATTACGTATGAACGTTTTTTTATTTTTAAAGTAGAGGTGATCGATCGATCGATCGATCGATGGTAACAGAATGTTATTCTATTGGTTGGTTGATCCAACACAACATTGACATTTGACATTTGAAATTTTGATTCATATTTGTTAATTAAAGCACTCTAAATTGATCAAAAGATTTTTATTCATTTATGTATTTATTTAATCTTGAGCAAATAACTCTCCATTTCTTTTTTTTAATCAATATATTAACATTAATTGGTTACGGGTACTATTAAATTTGCAACTGAGAAGTTGTACGAGGTTAGGTGTCGTTAATTTGCAACTGAGAAGCTATGGGTTATTTGTAATGGGTCCAGATTCTCTGTTTATATATTTTATATATTTGTGTGTATGTATGTGTATAAGGTTTTAGTATTCGAGTGTTATGACAAGAATTAAAATAAATTAAATAAAATAATTATGTAAGGTGTAGAAAGGAAACGTAAATAGTTAATTACTATTCTACGTTGAGCTAATGAGTTCAATAGTCAAACACAATGGCCAATGGGTGCAGTTTAGATATGAATGACATCATTTATCTTCCATTCTCTCACACGTAGACCATTTAAAACTTGGAGATATGTAATTAGTATAATTAGAAACCAACGCTAACGATGTCACCCATCCGATGACTACGTACTCTAATCTTCTTCTCATCTTTTAAATAAGATGTTGCCTACAAAATATTACATTTTAAAATCCCCCACATCCACACTCACACGCCACACACACATACATACACACTTATATATATATATATATATATATATATATATATAGGGGAGGGTTCATGCGAGAACCGTTGTTAGTGCGAGAACCGCGAGAACCAATCTCAGCCGTTCCTTGGATATGAGAAGTATCATGGATGGAGAGCGTGGAGGGATAGGGTGTGGCAGGGTGCATGTGAGGAATTCATGGGTGGGCAATGACATTGAAGGAGGGGGAATTGGACGGCTTAGATTGGTTCTCGCGGTTCTCGCGCTAACAACGGTTCTCGCATGAACTTTTGTCTATATATATATATATATATATATATATATATATATATATATATATATATATATATATATATATATAAGTTCATCACATGCATCCTGCCACACTTGATCCCTTCACGCTCAACATTCATGAGTTCCACTTTATCAAATCAACAGCTAAGATTGGTTCTCGTAGTTCTCGTACGAAAAACAGTTCGCGTTTGAACCGTCCCCTATATATATATATATATATATATATATATATATATATATATATATATATATATATATATATATAGGCAAAAGTTTAAACGAGAACTGTTTTTCGTACGAGAACTGCGAGAACCAATCTGAGCCGTCCAATTCCCTCTCCTTTAATGTCATTGCCCACCCATGAATTTCTCACATGCACCCTGCCACACTTGATCCCCTCCACGCTCTCCATCCATGAACTTCCCATATCCAAGGAACGGCTGAGATTGGTTCTCGTACGAAAAACAGTTCTCGTTTGAACCCTCCCATATATATATAGAGGGAAGTTCCATCGAGAACAAAAAAAAATGCGAGAACCGATCTAAACCGTAAAATATCTACCAAACGCCAAGATATTAAATTATGAAAATTATACCAAATATGCTCTTTAACATGACATTCATATTACTATATTTTTTTTCAACAAAAAAAATTCGTTTTTGCCGGGTTTTTTTTCTATCACTATAAGGTATGTTACATATATGTAATCAGTACTTAACATATTTGTAATCAGTACTATAATGTATGTTACATATATGTAACGAATTTTTTTTGTTGAATAAAATATAGCAATATGGATGTCATATTAAAGAACATATTTTTGTCGTTAATTTGATATAATTTTCATAATTTAATATCTTTCCGTTTGGTAGATATTTTAGTTTTAAAAAGATGGGGATCAGTTATCGCAGTTCTCGCATTTTTTTTGGTTCTCGATGGAACCCTCCCCTAGGAAAAAGTTCATGCGAGAACCATTTTTAGTGCGAGAACCGCGAGAACCAATCTGAGCCGTCCAATTTCCCCTCCTTTAATATCATTATCCACCCATGAATTTCTCACATGCACCCTGCCACACTCTATCCCTACACGCTCTCCATCCGTTTAAATTTCCATATCCAAGGAACGACTGAGATTGGTTCTCGCGGTTCTCGCATGAACTCTTCCATATATATATATATATATCTTTTTCAAATCATGTTTCGTAGTCTTCTACTTTTATCTTTAAGTAAACTCACAATAAGAAATTAATAAAAGGACCAAGACAAGGTCAGATTAATTTGACTTTGTAAAGCGTTTAAAAGAAATTAATTAAATATATAATCTTTTATATACTCTTGCTATGCAATTTACTATTAGAAGTAAAATTGAGATTTTAATAGGGGTATAATAATAATAATAAAAATAAAAATAATAATAATAATAGTAATAACAACCATAAGTATTTAAAACGCTTGGAATAACCGTTACTAACCTAAAGTCTAAATAGTTGCACAGACTTCGAGCACATCTATTGAAATATCGTTCAAATCAAATAACAAGAGTACGTGTCTGAAAATGGTTAAATCAACTAATATAAAATATAGCGCTCACTGAGCGCTTGAAATTGAAAATCTTAAACATAGATAATAACACAATTCGCAATTGATACATTTAGTAAAAATACATGAACATGAATACTGATCGATCACATGTGCTTATCCTTTCCATTCTTAATCCAGGTAATTAAAAATTTTTATTTAACCATTAGTATACTATGTCAGATTTTCGATATAAAATACCGTAGATCCATAGTCTCTGAATCTGTCACAGTTTCTCTTATGTCAGAAATTCGATATAAAATACCGTAGATCCATAGCTATCAACTCTGGGCTCTCCTCTAACAATAGTTATGTCATCATGCATAGTTGTATGGTATAACTCGATCGGCACTACTAAATTCTCAGTAACATATCCACATTTACAGAGAGACACATAAAATTATTATTTTCTGAAGTGAGAGCACATTATCTTACAGATCCCACCCCCGATACTAGCTATATGTGTACATTCACACACTAGGATATGAGATTTAGTAATTTGTGATACCCGGTACAAGTACCGATATGCACGAACCTAAGTCACAATACCGAGCATAATCTAAGACCCTGTTGTTTTAAAACAACATGCCAAACATAAAATTCATATTGAAGAGTGAAGACCAGCTAATACCGTAACGAACACTGCCACAATGACTATATATTTAATATCACCAGTTTACACCTTACTTTCTATTTCATTACACTTCATATACATAATATATCTAATCTATATCCATAATACTTTGCTCAATGATCAAATTCGAAGATAATTTACGAATACCAAGAATACTCAGTATTATTAAGTTCTTATCTCAATTGTCAACATCATTGTGCATAACTCTGATTCCTTCTTCATATGGCATTATTATTATATATCTAAAAACTATCTATAAGACTATTAACATCTATAATGATCTTTAATGAAGTTTCTATTGTCACATTAGCATCCACATCATTATTAAGATATAGGATATATTTACATGTGTTATTTACCTTGTCAATATTGTTACGTATATCCCGTATTATCTCCTTGTATATCTCCCACTTAGTTAGGTTAGTTCAGCTATTTATACCAATGTTGTAATCGTTGTTAATTATTCAATCGATCAATCAATTCGATACCTCTATAATCTTTATATGGTATCAGAGCTCTGCTCTACACCACCGAAATAAATCCCTTCCTCTTTTTCTGTTTCTTCTTCGCAACCACCATGGATGGAACCAATGTTAACACCTCACTCAAAGATGTTACAATTGTTAACTTTCCCTTAACTCTCAAACTCGCATCCACTAATTATCTTGAATGGAAAACGCAGATCGAAGCCCGACTGCAAGGTCTGGATCTTTACTGCTACATTGATGGCTCCAAACCATCCCCTACACCAACAGTTGCCGCCGACGGCACATAAACACTTGACAAAGATTACTCCCAATGGTTCCGGCAAGACCGCCTCATCTTTGGTGCACTAGTTGGAAGCCTATCGCCACAAATCATCCCGTTAATCACCAATTCAACAACTTCGTGTGAAGCATGGAGGACCCTAGCTTATACTTATGCATCTCCGTCGCGTGGCCACATCAAACAACTTCAATTCCAACTCAAACAACTGTAACACTGTACTTTTAAATTAACATAAAACTGCGTGCGGAAGCTAATTACATATAGTTACATTAAAACCAAAAGATAAATACAAATTTTGTCTGGTTGTCATTTACAAAATACCACTACAGTGTTTAGTTACAAAACAGGCTCTAATCAAAATTTTGACATCAGAGTAGTGGTCTGTCCGTATTTCCAGCTATCATCTTTAAGAAACTCACCGCAGAGGATCTGCAAAACAATCTAGTGGGGAATTAGCACAAAGCTAAGTGAGGGAATAGATATCTAAACATATACAAGACAAACATGCCTAAACACAAAACTCATAATCCCAGGAGAACCGGCGGTGTTGCAACCACCTACAACCAAGGTCGGCCAAAACCAAGGTTTACCGATGGCCCAGTTACATGGACAACAATATTAGCACCCTTGAATACAACAAATGCAAATCAAGAAATGTGCTAATACTATATATCCCTAAACACAGGCCCAGGCGAAAATCCGCCACGCTGATCTCCAAAACAACATGTATACATATTAAACAAGAGCATAGTAACAATTAAGATATCATATCCTGTATATCCGAAGATATAAATCCACTCACCACAGTCTGCACTGCTGTAGGGCACTCAGGTGACTAACTCACTGAGTCTTCTCAGTTCATGAGATTATGTAAACACAAGTCAGTATTTAATTCACAATACTATTCATAATAAATAATACACTTATTCATACATCCCATGTGTACATATATATCACAGATATATATATATATATATATATATATATATATATATATATATATATATATATAAATATGTACATCATATCTGAATTGTTAAAGAAATTCTCAAAGTCCTCAGATTCCGGATAGATCATGCAGAATTGTCATAATTCCGAATACATCTCTCAATTCCGAATAAGCTAAGGCACTTCATGCGGTTTTATACCAATTCCGGATAGGATTCGGATTTTCTTCTTAATTCCGAATGGGTCATAATTCCGCATAAGCTAAGGAAATTCCGAATAGCAAAGGCAAAGTCATCCGGTTTCACGAATTCCGAATAAACATGCGGATTTAGTCCAATTCTGAGCAAAGGCCAATTCCGAGTAAAGGTACAATTCCGAGTAATGTAATTCCGAATAAATGAAATTCCGAATATAAATCAAATCCGAACATTATCAATTCCGAGTAAGGGCAATTTATCAATTCCGATCAATCCAATTCCGTATGAAGTGTTAGGGAATTTTAGTCTTGGTTTTATTCGGTTTCTACAAAATCCGAATCAATTCATTCGGATTCTCCCATTCCGGATAAAATTATTAGGTATTCAATCATAAGTTCAACAGTTTATTCGGATTTAACTCCATTCGCGATCATATTGATCGGATTTCCCCAATTCCGATTGATTCAAGGCCTCAATTCCGATTAACTCAAGTTCTTGAATATTTTCAATTCTAACTTCAATTTTGGCCTAATGTGATGTACATGCATTTGAATATTGACTTCCAGAAAGCATTATAAACACATAATGATCATGATTTCATATCAATTACTAACATACATTCATCCTAACATCAAAAGCTTCATGCGGAATTCATATTAATTTAATAAAACCGAATTTAAACAACAAATTATCAATTAATCACTCAAATTAATACTTCAGAATTCGCAAACAATATCTTAGAGATTGAAAGATGAAGATGATGAGTCTCCCTTTGTTATCTTTCCTTCGGCCAAGAACACAAGCAAAACACACACTTGATTTTTCTAATTTTTGCATGTAATGAGATGATGAAAAGGTTTGGGGGTGGTTTAGATGACTATGTGTCATCACTAATTTACACCTCATAACCTACTAACTTAAATTTATTTTAATTAATCATTTTCTAAATTAATTAAAATGCACAATTAATAAACACATAATAATAATAATTTCACATAATCAGATATTAAATCTTAAGATTAACAAACTAATTACCTTATTAAATCTAGGCCGGTTGAGAGGGTGTTACAAATCTACCCCCTTAAGAAGATTCCGTCCTCGGAATCTTATCGCGCTCAAACAAGGAAGGATATCGACTCCTCATATCTGCTTCAGTCTCCCAAGTCAAATATGAGCCCAGACTATGCTTCCACTTGACCAAAACCATAGGTATCTGCTTCTTTCTCAGCTTTGTGACTTTACGATCAAGTATTTCAACTGGTTCCTCAATAAGTCTTTGATTCGTATCCACACGAAGGTCTTGTATTGGAAGAACCTGCGTCTGATCTTCTACATTACACTTTCTCAGATAACACACGTTGAAAGTGTCGTGAATACCCGCCAACTCGTCAGGAAGATCCAAAGCAACAGTCTGATCGTTAACCACTCGTCTAATTCTGAAAGGACCAATGTAACGGGGAGCCAACTTCCCGCGTTTTCCAAAACGAATTACCCCCTTCCACGGAGATACTTTCAGATAGACCTTTTCTCCTTCAACTAACGATACTGGTCGACGACGCGGAACTGCGTACATTTTCTGTCGATCTCTTGCAGCTTTTAATTTATCCCGAGCAATAGCTACCTTATCAGCTGTCATCTGTACAATGTCAGGTCTGGCGAATTGCTTTTCTCCCGCCTCAAACCAACAAGTCGGAGTTCTACAAGGACGACCATACACCATTTCATACGGAGGCATACCGATACTGGAGTTATAAGAATTGTTCTACGCAAACTCAACCAATGGCAGATGTGAATCCCAAGAACCACCAAACTCTAACACACAAGCTCGAAGCATATCTTCTAAAGTTTGAATTGTTCTCTCTGATTGACCATCTGCTGCGGGTGATAAGCTGTACTCAAGTTTACTCTGGATCCCAATTCTTGTTGCAATTTATTCCAAAAGTTAGACACAAATCTCGAATCCCGATCTGAGACAATGGAAAGAGGAATTCCATGTCTAGATACTATTTCATCAATGTACAGTTGTGCCAACTTGCTTAAAGAAGCAGTTTCAGCAGTAGCAAGAAAATGAGCACTCTTAGTTAATCTGTCGACTATAACCCAAATCATATCGTGCCCTTTCTGAGTTCGTGGAAGTTTTGTTACAAAATCCATCGTGATATGATCCCACTTCTACTCGGGTATTTCTAACTGTTTCAGAGATCCGTACGGTTTCTGATGTTCGGCTTTAACTTGTGCACATATATGACATGTTTCAACAAAACGGGCAATATCCATTTTCATCGTTGGCTACCAATAAAGGGTTTTCAAATTATGATACATCTTTGTACTACCTGGATGTATTGACAACATGGACTTGTGAGCTCATTCAGAATCAACTCCCTCAAGTTTCCAAACTTTGGTACCTAGACACGTGTATGATATACCTTCAAACCACGCGAGTCATTAGTTAATTCATGCTGTCGTTTTAACATCAATTCATCCTTCAAATTTTCATCCTTCAAAGCTTCAAATTGAGCAGCCAAAAGTTGATTCACTAAATCAGACTTAATTTCCATACGCATAAATCTTACAGTTCCGAGGATCCCTTTCTGCTAAGTGCAGCTCAATTGGTGATATCACTCTGGTAGGAGTGGTATTAAAGGGTGAGGTCTTGGGTTCAAGTCTCACCAACTACCTACTCTGGTATGATATCAGAGGGAAGGGTTGGGGTGTATTGGGCTGCAGATCTGACACGCCGGAGTTGATAGCGCCGATATGAGACTGGTAGGCGTCGGCAGGGTGTTACAATAACTTACCAAAACCCCCACGCAAACAATTACTGATTACATGCAAAACGTTAAAACAGTGGTTGACGAACTTTCCATCCTTGGCAAGAAACTGGACGGAGAATATATCATTGATGCAGTAGTCAATGACCTGGACAAGTCCACCTACAAACCTGTTCTGGATGCCATCCATGCTCATGATTCCACCATCTCCTTTAATGAGTTGCATGAAAAACTCACTACTTATAAACTTGCTCTTGCGCAACAAGTTTCCACCACAGGTATTCACCAACCCGCTACTGTTTTCTATACTAACCATCAGTAAAACAGGAAATCATGGAATACCCAAGGAGCAGGTCTACTTCCCACTCCAGCCAAATCACAAACAACAAGCCAACGTCCTTTCTTGGGAAAATGTCAATGGTGCCATCTTAAAGGTCATTCTCTCAGCAACTGCAACAGCTTCAAAAAGTCATTTCCAAATGCTACCATCCCTCCATACACACGTAATCAGCAAGTCAAAAATGCAAAAGCCCATCTCATGAACACTACATCTCCTGCAACATCACCTACTAGAAATTGAATCTTTGACAATGGATCAAGCTTCCACGCCACTAATGACCTCAACAATTTGTCAGTTCATGCACCATATGATGGGACTGAAGAGCTAGTTATTGGTGACGGTTCGTGTTTGCAAATCTCTCATATTGGTTCCGTTATTATCAAGACTTCTCAAACTCCTTTAATCCTCGAAAACGTTTTATATGTTCTTAAACTATCCAAAAATATTATCTCCATTTCACGTGTGTGCATTGATAACAACTTTCTAATAGAATTCTACTCCTTTGTTTTTGTGATCAAGGATTTGGACACCCAAATTCCACTCTTCAAGGGCACAACAGTCAAGGGAATGTATGAACTCCGATCACCCCCTTCGCCAAAAGTCCTCACCATGCACCACGCCAACCCTTCCTTGTGGCACCATCAGCTAGGCCACCCTTAGCATAAAGTTTTCAAGCAGTTATCTTCGTCTCTTTCTTTCAATTCTAGTTCATTTAACAATTGTAATTCATGTCAAATTAATAAAAGCCACATATTACCTTTTCATGAATCTTCTCTCACTTCATCTTCACCACTTGAACTCATTGTTTCTAATGTATGGTGTTCACCTGTTCCTTTTTTTTATCATTACAAGTGCTACATTATATATGTTGATCACTTCACTAAATATATATGGCTATATCTTATGAAGCAAAAATCAGAATCTCACATTATTTTCACTAGGTTTCAGTCCCTAGTTGAAAACTTCTTCAAAACTAAAATAAAACAACTTTTCTCAGACAATGGGTGAAATACATTAAACTCGCCACTCATCTAGCCACATCAGGTATCTCCCATCTTACCTCTCCACCCCATACCCCACAACACAATGGCTATGCTGAACGCCGACATAGGCATATCGTAGAAACCGGCCTTGCCTTGTTATCTCACTAACACTTACCAGTTACATTACATTCTAGTCTTTTGCCTTCACCACCGCTGCCTATCTCATAAATCGTTTACCTACACCAACCCTCCATAACTCATCACCCTTTCGCTGCCTATTCCAAAAGACCCCAACTATTCTAAACTACACAGTTTTGGTTGTCTCTGTTACCCCTGGCTTAGACCCTATTCACCCCATAAGCTACACCAAAGATCCACTCGATGCATCTTTGTTGGATACTCTCCCACCCAAAGTGCATACCATACATATGACCCCTCCACCTCTAAAACATACACATCCCATCACATTGTCTTTGATGAAACTGAGTTTCCTTTTCTCAAACTTACAAACTCAACACCAACTCCAGACTCTTGGATCCCTCTATCCATTCCTATATCTCACTCCCAGACTACATCTCCACAAACTGTGAACCCACCAACACCCACTGAACCGTCTTCACCACTAAACATTCAACACCCACCACCGGGCCCTATTCCTCCTAACTCTCCTCCCTCATGGATGACCACACGTCCAAATCCCAAACCAAATTGACGCTACTTCAACTCTAGCTTTCAGCTTTATATCGCTGAACCATACATACTATCCCTCTGAACCCACTACCATCACACAAGCCCTTAAACATCTATCTTGACGTCATGCTTCACAAACTGAGTTTGATGCTCTAATTCACAACATCACCTGGTCCTATGTACCCGCCAGTCAAGCACCAAATTTAATTGGATGCAAATGGATATTTCGCACCAAGTACAACCCGAATATTTCACACCAAGTACAACCCAAATGGAACAATTAAGCGCTTAAAAGCCCGTCTAGTCGCCAAAGGGTTTCGCCAACGACCCGACATCGACTATCGCGAAACCTTAAGCCCAGTCTTAAAACCCGCCACTCTTCGCCTTGTCCTCTCTCTCTCTCCATCTCTCAAAACTGGTCCCTTCGTCAACTTGATATTAATAATGCCTTCTTGCAAGGTACCCTTCATGAAGATGTCTTCATGACCCAACCACCGGGCTTTTTCAATCCATCCTTCCCAAACCACGTCTGCAAACTCAACAAAGCCATATATGGCCTCTGTCAAGCATCTAGAGCTTGGTACGATGAACTTAAAACCTATCTAGCATCACTCGAATTGAAAGCTACTATATCCGACTTCTCTCCCTTTGTTCTCAAATATCAATCCTCTATCATCCTTGTCCTCGTATATGTTGACGATATAATCATCACTGGCTCCTCTTCTGATCATATTTCTACCTTCATAAAAAATCTTGCTACAAAATTTTCTTTAAAAGACCTTGGTTCTCTTTCTTACTTCCTAGGTGTCGAAGTTGTCCCGCATTCCAATGGCATCCTACTATGTCAACAAAAGTACATCCTTGACATCCTAAATAGAGCCAAAATGACTGAATGTAAACCAATACCAACACCAATAACTACATCAGCTCCCTTTACGTTAACAGGTGGCTCCCTACACACGTCACCTACAGATTATGGCACTCTAGTTGGAGCACTGAAGTATCTAACCTTAACAAGCCCTGATGTCTCATACACTTTCAACCGCTTATCTCAATTTATGCATACACCCACCTCTCTACATTGGACATCCCTTAAACGATTGCTACGCTACTTGCATGGCACCATACACCATGGCATACTTATTAGACGCAATTCACCGTTAAACTTGCATGCTTTTACTGATGCCGATAGGGCAGGTGACAAAGACAACTATAAAAGCACCACAGGTTACATCGTGTATTTGGTTTTCAACCCAATTTCGTGGAGTTCCAAACGACAAAGTACCCTTGCGAGAAGCTCCACAGAAGCTGAATTTCGTGATGTTGCATCCACCACTACTGAAGTCCAATGGCTAACATCCTTACACAGTGAACTTGGTTTTCATTCTACCACAACACCGACCATCTACTTCGACAATATCAGTGCCTCATCGTACTCTCCTAATCCGGTATTTCACTCAAGAATGAAACATCTGGCACTCGACTTCCATTTCGCGAGAGAAAAGGTTCATCAACGCACTTTACGTGTTCAACACATCTCTGGAGATGACTAACTAGCTGATGCTCTTACAAAGCCGTTGCCAAGATCGCAATTTCATTACCTAGTTTCCAAGATTGGCCTCATCTCAGGATTGTCCATCTTGCGGCGGCATATTAAGATATAAGATATATTTGCATGTGTTATTTACCTTGTCAATATTGTTATGTATATCCCGTATTATCTCCTTGTATATCTCCCACTTACTTAAGTTAGTTAAGCTATTTATACCAATGTTGTAATGGTTGTTAATTATTTAATCGATCAATCAATTCGATACCTCTCTATTCTTTATAATCATCTCTCTCCTCCAATCCTCTCTAACCCACAAACTACCACATTCAACTCTCTTAAACCACACCTATTATTTAGTTATAAAATATATATAAGAGAGAAGAGAGTAAAGGTTAGAAAAAAGAAGAAAAAATAAAAAATTTACCTGAGTTAGCTCCACAGGGATGGAACCAACCACATCTAGAAGGGGTGTGATGGTGTTCTAGCTCTAGATGGGGAACCGACCAGCGTTGATAACCCCCGATACGGATGACTATAAATATCAATATATTTTGCAGTTTTGAATATTAAAGTGAGAGTTAGATATGACTTTTGTAAGAGATTTTTTTAAATGATACAGTAAATATGGTTATGTTTTTATCGGACGCATTAGTCAGGTCTTTCTTCTTCTACTATGTGTACTATATGCCTAGAGATGTGATGTGAAAATTAGGTTTTAAAATTAAGTATAAAATTACTTTAAGTTTTACCATACACTACTAACATGTGTGATTATGTCATATAATAATAAAAGTGAGACAAGTCAGGTATTGTCTCACATAGGAAATAATAAGTATATTATTAAACTACAATTTACTATTTAATGTAACATATAGTTAAGATGAAAATTTTGCATTAATAATAATAATAATAATAATAATAATAATAATAATAATAATAATAATAATAATAATAATAATAATAATAATAACTAAAAAACTAAATAAATGAGCAAAATGAATGAACAAGTGAGAACAAATAAGACAAGGGAAACCGACTATCAACAATAATGAAGATTTATTTAACCGAGACTAAAATCCACCAAGTCTTGATTTATTATGTATGATACATGAATTATGAATATTATGATTTTAACATATAATGTCTCGTTTTCAATATAAAACTTTACTGCAGCCAAAAAGATCAAATTTATAAATAATAGCGGAAACAATGGTTGAAAACCTTTATAAGCTTTGAATATTTAAAATATTTGATTTAAAGAACCACTTGCATAGAGTGTTTTAAACAATTTGGTTGCAAAACACGAGGTAATCTACTAGATCAACATCCACAAATCTTCAAATACCTGAAAATATTAGAAACATCTTATGAGCTATAATACTCGGTGTGCAACTCGAAATAAATACTTATAAAGAATGTTCATGAATAGATTAGACTTTATTATTATAATACATTACGTAATTCATTAGTGCGTTTGTGTAATAATTGTTTCTATCTGCTCACTAATTATGTTTGTAAATATATATATTCAGTGATTGTATTTGTATTACAATTGTATATGTATCTAAACTACTGTGACCGTAGTTACATTCACATATGGTAATTGTATCAGTATTACATTTATGTCTGTATAACATTTGTATCCGCATATATATAGTTGTAACTGTATCTGTATAGATTCAATAACATTTACCGGACCCCTTTAACCGTATTTGAACTGATAATAATATTAATAACTCTATCTCATCCTCTCTTATTAACTTCACACTTTTATAATAGCTCTTGTTTTATCTAACTTTCATGCTATACTTTTATTGTCGTCCTGTCACTTATTACTTGTGTAATACTTTATCCACATAACATTAATTGCAGACTCAAACAAAAGATGGTTTCTTGCTAGGTTTTCAACGTGTGTCATCAGGAATTGTTAATTTTAGATTACAAAGACCACCTCCTGTTTTGCTCCTACATGGTCTCTTTATGGTGGCTTAACATCTTTTGTATTTACTTGATGTAAAATGCTCATATAAGATGTTTTAGAACTCAGTTGCGAAAATTTACATTTGTAGTATATAAAGTACTTGAAAAAATATAATTTGTTTTCTTAGTTATGTATTTGAAACTTTTTGTATATGTATAATTTACATCTTTCTATTTGATTAAATGTATCTCAAAATTTATTATTTCATAACAGACATCGGTTCACTTTATCTTACATGGTGTTATATTTTTTTAGGTTTACTTCTTTAATACCCGTGATCCCACAGATCTATAAACTAGTACATAAGTAAATAAACTGTGTTGAACAAGGTAAAATATATAAATCTTATATATACGATTTATATAATACATATACGACTTTTAATTTGTAAATCTAAAGTGTTTACAATTTGTTAATTAAGTTAAAAACAAAACATCATCAAATTTCTTAATCTTTCAAACATGGTCCTTACCCCATACCATTACGGTTTTCATACACGTTTTTCAAGACATCGTCAAGCATGTTCACCTTGCTTTCCCAATCTTCAATCACTTTATTTTTTCGAAACTTTGATCTTTGGATGTCTTCAACAATTCATTTTTTTAGTTTCCATGTCATATGCCGTACTCTCATCTCTTCATTAGATGGTGGTATGTACCTTTACATTTTTTAATTCAAACACACACTACCTTATAAGTACATAAATTTTCATACTGTTCAAGGTGTAATAATTAACATTTTCACTAAATATATAAAATAAGTATGTCCCCAGTTAAAAAAATAGTTCTAAAGAACATAACCTTCAATTAGCAGTAAATATAAATAACAATGTAAATGTGATTATGTGAATAATATTAGTGAATGTAAATCAAATAGTTAATATATATATATATATATATATATATATATATATATATATATATATATATATATATATATATATATATATATATATATATATATATATATATATATATACCCCAAAGAAAGTCACTTAATTACGGCCCAAACTTCTTGGCCAAGAAACATATCAAACACAAAGTACTAAAGTAGTATTCAATGTCACATATCATGTCATAATAACTTTCTATCCAAAATTATGGCCCAGCACACATTATCCAAAATATTTTTATACACCGGCCCAAAGAATGTCACTTAATCGGTAGTGAACATAAAACAAAAATAGAAAGCCTAAAAATAGTATTAAACTAGTATTGCTTTGTCCGCGCTTCGCAGCGGAGAAAAATTATATAAATTTTATATAAGAATTAATAACGGTGGAGTAAAAGTATGTGCATTATATAATCTAACAATTACCACGATAAATGAGTAGTAACATCTTAAATTGGCTATTTTAATTTATTGAAAAATACATAATTTAATAGGCTTGGCTTTGCATAGTGGTAAACCTACTCTACTTTATGCTAAAGGTCCCAAGTTCGATTCTTTTATTTTGCGACTGCTCATTATTCTTTTCTTTTCCTTTGAAACTTTTAATCTTTATGGTTGTATGATATTTTTAATTGATTATTATTCTATCAAATAAATGTTTCTATTATAACTACTAACACACAATGTTGGGGGGTGTAAATTTTCTAAAACAATACATTTCGTAACCGTAATACTAAAATAAAACATTTCGTAGGCGATAGAATAGTCCATCATTGCTATAATTTTAAAAAACTTCATAGTTTTTTTATTTTTGAAAAAAGGATTTTAAAATGAAATTGTTTATTGGACACCCATTATAAATATTATATTATATCTTATATATTGTTCTTTATTCTCTTAAATAAGATTTTAATGCATGTTAGTTTATATAATTTTTATTCATGGGTAATTCTATTTAATCATATTAAAATTTCTTACCCATTATATTATGTATATTTCAATAATTCTTTTTCTTAGTATCCTTTTTTGATTAAGTGAATAAAAGGATAAACATAAATTAGGATTTGATATGATGATATATATGATCATCTTTATTTTTTGTCTCCCGTCGTATAGCACGGGGAATGATAACTCATTTTGTATAGAAATTAATATTGAAGGTAAAATTATGTTTTTAATCGTTAAAATAACAACCTTGTTTAATACTTGTCTTTCAATTTACTATATTTATATTAGTTTGTATGGTTTAGTGGTAAGAACTATGTAAGAACAATAATAACGTAAATAATAAGAAAAAAACCAAGTCAATTAAAAATCCTATTTAAAAATAAAAATTTTACTGTAATAAAAAGAAAAAAAAGAATTAACTTTCATTGCCTTTAATTCCTTCTTATATACAATTGTGGAAAATGAGATGTCGTTTTGAGTCTAAATAACGTCGTTTTCTACTGTTCATGCCATGGGTGGGCTCCACCATCTTATTTCTTATTATTTAATATAAAAACTAGCATAGCTTTAACAATCTTCAGTACTGTTCCCCTCATATTTTTTATTTATTTGAAACAATCACCGTTATATAATTAGCCTTTTTTTCAAACAAATAGAAAATCAATAACTAAAAAGGAATAAAAGTAGTGCAAGCGTTAATTAGCAAATCTAAAAAAAGAAGAAATGCATAGGGAGCGTAAGCTAAGTTGAAAAAATTAAAAAGAAAAAGGAACGCAAACCAAGATATGTTGAAGCGGTAAATATGGATTCATGAATTGGGAAAAAAAAGAGCCAGTGTATAGTGTCGAACCCGAGACCAACGCTATATATGCCAAGTTGATAACCACTAAAGAAACCATAAAATTTGTTTAAGAAGCGCATGTGTAGTTATTTATTGTTGTCAGTTTTTTTTCCTCAAAATTATATGGTCGTATAATAAGATATCTTTCACTTGCGGCGAGAAAAAAAATATGAATAATAAAATATATAGACTAACATTTAAATACAAATTTGTAAATAAAATATTTTGAATTGACAATCTAAGGAAATTTTATTTGAAAGAATTGTGTTTGCATGTTATCTTGTTTAGATCATGACCATATATATATATATATATATATATATATGTATATATATATATATATGTATATATATATGTATATATATATACATATATATATTTCGTACGAGAACTGCGAGAACCAATCTTAGCCGTTGATTTGATAAAATGGAATTCATGGATGTGAAGCGTGGGGGGATCAAGTGTGACAGGATGCATGTGAGGAATTCATCGTGGGCAATGACATTGAAGGAGGGGAATTGGATAACTCAGATTGGTTCTCGCGGTTCTCGTACGAAAAACAGTTCTCGTTTGAACTTTTGCTTATATATATATATATATATATATATATATATATATATATATATATATATATGTATATATACACTATATTATAAAGAATTTAGACATTTTTAAACTCTTAAATTTAAAGTAAGTTAAAATGACCTTAATGCCCCTCTTGTCCCTTTTACATAACTAAAGAAAGTATATATAGGTTGTGATTTTTAGTATACTTCTAAAATTACTCCTACGTAATTGGTATAAAATTGAAATTCAATTAAATTTAAGGATTTTGATAACTACAGCCTTAAAGACTGTGAATAAGAATAAAATAAAGTAATATTTAACTTTTAAAATGGTAAATTTGTTTCATGTATGGAAAGTTAAAATTAATTAAAAGGTAACCATGAAAAATATGGTAAGTTAATTATGATAACATGATTTATGATTACTATTTTAGAAAAATGATATTACTATTTTTTGTTCTTATCTACAGTCCTAAAGGCAGTGATTATTATACTCTTACATTTAATTACGGTAACTATTTGTATAATAATACATAAATAATATCTATAATATTAACGAGAATGTAGTTATAAGTGTGATATATAAATTGAAGTAGATTGAATTTTAAGAATTTTAAACTATCCAAAAATCGGTATTAATTTTTTATGAATTAGATTAATTTAAATAAAAGTAAATTCTATTATTATAGCATTATAAATATTATTAATTTATAAAAAGATAAATATAGAAAGATAAAAAGGTTCTTGTTATAATTTACAGAACCAAATTAAATTATAATAGATTTTTTAAATAAATCATATTGTATTAACAAATAATTCTGTAAAAAGATGAACTACGGATGCAATATCATGAACAAAAGATTCTAACATATTTTTTAACATAACGTTTTTCGGACGAGATGAACTCGAAAGCAGCACCATAACACTGTCGTTGATCCAGTTATAGGATGTAAACGAGCCAAGTTCGAGCTCGGATAGTTAAAAGCTCAAAACGAGCCGAGCATTAACGAGCTTGAGCTCGAGCCTAGATTAAAGCTCATTTAATAAACGAGTCGAGCTCGAGCTTCAAAGAGTAGGCTCGCGAGCTTAAACGAGCTCCATATATAATACAATTATATATTTTATATGTTTAATTTTTAATAATTATATATGTCATTTTGATAAAAATATTAAATAATACCCGAGCTTAAATGAGCCTAAACGAGCCTAAACGAGCCAAGCCCCGAGCTTCATAAATATTAAATGAGCTGAGCTTAAGCTCAACATCATAACCCTGTAAACGAGCTGAGCTCGAGCTCGAGCTTAAAACAATCGTAAACGAGCCTGGCTTGATAAGTGTCTGGCTTGGCTCGGCTTGTTTACATCCCTATCTCGTTTACATCCCTATCCATTTATATTCAGCTGATAAGCCAAGTTAATATCATAAGACATCATAGATTTTATACAATCAACAATAAACTCTTCTCTCATAATAGACATCAATAATCACCTTTGACATAGACATCAACAGATACGTTTGACATCTGTAACACCCTGAAAAAGGGTCTAGTTGCGTGTAGTTGTACCTTGTGTTTAAGCAGTTGTACCTTGACTTAGGTCAAAGTATTTAGTCGTTAATTGGTGATTAACTGTTGATTTAATGTGGTTATGTGGATTTAATGTGGTCAAGTGAATAATGTGGAAAAAAGATAGAGTTGATGAAATATTGAACGGTTTTAGATAATAGTTCTAAAGATATCCTCGTTAGTTGAAATGGGTAAACGAGGATCGTGTTGTAAGTTGAATAAGGGAACGAAATACCCGCGTTTTATTAATTGACCAACTAGGGTCGGTTTGTGTCTTCCTTATCTACTGGAAACACACACAAAGTACACATACATACATACATACCAAAGAACACACACACACACACTTGCAATTCTTGTGGATTTTGAAAGAAGAAATCAAGAGAAAGATATTGTTGGTGGCTCTAGTTGTAGATTCAAAGTCTTATAGCTTGTAATCATCTTCCCAAGTAAGTGTTTTCATGTTTCAAACCTAGCTTTGAAGGTATGGAGGAGATGAGTTAATTGGTGATCAAATCAAATAGTAAAAATGGTGGATTTGAGTAAATAAACATGTTAGGAAGAAGGTATGGATCATAAGCGAAGTATATAAGTGTTTGAAATTGAGTTTTGGTCGATTAGGAGTGTTAAAATGGTGATTTGTAGGTCTGTCGAATAACAGGGACGAAGTCTGCTTTTCAGACCCTTCCTGCGGCCGTAGAGAAAAGTTCCTGCGGCCGTAGAAGCCATTTTATTCCTGCGGCCGTAGAGAAAAGTTCCTGTGGCCGTAGAAGCCATTTTATTCCTGCGGCCGTAGAGAAAAGTTCCTGCGGCCGTAAAGGTTATTTTGTTCTTGCGGCCGTAGAGGAAAGTTCCTGCGGCCGTAAAGGGGTGTTTTTCAGAATTATTGAAATTAAGTCTTATGTAGCCGTAGTAATTGGTTCCTGCGGCCGTAGGAGGGTGTTTTATGTGGTTTACCGCCTACGGGCGATGAAATGAGGTATGCGGGCGTAGGTACATAACCTATGGCCGTAGTCAGTTATAAGGACCATTTCTACGGGCGTAGGGGGAAGTCTCTACGGCCATAGGACATGGTTGTTGGGAAGGTGCTCTACGGCCGTAGGCCCCGTCTTCTGTGGCCGTAAGGAGTAGTTCAGTGTTGACAGTTTGTGACTTGTGTTTAGAGCTAAATGTAGTAAGTATATTGTGTTAACCAAGCCTGAACCTATTGTATTAGGTACGTCTGAGGAACCAAAGGACTCCGAACATTATATCTGTCTTCTCTAAAAGTAAGGCGAGTACCAGTTTCCCATAAGGCTTAGTAAGTGACGCTAACTGTAGTTTGTTGTAACATGCTGCAAATTGTGGTATGACACGTAGATTATGTAACGCTTGTGTATTGTAGGACCCGATATGGGTCAGTTGTTGCATGTTGTGCCAGTTAGTTTGTCTAAGTGCGCACTCGATGTATGTTATGCCATGATAGAATGCGATAATGAAATGAGTTGTTATGATATATGTTAATTGTAGAGATGCATGTAAACTATGGAACTCGACATGGGTCATACGTGAAAGTTAGTTGCATGAAAACTGTAGTTACTAGTGGAACGTAGTTAATTGTGATTATTGTAGTTAAGTGTAATTGTGGAACGCGTCCGTACAATAAAGTATGGCTTGTTAAAGTGTGGCTTAAGATAAAGTGTGGCTTAAGAAAGTGTGGAAGTGTGGCCTCTTGAAGTATGGTGAGTTGAGGACCTCTGTTCCTTGGCGTGAGTTGTGGGGATCTTGGCCTATGGCTGGATCTACGTAGTTCTATAACGCACTGGGTGGACTGCTCTTCGCTCCCCCACCAGTGCGGTTGGTCGTGGCTGATTCCCCAGTTAGGGACGTTGAGCGGGACTTGCAACCCTGCGAGATATGACCCGGCTGACTCGTCGGCGCACCGTGATGTGATAAGATAGCCTTGTGTGTTGTTCCTATACGTGATAGCATGCTTGCCGATACTTATGTGCTACCTGTGCTCACTAGTTACTAGTAGCTAACGGTGCATGATTTCCCTTTTTGCAGGTTGATGTTAGACGGCTTTGTGAGGCGGGAACTTGTCGGGTATTGTAGATATCTTTTGGGAACACTGGTTGTTGTAATTCATATGTGGTCCGATGCTCGGTTGTAGTAGTCGGTAACGCCTGTTAGTTTGGACTTGGAGTCTTTTGTTTTATGTCAGTTGTTAATATTAATCCTTTTGTAAATGGTGGTTACTTCCGCTGCACGCTTTTGATGATTGTGTTTAAAAAGCTAAAATTTTTCCTAATTTTAAGCTCGTGAAACCCGGCGTTACAACATCTCCGCCACTTAGCGCGGGTAACATGCTTATATATATATATATATATATATATATATATATATATATATATAGAGAGAGAGAGAGAGAGAGAGAGAGAGAGAGAGAGAAAGAGAGAGAATGGATCAACATAGAACTATCCTTTAAACATAGAACCTAAAGAACCAATATGAACCATTGATTATTTATGATCAAGGATTGTGATTAAAAGTTGTATATATATGGAAACTAATAATTCATTAACATATAAGATTTGTTTAAGCGACAATTTAGTAACTAAACAATTTTTTCTTACCTGCAGCAAGATGTTCACGCCTCCCCTCCAGCCAATTCAAGTTTTCATATTTTTATTTTTAAAAAACCCATTAATCCTTCTAATGATCATAACTATGTCATGTTTTCGATTTTTAATAAAACAAAATACCATTAGGTTCAGTTTTTCTTCCTCTTTAATTCAAGACCAATATTCCCATATTTCTAAAACTTTTATTTTGAACATGCAAATACGAAAATGCAGAAACTAGCAAAATCCAGAACGAAAATGCAAACTCGCAACATAAAAAGGACGAAAATGCAAACTCACAGAATAACAAGGACGAAAATGCAAACTCACAACATCACAAGAACGAAAATGTAAAAACCTAACATATCAAAACGAAAATGCAGAAACCGTCTAGAACCACAATCGAGATGAAGAATTCAAAATGCAATCTAGATGAAAGAAGAGAACCAAAACGCAAAACTAGAAATTGTCATATCAATTTTGCATTTTTTGGGTTTGAAAATGTAATTTTGCATTTTTGTGTTTGAATATGTAATTTTCATTGTGTATGGATTTTTGCTTTTTCGGGTTTATATTTGTATTTTGCATTTTGGGGTTGTTTATTTCATTGATTCAGATTGTGGTTTTTGCATTTTCATTTTGTTAATTTAGTGATGTACCGGAATGTATTTGCATGTTGCATTTTCGGAAGCAAAATGCAAACTCTGTTTGAAAGAAACCCAGTTTAAAAGCAAAATGCAAACTCAGTTTGAAAGAAACCCAGTTCAAAATGCATTTTCGGAAGTAAAATGTTTTTTTTTGGGTTGTATTTTTCATCGATTCAGATTTTTGCATCTCTATGACCTGCATATTTGATTTTGCATTTTGGAATAAAACCCAGTTCAAAATGCAAACTTTTCATTTTCAAAAAAAAAGTTTCAGAAATATATCAAGCCTGGTCTAGTTTGAAAGAGGACGAAAAACTGAATCTAATGATATAATTTTCTTGCTTAAACTCTAAAAAACGAACGAGTTATGACCATTTAAAGATTCAAGGGTTTTTTTTTCCAAATATCTTGTTGCCCGGAGAATTTTAGAAGGAGGCACGTGTATGTGTAAGTTATTTCTGTCTTCCAATTTTACTCCTCGGTCAAATTGCCACGTGTCATCACCAGATGTGGTTCTTTAGGTTCTATTTTTAGAGGTGGTTCTATATGTATCCTTACCCTATATATATATATATATATATATATATATATATATATATATATATATATATATATATATATATATATATATATATACACACTAGCATTGCACCCACGCAATGCGGCGGTGACGACAATAGTTTGTGCTTGACAACATGTTTGATTTAAAAAGCATGGTATGGTATGTGTGAAATGCAGTGTTAGTCAACCTATCCATGTTTTTTTCTCATTTTTCTGATTTCTTTACTTTTTTTACAATCAACCATTTTATTATTTGTTAAAATAGTTTTTGAAAAATAATTAAAAATTATTATTATTAAATAAATAGAGAAAAAGATATTATAGCCTTAAAATTTTATTGATGTAAGTAATTTAGCCAATATTAGATAAATTAAATAGTTGTTGTGATGTTTAATGATTTATTAAAGTAATAGTTGACTTAAATTAGTTGAGATGATTAAGGAAATGATTGGTTAAATTATTGCTTTAAGTGTTTGTATCTTAAGCATAAAAACTTGTGACAACTGTCACTAAAAATCATAAAAGGTTTGCTTTAAAAACTCTAGATTAGAATTCGATAAAATTTCGATAATTTATAAATACTTTTTTGTAGTTTTATTAAATAAATAAAAGTCCTGGTCCTTGCAAAAATCCCGACGTTTCACCTAGATATCCTATTACGCATCAAAATGTCCGAAATATTTTATATACGAAAAACTTAGATAAGTAACATAGTACATTTTTATATGTACTTCATAAAAATAAAAATGTAAGGTAAATAATAAACATAGAAAATATGTTTATCTTATAATAATAATAATTATAATAATAATAAAAAAAAGAGAAGTCAAACTTCATTATTTTAACCAAACTTACACACAACCACCACAATCATTATCACCTCACCACCACAACCCCCCCCCCCCCCCCCCTCCATTTCATTTTTGCCTATAAATACTACCTTCATCCCTTCACAATTGCATCCCCTCCATACTTACTACCATACATACACTCTAAAACTATTTCCAAATCAACTCAAGAAGTTCAAGAAGGAACCATTCTCTTTTCTTCAAGTAAGGGCAATCTTGAAGGTAAAAATCATTAACCCTTAGTACTAGTTCTTGTACACTTGTTATTCTTAACAAAAATCCACCATATCCATCATCTTTTTCCTTCATATCTTCTTGAATACTAGAACCAAAAAGATTCAAGAAGATAAGATTATAAATACATGCATGAATTAATCCGATTAAAGGACTTTATCCCGCCTTTTGATGTATGGACTTGATCCTACCAAATGTTGTGTGGCATTATATTACATGCATGTAACAATCCAAATAAAGGACTTTATCCTACCTTTTGATGTATGGATTTAATCCTACCAAATATTGTAGTGCAAGAAAAAGATTGGTGGAAATGATGGGTAATAAACAAAAATCTCAAATGTACAAAGACTAAAAGTACAAGAATCTCAAATGTACAAAGACTAAAAGTAATGAAGTTGTTAAGTCCTAATTAAGAAATACAAGATGTTAGTATATAAATATAAGATGATGTAATAAAAAAAACTATTCTAATATTTAAATAAGATGGTAAAATATATGTACTTTAAAACATGTATACAAGTGTTACCTACTATATGTATGTAAAGATACTTAGTAGTTTCAAGAACAATATATATATATATATATATATATATATATATATATATATATATATATATATATATATATATATATATATATATATATATATATATATATGTGTGTGTGTGTGTGTGTGTGTGTGTGTGTATGATTTTTCAAAAACTATAAAAAATAGTATTGTGACAACTGTCACCTAATCATAAAAAAGTTTGTCCTATATACTTTAAATTTGAACTCGATAAGATTACGATAAATTAGAATTACCCTTCGTAGCTTAAGTAAATAAATAAAAGTCCTGGTTTTGCAAAAATTCTGGTGTCTCACCTAGAAATCCTATTATGTGTATCAATGTCCATTATAATTACGTAAAATTTAATAAGTAGCAAGTATATTTTTATGTACATTATAAAAAAATGTAATGTAATAATAAACATATTAAATATGTTTATCTTACATAATAATAATAATAATAATAATAATAATAATAATAATAATAATAATAATAATAATAATAATAATAATAATAATAATAATAATAATATTAATAATATTAATAATAATAATATTAAAATATTAGAAGTCAACACTCATCATTTTACCCAAACCCACACACAACCACCACCATCATCACCTCACCACCCTTACCCCCCCCCTCCTTTCTCGGCCGTACACCCCTTATCTTCCCCTTCTTTTCTTCTCTAAATACCACACAAATCCCTTCATTTCTTCATCCATTTCTCACTTGCTAAATATCTCTCTCTCAAAAATTTCATCTTCAAGAATACACAAGAAGATAAAAAAGGAGCCACTTCTTTTCTTCACGAAAGAGAGCTATCTTGAAGGTAAAAATCACCAACCCTTAGTACTAGTTTTTGTACATTTGTTATCCCTTGCAAAATCCACCACCTTCACCATCTTTTTCTCTTATCATCTTCTTGAATACAAGTATAAAAAAATTCAAGAAGATCAACATATAAACACATGCATGTAACTATCCTATTGAAGGACTTTATCCTACCATTTGATGTAGGGATTTAATCCTACCAAATGTTGTAAGGCAAGAAGCATGCATGTGGTTAACTCTTATAAAAACATGCATGTAACTATCCTATTAAAGGACTTTATCCTACCATTTGATGTATGAATTTAATCCTACCAAATGTTGTAAGGCAATAAACATGCATGAGATTATCTTTATTCTTCTTAATGAAAAAGATTGGTGAAAATGATGGGTAATAACCAAGGATTGCAAATGTACAAAGACTTACAATATATAATCATGCATGCAAGTATCTACCTATTATATGTATAAAAGATACTTAATAATTTCAAAACCATGTATATGGATATATATATATATATATATATATATATATATATATATATATATATATATATATATATATATATATATATATATATATATATATATATATATATATTACGATTTTTTTTATGTATGTGTGTGAGTGTGATTCTAACAACTATAAAATATACTATTATGTAAAAACTAAAGATATACTAATATTATATATATTTATGCATTCTTATAAAAGAAAATAACTTTATAATGCATTCATGCAACATCAAAGTTAGTCATAAATAAATATAATAAGGATGTGTGTCTATATTTTTAAAACAATTATATATATATATATATAGCATGTTGCTTGAACACTTATTTATAGTTTAAGACAAGTTCTACAAAAAAGAGGTATATATATATATATGTGTGGTTGCTTGTTTAAAATCAACTATATATATATATATATATATATATATATATATATATATATATATACCTTTTCGTAAATATACTACCTATATGTATAAAATAAAAATAAATAGAAATTAAAAATAACAACTACATACGGTTATAAAAAGATATCCCACATTATAAAAGTGAGGATTATATAGACCTTAAAACACTACAAACATTAACATAATACCTTTAAAAAGAGTATTACTCTAAAAAGGACCTTACGGTGGACATTAAACATAATAGGAAAAAGGTGCGTCGACGAGTTAAAGAACTAGTAGGACTCACTTTTACTTACAAAGCTTCAACACAAGGTGAGTGTTTACAACCCCTTTTTAAATATGTTTACTCAAATATTTGGGGTGAAAGCATGAATATAAATGTTTTATTGTTTTATTGCCGTCGTAAATATTTAAACTACGCACTATGGTAAATTATACTTGATGTACTTGAGTTCTTATTAATAAAAGTCCCTCAACTAGGCATTATCCATTAACCTCACTAAATGGGCCTATGGTACTTGTAGGTAGCGCTATTTGGGGTCGACATCCCCCACTTATGGTTGACGAACTATAGGTGTACTTTACCATCTACTAACGTCATTTAACATAGGCGTTGGGTTAAATAAAAAATAACGGGCACAGTATGTCGATAGGATTGAAAATGACTCAAGCTTAGTAAAACATCCATGTATACTTAAAAACCATGCGTATCAAATTTAGGCAATAAACTGTTAGATTATGTGCAGAGATAGATAACATGTATCATCGTGTCCAATACTATGTGACACTAAAGGATCACACTGCTACACACCCAATTAGAACCTTTTGATTTTACCTGTTTGTGTATCACAATAATTAATAGTTTAATTAATTATTGAGAAAGAGAAAAATAATAATAGTTATTTATTATTTAAAGAAGAGAAGTTAATATTTAGTTTAAATATTAACGAGACCAGTTAATTAATAGTTGTTAATTAATTAGAAAGGTCAAGGGGTATTTTCTGTAATTGATTAATAGTTTAATTAAAGCTGGGCTTTAATTAAACGGGCTTGGGCCTAATAAGGGTTTATTATATATAAACCTTATTTAGCCTTAATCAATTCATAAGTTAATCACAATAGAAAAGAGGATAACCCTAAAAAGCTCTCCCCTCTTTCTTCTCTTCTCGGCGGCGGCGCAAGGCAAAACCGAACCACCAAGGGTGGTGGTCGGCGGTGACGATACACACACACACGGGTCACGGTTTTGATCCGAGGTTTAATCCTTAGGCGGTCTAGCAGCCAGTTCAAGGTGGTGCAGTAGCAGTGGATAACCTGCAGCTGTCTAGAGGTGGAAAGAAAAGTTTTTGTTTTTGCTCAAGGTATAACTTTTAATCCTCTTCTTCTTCTAAGTTTCTGTACGAGTTAGATGAGATCACTAGAGGGGGTTTATTCTGCTGTGCATGTTCTGATATGTTTTTATACCCTACAAAAACCCTTCAGTGGTATCAGAGCCACTTCTAACCTCGTAGGGAACTAGGTAGGTTTCTTTTTGTTCTGAAGAAATATGATTCTGTTTATCCAGAAAAAAGCTTTTTGATTATCCAAGTAAATAGAATTCTAGTTTTGTTTTCTATTGGATTAAATTAATTAGTTTTTGGATGAAAGGATTGTTAGATTTAATTATTAGTTAAATCTGTTTATTATTATTGTTGTTGTTATTTTGCAAAAACCGAGAAGTCGACCACCATTCTCGCCGGCGGCAGCCTTAGTTGGGGCGGCGGTCCACGGCGGAAGACGGTGGTGGTCTTAGGCGGAACGCAACGCGTTAGCGGCGCAGTTAGCGGCGCTAAGTCTGTGGTGGGCTACGGCCCAGAAGCCACGGCCTAGGTAGCCAGCGGCCCAGTTAGGGTTTAGCGGCTAGGGTTAGCGGCGCTAAAGGCCATTGGGCCCCGGCCCAGTTTTTTGTTTCTCGGTCCGTTTCCTATTATTGGCCCAGTTTAAATATTTGACCCAGCTTGCGGCTCAGATATTTGAGGTCAATATTAAATTAAAATACAGCTGTTATTTTAATTTAAAGTTTAAATATTATTTTGAGTTTTTTGATTAATTATCAAGTATGAAACTTGAAATATATATTTATTGCAAATAATAGAAAAACAATATAGGAATTTTAACAGGTTGTTAAGATCAGTATTTTTCATCAAGATGAATAATTAGAAATCAGTAGTTGTTTTACTTTCATGTATTAGTTTAGTACATGTTTGGGATGTCATAACCGAGCCCTAGACCTTGTGGATTGTTTATTTCCTGCACTAGTGGTTGTTTTGGTTTTATTATTCTATGGTGTGGGGAGGCCTACGTGCCACTTGCAACCCCAATTCTATTTTGTAATAGTTTTAGATTAGCGGGCCTGCGTGCCTTTGTATATCTTGTACTTTTATATTTCTAGTTTTTAGACAATAGAATAGAATAGAATTATTAGAATATATATCTGGACCAAGGAGCAAGGAGCAAGGAGCAGAGAGAAGGATTGGATGCTGGAGCCAGTAGGAGCTTCAGAATGCCATGCCATGTGTGTTGTGTTTTTCCACTTAGGTTTTGACCGTCGGGTTTTTCGTGTGGCTCACGAAACCGACATTAGTAAAGGGCAAGGCTAAGGCATAGTTGTTTTATGGTTGTTTTATTTCTTTACATATTCTATATGCGTGGTTGTGATTCTCACGATGAAATAAAACAAGGGTTTTAATAATAGTTAATTATTAAACAATTGTTTTTTTTAAAAGAAAACTGGCATTAAAGTTTTTCTCGTCAAAAACCTGAAATCCTTTTTAGAAAAATCTTAGATCAGTGTGCTACCCACCTAATGGTACACCTTTCCTGTTAAACGGTACTCGGGTGTCGGAAGTGACCAAACCTTGGGCATTCGGGTTCAAACCATTGCGGGGAAGGGTGTGACAGACTCTGCGATAATCGGGAGTCCCGGCCAGAGTTCACACTGTCTTAGGTGGTGCGATCTATTTTGGTGATAATCGGGAGTCCCGGCCCAAAATGCACTATAGGGACTAAACATGCACCGTTCCTGTAACCGATGTCCCGCGGATCTAGGAGTCGTGTCCAGGTAGGATACGATTGGTATAGTTTTTACCTACCAGAAATAGCATTGTCCAGGTGGGAAGTGCCCAAACCTTGCATCGAGAAATGTGAAATATGGATCCTAGTCTAATAATTTATTGTTTAAAAGGTAATAATTATTAGAAGAAGTAATCAATACTGAATCGGTTTTATCTTTTTCTTTTTCTGTAGATGTCTTTTATATCTGTTATTCCGTTTTATTCACCAAGAGAATCTCTAAGTCTCATCACCGGCAAGTGGAAGCTTTCAGGTCCAAACTTTGCTGTTTGGAAGATGCATCTGAAAAATATTTTGGATGCACAGGGAAAGCTTCACATTATTGAGACATTACCTCCAGAGCGACCAGGAGTAGATGCCCAGGATAGTGAGTATGACACTTACTATCAGTATCTGGATGACGAGTCTGACGTTATGTCGATTCTCATTCTCACAGCATCATCCGAGTTTACGGATGATCTCCGTGAGAAGTCGTCTTATGAGGTTGTTCAAGGACTGGAGCGGAAGTTCAAGTATAGTGAACGGATATGTCGCATGCTGTTGATGAAGGAAATTCTTTCAGCTAAAATGAAAGAAAGCCAGCCAATTAGCGATCATCTCATTAATATGAGAAGGCTCTTAGATTGCTATGAGAGCTTTGGGTCAAAATCAAAACCACATGAGCTAGTTATGCTCTTGTTCGGTTCCTTGTCGGACTTTTACCAGAAAAGAGTAATGTATGTCCTCGGTGATTTTGAGATGACTGTCGCAGGGTTGCACGAAATCCTTATGTGCATCGGCGATGAGTTATATCCAAAGCAGCTAGAGTCAATAGTTGTGGACCCTATGCAGGAGGATGACTGGCAGGAAGAACTTGGAGAGATTTGGTGCCCAGACTGTGGCAGCAAGGATTCATGCGAGCACTCACTCGACATAGATCAGATGGACATTGGTTCGCCCAATGACACATATATCTTTATGATAGATTGTCTTATTACTTCTTATGAATCATGGGTATTGGATACCGGATGTGGTCATCACATATGCAATCATTTGCAGGGATTCAAGAGAAGTAAGAAGCTGAGACAAGGAGATATGGACCTGCGGATAGGCGAAGGCTCCATGGTTGGTGCTGAAGCTGTAGGAACATATTGTCTTAGTTTACCCTCGGGCATGGTCTTAGAACTAGAACCTTGTTATTATGTTGCTAGACTCATTAAAAATGTAATCTAGTTTGATTTGCTTATAGACTTGGATTTGCTTATGTTTTGAATGAAAAAGTTATTTCATGTTTTAAAAATGATATTTTCTTCTTTAAAGCTACTCCAGAAAATGGTCTATATACGCTAAATCTAGATAACAATGACATCTATCATATAAGTAAGAGATCCAAGAGTAACTTGAATCAAACTTACCTCTTGCATTGTCGTTTAGGACATATAAACGAGAAACGCATAGAGAAACTCCGAGATGACGGAATTCTAGAACCATTTGACTTAGAGTCATATGATATATGCGAATCTTGTTTGTCTGGTAAAATGACAAAGCAGCCTTTCAACAGTGAGAATGAAAGGGCCAGCGAGTTATTAGGGATTATACACACAGATGTGTGTGGACCCTTTACTCCAGAAGCTAGAGGAGGATACCGGTATTTCATAACCTTTACTGATGACTTCAGTAGGTTCGGTTATGTCTACCTCATGAGACTCAAATCTGAAAGTTTTTACAAGTTCAAACAGTTTCAGAATGAGGTACAAAATCAGCTGGACAAGAAGATAAAGTCGCTTCGGTCGGATCGAGGTGGCGAGTATCTGAGTCAGGAATTCGACGATCATTTGAAGGAATGTGGGATTATTTCATAACTCACACCTCCGTATACACCTCAGATGAAAGGTGTATCAGAAAGGAGGAATCATACAATGCTTGACATGGTACGCTCAATGATGAGTTGAAGTTCACTACCATTGTCGTTCTGGGGACACGCACTCGAGATAGCGGCGTTCATGCTGAACCGGGTTCCAACCAAACCGGTTGAAAAGACACCGTTCGAGGTATGAACGGGGAAAAAGCCTAAAATGTCTTTTCTCAAGGTTTGGGGATGTGAGGTGTATGTTAAGCGAACATTCACGGATAAACTCAATCCCAAATCAGATAAGTGTATCTTCGTGGGTTATCCCAAGGAAACCATGGGATACTATTTCTACAATCCAGACGAGAACAAAGTTTTTGTTGCTCGTAAAGGGGTGTTCTTGGAGGAGAAGTTTCTAAACTCAGAGACTCCAAGAAAATAAATAGAGCTTCAAGAAATTGAAGAGGAGGAGATTACACCACCACCGATAATTGAACCTGTGGTTCAACAGAGAATTGTTGAATCCCAACCCGAGTCTGTGGTTGAGGAAGAAGTGCAAACACAAGACCTTCGCAGGTCTAGTAGGCCTCGTAATAAGCCAGATAGGTATCTGGGATTCCTAGTTGCTCAAGACGAAGGGGATCTTTTAGAACCCACTACCTACCAAGATGCTGCCTCAGGTTTAGAATCTGAGAAATGGCTAGAAGCCATGAAGGCAGAGATGCAATCCATGTATGACAACCAAGTCTGGGAGTTAGTAGATTTGTCTCAACACAGTAAAGCTGTTGGGTGCAAATGGGTCTTCAAGAAGAAGACAGACATGGATGGAAAGGTGCATACCTTTAAAGCAAGGCTAGTGGCAAAAGGTTTCACGCAAACTCATGGCGTTGACTATGATGAAACTTTTTCCCCAGTAGCAATGCTTAAGACTATTAGGATCCTTATGGCCATATCAGCATATTTTGATTATGAGATATGGCAGATGGATGTCAAAACCGCTTTCCTTAACGGGAAACTGACAGAGGATGTATATATGATACAGCCGGATGGTTTTGCAGATCCAAAGAATCCTAATAAAGTATGAAAGTTGCTTAAATCCATTTATGGACTAAAGCAAGCATCTAGAAGTTGGAACTTACACTTTGATGAGCGTATCAAAGAGTTTAGTTTTACCAAAAGTGAGTTCGAGTCGTGTGTTTACACTAAATTCAGTGGGAGCGCGGTAACCTTTCTAGTCTTGTATGTAGATGACATACTATTAATAGGAAATAATTTACCAGTATTACAAGGAGTAAAATCCTAGTTAGGTAAATGTTTCCAGATGAAAGACTTGGGAGAAGCTGCTTATATACTAGGTATAAGGATCTATAGGAATAGATCTAAGCGGCTTATCGGACTTAGTCAAAGTACGTATATTGACAAAGTCGTGAAAAGATTCAAGATGGATGAATCCAAGAAAGGATTTATTCCTATGCAATCTAGCGCGATTTTGAGCAAGACTCAGTGTCCTGTGTCTAGTCAAGATCAGGACAAGATGAAATTGATACCATATGCCTCGGCAGTTGGTTCAATCATGTATGCCATGCTGTTTACTAGACCCGATGTTGCCTATTCTATCAGTGTCACGAGTAGATATCAGCAAAATCCTGGTGAAGCTCATTGGGTAGCCATCAAGAATATTCTCAAGTACCTGAGAAGGACGAAAAACATATTCCTAGTTTATGGAGGTTCGATGGATGAGCTCAGTGTGACTGGTTACACTGATGCTAGTTTCCAGACCGACAGGGATGACTTCAGGTCGCAGTCAGGATTTGTCTTTACCCTAATCGGAGGAGCCATATCTTGGAAGAGTCAGAAACAAGATACAATAGCAGATTCTACTACAGAGGCAGAGTGTATTGCGGCAAGTGATACGGCAAAGGAAGCTGTTTAGCTGAAGAATTTTATCTCGGATCTTAGAGTTGTTGCCAGTATCTCTAGACCGATCGATATATTCTGTGACAACCCAGGGGCTGTGGCGCAAGCTAAAGAGCCTAGAGATCATCAGCGGACTAGGCACGTACTCAGGAAATATCATCTCATCCGAGAGATCATTGGAAGAGACGATATTAGGTTGCAAAAGATACCGACGGACGACAACGTTGCTGACCCGTTGACGAAGCCGCTAGCTAGGGCTAAGCATGAGAGGCATGCAAGTTCTATAAGAATGCAGTACTTAAAACATAGCAGCTAGTTTGTGTTTTTGATTATTACTATAGATGTAACTTGAAACTCTTTTATTATGTAATTACATTTCATGGGATTGAAATAGGAGGTTTTTGCATAATTATTTCTAGTTATCTATTTTTAGCATGTTTAACCTATCCATGACAAGTCAAGTGATGAATTGTCTAAATACCCGTAGCTACTTAATGTAGTGGGAGCTACATTAGGGAGGTAACGCTATTATGGATATTTGATGATTTATTCGAGAATGAATAAAAGCACGAGATTCTGACCAAATATTCATAGATATTTATCAGGGGATAGATATTGGGGTGATCCGCATCGAGTTACTTCATGGAGCATTAACATAAGTAAACTTGATAGGTTGTCCTTAGACCTGAGATATTTGGTTTGGGGCATGGTAACTTCTGTACTTTAGCGCGTTCTAACGTCACCCGTAACAGGGTGATCATAAGGGCCATGTCTAGGTGCAGCGGAAGCCATGTGCTCGAATTGCAAATAGTCAAGATGGAATTTGCACCTCCTTTTTAGGAGAGATATTTTCTGAGCTCCTCGACAATTAAGACTACTGAAAATGCGTGGCCGCGCTCGGTTAGAATGATAGTTTTTCATTCGGCAAACCGTAACTGCAGAGTGTCGAAATCAGAGTCGAGAAAATCTGAGTATTTAATAAGATCCCTGCTCCATGTCAAATACTCACATTACGGAATATCGCGATGCAAATGGAAAAACCTAGATAATCCAAGGCGTGGATTATGTCTCTAGATATAAGAGATCTCATAGTCTGGTTAACCTAAGCGTCTTGCTAGGGACCTCCTTAGGCTAACGATGTACAAGGAGTGTTACTTATCTTGCACAAGTGGGAGTCTGTTAGATTATGTGCAGAGATAGATAACATGTATCATCGTATCCAATACTATGTGACACTAAAGAATTACACTACTACACACCCAATTAGAACCTTTTGGATTTTACCTGTTTGTGTATCACAATAATTAATAGTTTAATTAATTATTGAGAAAGAGAAAAATAATAATAGTTATTTATTATTTAAAGAAGAGAAGTTAATATTTAGTTTAAATATTAACGGGACCAGTTAATTAATAGTTATTAATTAATTAGAAAGGTCAAGGGGTATTTTCTGTAATTGATTAATAGTTTAATTAAAGTTGGGCTTTAATTAAACGGGCTTGGGCCTAATAAGGGTTTATTATATATAAACCTTATTTAGCCTTAATCAATTCATAAGTTAATCACAATAGAAAAGAGGATAACCCTAAAAAGCTCTCCCCTCTCTCTTCTCTTCTCGGTGGCGGCGCAAGGCAAAACCGAACCACCAAGGGTGGTGGTCGGCGGCGACGATACACACACACACGGGTCACGGTTTTGATCCGAGGTTTAATCCTTAGGCGGTCTAGCAGCCAGTTCAAGGTGGTGCAGTAGCAGTGGATAACCTGCAGCTGTCTAGAGGTGGAAAGAAAAGTTTTTGTTTTTGCTCAAGGTATGACTTTTAATCCTCTTCTTCTTCTTCTAAGTTTCTGTACGAGTTAGATGAGATCACTGGAGGGGGTTTTATTCCGCTGTGCATGTTCTGATATGTTTTTATACCCTACAAAAACCCTTCATAAACTATGGTTAGATTAAAGTTTCCATTGTTACAAAAATTGTTGGGCCCAAAGCCCCAACACTATATTTTATTATTGTTGCATTAAAACTTTATTTTGTGCATATAAAACTTGTGTCCTCACCAACTCTCGAAGTTGACCTTTTTTTTGTTCATGCCTTTCAGGTAACCTTCGATAGGTCTTAGAGCACATAAGAGCATGTCATGTGTGGACATCATGAAACAAATTTCCAATCAATTGTTTTTATTTTCATATCAAAGACAATATTTAATTTCTGTATTGTATTTGGATGATTGTAACTTGATCTTAATTTAAACTATCTGTTATGGTTGGAAATTTTCTATTACCTTGTGCTATGAGACCTTTTGCTGTAACACCTCGTGTTTCCGCTTTAGCGGGGTGTGACAGAATTGGTATAAGAGCCGAAGGTTATAGAAAATGTAGTTTTCCTTATGGGGGGAATACTCAAACTATAACCGAAGGTTTTCAAAAGATAAAATTTTCCTAAAGCGATTTACTAATGTAACTAAGTTGAGTTTTCCATTATCTTACTTTAATTGAACAAAGCTTGATCACCTATGTTTAATTCAAGTAAGTATGATGAAATATTCAGGTTAGTTGTAATAGGACTATGCTTGAACAAAATCTTCTTTCATTTTAAAGTAAGCATGATTGTGTATGTATACTACGCATAACCTTCATTAGACACTCACAATAGTACACTAGTAACTAAGTAGATAATTATCGCAGATCAGTATGTCGACCGAGTACACCCCTGGACCGGAGTATGACAGCGAGTCGGAACCCACCGAATACACTCAGAGTACAACAAGGGATGGTAAGAACCATTCATCATCTGATGAGGAACTAGAGATGTCTAGCGGATGAAGTTCACCAAATCCCTGTGTACTACCACCTGGCTTTTTAGAGCCCAAAATTAAGCCACCAGTCCCACGCACCAGACTTACTGCTCGGAAGACAACCGGATTATCCCCGCGCATTGCACCTCCACAGACAGTATTGGCTACTGGTGACTCATCCACCGTCAGAAGAGTAGCGGAGGGCACCCCGGTGTTACCGGGCATACTTGCCATAACACCCGGAATGATAGAAGCACAAGCCCGACATCTGAGGCGGCTTACCTCCCAATTCGATTATCTTGATGGATGGCTAGATTGCCAGCGCCACTCAATTGATGCTCTTTCAGAAATGGCGGAGGCTCAGTACCAGCACACATCAAGGGTGGAGGCTAATGCACAGGAGGGCATACGGAGGATCCATGAGCGTGTGAAGGCCATAGCAGTGCTGACATTGGTGGTCGGAGTCATGATAGGAGTAATGTTAGGAAGGAACCTCTGAGATGACCATTTCCTGATCTCTAAATATGCTACTATTAACCTAGGAACTACTAATTAGGACTTATATAAAATATTGCTATGTACGATTGGGAAATTTTGATTATAGTATGTAAACCCAATCAAAACAATTTATGTATTACCATATTTTGGGAATTTTGTAATCGATATATGTACCCAAATTTATCAATGGTAATTATAATATTTTAAGAGATTTCATGTCCTGATAGCGTTATCTAGTGCTTGAAAAATGTTGCATGATCATACTTAGCCTCATTAAGAATTAAACTTGACAAGGATCATCTTATCTTCGCATCTTAGAACCATGCCTCCAAGAAGAGAAAACGACATAAACCAAATGGTGATGGATCGAGTGATAGTTACACTGCCCAACATCGTTAGCCAAGTGGCAGCAGGCTTACAAGCTGGACAAAATGCGAATGCGGCAAACAGAGACTGCAACTACAAAACCTTTAGGGGCTGCAACCCTAAGGATTTTTATGGCACTGAGGGAGCCGTAGGATTGCTAAACTAGATTGAGAGTGTAGAATTGGTTCTTAGTATCAGCAAGTGCTCGGAAGCCAATAAGGTGGAATTCTCTGCTTGCTTGCTACAAGGTCGAGCCTTGTCATGGTGGAACATCCAAGTGCAGACCCGAGGAAGGGAAGTCACTCATCAACTCACTTGGGCAGAATTTGTAAAATTGTTGAGAGAAGAGTTCTGCTCCAAGAGCGAGACACGGAAGCTGGAAGCTGGAAGCTGAGTTGTGGAACCATGAAATGGTGGGAAGTAACATCAGCACTTACACTACCCGCTTTCATGAACTGTCTAAGTTAGTCCCACACTTGGTAACCCCTGAAGAAAACCGCAAAGATAGGTATATATAGGGTCTAGCTCCTGAGATACGAGCGAATGTCACCTCGGCAAGCCCTACCACACTCTCGAACGCAGTGAATTTGGTAACCAGTCTCACCAACAATGCCATACGATCTGGAATGTTTGCCAGTGACAAGAATAAAGGAAATAGGAAGATGGAGGAACCTTCGAGAAAGCAATCGGATGAGAGGTTTGGAAGGAACCAGAAGGTTAGCAGGAACTATGGAGTTCAGGCACAGACGACAGAAGGAAGAAGGACCTATCCTAGGTGTAACAAGTGTGGTAAGCTTCATGAGGGGAAGTGCATCATCTGTCTTAAGTTCAAAAGAAGAGGCCATTATGCCAATGATTGTAAGGCACGACCATGCAACAAATGTGGGAGTTTGGAGCATCATCCACGTGTATGCCCCCGTCCCAATCAGGGACAGGATGCTAATCAGAACCGCCAAGTGAACTAGCAGGGTCAAGGAGGCCAAGCTCGAGGACGAGTGTTTGAGATCGGAATGGATGAAGCTAGACAGAATGCGGACGTTGTTGCAGGTACTTTCCTTCTAAATGATAATTATGCATCAGTGTTATTTGATTTGGGAGCAGATAGGAGTTTTGTGTCATTGGAATTTAGGACAACGCTTAACTTGAAAACCGAAAAGATGAAAGAAGCATATACCATAGACTTTGCTAATGGTCAGGAAGCTAGGGTTAAGGATATAATTCTTGGTTGTACTTTGAACTTAGTTGGTAAGATATTTAGTATAGACTTAATCCCAATTAAGTTAGGAAGATTCGATGTAATTATCGGCATGGATTGGCTTTCTAAATATCGAGCGGAGATATGTTGCTTCGAGAGAATCATACGCATCCCTATGCCTAGAGGCGAAAAACTCGTCATATACAGACAGAAGTCGGGAAGAAATTTGAGAATAGTATCCTGCATGAAGATGCAAAAATACTTGAGAAAGGGAAATGAGGCATTCTTAGCTCACGTCACTAATAAGGATACAAAAGAGCAGCGCATCCAGGAAATCCCCGTAGTTCGAGATTACCCTGAGGTTTTCCCCGAGGAATTACCAGGGTTACCTCCGAACCGTCAAGTCGAATTTCATATCGACTTAGTTCCTGGATTGATGATTTGTTTGAGTTATGGGAGCATTAGTCCAAACCAGTTTAAAGAGCCACATATTTTTCAAAGATCGACCTTCGGTCGGGATATCATCAGTTGCGAGTATGTGAGGCGTATATTCCTAAAACAGCATTTAGGACCCGTTACGGACACTATGAGTTCTTAGTTATGCCTTTTGGATTGACAAATGCCCCAGCTATCTTCATGGACTTGATGAATAGGGTCTGTAGACTATATTTGGATAAATTTGTTATCGTATTCATCAACGACATACTCATTTATTCACAAAGCAAGGAAGACCACGAACGGCATTTGAAGTTGGTGTTAACACTACTTAAGGACCAAAAGTTGTATGCAAAATTCACTAAATGCGAATTCTGGATTCGCGAAGTACACTTTCTTGGTCATGTGGTTAACAAGAATGGGATTCAAGTAGATCCGGCAAAAATCAAGGCAATTAAGCAATGGGAAGCGCCAAAAACACCAACCGAAGTTCTCCAATTTCTTGGGTTGGCAGGTTACTACAGGCGATTCATAGCAAACTTTTCGAAGATTGCACAGCCGCTAACCACACTAACCCAGAAAGATAAGAAATTTATCTGGGGAGAGAAACAGGAAGAAGAATTTCAAACTCTCAAGCACAAGTTGTGTAATACACCTGTCTTAACTCTACCTGAAGGAACAGATAACTTCGTGGTTTACTGCGACGCTTCACATCAAGGACTGGGGTGTGTATTGATGCAAAAAGATAGGGTCATCGCATATGCATCAAGACAACTAAAAGTTCACGAGAAGAACTACACTACTCATGACTTGGAACTTGGAGCAATGGTGTTTGCTTTTAAGATTTGGAGACACTACTTGTATGGCACTAAGTATACCATCTACACTGACCACAAAAGTCTTCAACACATTCTAGATCAGAAAATGCTCAATATGAGGCAAAGGAGATGGGTAGAGCTACTCAATGATTATGATTGCGAAATCAAATACCACCCTGGCAAAGCAAATGTGGTAGCAGATGCGTTAAGCAAGAGGAAAGAGTGAAGCCCTCAGAGGGCTAGAGTTATGGGAGCATTAGTCCAAACCAGTTTAAAGAGTCGGATTACGGAGAGTCAGGAAAAGGCGTTACAAGAAGAGAATCTAAAGGATGAAGCCTTATACCACTTAGAATCCAGATTCGTAACTAAGACTGATGGAGTGCGCTATTTCGAGAACAGAGTATGGATCCCGAAATACAACAACACAAGGCTGACTATTCTAGATGAAGCACATCAGTCAAAATACTCCATACACCCCGGAGCTGACAAGATGTACAAGGATCTTAAGGAGTACTATTGGTGGCCGGGTATGAAAAATGACATTGCCTTGTACGTAGGAAGGTGTTTAACATGTGCAAGGGTAAAGGCAGAACACCAGAAACCGTCTGGGTTACTGCAACAACCCGAAATCCCTCAATGGAAATGAGAACAAATCACAATGGACTTTATCACCAAACTGCTAAGGACGACAAGAGCTCGCGATGCCATATGGGTCATAGTAGATAGACTCACTAAGTCTGCACATTTTCTCCCAATAAGGGAAGATTACAAGATGGAAAAGCTTGCCCAAATATATGTCAATGAGATTGTGGCACGTCATGGTGTGCCTATTTCAATCATTTCAGATAGGGACAGTCGGTTCACATCACGATTCTGGCAATCATTGCAAAAAGCATTAGGAACTCGAATCGACCTAAGTACAGCTTACCACCCACAAACCGACGGGCAAACAGATTGAACCATACAAACTTTAGAGGACATGCTACGGGCTTGTGTGATAGACTTCGGAGGAATTTGGGATACTCACCTACCCTTGGTGGAGTTCTCATACAATAACAGCTATCACACCAGCATACAGTGCACCCCGTATGAATCATTGTATGGGCATAAGTGCCTATATCCTTTGAGCTGGGTAGAAGTTGGTGATCGACAACTAATCAAACCCGATATTATTCAGGAAACCACCGATAAGATCTCTATCATCAAAGAAAAAATCAAAACGGAAAGAGATCGTCAGAAGAGTTATGCGGATAATAGGAGAAAGCCCTTAGAATTTCAAGTTGGGGACAAAGTGCTTTTGAAAGTATCCCCATGGAAAGGCATTATTCGTTTTGGGAAGAAAGGAAAATTGAGTCCTCGATATATTGGACCCTTTGAAATTACTGAGAAGGTTGGTCCTGTAGCATATAAACTCAATCTACCATCGGAGTTGAGCGCTATTCATAATACCTTCCACGTATCAAACCTCAAGAAATGCCTGTCCGACAACTCATCGGTTGTACCATTAGAAGAAATTCAAGTAACCAGGCAATTGCGCTTCACGGAGGAACCAATCGAGATCTTAGACCGAAAAGTCAAACAACTCAGACGAAGCAAGATTCCATTTTAAAGGTCCGGTGGAATTCGAGACACGGACCCGAATATACTTGGGAACGTGAGGATTACATGAGAGATAAGTATCCCTACCTCTTTATTGACGGCAGCGCCAAGTAAATTTCGGGACGAAATTTCTTTAACTAGGGGAGACTGTGACAACTGGCACCAAATCATAAAAAGGTTTGTCCTATATACTTTAAATTTGAACTCGATAAGATTACGATAAATTAGAATTATCCTTCGTAGCTTAAGTAAATAAATAAAAGTCCTGTTCTTGCAAAAATTCCGGTGTCTCACCTAGAAGTCCTATTATGTGTATGAATGTCCATTATAATTACGTAAAATTTAATAAGTAGCAAGTATATTTTTATGTACATTATAAAAAAAATTAATGTAATAATAATAATAATAAAAAAAATAATAATAATATTAATAATAATAATATTAAAATATTAGAAGTCAACACTCATCATTTTACCCAAACCCACACACAACCACCACCATCATCACCTCACAACCCTCACCCCCCCCCCCCCTCCTTTCTCGGCCGTACACCCCCCCCCCCCCCCCCCCCCCCCCCCCCCGTCTTCCCCTTCTTTTCTTCTATAAATACCACACAAATCCCTTCATTTCTTCATCCATTTCTCACTTGCTAAATCTCTCTCTCTCTCTCTCTCTCAAAAATTTCATCTTCAAGAATAATCAAGAAGATAAAAAAGGAGCCACTTATTTTCTTAAAAAAAGAGAGCTATCTTGAAGGTAAAAATCATCAACCCTTAGTACTAGTTCTTGTACATTTGTTATCCCTTGCAAAATCCACCACCTTCACCATTTTTTCTCTTATCATCTTCTTGAATACAAGTATAAAAAAATTCAAGAAGATCAACATATAAACACATGCATGTAACTATCCTATTGAAGGACTTTATCCTACCATTTGATGTATAGATTTAATCCTACCAAACGTTGTAAGGCAAGAAGCATGCATGTGGTTCTTATAAACATGCATGTAACTATCCTATTAAAGGATTTTATCCTACCATTTGATGTATGGATTTAATCCTACCAAATGTTGTAAGGCAAGAAACATGCATGAGATTATCTTTACTCTTCTTAATGAAAAAGATTGGTGAAAATGATGGGTAATAACCAAGGATTGCAAATGTACAAAGACTTACAATATATAATCATGCATGCAAGTATCTACCTATTATATGTATAAAAGATACTTAATAATTTCAAAACCATGTATATGGATATATATATATATATATATATATATATATATATTTACGATTTTTTTTATGTATGTGTGTGAGTGTGATTCTAACAACTATAAAATATACTATTATGTTAAAACTAAAGATATACTAATATTATATATATTTATGCATTCTTATAAAAGAAAATAACTTTATAATGCATTCATTCAACATCAAAGTTAGTCATAAATAAATATAATAAGGATGTGTGTCTATATTTTTAAAACAATTATATATATATATATATATATATATATATATATATATATATATATATATATATAGCATGTTGCTTGAACACTTATTTATAGTTTAAGACAAGTTCTACAAAAAAGAGGTATATATATATATATATGTGTGTGTGTGGTTGCTTGTTTAAAATCAACTATATATATATATATATATATATATATATATATATATATATATATATATATATAGGGTGAGGATCAAGTAAAAGGTAAATTAACGTAAAAATGGTAAGAGACAATAAAAAATCATTTTTATTGATTAAAACTAGTTGTTCATCGATTTCTTTTTGATGAATCCAACATATTCATCACTTTTTACACAGCAAAAGAGATTTTCAAATACAGATTTTGAAACCAAATTTTTGGAATAATTTGGTGATGAACAAAATGCTTTCATCTAAAAAGTGATGTATATGTTGGATTCATAAAAAAGAAATCGATGAAGAACTAGTTTTAATCAATAAAGATGATGAACTAACAATTATCAGTTGATGTATATACTGAAAAACCATCACTAATCATCCCTCTTACACTTTTTACTTTAATTTACCTTTTATTTGATCTCATCCCTATATATATATATATATATATATATATATATATATATATTTACGATTTTTTATGTATGTGTGTGAGTGTGATTCTAACAACTATAAAATATACTATTATGTAAAAACTAAAGATATACTAATATTATATATATTTATGCATTCTTATAAAAGAAAATAACTTTATAATGCATTCATGCAACATCAAAGTTAGTCATAAATAAATATAATAAGGATGTGTGTCTATATTTTTAAAACAATTATATATATATATATATATATATATATATATATATATATATATATATATATATATATATATATATATAGCATGTTGCTTGAACACTTATTTATACTTTAAGACAAGTTCTACAAAAAAGAGGTATATATATAGCAGGTCCCGAAAAAAATTTCTGGAAAAAAATTTCGACGAAATGACAAAAATGATAAAAATGACGAAATTCATCATTTTCGTCACCTGCTGTTATATCATGTAATAGCAGGTCCCGAAAATGATAAATTTTGTCATTTTTATCATTTTCGTCACCTGCTGTTACATGATATATAAGAGGACACGAAAATGATTAAAATAACAAAATTTTTATCATTTTCGTGCCACTTGTATAAATCTAATAGCAGGTGACGAAAATGATAAAAAAATTGTTATTTTTATCATTTTCGTATCCCCTTATATACCACTAAAACAGTAGGTCCGAAAATGATAAAAATGACAAAATTTTTATCATTTTCGGACCTGCTGTTTAAGTGGTATATAAGGGGATATGAAAATGATAAAATTGACAAAATTTTTATCATTTTCGGACCTGCTGTTTAAGTGATATATAAGGGGATATGAAAATGATAAAAATGACAAAATTTTTATCATTTTCGGACCTGCTTTTTAAGTGGTATATAAAGAGATATGAAAATGACGAAATTTTTATCATTTTCGTCACATGCTCTTATATGTTATGCAAGGGGGCACGAAAATGATAATATTTCATAATTTTCGTATTCCCTTATATACCACTTAAACAGCAGATCCGAAAATGATAAAAATGACGAAATTTTTATCATTTTCGTCACCTGCTCTTATATGTATACAAGGGGGTACGAAAATGATAAAAATTTCGTCATTTTCATCATTTTCGTATCCCCTTATATACACTTAAACAGCAGGTCCGAAAATGATAAAAATTATGATAAAAATGACGAAATTTTTATCATTTTCGTCACCTGCTCTTATATATATACAAGAGGGCACGAAAATGATAAATTTTTTTATCATTTACGTCATTTTTGTAATTTTTTTTTCAGAAATATAGGAAGAGTGGTCTCGTTTGAAAGAGGATTAAAAAAATGAGAAGATTGGTATAATTTTTTTGCTCAAATTCAAAAAATTGAAATAGTTATGGTCATTTAAAGATTTGAGAGGTAAAAAAAACATTAAAAAATGTAGGTTTTGAGGGCTGGAAGGTGAACGTGAGTTTTAAGCCCTTGGATTTCATTTTCCCATTTTGGCCTTTTAGATGAGTGGCTGAGATTGAGACTTTGGGGTTTTTGTTTAAGAGGGGGTTTTTATTGAACCTCACCCTATATATATATATATATATAGACAAAAGTTCATGCGAGAACCGTTGTTAGCGCGAGAACCAATCTAAGCCGTCCAATTCCCCCTCCTTTAATGTCATTGCCCACCCATGAATTCCTCACATGCACCCTGCCACACCCTATTCCTCCACGCTCTCCATCCATGATACTTCTCATATCCAAGGAACGGTTGAGAATGGTTCTCGCGGTTCTCGCACTAACAACGGTTCTCGCATGAACCATCCCCTATATATATATATATATATATATATATATATATATATATATATATATATATATATATATATATATATATATAGAGGCAGGATCAAATGAGAACACCTTTTATTTGTAGAACGGTGAGAACAATTTATAGCCCTTAGATTATCTTAATTTAATGGTTGATATTAAATTGGTGTAATTAAGGAATGTTGAATTTTAATTATTTGGTTTAATTAAGTAAGGAATATAAACTCAACATATCTTAATTAAACCAAATGATTGGCCTAAAAGTGTTCTCACCGTTCTCCAAATAAAACGTGTTCTCACAGGATCCCTCCTCTCTCTCTCTCTCTCTCTCTCTCCCTCTCTCTCTCTCTCTCTATATATATATATATATATATATAACTAGAACATGTAAAGTGGCTAATCATGACATTAGACCACCAAGACCTTTTATAAAACTGAACAAGCAATCTTAAAACCTCAGTGATAAGTCTAGCCTTAATGGAATTCAACACCCAAGCTAATTAATCTGGTTGTTACAGCGTCGGATACGGCCGTGCCTGACCCGTCACGCCTGTACCGGCCCAAGCAGGCACACTCAAGTTACGCCGGAAAGAAACGTCTATGATAAGTCTAGCATTTAGATTGAACTTTTATATGTATGTTTATGTGCACTATTAGTCAACTTTGTGATCGGCCCCCGTAAAGAAATAATTATCATCATCTTTTTCTCAACTTTTTTTGCAAGGCTTTAGACAATTGAAGATATAGTCACACCAATTGATTGACTTCACATTCAATTCCTTCGAATTGTTTAAAGCAAAGATGTTACTTGGAATTTTGTGAGAAACTTTCTAGTTTTATTTGTGAACACCATATGAGCCAATATGAGCCAAAGTCTGCTGATTGGAAAGTGTTCACATTCAATTCCTTTGTAAAGCATTTAAATCTTTTTGTTTAAACTCTTAAATTTTAAGTGTTTTGAAATTACTAAATTACCCCTCACATATTTAATGGAAACTACTAAATAAAGTAAGTATTAAATAGAGTTAAAAGTATTCTTATATTTCATTTATTAACTAAACCTTCAATATTAAGAAAAATTAACTCAATACAAATTAACTTATTATTAAAAAGTAATTTCATAGCCAAGCTTTTCATTTTAAATATTTTATCATATACTAAACATTTTATCTATACTACATTATAGAGTATTTAGACCTTTTTACTTAAACTCTTAAATTTTTAAGTGTCTTAAAATTACTAAATTACCCCTCATATAAACTAAATGGAAACTACTAAATGAAGTAAGTATTAATTAAATAGAGTTAAAATTATTCTTATATTCTATTTATTAACTAAGCCTTTCAAATTTAAGAAAAATCAACTCAATACAAATTAACTAATTATTAAAATATAATTTCTTAGCCAAACCTTTCATTTTAGATATTCTATCATATATTAAACATTTTAACTTAATTAACAGAAATTATATAAAAGTAGAACTCATAAACTTGAATAACTTATATCCGAAATTTATAAACATTTAAAAATAGTCATATATTAAAATAAAATAAAATAATTATCCACTATTTTTACTCTATTTATCAACATTTATTCCATGTATTTTCAATTTTCATACAATTTACCTTATTTTTTAAGTACGTACGGACCCTTTTTATTATTTTATTATTTTATTATTTTCAAAATTACTAAAAGAGTTTACGGAGAGCGGAATAATAAAGAAAATGAAACAAAGATAAAGAAAATAGACATGTAATATTATTACCAAAAGAAAAATATTCGTTATCATCTTATTTCGTGAATACCTTACCTCTACGTCTTAAAAACGTACATGTTATCGAGTTGAAATTATTTTTTACCGCCACATTGTGCGGGTAACATGCTAGTATATATATATATATATATATATATATATATATATATATATATATATATATATATATATATATATATATATATATATATAGAACCATCTCTTAAATATAGAACTTAAAGAACTATTATGAGCCTTTAGATTAACTTGAATATTAATTGGTGGAAAAATTGTAATTATCATATATTAATTAAGAATAAAAAAGATAAACATGAAAAATCCCCCTTCATCCTCCACGCATGCTACAACCATTCTTTCCCCTATTTAAACTTCAAAAAAAAAAAAATTTACCTCTCAAAATTTTAATGTCATCACTAATTATGTTTTGTGAATATAAGCAAAAAAATTATATCAATCTTTTTGTTTTTTAATCATCTTTCAATCATGACCCTTCTTTCTATATTTCTCTAATTCTTTTTTGAAAATGCAAATTTTGGAAATGCAACCTAGATTTGAAAAATGCAGATGAAAATGCAGATATTGAAATTACAAATATATATAGATAAAAATGCAGATTTGAAATTAAAAATGTGCAGATTTTGAAAATGCAGATTTATGTACAGATGAAAATGCAGATTTGAAATTACAAATATGCAGATTTGAAATCACAATTATGTACAGTTGCAAATATAGATTTGAAAATGAAGATAACCATACTTTGCATTTTCGCTGTATGTTCATATTTAGCATGTTCATATAAGCAAACTTTTTTGTATTTTCAAGAAATCTGCATTTTCAAAAAGAAGTTTCATAAATCTATCAAGCCTAGTCGTGTTTAAAAAAGGACAAAAAGCTTAATCTAATGATATAGTTTTTTTGCTAAAATTCTTAAAAACGAATAAATTATGATCATTTAAAGTTGAGTGAGTTTTTTCTATATAAAAAAAATACTTCCAGGGAGGGTGCGCGTGAGGTTTTTTTTCTTTATTATTTTTCAGTTTTACCCTTAATTATAATGTCACTTGTTATCCATCAAGGTGTTTTTTTAGGTTATATGTTTAAGAGAGGTTCTATATATAACATAACCCTATATATGAGGGGGTTAAAAAGTGAACTATTTTTTGTAAGAGAACTGTGGAAGTAATCTTAGCCATTGGTTAAAAATTTTCAATAGCTAAGACTTTTTGACGACTTATTAATGCTTCATTAATGACTCTTAATGTATCATTAATGACACACTAATGAGGGTTATTTCGGGAAAATCATGGCTTGCAAATTAATGACGGCTCACCAAGATGCAATTCATGGTTGGGTAAATATTTAAATTACTAAAATACTCTTCTTAATGAGTCATTAATGACGTTAAAAACAATTCTCGCAGTTCTCGTACAAAACTCAGTTCTCGTTTAAACTTTTACCTATATATATTGAATTTAAATATATGTATAAAACATGTTAATTAATAAAATTGTTATAAAAATTTAAACCGTCGGTAGACCGCTATTAAATTTAAATTATAACAAAGAGATAAAGAATTATATTTAAAGTGTTTTTTTTCAACTTTGACCTTAAATATTTTGTTTGTGTTTATAATATTTGCTGAAAATTATACCAAAACAAAAATACACTTAAAATATATCAATTCATATCTTTTGCATCTAGTAGTATATAACATAAATAATATCAATTCATATCTTTTACGAAAAATAAGTATTGTACAATGCCATCAGTAAATTGTCTCTAAATTTGTGTAAAATTATTTTGATAAAACCGTATCAGTAATTTGTCGGAAAAAATAGATTTTTAATAAAATATAATAATAGATATCGTCGGTATCAACAACAGCAATAACAATACCCAATCCAGTTATGGCGGGATACGAGAGAGGTAAAATATAGACAATCATTCTTCTACCATAAGTAGAGAGTTTGCTTACTGGGACAAACCAGACAAAGAAATAAAACAAAAGTCATAAAAAAGAGAAAACAAATAAATAAATAGATAAATAAATACAAACAAATAATAATATAAAATCAAATACATAGATAAATAAACAACTAAACAAATATAATTTAAAAAGAATAACATAAAAAATAATATAAAGTGAAGGTACCAATTAAAATATGATAAAGTAAATGAAGAATAAATAAAATAAAATAAAATAAAAGATAAAAGCAAAATGTAATAACAAAATATACAGAATATATAGAATTTTATAATATTATTAAAAGAAAAGAATGATGACATCATCATTCTTATTTAAAAAAAGGATGATGACATCATCATCCTTTATTATAGCACACTTTTATAAATTTGGGTTAAAGTCACTGAACACAAAGAGGCTTTCCCCAATGTTCTGATATGGCACATTAACTTTTTTTTACACATATGACCATTTAACTTGTAAAAAACCTGTTATTATAGCCATTTTGGTGATTTTGACCTGCAATAGCAGATCACCTTCTTTCTCAATTTCCTTCACTTCGAATACAAACTTTGAAGCCAAAATTCTCCTTGTACACTTAACGAAAATCAATGATTCTTGACTCTATGGAAAGGTAATCGAGTTTTCTATCAAGTAGTACAAAAAATGAATAAAAACGAGTTTAAAATGTGTCAATTCATCGAAATACCGTAAGGGTGTCGAATTGGTATTTAGCGACTTTAATTAGCAATAACTTGGCCTACACTTGATGGTTTTTCATGAATTTGGTGTCCATTGAAAGGTAAAAAGATTATCTACGACAATCTATAAAAAGAATGACGTAAAACGATCAAGAATCGAGCAAAAAAACAATCTTTTTTCTGCCCTGTTTTCGGAAAAAAAACCCAAAAAACGAGACTTTGAGCTCAAAATTCTCTCTCAATACTTGACAAAAATTCATGAATTAGGTGTCATTTGAAAGGTATAATGATAAATTACAATATTCTACAAAAAAATCACAAAAAACGACCAAAAATCGACCCAAAAATTGCAAAAAACGGGCTGAAAACGACTTGGCAGGTTGCAGGTCGCGTTTTGGCCATATCGACACGGTTTTGGTAAGTTAAATGGCAATATGTGTAAAAAAAAATTTAATGTGCCATATCAGAACATTGGGAAAAGTCTGTTTGTCTTAAGCAACTTTAACCCTATAAATTACAACCTTATATTTTACAAATTTTATTAATAATCCTCTCATAATTACCCATTAATTATAACAAATATCACTTACAACCTTCTATTTCACAAATTTTCTTAATAACCACCTATAATTACCGATAATAACCTTCTATTTTCAATATATTTACTTTTCTTATATCAATGGTGATTAGTTAAAAATCGAAAATAATTTTAGATACTAAAGTTTTTTAAATTTTCAAACTTTTCATATTTTTATGTTATTAGTTTTGGTAAACATATAATATATAAAAGCAATATATGTTAATTATCCTACAAGATATGCGTAAATAGTAACATTAAGTTAGAAACTTTCTAATGCCACTATCTATTAGTTAAAAACATGTTTATTTTAAAAACAATTAAAAACGTTTAAATTCATCACAACATGAATTGAAATATTAGCAGACCATTAATTCATATCTTAATTACTTTTCAAATATAGATGTTTATTAACGTGAGGATCGTAACTATTGTAGGCATTTATATCTTAAATCTATAAACATTACTGCATTTCGACATCACACATGTTGCTATGATTCTTTTTCATTTTGATAATTATCAATTACGGAGAATTAACAATCTTCTTCATCATCTTCAAAGAGACCTTTATTGGAACAATATTCAACTCCTAAGAAGAAATCACGATTATAAGAAATTCTAGAGAAAACAATTATGTTCATAATACGTTTTATATTACATTATATGTTTTGCTATTGTATTTTTTATTTATATGTTAGTACTCTTAAAAACCTAAAAAAATTAAAACTGACTTTAATAATTCTTCGTGTTTATACACGGGGTGTTAAGCTAGTAATAAGAAATACAATTATAGTTGAAATTCTAAATATTTATTAAGAAATTATTAACTTCTAATGTAAATTAACGTATCGTGGGTATTTTTAGCATAAATTTAGTTTTTTTTTTAACAACAAAAATCACGCTAGAAAAATATTTCGTCATGACCATCATGTTAGACTCGTATTTTAGCCATCACGTATATCGTCATTATCTTCGTTAATTCAAAACCATCGGAAATGGTCAGAACCGCATTTTAGCGTCTTCACATAGCCCCACCCACGTTAGACAAAAGTACACATAATCTCATTCTCATCATCATTTCAAAGTTCCATCTCACAACTGTCCGCCCGCTACATATATGGCTTAAAAAATAAAGTCAAGTCCCTAAAGGTAAAGATAAAATAAAGATCTTGGAATTATGTTTGGTAATTAAATACAATAAAACCAGACCAAGATATATACGTACAATTACACATTAATCAACAATTAACGAAACAATATTTGTTCTTCAAATGCATGAAAACATCAATCAAACTTGCATAATCAAGTTTAAATAATAATTGGATAACCCGCTAAATATGAAGGTAATCGGCATTCACGGGCTTGAACACATGACTTGCATGTGTCTCAATGAAGTTCATATGTTTCATCGGCATATGCATGTACACAACCCAATCTTCCTTCTTGGTGGGACTTCCCAATGTCATCACAAAACAATCCCTCCTTTTAGATGGAACATGGCATGATCCGAATGCCGCCTTACCCCACCCGAAATCTATGTCTGACATGGCCTCGAACCTCTGTCCTGCTGATATCATCACCGACATGTCGCTGCTGACAAACGCCTTGGCAACTAGTGGTTGCGGTCGTGTTTCTTCCACCCAATCTATCAAGTCCAAGAAATGGTCTTTGGCGGTGACAATTTGCAAGAACTCATGAACAGCCGTAGCTACATTGCTTAATGACATCTCGTTCAACTCCTATACGAATCAAAAGACAAACTAATTAATTAGATCTAAATTAATGCATCTTTTTATGACTATATATAGTAAACTAATTATTGTTGTTTAAGTTTCTACGCTCCATATAGAGTTGCTTACCTGTGGTGTTTTTGAGCCATAGGGCATAGATAAAACATTGCCAAAGTGGGAAGCCATTAATTTTCCTTTCTCTTCATCATCTCCCTCACTCAACCTTCTCCTTCCATCGACTGCAATCGCCACATTACAAGCTTCGTCTTGCTTTCCTGACTTTTCCATGCTGAGTGCAACTTCCATCCACAAAAAGGAGGTGAATGCCTCTAACTTTGACCTCCTACTCCCGTTTTCACTTGCCAAGTATTGTAGGCTTTGGAGTTGCTCACCCTCAATGTAGAATATGCGGTTAGCCGTCAATTGATCATCTTGTTGTTCACAGTTTTGGTCATTATTAGGCTGGTTCAATTGAGGTTGAAATAGACCAAATATATCGTCGATTGATGACGAGTAAACGGGTGGGCAGCGTGGCTTGAGGTAAGACCTCCCAAAGGAGGGAAACATAGATGGGGTTTGGGATCGAGCTATTTCTGCCCATGATGACATAAACATGTTGGCCGAGTATCCATCCACTATCCGATGATCAAGCTTGCACCCTATCACCATGCCTCCGCATTTTAACTTCGTAACCTTCATTTTATTGTGAGAAATTATAAGAACGTCAATTCGTTCATAATAAAACCAAACTTTAAGATGGAATATGCGAACATCGATCGACAATATTAGGACACAAGTATTGATGTACTGAATTGATCCATAACATGCATGGACATACATGTCTTACATGACTTAATTATAAGTAGCAGTTTTAGTTACCTGGATGGCAAGCACCCCTCGTGGCTTTTCGGGCATTAGTTTACCCTCAATGCTTTCATCTGGATTGTTCAGATTGAGTTCCTTGAGCTCCACGTCAGCAACAGCTTCGATAAAGTCAACTCCTTGGTTGTTGCAGTGAATTTGATTCTCTCCGGCATCCGCATTCCACAAGATGTCACCGGAAAGTGGGGGGTACTGCGCAAGAGCTTGAGATAAGGAGTCTTTGAGGGTGTTAAGCATGGTGGGGAAACTGCCATGAGAAGGTTTCTTGTAGCAGAAGAAAGAGGCAACATTAAAAGGTGGCACAAGAAGGTCAAGGTTTGTAAATGATAACCAATGGTCATTCCATGGTTCTTCTGCATGCACCACAACTTTTTCAATCACCTCCACCGAAAAACAGTTGTCTATAATGCCCATGACAACAAAATAGAGAGAGATCGACAGAAAAAAGAGATGGAGAGAGATAGATAGATAGATAGAGAGAGAGAGAGAGAGAGAGAGAGAGAGAGAGAGAGAGAGAGAGAGAGAGGGGTGATGCACTAATACTGCATGTCTACCCTCATTATATAGGAGGAGTCGAGGATTAATTGTAGTCGCATCATGTCTCCGTTTACTTTATGTTTGGAATGTTGAGATCTTACTAAATAATTATTTCTGATATTAAATAATCATAGGTATGTAGTTGAATAGTTCTTACATATATAAGATTATATAGTGAACCGAGTATTATTGTTTTGGTTTGACATTTTGAAGCAAGTTGCTTTACAATATTGATGACAATCTGTACTTATTCGTGTAGTTGCTTCTTTTTTAAATAATATTTTGTTTGTCGTTGTTGTGGTATTAAAGGTACTATTATGCCTTTGTTGAATACAAGATTTCACATTTCACATCATTTGAACTTTTAATTTTGAGCAGTCCATTGTTTATATATATCAATCAGTTGTCTAATTAGTTAATGCACTCTACAAATTTTTAATCAACAGTCAAGAGTTTTAAATTTTTGGGTGCATTTCTGGTAAATTTAAGGAATTCAACAGCTAGGCTTATCACCTAACACATATAATTAATAAATATTCATCAAGCCCATCTCCCTTCAGGCTTCAGCAACATGTTAATTTGCAACAACCACAACTTCTCGATTTTTAGCCATGTCAAACTATTTCCGTTTATGAGCCATTATCGCCTCCTCCACAATGCAAGAATTGAAAGTACCACCGCATCTCTCTTTCTATCTATTTTAAGTTATCCGTATGGTAGGTGTTTTCTATCTATTTTCTTTTTCCGCTCCAACATGGCGTGGAAGTTAACTGCCGTGGAAATCTCCACACCCAATTTCATATGTGTGGTAAGGTACTAAGGTTTGTTGTGCCCATTTAAATTTAATGCATTGAGTATGTAATTTTTTTTTCCTTTTTGATTTTTAATTGGTTAGTATTTGCGGGTCCTACAATTTGGTATGATAAAAAGTAATCACTATGTAGCTGAGTGGTGGGTTAAGTGATAGGAGAAAAAAGCTGAGGTGGTGGTGTGATAGATGTGATAAGATTTGACCATACTGTTTACTCATGTTACAAAATCGTGGTATTTTTGCTTTTGTATTTTTATGTTTGTATTCATGATATTAGTATCATTAAGGTTTAAAATTCGAATGAGTAGATGTAGACTTTTAGTTCTAATCATGTTTTTGGATATCCTTAAGGACATGATTTTGATGAGTGTATTGCTGAAATGGGACTAACGGCAAAATGCTATAAAAAAAACTTATGATTAGAAGTTAATCTATTTAAAGGAGGAATGGCGTCTGTGTTAGATTATGTGCAGAGATAATTAATGGGCACATTGTATCCAATGTTATAAGAGACTAAAGGGTCATACTGCTACACACCCAATTCAGAACAGTTGGATTACACCATAAATCTGTGTGTAAATAATTAATCAGTTGGATTAATTATTAAAGAGATAAACGAATAATTAATCAGTAGTATTAATTATTGAGAGATATAAATAATTATCCAGCTTGGATTAATTATTAGAAAGGAAATAAATAATAAATAGTTATTTATTATTTAAGGAGAATTAAATATTAAGTCTTTAATATTTAACGGACTAAGTTAATTAATAGTTAATTAATTAACTAATAAAGTCCAGGGGGTCAATATGAGAAGAGATGAAAGTTTAATTAAAACCAGTTGAGATTTTAATTAAACGGGCTTAGGTCCAATATAATCCGTATAAATATATCCTTAAAGGCTTAAGGATTAAGATAAGTGACAAATGATTAAACCTAGCCACCAAAGTACTCTCTCTTTCTCTTTCGTCGCTCCCCTCTCTCGACCCTCTCTCTCTCGACCGATCTCTCTCTCTCGGTCTCTCTCACTTCGACGATCAAGAAGAAACACCAAGGGTGTTTATCGGTTTTGGTGATCGACGTAAGGACACACACACACACACTCAGAGTCTGCGATTTTGAGGCTTGGTAATCCAGGAGCGGTCTAGCAGCCAGTTCAATCGGAGGTGCAGTAGTGGTGGACTATCTTTAGCAATCCTAAGGTTTTGTTCAGGTATAATCTTGTAACCCTTTTATATGGATTGTTTGTAAGAAACTATGTTGATCAATGTAAGTTTTAAAGATCCTAACCCTTTTGGGGTTTAGAGGGTTGTGTTCAATCCAGTTCCGCTTTTAGGATTGAACTAGTGGAATCAAACCCAGGATTGACCAGTTTGAGTCATATGGTGGTTTGATCAGGTTCAAAACCCTTCAGTCTGGGCGGGAATTGGTCCTCCCGTTACCGTCCCCGTTTAAGAAACCGTTCTCGTCTCCACTAAGAAAACAGCGAGAATTTAAACGAGTATCCCTATTGGATAATCGGGAAAAAGCGTGGGGAAAGAGGTATCCTTGCATGTTAATATAAACATGTGATTAAACAGGTAATTTTCACCGCGGAGATACCCGTTAAAGTAATATTATGAATTTTCACCACAAGTATTATCACTGTTATATCTTTACCACGAGTTTTAGAAAACCATTATACTAAATTATAGGACATTATCTAATACAATCATATATGAACCAAAATTAAAATTTTAAAGAATGTAAATGCATCCAAACTATCAAAACCAAACAATTCAAATAAAGACAACGATTAAAATTAGGTTATGTGGAAGTGTATAAAGTTTGCATATTTTCTATCTAAAATTAATTTTATTTGTGTGTGTGTGTGTCTATATATATATATATATATATATATATATATATATATATATATATATATATATATATATATATATATATATATATATATATATATACACACTAGCATGATACCCGCGCAATGCGGCGGCAATGAATAGTTTCTACTTTATAACATGTCCGTTTCTAAGACATAAGACCATGATATTAATAAAATACGAAGACAACGAACCATTTTTATTTTGTAACATGTCCATTTTCACTATCTTTTTCCATTTCATTTATTTTTCCGCAATATAGTAAAATAATGGATAATTATTCTATTTGATTTCGATTATTTGAGCTAGGTATACATTGTTAAGATTTATGGGCTCTACTTTTACACGTTTTATAATAATAATTTAAAATTTTATTACATGATACTATATTTAAAATGGAAAGGTTGGTTATGAACTTATTTTTTTATTAATTAAGTTAATTTGTATTGACTGACCTTTTATTTATTTTTTTGATTTTTTAAATATCGAAGGTTTAGCTATTAAAATAGAATATAAAAATCTTATTAACTATATCTAATAGTTACTACATTCAGTTTATATGAGAGAGATAATCTAGTATTTTCAAAGTACTTAAATTTCAAGAGTTTAAGCAAAATGCTTAAATGCTTTATATATAGATATAGATAGGGTTCATTCGAGAACCGTTGTTAGTGCGAGAACCGCAAGACACAATCTAATCCGTTCTTTGGATAAGGGAAGGTCATGGATGGAGAGCGTGGAGTGATAGTATCTGGCAGGGTGCATGTAAGGAATTCATGAGTGAGTGGGCAATGACGTTAAATGACGGGAAATTGGACGGCTAATATTGGTTTTCGCGGTTCTCGCACTAATAATGGTTCTCAATTTAACTTCTTCCTATATATATATAATATTAAATTATAATCGGGTAATCGAGTTTCGAGTAATCACGGGGGTATCAAAATCATCCCCGTTCACACTAATCGGGGTATCCCCGTTCCCATCCCCACCCCACTAATGTCACTTTTAGGTTTTCTACTTCGGTTTCGGATTTTTTTTCATCCGTCTTTAAAAGGGTATAATTTGTCATTCAATTCTATTAAACTTAACTAACTTTGGTTAATTATATCAGAGTCTAGGATCATGTATACATAATATCAACAATAAAGATTTTAAACGTAATAAATAATATTTAGGGGCGAAAAGTTTAATTCATATGTAATAATTCAGAAGAATCAAATATGTAATTTACTTTTATATTTGTTATATTTTCATATAAGCTAATTTTTTAATATAAATAAAAGGGTCGACTTCGGAGGAAGGGAATACGCCTGAGAGCATGATACCCGAGTTTGTTGACCCTAGGGCTAAAGATTTTATGGTATATTTTATCGTCTTATTTTTAAAATTTAAATTCTTATATATCAAATGTTAAGTTATCATTTTATTCTGTTACAATATAATACAGGACAAGTATACAAGTGCTTTCCATGAGAAGTATGGTGATGATGCTGATATCAATGAAATTACTTATGTGAGTCTTTGGGAGAAATGTGGAGAGAGTAGAAAAGGGAGAGTGGTTGGTAGTGGTAGACGACAAGATCCCCACTTTTTGCTTACGGGTACACCAAGGTCACATGCTAGTGCGAGTAGTTCATGCTCTTCGGCAAATGTTGAGGAGATTTGTTTATTCACTTTTATTTTGATTGCATTTGAATTAGACCATTATGAGCAATAATGTGTTATAACGTATTAGTAACCTTGATGATGTGAGTTGCAATTAGTTGTAATAAGTGCTTGTATGTCATACGGGTGTGTTGCACGATTGAAATGAGTTTTAATAAGTAGTAATGGATCATACGAGTCTTATTCGGTTAATATGAGTTGTAGTAACCGGTCATACAAGTCATAATGGGACGTACAAATCATATATGGACATTAATGGGTAAATAGTATAAATGGCTCATACAAGTTTTAATGTGCAATATTGGGTATAAATTAAAGATAAGTGGTTGTAATGCAAGTCATATTGGATGTTATTTGTTTATATTAACATGAATGAGACATATTGGCGTGGATTAGTGATATTTTGGTAGTAATATGTTGTAATAGTTTATTGGATTGAAATGGTCATCAAAACATCTTATTAGGTGTTAGTTAATAAGATGTTGTAATGTGTCATATTACATGTAAATTAGTTGCCATAAGTATTAACGGGTCATACAAGTTTTGATTAGTAAAATGTGTATGTTATGGTATCTATTATTGGTTTAAAAATAAGTATGGGCTATACGGATGATATTACATCATATTGGGTGGAAATGAGTTGTAATGGATACTAATATAGTTGAATATTTGGTCTATCATATATTGTGTTATTTGTATTAGGTATTAATTTTCGTATATGTTTGTGTTTACTAATTGTAGATACAAATGTTGAAAGAGACGGTGGCAACATTGCAAGAGAATGAAAACCTTCTAAGAGAAAAATTGCAAGAGAATGAAACCATTTTAAGAAAAGAGATGGAAGAACAAAGGTTGGCAAGTCAACAACAAACAAAAGACTTGCAAGAACAAGTGACAACCTTGAACAAGATGATGCTTCAACATTTTCAATCTCGAGACTCTCCTTCGTCTTTCTAGTATGGCATTATGTGTAAATGTCACTTTAAAACAAAACTAAATGTTGGAACTTATTTTGGTGACGGTAAATGTAAGAACTTAATATCGTATTTTAGATATCGTGTTGAATTTCGTAGTGTATGTTAAGACGTTAAATGAAATTTTAGTATTGTAGTTTATAATTTTATCCAATTAAAATATTACAAATTACAGGTTTTACGACAATTATAAAAATGTAATTTAATAGAAAACTGCATATTTGTGAGGGATTTCCAAGAGTTTTGCAAGGGATTTGCGAGGAAAGAACCCTTGTAAATCCCTCTGAAATAACTTGTTCCCTCGGAATTCCCTCGCTATATCTACCTCGCAAATTCCTCGTAAATATTGCCCTCGTAATTTCCTCGCAAATAAATCCCATGCAACTCTCTCTAAACAACTCCCCTCGCAATAACCTCGCAAACGTAGTCCTCGCAAATCTCTCGCAACTATGATCCTTACAAATTCCTCGCAACTGAATCCCTCGCAATTCTCTCGCAAATTACATCCTCGCAACTCCCTCGCAAATATTTCTCTTACAAGTCCCTCGCAAATGTACACCCTTGCAATTCCCTCGGAATTTTCAGTACTCGAAAATTCCTCGCAAAGTTTCCTCGGAAATTCCTCGCAATCGATTTGCGACGAGGTTTTTTGCAAGGGCAGGTTTCCCTCGGAAATCTCTCGGAAATACCGGTTTTTCTAGGGATTTCCGAGGGAATCTGCCCTCGGAAAATCCAGTTTTTCTAGTAGTGATTTAAGATAACATATATTACACAACCTTAATTGTGATAAAAATATCAAATCTCAACCTTCTATTTTAATAAAGAGTAAAATCTAATTTTGACATTTCTTGATTAAAATCGGGATTTAATTTTGACTTTAATTTAAATCAAAGTTATTATAGAGTATTTCAAATATAACCTTCATAAATTTTGAAATATCATTTGTCTATTCTAATTTACAAATATCATATTCAACCAAATTTGTTAGTTTTATTATTTTAATATATTTTTCAGTTATTTTAAGTTTTTAATTATATCAATAAATACTTAACCTTATTACCCTTAATTGTAATAATAAACAACATCTTCTCCAAAAAAAATTGTAATAATAATAAACAACATCTTCTCCAAAAAGAACAATCACATTTTTTCGTATTACGATACCAAGTTTTTCCGTCACGTCTGTCCTCTCACTCGTATCAATGTTTCCTGTGTTGACTTGGATGTTGCGTCATTTGTCATCATTTTTTGAATTCTTATATCTTTATTGTTTTATAACTATCTAATATTTTTTGTTAATGTTTAATATTAATTGTTTTTAAAAATAATCCGTGTATTATACGAAAATTTAATAAAAAATAAATAACATTATTATTGTATAGTTTGACTTTTCGAAACTTAAAAATCTAAACAAATATTTATGTATATATTAGTAGCACCAATAAGATCGACGAGTGCTTAATTATCTCTTAATTTAAATAAAAAATTCAGATAAATAAAATGTACTGCATCATTTTAATTACTTTTTTAGAAAACTATTAAATCTAAATCACTCATCTTCTAAAAAATTTAAAATTAAGTTTGATTTTTTAAGGGTCAAAATTAAAAATCAGGTTTGATTTTAAATATTATTTCAACCGAATCTTATTAAGGGATAAGATATGAACAGTTTTATATCAAATTTTAAAAAAGAGTATAGATATATAAATCATATTCATATTTAGCTTTTTTATGTTAACTATTATCAATTTATTATTATATAAATTTTACTTTGTTATATATGTTATTGCTTCTCCTAACTTTTAATCGTTTCTTTTATATATTAACTAGACTAAATGTTCGTGTAATATATGAACGGGTGTTTAAAAGAAAATAAATATTAAATATTGATAAAAACTTATTAAATAATAATAAAATTCGGATTAAATAAAAATTAAAAAAATACAACTTACGGCATCAACACTCTAACCACCGGTGAAAACATTGACACGAGTGAGACTAGACGGCAGAAACGTGATAGCATGATACGAAGAGACGTGGTTGTATTTCTTATATAAGTTATCAATCATTATTGTTATAATTAAGGGTAATAAAGTTAAACGTTATTTGTTATAATTTAAAAGAACTTAAGATAATTATAAAATAGTTTAGAATGCTAAAACTAAGAATTTGGTTAAATATAATATTTTAAAATATCAAAAAAGGTTAAATATGATATTTGTAAATTAAGGTGGACAAATACGATTTTATATGATTTAATAAAGGCATATATAAAATTATCTCTAATAAATTTGACTCTAAAAAGTCAAAATTGATTTTTTAATTTTAAATAAATAAATAGTCAAGATTAAACATTTTTTAAATCAATTGTTAAGATCATATAAATTTATCAAATTAGTCTTTTATTTATATTAGAAGAGAAGAGAGCAATTCGAATCAACTATGCACGTGTATTTGAATGATTTTAACGCATGCCATTATTGTTTTATAAAAGCAGCCCTCAATTATTTGATAAAAGAGGAAATTATCGTTTTTTCTTCCTTTAATTTATATATAATTATGTTAAATAAAATTGTTTTATTTATCTTATCATCTATAATTAAATTGAAAATTATATAATTTAATTAATAGTTAGATATGATAGTATTGGAAGAATAATTGCAAGTTATAAATTTAGAAGATTGTAATTGTTTATCTACACAATTTTTATATTGACTGTAAGATTATGTCTTATATATTCTCTTTTAATATTAACAAAGGACTAACATCCATTTGTTATTATTTTGTATCATATATTTGTCGTCACTCGTATAATAACGAGACACTCGACTATTTTAAAGATAATAATATTCGAAGTTGTTAAAATTTTATAATGTCATGTTAGTTATATGAAATACCTAAACCATGAAATCAATTTCCAAATTGAAGTGGTTAACATGATAAAATGATAATAGGTATGTTATTAAGTTATAACGAGTGGGTAATTACCTGCATTTTGTAGCGGAGCTTAATTATGTTGAACAAAATATAAGAAATTGTATTCAAACACTAATATTCGAAACAAAGGGAGAAGAATCTTAAATAATAAAGAGTGTAATGCCTCATTAAGATCATATTTAAAACAACTCATGTTTTTTTTATATTACGCCAAACATAACCATCAAAATTTTATCAATTCTCATAATCAAAGAATTTTATAACAAAGGAAAAAAGGAACTATTAGAAAGCTATCATGGTTGTCATTTGTAAGATAAAAATAAACTTTAAAATTATTATACTAAAAAGTACATTTTTAGATAGATTTTGTGTTACGAAATAATTTATATCAAACCGTAGAAAAAAAGAGATGGTTAAAAAATGTATTTATTTTTACACTAAACATTATAAATTAAAAACGATAAGAGAAAAATAAATAATTGATTAAATTAATAATCTTAATATTATAATATTAAATTTTAAATAGTAATATGGCAAAACAAAAGTGTCTGTGACGCGTGAAAAGCAAAGAAACAAAAAAAACATAGAATTACTGATGTTAAGATTTGAACATTGGACATTTGATTAGCTTTGATAAATGAAACATGCCTCTCCGTCAAACTTCTATACGATGTTGCTGGGTTTTTTAATATATATATAAACATTATTAGAAAAATATTGTTCATTGAACAAACTTCCTACATAATGTTACATGGTTTAGACTGCGCGTTACAGCGATGCTTATAATGAAAAAAAAAATAGATAAACTAACATTTAAACATAAATATTAGAAATAAAGAAATAAAATATTAACTTTAAGATGTTTATTTATAAAATTGAGGTTTTATTTTTTATATAATCTCAAATGTGTTTTTCTCTTATAGGTCTTAATGTATAATGTTTTGTGTGAGTCTAAATATATGTTTGTCATCCACTCATTTTTGTTTATATTTCAATATAAATATTAACGTAAAATGATAGGTATCGAACGAAATGTAATTTTTAGTATCAGATCTCAGAATATATACTTTTAAGATACATAACATATTACAATAAAAGTTATATCAAAATGTAGATAAAGATGATACGGTTATATATATACCAAAAACTATATCTAAAAAGTTATAAAATAAAACAAAAAAGACAAATAAAATAATTATTAATTTGTCTAAATAATAACTTAAGAAAAGGCAGTGCTTCTAGCGACAATTAAAATAAGTTACGTGCAGAAGGTGAGTTTCGAACACTCAGCCAGCTGATTTGTTCATGAGGCTGCTTGCCATCCCGTTAGAGTCACTTAATGTGATTTAGCTGCGTCTCTTAATATATAATAGGAACATAAAAGTTACTGTTCATTTTCTAAAAATTGTTTTAGTATATAATATTGTTTCTTCGCGTAGGTTCTTAGAAACTTCTTTTTACGAAATGATCAAGAGATTGATATGTTTATTTTATCTCCGTATAAATTTTGTAGTAATATAAAGATGTGATTAACTTGTATTTCTGTAAAATGTATCAAATTGTTGCCTTAAAAAAGATTAGTGATAAAGTTGGTGTAGACAAATTTTTTTTTCCCAGTGCTCTATTATGATACATTATTTTTTTTTCTTTTTCAGATACACTGAGTAATGTTTACAAACAAGTTTTGTGTTAAAAAATTGAAACTAAAAAAAGGCATAATAAAACATTTTTGTAACTATGTATGCGTATACTAACACATTTTATAAACATTAATGAGGATAATGAAAAGTTTATAAACTTGATACGTATATTTAACCAAAAAAACTTAATGTACCCTAATATAAAATCAAGAACTTGTTCTTTATTTAAGTAACTTTAACCCAAAATATCATTATCACTACAACAAAGTAGTAATTATAAACATTTTTTAGATCATATATATATATATATACACACTTCAATGCGTCTAAGATAATAAAGTTCATGCCTCATATATTCAATTTATAACTACGGAGAATATCGGGGTGAATAAATCGATCTTTTGTATACTTACACACATTTTGTCTAATGTCTATGATTACAAACTTTAATATATTGTCCACAATTGCAAATGTGGACAAATCTACCAAGTGTTTCACATAAATGTCCTCACGTACACTACTAGAAAAACAGGTATCAGAAAGAGATTTCCCACAACCAAATTCCGTGGGAAAAATTTTCAACGGATTTCCCACGGATTTGAGTCTACAGGCACAGTTATTCATTTCCCACATATTTCCCATAAATTTCCCACAGTTTTGAAACGAAAACATTCCGAGGGAAAGTTGTTGCAAATTTGTATAAATTTCCCACGGATTTTCAACAAACTTAAGTTTAAAATCACATGTAGTGATTACAAAGGGATTTCCCACGGATTTTTAATAGATTTGAAACAAGATTAATCCGTATGAAAGTTGTTGGAAAAGTCGTATAAATTTCACACAAAATTCCCACCGAATTGATTATGATAGCCTAATGTAACAATTAAAGAGCGATTACCCACATATTTCCCATGGATTCCGAACATGGAGAAATCAGTGGAAAAGTTGTTCAATATATGTATAATTTTCCTACTAATTTCCCACATAATTTGGTAAAAAGTAACTATTAAGTAGCAATTGTCATTTGATGTTATACAACTTATTGGTCTAACAATGTCATATTGTTCATGTGCATGAATTATAATCAATATTGATCAACTATTATAATACTTGAAACGAAATAGGTCAATAATTACCAATATTAATGAATCAAATGCACAACCCGATTCAAAAAAGCCATTCATAGTCATCATTGATCGTGATTGGTTCACTGGTCATGACATGTACGTATGTAATCCGATTGAAACATGCTTTGATTGTTTCTTGTTACACATGACAACCTCATATAACTAGAGATCCTATTTGAAATCACACGTCGAGATCTCGTATAACATTTATGATCCATCAACAGGAATTACATATCAATATGATATAAAACTTATTAAAAAAATATCAATCTTATATTAATATAGCATATATTTTTAGTTATCTTTTAAATTATAATCTAACAAAAAATTAGTATATATTAAAAATAAACAAATTATATAGTATCAATTACTAGATATAACATATAAAGTTAAAAAGATAAAACACAAAAAATCCTAAGATTTTCACTTCCCACCACTTTTTACCTTCCCCCCAAAACTTCCCCCCATTTTAGCCAAAACCCTTATCTTACTTACCAACTATCTTCCAAATTCCCAAATCAAAATTGCTCTCTTCTCTCAAAAACCATCAGCCGAAGGTCTCACAGCGATCTCTCAAACGAACAGCCCTTGTGACACACATCGAACATCTTAATCGATTCTCTACTCCTTTCTATACCAAATCGTTATTGTTCTATCCTCACGGCTTCTGAATTGGTTCTCTCCTCACCAAATCGATGGCAACAATTTTACGGTTTCGTCACAAGAACTGATTCGGTGACCTCCCTCACCAAATCAATGGCTTCTCATCGGTAGCCATTCTGGTAAGAAACTAGCCTGTGAAGAAATTTGAGATTTTTACTTTTATTTCATGAAGAAAATCGAGATCTCCATATTGTTTCCTATTTACTAAATTGCAAATTATTTGAATCTTAGTATTATCTATTTGAATATTAGCTCTGCATATTTGAATATTAGACGGGGGTATAGTTGGTGGTAGAGGAGGGAGAGACGGGGGTATAGAAGGTGGTACGGGAGGGAGAGACGGGGGTATAGACGGTGGTAGGGGAGGGAGAGACAGAGGTATGGACGGTGATAGAGGAGGGAGAGACGGGGGTATAGACGGTGGTAGAGGAGGTAGAAACGGCGGTAGAGATGGAGGTAGAGGAGGTAGAGATGGGGGTAGAGGGGAGAGAAGAGGTGGAGTTAGTGGTAGACGGGGCGGTAGAGGTATAGAGGATGGTACAATAGGGAGACAAGGATGCATGGGTAGTAGTAGCAGTTCTGGCCATGGAAATGAGGATGCTGATTATGAAAACTCAAATGTGCATTGTAGTGTTGGACGAGACGCTGTTGAGATTGGAACTAATGTAGATTCATCACAAGCCGTACGGGGGTCGAATGCTCCAGAGTATTTTCCTGCATATGCATCAGATCGCACTCTTATTTGGATAGAAGGGGGGCAGTATGTATATTACTTGTGTTCATTTAAATAAATTGAATTTTAACGCTAATTGTGGTTCATTGTTTCCATTGTGTAGGTTATGCAAAAAAAGTGAAGTTGGCCGTGAGATTGTGAGTATTCTCAAGAACATGTTTGGTGGTGCTTGGCCAACATGGACAAAAGTTCCAAAAGAGTTTCGTGAACGGTTGTTCGAGCGTTTTAGGGTTTGTATTTACTAAATTTCTAAGTTTATTTAGTGATTAATGTGATATTAATCTACTGAGTAACTAATTTGTAGGGAATATACCAATGGGATAGGAGCATAGAGTATCGAATTTTTGACTTATGGAAGGAGCACATGGCAAGTAGATATAATTGTGTTATGAGGGGTGCTAGAGATAAAGCCATTGCTAGTGCTATAGCTGACGGTCTTGAAGTTGAGAATGATTTATCTGTCATCATTCCTTATAACCCACCCTGGATGAAACAAGAGTACTGGATCGAACTTGTTGTAAAGCATTGGAATACGGAAGATTGGAAAGCTAAGTCAGAGATCGCTAAATCAAACCATGCTCAGATGATAGGTGGCCACCATACTTGTGGATCTGTTAGTTACGATACTACTAGAAAACGATTGGTAAAATATTTTAAGTTACACTTATATATAATGATTTATCCATTCTCATTCCTTGTAACCCATCACTAATATTCTCATTCTATCATTAAATGTGACATATGGATCTTGTAGGAAAAAGCCATGGGTCGTCCACTGGTTGATTGTGAGCTTTTTACTCACTCTCATTTGAAAAAAGGGACGAGACCAGGGGAAGGTCTGCCTCCTATATATGTTGATGAAAGGTCACGTCTACAAGTGGTAAGTTTTGTTATATGCATATGACGGGTTTAGAAAAATTAATTATTACAAGTTGTAACAACTGCTAATCTCCCATACACAACCATGTTGAAGTTCTTGTACATCCTGGGAAAGATCATATAAACAACTATATAGCGTTGAGATTCTTTATTACTTAATTTGATTTTTGTTAATGTATATAGGAAGCATATAAGAGACGTGTGATTGAGAAGTACGGGGAGGACACTCAAGAACATTCATACGATGAAAGCATATGGGAGGAATGTGCGGGAGGGCGTAAGAAAGGGAGACTGTATGGATCAGATAAGCATGCAGATCCAACATTTCTCTTCACTGGTAAATCAGGGGCGTCTAGCAGTGGATCATTTGCTGAGGGTGAAGCAGCTCAAGAGGTTTGTTTGTTCATCTTTAAATGTTTTTGTCTCTTAATTATGTCAAACTTGTTAATTCCAACGACTCAACGAGTACACTCAGTAACCAAAACAGGGTTGGTTTAAGTCTATTTTATTATATTGGTGACAATGAACTGTTGGTCGTTTATGCGTGTCCTGATGGTCCCATTAGAATTAAATCTCCATGAATTGTTGAGTTTAAACTTTTTTATTTGATAATTGTTGCAAGGTAAAAATGCACCAGGTTACTACATGGGAAAGCTAACAAACTGACCCACATAATGTTTAGCTTTATTTGAATTTTAGTTAGAATTAATTAGAATTCAGTCAAGTTATTGTTTAGCATATGTTAGGATGTTTAGTATAGATAGTGACATTCTTATGCAAATGGGTCTTAGGTATGTTTTAAATGGGTCATGAACTTGTTGTAAATAGGTCACGGCTGCAGTTTTATTTATTTATTTGAAATGGGTTATGGACTTGGATGAATTATGGGTTAAAATAGACTCTTGTTAGATTGGGTTGGTTGACGCGTTGACAATTAGTTTGTTCTTTTAGTTCTTATTAGCGATTGATGTTTTATGAAATTGGGTTAAAACATTTTGTTTTTGTAGGTCCAAAGATTAACACAATTGGTGGAGGATATGCAAGAACGCGAGGAACAAGAAAAATGGAATAGAGAAGAACGTGAAAAAGAAAGAGAAGAACGTGAAAAGGAGAGGGAGGAGCTTGCTCGGAAAGAAATGGATGAGTACAAAACAAAAATGGACGAGAAGCTTGCCTCTTTCTTCGCACGCTATCCAAATTCCGACCCTTCAAGTGATCACTAATCTTTATTATATGCTTTATATATTATATAGTTAATATATTATTACCAAGTATTATATATTTTGGAAATGTTATCCGGCCCTCAAAGCGTGGCTGTGAAAATTTACCATCGGGCATTATTAGTTGCTATTTTGGGAAGTTAGTATCCGATGTTTTGTAAATTTACCATCGGGTATTATTAGTTGCTATTTTGGGAAGTTAGTATCCGATGTTTTGGAACTTTACTTTGGGACTCATTGTCAAGGGAATGTACTATCGGATATTATTAGTTTTGGAAATAGTTCACATAGTTTGTGTATTGAAACATTTAATTTATGGGAAATGTGTTACAAATCAGTGGTAATACGTGTTAATATTTATTAAAAATCAGTGAAAAATTCGATACAAAAATCTCTATGATATCTATTGCAAATCCGTGAGAAAAGTAGTTGCAAATCTGTGAGAAAAGTGACTGTTGCAAATCTGTGGGAAGATATCTGTGGAAAATCCGTGGGTAAAGATGGTCGTTGCATATCCGTGGGTTAAAGATGGCTGTTGCAAATCCGTGGGTAAAGATGACCGTTGCAAATCCGTGAGTAAAACAGCCGTTGCAAATCCGTGGGTAAAGATGGCCGTTGCAAATCCGTGGGTAAAATGGTCGTTGCAAATCTGTGGGAAATTTTCCAACCGATTTCCCACGGATGAAATCCGTGGAAAATCTGTGGGAAATCCGAGGAGAATGAGTTTCCCACGAAGGTTTTATTCACAGCCAAAATTGGTGGGAAATCCGAGTGAAACAGCCTTTTCTCACGGATTTCCCACGGATTTTTCCGACCCAAAAGGGGCATTGTTTTGTAGTGGTATGAGCGTGTATACTCACCAAAATATCCACGCCTACTAAATTTGCAAATTTAATTATATTGGTAAAATTGTGTGAGTAATTCATTGGTAAAAATACAGATTTTTAATAATAAAAATAGATATTGTCGGTCACAAATAATATAATTAAATATAGGTTTATAGAAATAAGTTGGTGAGTATATCGTCATTAATGATCAACGCAACTCTTTTACAACCATCCGAAAATAATGGTCAGAACCTCATTTTGCCGTCTTCACATGCAATCTCACATAGTCCCACCCACGCTAGATTAAAGTTTACATGCGTCTATATTTTTACTATTTTTTATTTTTTTTTCGTAAAAAAAAAGTCAAAGTCCCTACTATAATTATCAAAATATATATACTTTGTAAAGATCAAATAAAGATTTTGGAATTATATGTGGTAATTAACCAAATACAATACAAATTAACCAGACCAAGATATATACACACACGCCACAATTATACATCGATCAGTAGCACTATTAACGAAACACTGTTGGTTCTTCAAATGCATGAAAACATCAATCAGACTTGCATAAGTTTAAAAAAAATAATTATAACTCGCTAAATTTGAAGGTAATCAGCATTCACGGGCTTGAACACATGACTTGCATGTGTCTCAATGAAGTTCATATGTTTCATTGGCATATGCATATACACAACCCAATCTTCCTTCTTGGTGGGACTTCCCAATGTCATCACAAAACAGTCCCTCCTTTCAGATGGAACATGGCATGATCCGAATGCCGCCTTACCCCACCCGAAATCTATGTCTGACATGGCCTCAAACCTCTGTCCCGCTGATATCATCACCGACATGTCGCTGCTGACAAACGCTTTGGCAACTAGTGGTTGTGGTCGTTTTTCTTCCACCCAATCTATCAAGTCCAAGAAGTGGTCTTTGGCGGTGACAATTTGCAAGAACTCATGAACGGCTGTAGCTACATTGCTCAATGACATCTCGTTCAACTCCTGTCGTACCAGTCAAAAAAGAATCTAATTAGATCTAAATCAATGCATCTCACTATTGTAAACTATTATCTTTGTTTAAGATTCTACCCGGCCTCCATATAGAGTTGCTTACCTGTGGTGTTTTTGAGCCATAGGGCATAGATAAAACGTTGCCAAAGTGGGAAGCCATTAATTTTCCTTTCTCTTCATCATCTCCCTCACTCAACCTTCTCCTTCCATCGACTGCAATTGCTACATTACAAGCTTTGTCATGCTTTCCCGACTTTTCCATGCTGAGTGCAACTTCCATCCACAAAAAGGAGGTGAATGCCTCTAACTTTGACCTCCTACTCCCGTTTTCACTTGCCAAATATTGTAGGCTTTGGAGTTGCTCACCCTCAATGTAGAATATGCGGTTAGCCATCAAATGATCATCTTGTTCTTCAAAGTTTTGGTCATTATTAGGCTGGTTCAGTTGAGGTTGAAATAGACCAAATATGTCGTCGATTGATGACGAGTAAACGGGTGGGCAGCGTGGCTTGAGGTAAGACCTCCCAAAGGATGGAAACATAGATGGGGTTTGGGATCTCGCTATTTCTGCCCATGATGACATAAACATGTTGGCCGAGTATCCATCCACTATCCGATGATCAAGCTTGCACCCTATCACCATGCCTCCGCATTTTAACTTCGTAACCTTCATTTTATTGTGAGAAATTATAAGAACGTCAATTCGTTCATAATAAAACCAAACTTTAAGAAGGAATATGCGAACATCGATCGACAATATTAGGACACAGGTATTGATGTACTGAATTGATCCATAACATGCATGGACATACATGTCTTACATGACTTAATTATAAGTAGCAGTTTTAATTACCTGGATAGCAAGCACCCCTCGTGGCTTTTCGGGCATTAGTTTACCCTCAATGCTTTCATCTGGATTGTTCAGATTGAGTTCCTTGAGCTCCACGTCAGCAACAGCTTCGATAAAGTCAACTCCTTGGTTGTTGCAGTGAATTTGATTCTCTCCGGCATCCGCATTCCACAAGATGTCACCGGAAAGTGGGGGGTACTGCGCAAGAGCTTGAGATAAGGAGTCTTTGAGGGTGTTAAGCATGGTGGGGAAACTGCCATGAGAAGGTTTCTTGTAGCAGAAGAAAGAGGCAACATTAAAAGGTGGCACAAGAAGGTCAAGGTTTGTAAATGATAACCAATGGTCATTCCATGGTTCTTCTGCATGCACCACAACTTTTTCAATCACCTCCACCGAAAAACAGTTGTCTATAATGCCCATGACAACAGATTAAACAGAAAGTATAGAGAGAGAGGGTGTGTGAGAGAGAGAGGGTGAGAGAGAGAGAGATAGAGATAGAGATAGAGAGAGAGGTGATGCACTAATACTGCATGTCCACCCCCATTATATAGAGGAGTCAAGGATTTGTAGTCGCGTGTCTCAACTTTCTGATTGGAATGTTAAGATCTTATTTAATAATATCTGAAATAATTATAGGTAGTTGAATAGTTCTTACATACAAGATTATACAGGAGAACCGAATATATATATATATTGGTTTAAAATTTTGAAGCATGCATGTTGCATTACAATATTATAAGGTTGGGCGTTATACGGTAAGGTTTACCCGATGCCACATCAGCGCCACATCATTTCACCCTCTTATCTTTCTCCTTTACCCAATATCAAGTTATACCTTACCTTTTCTTACCCAATCTTTTTTCACTTTTTTTATTTTCTTTTATTTTAACAAACAACCAATTATATAAATAATATAATTCATTAATTTAATTAATTTAAAATTCAACCAATACTAAAAATTAAAATTACATAATTTAAACTTAAAAAAAATCTAAACTTTTTTTTTAAAAATATACATAATTTTAAAAACTAAAAAATAGTTGTCTCGTTTGGTAAATCCATAAGAAAAAGAATTAGGGATGAAATAGGTAAAAAAAATGGTATGAAAGAGGTAGAGAGAATAGGTGTGAAAGGGTATAAAATTAGGATGAAAATGAGTGTTGGATGGTGAGGTATTTAAAATTGAATTATTAAATAAGAAAAAAAAAGTTAAATGTGTGTTTAATTGTGATTGGTTGAGAGGAGGTGAGAGGGGAGTGGGGGGTGGGGGAGGTGAGTTTCTTCCATCGAGTCTGCATACCCGATTCCCTTACCCGAAGGGCAAACCCAAAACCAAGTTTTGGTGTTCCTTTTGCTACTCGAGCCTACCCGATGGAATCGGGTTAGGCATAACGTGTAGCCTAAGACAATATGTACTTGTTCGTGTAGTTGATTCTTTTTTAAATTATATATTGGTTGTCGTTTTGTTGTGATATTGAAACGCAACTTGTAGTTTGCCTTTTGTTGAATACAAGATTTCACATTTGAACTATTAATAAACGCCGGCCCCAGACACGGGCAACGGGACTGTCGTCAGCGCCTAAAAATTTTAGGTGCTTATTTTTATGAACATATACATGTTTATATATATATATATATATATATAGGCAAAAGTTCAAACGAGAACTGTTTTTCGTACGAGAACTGCGAGAACCAATCTGAGCCGTCCAATTCCCCATCCTTTAATGTCATTGGTCACCCATGAATTCTTCACATGCACCTTGCCACACTTGATCCCCTCCACGCTCTCCATCCATGAACTTTCCATATTTAAAGAACGGTTGAGATTGGTTCTCGCAGTTCTCGTACGAAAAACAGTTCTCGTTTGAACTCTCCCTTATATATATATAATGGTAAAATAAACTTTCAGTAATCGTTGAAGAGAGAATATTAAATAAGCCAAAAGATTTATTGAAATAACGAATTTGTTCATTAGCCTTTATTGTTTATCCTTTCTCATCGTTTTAGCTACCGACTTTTTAAAAAACACATTCAAACTTTCAATTAAACTTCTTCTACAAATAAAGAATTTTACACTTAATCTTATCAAACTATAACTAAACGCACATATTATTCTTAAACTGGAGCCTAATGCGAAAATATTAACGCTTGTTTTATTATTGAATGATCCTATTTGGCAAAATATAACATGACGTACGTATTGCTGAAGCAATTATAATTTTTTTTAGAAAAGTTTATATTAATATGCATTTGGCTTTTTTTTTTAACAGGGATAGATTATAATTGCATTTCAAAAGCAATAAGGATCAAAAATCTAAATCCAATTTATATTTTACTTATTTATTCTTATTATATTAAAATACTTTTAGAGAGGACCCTTAATTAATATGCATTTGGCTTTTTTTTTGTTCAAGGCCTCTTATATATTTGGACCAACCCTGCTTCTAATTTAGAGCATTCGATTATATATATATATATATATATATATATATATATATATATATATATATATATATATATATATATATATATATATATATATATATATATATATATATATAGGGGAGAGTTCATGCGAGAACCGTTGTTAGTGCGAAAACCGTGAGAACCAATCTCGGCCGTTCCTTGGATATGGGAAGTATCATGGATGGAGAGCATGGAGGGATAGAGTGTGGCAGGGTGCGTGTGAGGAATTCATAGGTGGACAATGACATTGAAGGAGGGGAAATTGGACGGCTTAGATTGGTTCTCGCGGTTCTCGCGCTAACAATGGTTCTCGCATGAACTTTTGTCTATATATATATATATATATATATATATATATATATATATATATAGGGTGTGGTTTAACAAAGAACCTCCCTTAAACAAAGAACGTAAAGAACCTCCCTGGTAATGACATGTGGCACATTGTTTAGGGCAAAAAAGGAAATTAAAAAAAAAAAAACAATCGGCGCCTACAGCAACCACAACCAAAACCCACAACAAACTTAAAAAAAACCCCATTTACTTTAAATAATCATAACTCGTTCGTTCTTAACAATTTTAACATAAAAATTATACCGTTAGATTTAGTTTTTTGTCCTCTTTCAAACAAGACCGGACTTGATATATTTCTGAAACTTTTTTTTTTTTTGAAATGCAAAGTTTGCATTTTGAGTTGGGTTCATTCAAACTCAAAATGCAAAATCTGAAGTTTGCATTTTGAGCTGGGTTCATTCAAGCCCAAAATGCAAAATCTGTAGTTTGCATTTTGAGCTAGGTAATTCAAGCTTAAATGCAAAATCCGTAGTTTGCATTTTGAGCTGGGTAATTCAAGCCTAAATGCAAAATCCGTAGTTTGCATTTTGAGCTGGGTAATTCAAGCCTAAATGCAAACTCCGTTGTTTGCATTTTGAGCTTGATTCATTCAAGCCTAAATGCAAAATCCGTATTTTGCATTTTGAGCTGTGTTCATTGAAACCTAAATACAAAATGCAAAAAACGAAAACGTACATGCTGCCTAAATGCAAACAAAATTTTCATGTTAAAAAATTTTTAGAAAAATATAGGAAGAGTGATCTTGTTTGAAAGAGGATTAAAAAACTAAAAGATTGATATAATTTTTTTGTTCAAATTCACAAAACTTAAAAAGTTATGACAATTTAAAAATTTTGGGGTTTATTTTTTTTAAAAATTCGAGTTTGTTGGGGGAGGGGGGGGGGGGATTTTCCATGTTTACCCTTTTCTTCCTTAATTAATACATAATAATTACAGTTTTGCCACCAATCAATCTCATCCTTTGATTTTGATGATCTAAAGGTCCAGATTGGTTCTTTAGGTTCTTTGTTTAACACATGGTTCTTTATTGATTCAATTTCTATATATATATATATATATATATATATATATATATATATATATATTTTTATATATAATCGTTGAAGAGAAAGAATATTAAATAAGCCAAAAGATTTATTGAAATAACGAATTTGTTCCTTAGCCTTTATTGTTTATCCTTTCTCATTGTTTTAGCTACCGACTTTTTAAAAAACACATTCAAACTTTCAATTAAACTTCTTCTACAAATAAAGAATTTTACACTTAATCTTATCAAACTATAACTAAACGCACATATTATTTTTAAACTGGAGGCTAAATGCGAAAAATATTAACGCTTGTTTTATTATTAAATGATCCTATTTGGCAAAATATAACATGACGTACGTATTGCTGAAGCAATTATAATTTTTTTTAGAAAAGTTTATATTAATATGCATTTGGCTTTTTTTTAACAGGGATAGATTATAATTGCATTTCAAAAGCAATAAGGATCAAAAGTCTAAATCCAATTTATATTTTACTTATTTATTCTTATTATATTAAAATACTTTTAGAGAGGACCCTTAATTAATATGCATTTGGCTTTTTTTTGTTCAAGGCCTCGTATATATTTGGACCAACCCTGCTTCTAATTTAGAGCATTCGATTGTTTATATATATATATATATATAAGTTTATTTGAGAACTGTTCTTATTATAAATACCCCGAGAACCAATTTGAGTCGTCAAGTTCTTACTCATTCAGTGACATCACCTACACATGAATTCATCTCATACACCATGCCACACTCTATTCCAACACGCTCTCTATCCTGAATTTCACTTACCAAATAAAGTGCTAAGATTGGTTCTTCTGGTACTCGTAATTAATGTGGTTCTCAAATGAACCTTCGCCTATATATATATATATATATATATTGGGAGTTTGAAATAAGAATGAATATTTAGGTGAGAATATGAGACTTAATCGATCTTACATTTGTTTTGATCGGATGGTCTACAGTTAACACTTCATTTTATTCATTATCCACCTACAGATTGTGACGGCCATGAATTACAACGGGTGAATTATGTCCGTTAGATCTAATATATTAACATTTAGTTGATTGTTATGATTTATTCTCTCATTTTCATCTAAATATATATTTTCACAATAACATATATTATTTATATACACACACACACCACTCCCCACAGGAAAGTTAAGTTTTAGCATAAACTTGTCTCTACTAATGCCTCCAAGAGTCAGTGCTAAAGCCTTTAGCAACGACAAGTCGCTGCTAATGCCTATCATTAATGCTCAGTTGTCGTGATATTGCCTATTGTCGTTGCTATTGATGTATGTGCTTTCTGCTAATCCCTTGTCATTAATGCTTAGTTTTCGTTGCTATTGCCTATTGTTGTTGCTATTGATGTCTGTGCTTTTACCCATGTCACATCTAAAAGTGTCGTTGCTAAAAGCGTCATCGCTATTACTTTTTTCGTCGTTATTGATGTCGCTGTTAATGCCTTTTTTTCATTTTTGTTAATAATTAAGCACAAAAATAATTATAACCTGTTATATTTATGATTCAATACATCAAAAAATGCAGACAAACTAATATTATATAGAACCACATAAGGTATTACAAAATCCTTAGTACATATGCTTTAGTTAAGCTGTTTTTAGCACACAAACCACAACACATAACTATTCATCACTATTGTCGTCCCCCGTTCGCATCGTTTATTCACATTATCAATTTGGATCAAAAAAGATTGAAGCACAATTGCCATTGCCAACTCCATTGTCGCTCTAAATGCTGGGTTACAAAGAATGACATCTAGTTGATTGGACTGCAAAATGTTAAATATGTACATTAGTAACTTATAAGTTAAAACAATAAACCAAAACATCAATTTACATAGTATCAAACTTATCATGACGTATTACAAGTTAATATGACACATATAACTCATCATGATACATATACTCATCATGACCCGTTACAAGTTAATGTGATCTATTATTGTAACACCCTCCTTACCGGCCTAGTAGGATTAAGGTAATTAAGTTGATTTACCTTAGTTGATTTAGTTGATTATTTGTTAAAGTGTTCTAATTAATTTAAATTAGTTAAAATATGAGTAATTGTTTAAATAAATAATTAATTGTATGTTGTGGGTGGAGTATGAGGTGTCACGGTTTGGGACACCTAAACACCCCTAATTGCCACCACTTCTCTCATTACATGCAAAGAATTAGAAAGTGTTTGTGTGTGTTATGTGTGTCTCGGCCGAGAGCTAAGAACAAGAAGAAGAATTGGATTTTGTTGATCATACTTGTGCATTTGATTAATTTGAAGTATCTTGATTCATCATAGAGGTTAGATTACTGAATCATGTATTAATTGTTGATTAAATTTGGATTTATATGAATGTTATGTGAAATCCGATTGAATGTATTGTTTGACAATTTCATGATTTAAGTTGCATGAACGATAGATAATAATGTTAAGATGAACATTATATGTTAAGAATTAATTCTGGAAATTTAGATTAAGTTGCATGTTTAAAATCAGATCAAAAGTTGAGATTTGTATGATATTTGAATCTGTCGGAATTGCTAAAGTATGAACGATCGGATTTTATGTTTGAACTGATCGGATTGTTGAATTCCGATTAAAATGATCGGATTTGGTAGGAATCCGAGAACAATAGAACTGTTTACCTTAGCTTCTATCGGATTGATGGACTTTACTCGGATTCCGATAATTTTTATCGGATTTGGATTGATCGGAATGCATGATTTAAGTATGAAATCAGAATGGTTAATGCCTAACACTTTTATCGGAATGTCCCTTTGTCCAGAAACCGACTGATTTGTCGGATTGTATGATAATCGGATTTGAAGTTATCGGATTGATGATTATCGGAATTCATTTTATCGGATTATTGATTTTATCGGATTCCAAGTTTAATCGGAATTGTTGATTTGATCGGATTGTATACCTAATCGGAATTGACCTTTATCGGATTGTGGAATGTATCTGAATTGGCCTTTGCTCGGATTTAGTTGATCGGTTTCATGTTTTATCGGATTGCCTTTTCTCGGAATTGATTCTATCGGATTTGGTGTAATCGGATTTGATCTTGTCGGAATTGAACACAATCAGATTCCAGTCCTGCCTATGCTCGGAATTGATGAATAGTGTGTTATGAAAGATCAAATTTAAAACATGAACTTGTTGCCTTGGCTTACTAAAGGAATGTATGAATTACCTAAGCTAAGGAGTTGGATGAATTCACAAGATTACAGTAAGTAAAGGGTAATTGTGAATTGTGGTATATTGGTTGTATATACCTGAGTTGATATATGTACATGTATGTTTGATTTCAGTATTATGCTTATTGTTTGTTGATTAAGCAAATACTAATTGTTAGTTGTTTGTTCAGGTGGTGGAAAGACTCAGTAGTAGGAAAGACTGAGTTCCCTGAGCATTGAAGATATCGGTGAGTGGATATATATCTTGGATGTATAAGATATATCACCTGATGTGCTCTTTTACTGTATATATACATGTTGTCGTGAGATCAGCTTGGCAGAAGTTATTCAGCTGGGCCTATGTTTAGAGATACACAGTATTAGTAGTTGTCTTGATTTGCATTTGTTGTGATCAAGAAGTGCTATTATTGTTGTCTGTTGTAACTTGGCTATCGGTAGACCTATGCTTTGGCCGGCATTTGGTTGCAGGTCCCGCAAGACCGCTGGTTCTCTAGTTTGCTTGAGCTTGTTTGCTTTGGGCTTTATGCCTTGTATGTTTGTGGTATCTATTCTCTCACTTAGTTTTGTGCTAATTCCCCACTGTTGATTTCTTTTCAGGAGAATCCAGGTAGATGGATTAAAGAACTAAGCTGGAATTTTGGGACTGATCTAACTCTGATATCTGATATTTTTGGAAAGAACCTGTTTTGTAGTAACACTGTAAATGATTTGTAAAGCAAACCTGTTAAGTTGTGTTTGATCAAATATATATTATATTGTATTTTGTTAATTAAGCTTCCGCGCGTGTTTATTATAGTGTTAGTGAGAACAGTGTTACAATTATATGACCCATAAACTAACAAAGAAAATCTTTAAATAACCAAACAACTAAAATATGTCACATATAACTCATCATGACCCGTTACAAGTTTATATGACTCATTATAACTTATCATGACCCAAAAACTAACAAACAAGACGATTAAATAACCAAACAACTAAAATAAGTAACATATAACTCATTATGATGACCCGTTACAAGTTAATATGACCTATTATAATTCATCCATGACACATAAACTAAAAAAGCAAACCATTGCATAATCACACAACTAAAATAAGTCAAATATAATTCATCATGAATGGTTACAAGTTAATATGACTCGTTATATATAATATATATAAATATACACATATATATTGGCTATTGAAGTCAATTATATATATATATATATATATATATGTGTGTGTGTGTGTGTGTGTGTGTGTGTGTGTGTGTGTGTGTGTGTGTGTGTGTGTTTGTGTATAGGGTAGGGATATACTACAAAAAAAGTTTTAGTGCATACATGGTCACACATTAAGAAATAGACTCCTTATTTTGATGATGATAAAAATATGAACAAGTAATATTATTGCTTATCAAATTCATTCATATGTTCATATGTTACATTCTTTAAAAGGTTAACAAACCTAAAATTAATGATAAAGTGAAAAACAAATAAGTGAAGACTTCAAATCAACAAGAAAAGAAGAAAACAAGATAAAAGCAAAACATTCAACCTTCATGGCCGATCCCACGGTCGACCGTGAATCAACCGTCGCTGCTCAGCTCACAATTCTTAAATATTGTTCTTCTTCAAGTCAACCGAACTCGTACTCAACAACTGAAGATGACATCTTCAAAGCCGATGACGAAGATATCTACAAACAAGAGTTCGAGATATATGAGCTTACAAAATAATTAATTAAACAAGTTTAAGTTTATATAGGAGTAGGATTGTGGATTAGAAGATCTCCCCACTAATAGGGCAAGTACCAGCCAATGACGGAATAGGTGACGCGGAAGCCAGCCACTCAATTTGCTTTTTCTTGCTTGGGCTAATGAGATAAAAAATAATTTTTATAAAAACTTTTATAAAAATTGAAAAACTTTTTATAAAACTCACAAGCTTGGTTGGTAAAGTATAAGACTTCCCATTTTGGCAAATACCAAACATAATCTTCCATTAAAATAACACAACACCACTTATAGGAAAAGGAATCTCCCAAAGAAGCAAACTTCCAACATGTTTTATGAATTTGCTTTATAAACTTCCATTTTGATGCTTAAATTCAAACATAAGAAGTATTGCATCAAACCAAATTTTTCAAGGTTCATTTTCAGCATATTTTTATGGTAAAAATGAGTTGTGTGTGGTTTTGGTAAAAGGCCAACGTCTTTATTTACAAGGCTCAAAAAGTTCCAGCATGCTAACGGAAGATGCCACGGTCGACCGTCGGCAGTCTGGACACTTTTTGAGCTTGCACCTTTTTTCTTATTTAAACCAACTCAAGTCTTGTGTTTTATTCACCTCTTGCACAGCAAAAACACAGAACATATATTCATATCTTGTGAGCTCATATTCATTGATAATTCATCTATCATTCAAGATCAAGAATTAAGCAAGAGCAAAGCTTTCAAAGCTTAAACACTACATCATCCTTTTACATATTTTGTAATAGTGTAAGGATCAACTCTAGCCTTTCTAATTAGAGTGAAGTGAGGATTATCTCTAGCCTATAGAATTAGAGATAAGTGAGGATTAACTCAAGCCAACATAATCAGAGTGAAGTTAGGCTTCTCTTAGTCTTGTTTGCAAGAAAGAAGATTATTTCTTGTAAGCTAAAGAGGGAAGGTGTAACGGGTTTATCTCTACCTTCAAAGAGAGAAGTTTTAGTGGAGCAAACTCTTGGTGGGTGATGCCAAGGAGTGGATGTAGTGCAAGTCTGTTAACACTTGCATGAACCACTATAAATCTCTTGTCTACTCTTGGTGATATCTCTCTATCTTTACTCTTTTTATTTCTTGCAAATATTTGTTGTGTTGTTATAAACTTCAAAATCAATCTTTAAAACAAAACTTACTAGTTTTTATTTGAAAAAAATTAGTAAACTAAGTAAAAGAACCTATTCACCCCCTCCCCCCTCTAGGTTCCAACAAAAAGATATGGTACTACATGTAAGGAGAGATCTCAACCATTGGATCTCTCCAAAAGTCAAAAAGAAAAAGTCAATAAAACCTTCAAAATTCGAATATTAAAAAAAATAGAAAAGGATAAAAATGTCAAAATAAAAGAAGAGGAAAAATCGGGAACCGCTTTCTCTTCTCGTCGGTCAAAATCAAACTCGCCGGCTAAAATCAAGGTCTATGAACGACGGCGTTTATAAGTCACATTCACCGTCGCCGGCCAAAATCAAAGTCGCCGGGTCGTTTTCTCTATTCCCGTCGACAAGATGCACAAAATACAAACTTCGATTCATAGATTACAAACATTGTTGATGCACAAAAATACATCTATCGATTCACATATTACATTTAAAGCACAAATTACACTCATTTGATGCACAGAATAAAAAATTACATACTTTAGGGTAATCTGATGGACAAGACATAAATGGCCACATGAACCGCAGAGGCGGCGGTGGTGCAGCGGCAGTGATGAACAAATCATTTAATAAACCATGTAAACCGTCGACGATGCACAAAGCAATCGATGAAGGCTCATCAAATGTAGGTTCCCCCTTGGCGATGGTGGTCAGCGACGTCTTCACAGGCAGTGGTGTTCGGCGACGTCTTTAGATTCGCTGGGAAAACGATGGGAGGCGGCGGTTGTATGGTGATACAGCGATAAACAAAGGAGGCACCGGAGATAAACCAGGGAGGCGACGACTCGACTCATTCTTTGCAAATGGAGTATTTAGGGTTTTAGATAGGGTGGGGAGGGGAAAGACATGGCGATGTAACCCTAATATATTGATTCTTGCATCATCGGCATGGATGCGTACGGGATAACCCTAATCTGTGGTGGAGGTTGGCATTCCTGGAGGTTGCAGTCGAGAGGGGGCGCTGGGCGGAAAATAGAAATCGACAGGTTGGGTGAACGTGGGAGGTGGGGGTATAGGTGAGAGAATTAAATGAAGTTACCCTTAATACCCTTGACCTGTATAGGACACATGGCATCTTTACGGTTCTCCTTACATTTTGTGTATATATATATATATATATATATATATATATATATATATATGGTAAAATTATATAAAGAACCTTGCATAACATAGAACCTAAAGAACCCTCTAGTGATGACACGTGGCACATTGTTTAGGGGCAAAAATAGAAAAAAAAAAAAAAAGAAAAAAACTCACGCTTCCAGGAGATTTAAAAAAAACACATTTACTTTAAATGATCATAACTCGTTCGTTTTTAAAAACTTTAACAAAAAAAATTATATCATTAGCTTAAGTTTTTCGTCATCTTTCAAACAAGACCGGACTTGATATATTTTTGAAACTTTTTTTTTGAAATGCAAAGTTTGCATCTTGAGCTGAGTTCATTTTAAATGCAAAATGCAAAAAATCGAAAAAAGCAAAATATGAACATGTTACATCATCTAGATGCTTCCAAAAATGCAAAATTATGAAATGCAAAATGCAAACCCAAAGATAATTTAATGAAAAATGCAGTCTAAAATACAAAATTACACATTTAAACCCAAAATACAAAATCCGTAGAACCTAAATGCAAAATGCAAAAAAACGAAAAACGCAAAATATAAACACGCAGGTCATCTAGATGCTTCCAAAATGCAAAAATTATGAATATGCAAAATGCAAATCCAATATGATTCAATGAAAATGCAGCCCAAAATGTAAAATTACACATTCAAACCCAAAATGCAAAATCCGTACAGAACACTACATGCTGCCCAAAATGCAAACAAAATTTTCATTTTAAAAAAAAATTAGAAAAATATGGGAAGAGTGATCTTGTTTGAAAGAGAATTAAAAAATTAAAAGATTGGTATAATTTTTTTGTTAAAATTCACAAAACTTAAAAAGTTATGACAATTTAAAGTTTTTGGGTTTTTTTTAAATCGTGGGTTGTATATATATATACACGACTACATGTTTTTCTATATCGAATTGTTTTAATTATAATACTACATCAATATAATTTTTATATAAATATATAACTTGTTCATATTTATACATGTATATACCCACATACATCCATTGTATATATCGTCTTAATCTTCCAAATAAGATGATCTTAACTTCACAATCGATTGTACATATCATCTCAATCTATCAAATTACGAGTGGATACATTTTTAATTTTGAAAAATAATGCATTATAACACAATTAATCTATAAACCCATTTACCACACACGATCTTGAAATTTTAACATTTAAAATAAAATAGAAAATATCAAGGATTTAGCAAAAAAATAACTAAAATAAGTTGAAATTAGAGCAAAAACCTCGTGGAGGAGGCTGGTAGGTGCAGCAGCGATCGGTGGGTCGGCGACTGTAGATGATAAATTGGCCGTAATAGTTGTGAGGATGCGAGATGGCAAGCTGATATGGTCTCAATTATTCATATTATTACTCGAAAATATCGTTCATTTCTTGTTTTGATGATAATCAAAATGGATATAATACGTTCATTAAATGCATATTAGTTGTGTGCAGGTTATTTGTGAATTATATGGTGTGTTTGCATGGGAAATGAAGATTATGTCAATTTTGTGTGAAAATGGTACCCCACGACGTGCACCATTTTCGTACGACATCGGCTTGACCCAGGCCCAGTTAGAGTTTCTATTATACGGCTTAGGTTACAAAAATTAAAAAAAAAAAAGATATCACACAATTTCAAGGAGGCAGAGTCTACGCAGAGTTCAAGGCACCACTGAAGTTCTTGATTTTCATCATTTATTGGTTATTTCCTATATGTAAGAATTCCAATGCTTACATTTAAGTTATTTATTGATTCATGTTAATTTGATATTTTGTATGATTATGTACTTTATCAAATATGTAGCTTTTCTTATGACTTCTCTTAAATCTTTTCTCTCTTCTTTTATATTGATAAGAAACTAACTCGAACCAACTATATACTAGTATTTGAATGAATTTAAGCCATATCATTATTATTCTATAAAAGTAGTCAGGGACGGAGTTAGGATTTTTGTATAGCTGGGACCGATTTTACTTTATCTAATGATACATGTATATATATGAACGATATAAAAAATTACATTATTTATCTAGATAAACAAATAATGAAAGTTCGTTTAAAAAAAGAAATTCACGTGTCAAAACAACACTTAAGTTTTGCCTAAATCGGTATTCAATGATCAAAGTTGTCTCACAATCGCCAGTTCGCTTGTCATGAATTAATGTGCTACAAGCATAATATTAACTAAAACAATAACTCGAATGTTTTATTTAAAGAAACTTCAATGAAACCAAAAATAATGATACGAAATCATACTTCGTGTGTTAGTAGTTTGACGTGGCTTTGCTTATTGGGTAGAACTCATCTATTATATTGTCTGTAGAGAAAGTATTAGCAATCTCTCTCAATGTAAAGAACCAAAATGTTTTAAAGATAAGCATCACTTATATTATTATGAAACCTTGTTTTCATAGTTTTAATTGTTGAAAAAACTCTTTCAAATATGAGAATCGCTACTTTGAGTCTTCTCTTCACCTTTTCTATTTTGAGAAATACTCGGGTATTTAAATTAACTATTATTAGAGGGGTTAATATATATGTGTTGAACTTAGACTTATAAACTGATAAGGATTTTGGACTTATTTGAGGAGGCCAAACACTCTTCAGGCCCTCTGTCTCCGCCCCTGAAAGTAATCCTTAATTATTTAATAAAACAGTCAATTATTGTTTTTCTTCTTTCTATAATCATATTAAATAATATTCTTTTATTAATCCAATCATCCATAACTAAAATGAAAATTATATAATGAAATTAATATTTAGATATAATAGTATTTTAATGTGTCAAACTGTTAACTACTTGAAAAAACGTTAGGGTTAGAGTTGGTTTATACAAAGAAAGTTTCCATAATGTTTTAGAGTACATTAATTTTTTTTTTCTTTTTTGTGTGTTCATATTTTATGAATGTTTACAAAAGATTTTTGTATGTGTAAAAACTTGATACAAAAAGGGGCATAACGAAACATTCTTGCAAACATTTATGGGTATAATCATGGGCGGATCTATATGTTTGTCAGAGAGGTTACTGAACACGGGTCAAATTTTACAGGCGCAATGGAAAATTTCAATGTTTTCGAGCCGGTACTACCCGTCAAATTTTAGGGTGCCACCATTGATTTTTGATGTCACCAAAATCAAAGAAAAAACGAAATATTTTATTACAAAAAATGATAAAATATAGTTCAATTTTCGATTTATACATTTATAATACTTTAGTTTACCTTAAAAATAACAATTTAAATTAACATGATTTCGTATAAATTTGTGTTTTGGTTTAAATTTTGGCCATAAAATACCGGAACAACAACTAAAACCTCGTTAATCCGACGTGATTAACTGGAAACCCGAGAAAAAAACCAGAACAACACCCTTAACTTCAAGTAATTTTATGTTTGGCATTATATGGTGTCATCAGTCAAAAAAATTCCTGTGTCCGCACCCTTGGGTATCTACAATTTGTAAACATTAATAGACATAATAAAATATTTTCAAACTTAATGTGTATATTATTATACCAAAAAAACTTTATATATCATAATAAAACAATAAAAAAATATTTTTTTTGTTTAATAACTTTAACCTAAATAATCAGAATATACTTGAAAAAAATCAGCTCCACACTTCAACAAAAATGACAAAAGAGTCACACCACTTAAAAATGGATTTGGGCTAAATAGACATCTCATTTTTACTATCTGGCACCCCTAACTAACTAATTCCTATCCTAATTAATCTTCTATCCTAACTAATTGTTCTTGTATTAAATAACTAGTTTCAATGCCCGTGTAATACACGGAATGGTTTAAAAAAGTAATAAATATTAAATATTAATAAACGATGTTAAATACTTATAAAAACGCAAAAAAATTAGAGTTTAAAAAAATTAGTTAAATATGATAATTTAAAATGTTATAAGAGATTAATATGTTATTTATAAATTAGATGGACACATACAATATTTTAAAGTTTAAGAAAGATATATATTAATTTATTTATAATAATCTTGAATAACTTATAGAATTTTGACTTCTAAAAGTCAATGTGAAATTTAATTTTCAACTTAGCTAAAAGGTAACAATTATTACTTAATTCAAATATATTCATCTTCTAATATATATATATATATATATATATATATATATATATATATATAAGACTAATTGGATCTAATTTATTACACAATCAAAATCTTTTATTTAGTAAAATATTTAATCTTGACCATCCATTAATTTAAAATCAAAAAATCAGTTTTAACTTTTTATAAATATAAATCAATTATTGATTAAAATTCCAAATCTGTAGGACCGTTGGGGTTCTAAACTAAACACCCTAATGCTAGGACTGATCTAGGATGAGAAATAGTGCGGAATATCTATTTCCCAAACCTCCTAAGGATTCTAAGATCTGCTTAGGTGTCCGGCACACAGTATCACACAGAGTAACACACAGAGTAGAAGCAAGAACAACTCCTAAGAACTCACAAAGAGATGCTTAAGGCTACCCTTGGATTCGTAATGAACACTAAGTTCGCGATTTAGTAGGCGTAAGGTTGTATATGGTCGATTACGTAAGGCTCCCGGTTGATTTCTAGCGATCCCCGCGCTAATGCGGGGTTAATCTCTATTTATAGTGTGATCCACGCGTATTTGAGTGCAACACATAATTAGTCTCCACTACGCACGTGGTGCAGAGCACTGCGTACGTAGTTAGTCCAATACGCATGACCTTTTATATTTTAATGGTAATTAATTAACTTTTAACCGACCTAATCACTACGTGCGCACTGAGCTACACTACGCACGTAGTAGACTCATCACGCATGCAGTGAACACATCACGCACGTGATGAACTCTCACACAGACTTAAACTTCCAAACACACTTCAACACATGATTAAGTACTTGTAAGCTTAAGATCATCACAAAGAATAACTAAGAATATATACACATGCAAACAATTAATCAAAACACATTTGAATTAATATTTCAAGTAAACATGTATGTATTGGATTGATAAGAACTAGGGATTTACAATTATGCACCAACAAACTCCCCCTAAGACCTAGTTCTATCAATAAAAATTGCACAAAGCAAAAATGCACAAAGCAACATGCACAAAGCAACATGCACAAAGCAAACAAATATAAGAATACCTTTCGTTATGTCCTTACCTGCACTACGCACATGTTGAGTTGTAGCTCGTGCGTAGTGGCTCCATTTCGCATGTGATGAGTTCCTCATCTGTGAACCTTGATACTGTTAGTACTGCACTCAGCAATAAACAGTCAGTAACTTCAAGGTTACTAAAAACATCTAAGTACATCCAAGCGAAACGAGAAAACCTAAAGAATAGCAAAAGAGTACATTTAAAAGAACTTAGAACCACCAAAACTCTTTTTGACGATCCTGTACTCAGCACACAGCGGTTAGAAACTTCAATGCAAGTAAAAACATTTAAGCACATGCAAACACAAGAAACTATAAGTAAAGAAAATAAACATACCAAAAGAAATAAGAACACACCAAAAATCTTTTTGTATTTTTCTGATTATAAAGAAAAAAGAAAATGCAGAATGTTAACAAATTAAGACCTAAAAACTAAGAGACAGAAATGTAAACACTAAAAATTTTCAAAAAGTAAATTACTGAAATTAAATCTTTTTGTGAGAAGGTTCCAAGATGGAATCAGTACCAGCACATCTATACTTAGTTATCATTCATTTCAGAACCTTGGACACAAACATACCCTCTCAATTTCTGTCTGTCAATCTAACTTTCCTCAGATAATGACAGATTTGATTTCAACATTTTCTGATTATCTAAACTGAGTACATGATTAAGACTATCTCTTTTAAAATCTCACAGTGTTTTAACTCACTCAGTAGGATGCACAACTTGAGTACCCAACCACCATGCTTATGTGCTTTGTGATTTTGTCAACGCATTTGATGCTCTTTGACATGGAGGTCAATTTTTCACCTCTTCTAATAATTTCTGTTGAGCTTTTGTCACTGCATTTTATGCTCTTTGACAATTCAAAACTAATAGATCTATCTATTGAGCTTTTGTCACTGCATTTTATGCTCTTTGACAATTCAACACTAATAGATCTATGTATCTATTTCTTTTGACATCTCAGATTGGGGTCAATTTTTCACCCTCTTTTTACATTTTGCTCATTGTCATCTAAGCACATTTGGCATGGTAATAGGTGTGTGCACCAGACTAAGTTAGTCTCAACTGTTATTGACTTGTAGACTTGGAATGTCTCGATAGTTTGAATCTTTGATGGATTTCCACATGCGTAACCACTTATCAGCCTAGACTCTCATCATATGTCTTACACGCCATCTGTTTCTTATCTGATTTGACTCAAATTTTCAGACAGTTTTCTCAAGAATATGTACATGCTTTCAGTCCTAATTTTACTAGACATACTTTGTATTGAGAGCCAGTGTACCATCATTCTCCATTTAGATTGGATCAACTTCTCATCATTTTTTTTTTTTTTGTATTTTCTATGTAGCACCTATCTCCCCCTAAAATACTAAAGAAATAAATACCTAGAAAATAAAACGGAAAAACACACAGAAAATAAACAAAAAGACAAACGAGATATAACCACACAGAAAATAGACACACAGTCACAAATACGAATAAGGACACTAAGTCGCATCATCGGAGACAACCTCACACTTGGTTTTCATCCCGTTTTCATTCACTAAGAACAAAAACCTTCATCCCGTTTTCATTCACTAAGAACAAAAACCTGGGTACCCTGCACAAAGAGTAAAAAGTTACTTAGCATTAGGAACCCATGCCGGAATGGTCATGGGTTTCCCATCTTGTCCAACAATTGGCATTTTAATCCAAATACCAGTAGCTTTGAAACCTGCATTGGTATCTGAACTTTTTGACATTTTAACTTCACGTTTGTTGGTCCATTTGAAGTCTTGACGGGTAGAAGCCTTGTGATAAACACTAGAAACATTAATCACCTTATGGAGTGGCTCTTTCCCCTTTTTACAAACCTCGGGACTTTTGGGTTTACTAGATGTTTCCCCACTTGTCCTTTTGAGCTGATGGGGGTCAGTTAATTTTTGATTTATTTGATTAAACGTTTTATTTTTTTGAAAAGTTTCAGATGAATCAACTTTCCCCTTGCAGCTCTGTTGTTGCTGATCACACTCATAACTGAGGTGGCCAGGTCTCCTGCACACATAGCAGACCCTGTTTAACTGAGGTTTTGCAGGGTTATGTGGCACTTTTTGCTCTACTTGACTTTTTGACTGAACTCCTAAACCACGTTGTTTTGGCAAAATTTTAACTTCCTCATAAGGACGGGTTGCAGGAGACTTTGCACCCTCTTTTTCTATGGTTCAGAGTGCAGCTTGCACATTTTGCATTAACGTACCTTGACCAGAAGAATTGCCTAGAAGTTGTCTCATACCAGATTCAGGCTTTTCTTCTGGTTTGGCCTCTTTCCTCTGAGGCTCACCAACTTTTCCCTTCATTTTTAAATCAGGTTTTGAGGTTGAAGCAGAAGGTGCATCAACCTTGGAAGGAAGTTGGTCAGCTTCAGTAAAGACATCTGTTTTCACCAGTTGGTTCAACACTGGTGGTGGACATTTTGTGTATGTCTTTTTGTCTTTTTCTAAATCGGAACCTTGAGGTCTCCGGTCGATTATGTGCTCAAACAAGTAAGATGAAGTTGAATAACTTTTAAGTTTCTGGTTTAAAGTTTCATAATCGACTTTAGAACTAGCAAGATCCCGTTTTAGAGTATCAATTTGATTGATGTAAAAGACTATAGCATCCTGTTTATTTAACAAAGCTACCTCTAATTCTCTTATCTGTTTATTTTGACTCTCAATTTTATCTTTTAAGGTCTTTTCTCTACCTTTGATGATAGAGTTTTCATGCAGTTTAGAGGTAAGCTCAGTAACTTGAGATTTCAGGGATACTATATTATTTACATAGTCATTGCACGACACACAGGGAAGACCAGAAATGTTACTTACCTTTGAGTCAGCTTGTCCAGTCATGCACGCCTTAGGATTTTCTGATTCAGTTTGAATAATCACTGGCGTTGGTTCGGCAACTGGCACAGAGGCCGAAGTAACGTTGTGCTCATCAGTAGGCATCACTGAGTCTTCCTTACTGGCAACAAATTCATCATCAGCTTCCTGCACACTATCTGCTTCAGATTGTGAATCATCATTCAGATCTTGAACACTGGCCAAGTTGGTCTCTGCAACCTCAAAAGCATCATTATTTTTTAAATGCACAGACCAGTCAATCCCCTCATCCTTTTGAACAACCGCCATTGCCTTGGTTGAGCTTTCAGGAGATGTTCTGAAGGGATACTTGGGTCCTGAGTTCTTTGGCTTTTCACATTCTCTTGCAAAATGACCCTTTTCTCCACAGTTGTAGCAGGTTACAGCTGACTTGTCAAAACCCAGCTTTGTATCTTTTGTTGCTGTAATCTGCATCCCTGTTTTCTTGACCAAGGCCTTTGCTCTTCTCACCAAGTTAGCATAAGACCATAGGATGTCCTGTCGCTCCATCTCATCGTTGTCGATCTAGTCATAATCTTCTTGAGTCAGGTAGGCATTGCCGATCTTACCCTTGAGCAAATCATCATACGAGGTGACCAATGCACTAAGCATCCCCATATGCTCCTTAACTTCTTCAGTGCTGCCATGTTTGAAATGCTCGGTGTTTAAGGCAGGCATTGACGTTTTGCTTGAAGGAGCAGAATAAGGTGGTCCACTAGGAGTTTCAGGAGCAGACTTGCTTGATGAACTAACGTTAGAAGTAAAAGCTGTCTGCAAAGGAGCATTTGACGAAGTAACCGGAGAAGCAACTGATCCCGTACAGTATAAAGAAGGATTCTGCACATAGCTGCTTAATCTGTCTAGATTAAGCTCCTCCTGTTCATGCTCTTTCAGCTTGGTAATGAAGTCATTCAGATCCATACCTTCAAAACCATCTCCATTCTTCAAAATCATTATGAATGGCCTCCAGCTTTTAGGTAAAGCCTTGGACAGAGTCTCCACTTGTTGTCGTTCCGAGATCTGCACCCCCAAACTATCCATTTCACTAAGAAGATGGTTGTATCTGTTGATCAGATCTGGAAGCTTTTCATTGACATAAGAAGTGAAGTGGTCAAACTCCTTTCTTAACTGCGAGGCCTTGAGCTCTTTTAACGATGCATTCCCCTCGTTCCTCTTTTGTAATGCGTTCCACAAAGAACGTGACGTTCTGTACCGTCGGAACTGATGGAATATCTCGTTCGGAATAGCTTGGATCAGGTAAGAATAGGCTTTCTTTTCTGCATCATAAGCCTTCCTCTGATCATCACTCATATGATCATAGGGAACTTCGATGTTCCCTTCACCCTTAGGTATGATGTAATCGGCGGAAATGGCCCGGTGCAATCGTGGATCAACCCCACCAATAAATATTTCGAAACGTGGTTTCCAGAAAGGGTAGTCTTCCATGGTTAGCAGTCTAGGTACTTTATTAATTCCTCCCTGTTCGTTGTCCATTATTAAGTTACTTAATGCGGTGATTGTTTGTTTGGCAGCCATTGCACTCATGTCAGACATTTTAGAAAGAGACTTAAAACAAACTTAACACTACGCACGGAATGTAGATCACTTCGCACGAGCACACAGCACTACGCACGAAGTAGAAGACCTACGTACGGACTGACACGAAAACACACAGACTCTACTTCGTACGAACTAGATACTCACCACGCACGGAGTGGATTGACTACGCACGAATATTGGAAAGGACAAAATTCACACACAGAATCAATACGTACGAAATGAAATCACTACGCACGTGTTGAGGACCCACTACGCACGGACAGACACACAGCCTATCGAAGATTCTAGAAGATCAACAACCTACTACGCACGAGATGACCTGATGTATGCACGAAGTGAGGAGCACTTCGCACGAGTAAAATTTAACGATTGAGAAAAAAATTTAAGACACTAAGTCACACTACGCACGCACTAATGGTCAATACACACGCACTGAGAATCACCTCGCACGGGTAATACTCAAACAGTTAACGTAAAAACACAACCATGTTTAACGAAAAACGACCTATTTTCGACCTAACAACTGATAAAAACCGACGAAAAGGACAAAACATACAGGCCTAATCGACACCTAGATCACGAAACCTAAGGAAAGTGATCAATCAAAGCACAAGGCTCTGATACCACTTTGTAGGACCGTTGGGGTTCTAAACTAAACACCCTAATGCTAGGACTGATCTAGGATGAGAAATAGTGCGGAATATCTATTTCCCAAACCTCCTAAGGATTCTAAGATCTGCTTAGGTGTCCGGCACACAGTATCACACAGAGTAACACACAGAGTAGAAGCAAAAACAACTCCTAAGAACTCACACAGAGATGCTTAAGGCTGCCCTTGGATTCGTAATGAACACTAAGTTCGCGATTTAGTAGGCTTAAGGTTGTATATGGTCGATTACGTAAGGCTCCCGGTTGATTTCTAGCGATCCCCGCGCTAATGCGGGGTTAATCTCTATTTATAGTGTGTTCCACGCGTATTTGAGTGCAACACATAATTAGTCTCCACTACGCACGTGGTGCAGAGCACTGCGTACGTAGTTAGTCCAATACGCATGACCTTTTATATTTTAATGGTAATTAATTAACTTTTAACCGACCTAATCACTACGTGCGCACTGAGCTACACTACGCACGTAGTGGACTCATCACGCATGCAGTGAACACATCACGCACGTGATGAACTTTCACACAGACTTAAACTTCCAAACACACATCAACACATGATTAAGTACTTGTAAGCTTAAGATCATCACAAAGAATCACTAATAATATATACACATGCAAACAATTAATCAAAACACATTTGAATTAATATTTCAAGTAAACATGTATGTATTGGATTGATAAAAACTAGGGATTTACAATTATGCACCAACAAAATCAATACTTTTGTGATTTATTTTATATTTATAGTTATATCTAATGTATAAATATAAATATAAGATTAGTTTGTTTTAATAAAATTAAATATGAGCCTTTAATTTAAATAAAGGGTCCAGATCATCCCATAATTTTTTTTAAATTAGTCTTTTATATATATTAGAAGATTTTGTCTTAGTTTATAACTTTTATCTTTTTTAGATGTATTATTATTTTAAATTTTTTTGATATCTCCTATCCTAACTAATGTTCTTGTCTTAAATAATTTTGTCTTAATTTATAACTTTTATCTTTTTTAGATGTATTATTATTTAAAAAAAATGTTCTTTGATATTTTATTTTGTATTTCATATTCTAATAACGAAGACTTAGAGAAGTATCTTTTTTTTTGCAACAATTACTTATACTAATTCTATATTTCATATAGTATGATATATTTTTTATTTTAAAGTGAATTATAGATCTATAAACTATAGTATATAAATTAAATATATAACTAAATAATGCACATCAAAATCTAAAAAATGCAAAATTATGGGCATAATATTATAATATAAAAAAGAAATATTATGCAAGAATAATCTTCTGTATCTATAATAGATGTTTTAAGATCACGAGGTTTTAATCGTTGTGTATATATATAATTCTAGACGTCATATATAGATGGTTTACCATCCAACTATAAACTAAATTAAAAATAAAATCTCCACGTACGGGAAAAAAATTTAAAAAAGAACCAGAATTCTAGGGAAACAACCGAAAAAAGCGTGTATCAATAACATCTCCAATATTTCTTATGACGAACTGACAAACAGACAAAGTGCGTTGGCTAAATTGTCACCGTACAAAACTAATTTTTATATTTTATATTTTCTGGGTTTTAAATTTAAAATATTAACATGAAATCAGAAAATTTCCATCATCTTTGCAATCATTCACCATTATGTTATCTGCTATTGTGTCATCTGCAATCGACTCATGTAAAAACTAACCCTCAAGAACACCGAACATAGAAATTTGATTCTTGTGTAACATATTCTAAAAGAAAAAAAAACAATCAAATATTCTTCTTTGAACTGTTTCATAGATGGATCCAGAAACTTCAAACTACAATATGTTGGTACACGATAATAACTCCGAAATATTTCGACTTATTAGCGAGCTATGCTACTCAATATATAAAAAAACATGTATCATCTTAACCACCTGAAATTCTTTTTGGCCTAGTTGTAAGCGCTTTGATCATATGATAATTTTAAGAACAACACAAACGGCAAACCCTAATACATAGTAAGTTGATTATGCATGAACAACAAACTGCAAATCATAATCGCCGAACAAATATGTAGAAACAGGTTTGGGCTTTCAATGTTGTAGATCATGTTCCTTGATTTCGTCGTCTTTCGTTGTTTGTAGATCTTGGCAAACATAGATTTGCAACAATAAATCTATTTTGGTTAAGATATCGACTCAAGCTTCGTAAAGAAAGATAATTGGCTTATATTAGTTTGTACAATCTATATTGTGGTCATTTGTAGATCAAGCAGAACATTTTGTTCAAATACGTGATGTTCAGCTTTGAAAAATACTAACAACATACTAATTTTAAACAAAAAAACCGGCATATTAACCGGCCAATTACACATATACAATTTGAATTAAATTAAAGGATGATTATATCTTCAGAAATAATTTTAAATAGTTTGCAAAGATAAAAATTGTAACGTCCAATTAATACTCTTGTTCTAAGAGTAGACCAGAGAGGGTAATCCACTTGTAACATAAGTAAACTGTTTAACGTCACTGATCGATACTCTTGTTTGAATTTTTTTTTTTTTATGTTAGTCAAATTGATGACAGTTAATTAAAACGATATATACAGAGAATGTTATAATCCATAATAGAAAATATAATACATCGTTGACAACTTTTCAAAAAAAGCTAGATACCTCATTGATGACGAGAGTTATGTTCATATTTATAATTTCTCAGAAAACGATATTATATCACTCGCTAATAACTTTTCTATGACATATTTTTCTAATGTCAACAGGGCCCAGCGCCAAATTAAATTAAATTTAATTTGTATCTAACCTACTTTATTTTGTATTTAAAAATATACACAACTTACAAATTTGATTCATTGTATACAAGTTACATAAAAATAAAAAATAAAATTTAATTTGTATCTAACCTACTTTACCCGTAAACTAGCTAAAAATAAAAAAAGTTTGGCATATAAAAATACAAACAACTTTGAAATTTGGGTAATTATATAAGTAACAAGTAACCTGGTAATCAGGTTACCTATTGTATACAATTTTAACCACGATTAATGCTTATTAATTACCCATTGATAGAGTATTTAGACCATTTATATGTTTACCAAATCTTGCCTCCGAGTAGATTAATTATTATTTAATGAGACTTAATTTTCAAAACAAACATCTATCATTAATGAGCCGATCATTGATCATTAATAGACAGTTAAAATTATTAGCCATAATTTATTTAAATATATATATATATATATATATATATATATATATTTATATATAAAATTCTCTTTAATAATTTAATTTTGCATTAATTTAAAGTCGTAATTAAATATGATTTTGAACAAAGAAAATTCAAATTTGGATTTCAAATTTTATCAAAATTAATAGTTCAGATTAAAACTAGAAAACTGATAACCACAACTCATATGACCGTGAATAAGAGTTAAACAAATATGATTTTATTTTTAAAAATGACAAATGTATCTTAAGGAAAGTTGAAATCTAAATAAAAGATAACTAAATAGATTTTTAGATATAAATATTACTTTTTTTTATTCTTATCCACATATATAAGAGTTATGGTTATCATTTTTTTTTAAACTTTTATTTGAAGTAATTGTGAAAATTGTCTAATAAAATTTATTCATGTTAATATTTCATTCATTTAGATTACAAGATTTATTAAAAAATTTATAAATTTAGAGGAGTGAGAAAAGCTATTTTTTTAAAGGAAGTTATTTTTAGTTAGAGCTCCTTTCAAAAAGGCCAAATATTAACTCAGATATACATGATCAAACCGATTTTACTAAAATGATCGATTTCAAATAATTTTTTAACCACCCCGATTGAAAACCTCTTCTATTTATCGGCACAAATATACACAAATATACAGTCTCACCAATTCAAAGATACAAAGTTATCTCGAATTCTAACGATCACACTTCCACGTTATACGTAATTAGTAAGAAAACTAATGTTACCCGATGAATATGTGGATAATTGTTTGAATATGTACGTAGTATTTGTTAGTTACGTAATTAAGTGTGCTTCGTAGAAATATCTCACAGAAGATAATATCAAATATTAGGTTTAAAAATAGAAAATTATATATTTACGAGTTTGGGTAGTGGAAACTCATTGTCGTAAAGTCAAATGTTACCTTTTCAATAATAAAAATAAAATAATATAGTCAAATGTTAAACATGTTAGACATATTTAATAAATCGTAAACTTCTTATTATTTACAAAAATTGACGCGTATTCGTATTACTACTAGGATTTAAGTATTGGTTTGGTGAAACTTGACGTAATAATGTATCTCTTCTTTGCTAAATTAAATATAAATAAAAGAATAATTTACATGATATTATTAAACAGTTTTAATTGTTTGTTTTGATAAAATAAAATCTTAACTATTTATTTTGATTAAAAAATCAATTTAATTCTGACTTTTAGAAATTTAAGTTTTTTAATATAAATTAAAATTATTATAGATAATTATATATATATATATATATATATATATATATCATTCTTAAATTTTAAAATATCGTATTTTCATACCCTAATATATATATATATATATATATATATATATATATATATATATATATATATCATATTTGCCTTTTATAACATTTTAAAATAAGGCAAATTGTATGAAAATATACATTGAACGTTATCATAACTTTCATAGTATACAATAAGTTGCATACAATGAAAGAATTATGAAAGTTGTATATTTTTTAATAAATATAAAGTTGATTGTATATAATTAATGGTAACTAAGACATAGTAATTGTGTTTTAATGCAATTTGTCATTCAGAATATCATATTCAAATTCTTAGTTTTATCGTTTTTTTTTTAATTTTTGTAAATATAACCATTATATATTTGATCCCGGTGCTTATAATTTTAACAATAGTTATTTATAACTTATACAAGAAATAAAATCGCGTCTTTTTGTTTTATGAAACCATATTCCTGTCATCACGTCTACTCTCTCGCTTCAACGTTTCCATCGTTGATCTTGGTGTTGACACCGTCTATCACTATTTTTTTTAAATTCTCATGTACTCCACATTTTATAATTATTTTATATTTTTATTAATGTTTTTTATTTTTTAAACTAACACGTGAATCATACGGATATTCAATCTAATATAATACTATCATAAATAGAAGCTTAATAATGTAATTATTTTTTAAAAATTACCTTTGCATTATATAAGTTATTCCTAACATTAAAACTTAAAAGTATATATCTACTCATTATCTTTTCAAGTTTTTATTTCTCCTAGAAGTATATTAATATAATAAGGACTAATAAGAAACCAACCAGATCGAACCATTTCAACCGCAGCATCAAGACTCGTAGCTTTAGATAGATGCATAATTAGGGGTTTAATTATTTTATATTTTTATTAATGTTTTTTATTTTTTAAACTAACACGTGAATCATACGGATATTCAATCTAATACAAAACTATCATAAATAGAAGCTTAATAATGTAATTATTTTTTAAAAATTACCTTTGCATTATATAAGTTATTCCTAACATTAAAACTTATTAGTATATATCTACTCATTATCTTTTCAAGTTTTTATTTCTCTTAGAAGTATATTAATATAATAAGGACTAATAAGAAACCAACCAGATCGAACCATTTCAACCGCAGCATCAAGACTCGTAGCTTTAGATAGATGTATAATTAGGGGTTTAATTATTTTATATTTTTATTAATGTTTTTTATTTTTTAAACTAACACGTGAATCATACGGATATTCAATCTAATATAATACTATCATAAATAGAAGCTTAATAATGTAATTATTTTTTAAAAATTACCTTTGCATTATATAAGTTATTCCTAACATTAAAACTTAAAAGTATATATCTACTCATTATCTTTTTAAGTTTTTATTTCTCTTAGAAGTATATTAATATAATAAGGACTAATAAGAAACCAACCAGATCGAACCATTTCAACCGCAGCATCAAGACTCGTAGCTTTAGATAGATGCATAATTAGGGGTTTGAATCTTTCGTAATGTTTGTTTTATAATTATAGATTCCTTAGACTTTTAATTGATTGGATATATATATATATATATATATATTTAATGTAAGTTACTTTTTCTATGTCTACTTTTTTAATTTTTAATAATAACTTCCACATTAATAAATAAATATTGAATAATAATGTGCAGAATATATAAATGCAAGAATATATATATATATATATATATATATATATATATATATATATATATATATATATATATATATATATATATATATATATATATATATAGGAAGGTTCAAATGAGAATGGGAGACTAAATCTCGGCCGTTCATTTTGCAAGTGAATTTCATGGATGGAGAGCGTAAGGGATCTAGTGTGGCAGGGTGTATGTGAGAAATTCATGGGTGGACAATGATATTAAAGGACGGGGAATTGGGCGGCTAGGATTGAGTCTTCCTTTCTCAATTTATTTAAAGTTCTCATTTGAACCTCCTACTATATATATATATATATATATATATATATATATATATATATATATATATATATATATATATATATATATATATATATATATATATATATATATATGTATATATATATATATATATAGGAGGGTTCATCCGAGAACCGCAAGAACCAATCTCGGCCGTTCCTTGGATATGGGAAGTTTCATGGATGGTGAGCGTGGAGGGATAGAGTGTGGCAGGGTGCATGTGAGGAATTCATGGGTGGTCAATGACATTGAAAGAGGTGGAATTGGACGGCTCAGATTGGTTCTCGTAAGAACTTTTTCATATATATATATATAAGTATATTCTTGACAATAAAGTAAATGACTTGAATGTAAATAAATAAATAAAAGTGCAAGAATATAAAGACAAGTAAGAACTAGAAATGTAAAAGCAATAATATTAAAGCAATAATACAATCACACAAAATTTTAAAAAACTATTCACCTGCATCCGACGTATCAAACGATATTTCACTGTGTATCAAAACATATCAAAATGCACACGAACCTGTCTATAGAAAAACATATAAAACCTTCTATTTCACCAAGTCGTTAACAAATATAATGACTGAGATGAGTAGGGGTGTTTGTTTTAGCTTATTTAGAGCTTATTTTGCGGGATTTTTTTTATAAGCTAGTTTCTTTCGGCTTATTTTCTGACTTTTGAGATTTTTATGAGTTACCAAAAGAAAAAATGCCGAACTCATGAAAATACAAAAACAAATTCAAGGGCCGTCTTAAATCAGTTGCAAAATGTGAAGATTTGCGATGGATTGTGACTGGTTGTTTATTTATATACTTTTTAATTGCATTTATATATTTTTGAGTCGGATATGCGTCCATTTTTTTGTCGCAAACTCGTTCGTCGCTAGTCTTTCTATATTCCGTCGCTAATTTTCATCACAAAGTCTGTTTGTATTGTAGTGAAACTAATATTACTCCTCACTTTAGATAACATAACAAATAATTGAGTTAATTACCCAAATGGACTCTATGGTTTGCAAAACTTCCCACCGTTGGTTCCTAAACCTCAAAAATTACACCAAACGTCCCTGACTCCCTATGTTAAGCAATTTGTAACAATGTTGGTCCATATTTAACCCGACCGTTTAAATTAATGTTAACTTATTTATTTGTAAGGGTATTAATGCCTTTCCCCCCCTAAATTAATACGTAAGTGTCCTTTTATCTATAAAAGAGGTCAACCCATCTACCCCTGAAGATAGGTACCAAGATTTAATCAACAAGATTAACAGAATTTGAAGAACAAAGATCAAATTGTATTAACGATTTCGAAAGTCTAAATTGAAAAAAAAACCTAAAAACAATACAGACTCCAATTGCTTATAACAGACTACATTTAGGAATGACACATTTAGTCCCTAAAGTTTTATTAACTTTCTAACTTTGGAATTAACATTTCTAACATACTCCCCCTTAATTCCAAAGATCATCACTCAACTCTTCTAAGCCAAGTAAGAACCTCATCTCCACAAATCTTGCTTTTGGCAGAGCTTTGGTCAACACATCAGCCTTTCGCAATTCACCACAAATAAACTCAACCTTTATTTGTCCTTCTTCAATACACTCTCGTATATAATGATACTTTGGATTAATATGTTTCGATTTTCCATGAAAAACAGGATTTTTCTTAAAGAGCTATTGCTGATTTGTTATCAACATACAAAGTAACCACTTCTTGCTTCAAACCAGTCATCTCCTCCAACAAACCATTTAACCAAATAGCCTGACTCGCTGCTGAGGTAGCAGCCATAAACTCAGCCTCACAACTAGACAATGCCACCGTTTGTTGCTTCTGAGATTGCCAGGAAATTAGAGACCCATTAAAATAAAACACATTTCCTGACGTACTTCTTCCATCATCAGTATTTGTCGAGTGATTGCTATCACTAAAGCCTTCTAAACCACCCCCTGCTGTTACTTTGTACCTTATCCCAAACTGCATTGTTCCTTTAATATACCTGATCAAGTGTTTCACAGCTTTCAAGTGAATTTATTTAGGTTCTTGCATGAATCTGCTTACATATCCAACAGCAAAACTGATATCTGGCCTTGTTTGTGTCAAATATCTCAGAGATCCCACTAGCTTTCTATACAACGTTGGATCCACTTTTTCACTGTCATCTGTCAAGTAGAGATTCAAACCTGGTTCCATTGGAATTTTAGTCTCATTACACTCTTCCAATCCTGCCAATTTAACCAGCTTCTGTGCATAAGCTGACTGTTTGATCATAACACTACTTTTACTTTGCATAACTTCTAATCCCAAGTAATAACAAAGCAAACCAAGGTCTGTCATTTCAAATTTCTCTTTCATTTGTTTCTTAAACAATTCCACTTCTTGTTGTTCACTTCCGGTTACCAACAAATCATCTACATAAACTCCCAAAATTATAAGTGAATTACTCTTGGACTTAACATACACAGCCGATTCTCTTTGACATCTTTTGAATCCCAACTCCTTTAATACTTCATCCAATCTAAGATTCCAAGATCTAGGTGCTTGTCTAAGCCCATACAAAGCTTTTGTCAACTTGTACACCTTATGCTCACTGCCTTTGACTACATAACCTTCTGGTTGTCTTACAAAGACATTCTCCTTTAACTCACCATGTAAAAACGCTGCCTTAACATCCAAATGGTATATTTTCCACTTCATTTTTGCAGACAAAGCTAGAATTAGCCTGATGGTTTCAATCCTGGCCACTGGTGCAAATGCATCTTCATAATCAACTCCTAACTGTTGTACATAACCCTTTGCAACTAATCTTGCCTTGTGTTTTGTAACATTTCCCATTGCATCCCTTTTCAGTTTAAAAACCCACTTTAACCCAATTGGATTACATTTTAGTGGTGGATCAGTCAAGAACCATGTTTTGTTTCTGACTATGGCCTGGATTTCATCATTCATTGCAGCCCTCCACTCCTTATGTTCAACTGCTTCTTGAAATGTCACTGGCTCATCTTCTTGTGTAAGCAATAATTCCACAAGTTCACATTCTCCTTGTCTATTAGCAGCATACCTCACTCTACCATCTAACACATAGTCATTAAGCCTAGATGATAAAATAGGAATTCTGGTAGACCTTCTCAAATCAAATTGCTCTTGTGAACTTTGGTTACTATCTGGTTGAAACATGTTCTCTTCATTAACTGAGTTACCTGGTTCACTATGACCAGATACTTGAGTTGCTATGCTTGTATCAACTTGATTAGACTGATTAGACCCTTCAACCACATCATTTTGTACCACAAATTCCATCCAACCTGACCCATTTGGTGCAGCCCTATCAAAACAGTCTAACCACTCCCATTTTCTACCTTCGTCAAACTGCACATCTCTGCTTACTACTATCTTGTTGTTACAAACATCAAACATTCTATGACCCTTTGTTCCACTCTCAGCTCCCAAATATACCATTGGCCTGCTTCTATCATCTAGTTTCTCTAACCCTGTCTGAATAATCTTTACATGCCCTACACACCCAAAAATCTTCAAATGTGCTAAATTTGGCTTCTTTCCTTTTAGAGCCTCATATGGTGTACTTTCCTTGAGAGCTCTTGTTTGGATTCTATTCAAAAGATACACTGAGTGTCTCACACCCTCAGTCCAGAGATATTGCGGAACCTTCATTGATTTTAAAATGCTTCTAGTCATATTCAACACAGACCTATTCCTTCTCTCAACAGTCCCATTTTGTTGAGGTGAATATGGTGCTGTTAGCAGTCTCACTATGCCCTCTTTTTCACAGAAGGTATTAAATTCATGAGAAGTAAACTCCCCCCCCCCCACGATCAGACCTTAGGGCTTTTATTTTGAGACCAAATTCATTTTCCACCTTTTCCTTAAAAACTTTAAATGTCTCAAAAGCCTGATCTTTTGTTTTCAAAAAGTGAGCCCACATAAACCTTGTTTTATCATCAACAATAAGCATAAAGTACCTATTGCCTGCTGGTGTTGTAGGTTGAATTGGTCCACACAAGTCCATAGAGACCAATTGTAACACTTGTTGTGCTCTATATTGTGATTCATCTGGGAATGGTTGTCTTGAGTGTTTTCCAGCAAGACAGGCTTCACACACTTGTTTTGGATGGACTACTAGTGGCACTCAATTCACCATTTGTTTTCTTGTCATACTGATTAGTGAGTCAAAGTTCACATGACCCAATCTTTCATGCCAAAACCATGAATCAGATTTCACCTTTGCTTGAAAACACACTGGTGTCCCAATGTTTAGATTGACTTTATACAGTCTATTTAATGATCTTTCAACTTTCATCAACAACCTCCCATCCTTCTCATAAAGCCATAAGAACTCGTCCTTCATTCTTACTTCACAGCCCCCTTCAGTTGCTTGACCTAAACTGATGATATTGCTCCTTAAATGAGGGATGAAATATACATCAGTGAGGAGTCTTTGTTCTTGATTTTTGCACTGCAACACAATGGAGCCCCTGCCTTCTATTGTAACGCAGGAACCATCACCAAACCTTACCTTTCCACCCACTTTTTTGTCAAGACTAGAAAACACAGACTCATCTCCTGTCATATGGTTTGAAGCTCCGTTATCAAGATACCATACATGTCTTCCATTCTCTTCTGACTCATACTTTGCAGGTACAATCTTCTGCTCATTCAAGAACACAATCTCTTTGTTTTCTTCACTGCCCACAATCATTAACAGGGCTGGTTCATCATCAGTTGTTTAGGTTAAGTTGACTTCATTCTCCTTATTTTTAGAAGGGCATTCAGACGCATAGTGCCCATATATTTCGCACCTGAAGCATTTAATTTTTGACTTGTCTTTGACTGGTTTATTAGAATTCTTCTTGTCCCTTTCTTCTTTACCTTTGGTAGTGTTCCCCCCTTTCCCTTTGGCACCACTACGATTTCCTTGAGCAGATTTTGACTTCTGTCTAGACTCTGGTTCCTTTGCACGAGCCTGCCATTCGGCATAGGAGAGAAGTAGCTGATCATTTTTTGCCTGTGATATCTTTGATTTTAATCCAGTTCTTTCTTCAAAAGCCTTCAATCGACCGATTGCTTCTTGAAGTAACATGGTATCAAGATCGACAAATTGCTCTATGGAAGCAACAATCTGTATGAATTTCTCAGGTAATGAGTCAAGAAATTTACGAACCAAAATTTCTTCGGTGTAAGGCTCACTAAGATCGCTTGCCTTTGAAGCTAATCCACATAGCCTCCCTGCAAAATCGTCTATGGTCTCATCGTCCTTCATTCTGAGGCCTTCAAATTCATTTCGAAGAGTTTGTAGACGTGCTTTCTTGACCCTATCAATTCTGACGAATCTGTATTTGATTGCAGTCCAAATATCTTTGGCTGAGTCATACTTTGCAACTTGAAGAACAAGATCTTCAGGCAATGCCTGATACAAATAAGCTATTGCAGTGTTGTTCTTCTTTTCATCGATAACCGTTGATTCCCCTATTTCGATCGTCTCCCACAATCCATGGACATTAAAGATCGCTTTCATTCTTACTGCCCAGATTGTGTAATTTGTCTTCGTTAGAACTGGACATTGGAGCGAAATTGGAGCGTTCTCTCTAATCGTAACCACCCGGCCTCGATTCAGATCTTCAGCCATCTTCTTCTTCGATCGTCTCTTGTACGTTATTCCGAATCGTGAATCCAGTTCCAATCCTTCAGATCTATGTTACGAGCTTGTATTCCTTAACGAGGCTCTGATACCAATTGAAGATAGGTACCAAGATTTAATCAACAAGATTAACAGAATTTGAAGAACAAAGATCAAATTGTATTAACGATTTCGAAAGTCTAAATTGAAAAAAAACCTAAAAACAATACAGACTCCAATTGCTTATAACAGACTACATTCAGGAATGACACATTTAGTCCCTGAAGTTTTATTAACTTTCTAACTTTGGAATTAACATTTCTAACAACCCCTTCTACTTCAACATCCATCTCTGCAATTTCCTTTTGCTTCCCTTTATTTTTAACCTAAAGAGAATCCATCTCCAGTTATCGTTATCATTAATAGCTTCTTAAGTTTCGTCGCAACAGAACATACGATTCAAGATCATCATATCTGCTTGGGATATATTCCCACACTAAAATCCTATGTTTCTTTAATATCCATATGTACCTTTACCCACAAGTTTCAAATATCACAAAGCTAACATAACAAGCACTTTTCTAATTCTCTGATAATGATTCAAGCAAATAAAGGGTGAAAGGAACTCATGGTGATTATGATGATTCTCGTGCATTATCTATTGATTTAATGCTGGATTTTTGTTGAATTCATACTTGCCATCTCATTATCCAAGGCAGAGTACAAGTTAAGCAAGCATGGATAGTATAAGTTCTTATAACAGTGGAACTCAATTAATCCATGGATATGTATGTTGATAACTTTGGGCAGCACTCCATAATCACCCCATGATGATATGGCAAAAGGGAATTGCAGAGGAAAGGAGGGTTGAGGATATGATTAAAAGCAAGATAATAAATTGATTTTGATTTTTTCGTGACCTTCAAAAATCTACTACATTAAAGAAATATACTGTTGAGCTATAATTTACAGAAATTTACTACATCAAATCATTGATTTAAAAGCAAGATAATAAATTGTGTGACCTTTGTGAGCTAAATGTAGAAAACTTGAATCTAGGGCTCGGATTGTTGGCCTTTCACCGACAGAGCCTTACAAACTCTTCTACGTCTTGATTTTTTACTCCTTCAGAACCAACGGTACGTGTGTGAAGTAAGAGATATATTTATTAATTCGGTGGGTAAAAAGACATTTATACCCTTACAAGTAAAGAAGTTAACGTTAATATAAACGTTGGAGTTAAATATGGACCAACATTCTTACAAATTGTTTAACACAGGAAAAATTGATGTAATTTTTGAAGTTTATGGACCAACGATAAAAAATCCTGTAAATCACAGATACCATTTGTGTAATTAACTCCAAATAATTGTTCATGGATGAAAATATGTTGTTTCAAGTGCAAAGCAGCTTGTGACAAACATTGTTCTTGAAACGGCGTCTTCTTCACTAAAACATTTAAACGCATTCTCAAAATGATCGCTATTCTACATATGTTTTCTTATAAATTATCTTGGTCTCGATAATATACATAGTAAGTCTAAGCCCCTGTTAATATATTTTAATTTAATAAAAAAATTTAAGTATTTTTTTAATTGACCTCGTTAAATGATGGATAGGTAAAAATGTTAGTAACCACCACATAAATTTCGTATAAATAGTTTTGTATTGGACAATACATTTACTAGTGAAATGATTTGTGTACGCACGAGATAAGCTTTAAAAAACTAAAACATTAACATCTAATAAAGTATAAATAAAATATATAAAATAATATAAACAAACAGAATCATATTCATATAATTATAACTAATAAAAAACATATTTATCGAATGTTCAAAAATTGAATTAAGACGGGACTTTCATACTTTCAGTAGTACTTCCTTCTATACTAAATTAATAATTTTATTTGTCAAACTACTATTATCGTCACTACGATTAAACCGTAAGGGAATTAAGTATATTTGATGTGTACAATGATTCTTAAACATGATACGAAAGTTTACCATAAGATCTTAACATATATTATTTGAACCGGAATATAATACCTCCATAGTGTTTAATATGATACCATGTAATCATTTATGTGTTCAACCTCTTAATTTGTTAGAACAAAATTACTATCTCTTAAAAATAATTTAGATCAGAAAGATGCTCATTGATATCATGCAATTATTTATATGCTCAACCTCTTCATTTGTTAAAAGCCCACATGATATACGATTAGTCATAATTATATTTGTCAAACTATAATTCTTAAAAACATAGTAAAAATATGAGTCAAAGATCTAAATATAAATAATTAATACTTCTTAATTTCAAAATCTTATAGATTATTTTAAAATATAATTTAGTTAAAATTTGTCATTTTTATTACATAAAATCTGAATTATAAATTAAAACGAATACAAAAATCACTTTGATAGCTTATGATAACATCGTCTTAAAATTCGGATGTCATACTTATAATCTTCTTTTTTGACATGTAAGCACTAGCGGTTAATGATTTTGTGTTTTATAACATGAAAGTTAACCATAAATATGTTCACCGGTTTATAGTTTTATAAAGAAGATAAGCAAGAAAAATACATATTCTTATTTAGAAAAAGATTAAGTGTCATTACATTTAAAATACAAATTAAATATAGTAACTCCTTTTTTCAAAGTCTATAAAATATACTTTTTACTAATAAAAAAAGAATTTTTTTGTTCTGTTTCATTACGATAAAATTTACATCAAAACATAGATAAAAATTAGACGATTATAAATATATAATTATATGTATACCAATCATAATATACTAAAAGTTATAAAAGAAAAACTACAAACAAATATAATTAAATACATTCATTAAATATAAATATATAACTTAATACCCCTATATATTTTCATATAGCTCCTTTATATTTCGTTCCACATACTCTTGTAATAACTATTCTAATTTTGGAAGTAAAAATTAAAAATTTGGGCAAACTGCACCATAATACAACGAACTTTAACTAAGCTACCAATATATACAACGAATAATTAAAAAAAAAAAAATACAACCAACTTACAAATCTCTTCCAATGTATACAAAAGGTAACTTGAAGCAAAGGTAACCGGTTTTTTTAATTTCTTTTTGTATTTTTTAATTTCAGATTCAAGTGTTCTTCAAGTTATTCTTTGTGTTCTGCAATATTCAAGTGTAAACCAAGAACACAACTCATAAACCAAATCTAAATATGTAAACCTCATGTTCAAATCGTTTGTTCAGATCTGTTACACGAGATGCAGAAATCGACTTTCCTGTTCATGATGAAGAAACAAATTCAAGATCTGCGCAACTTTGAATTTATGCAGAAACAAATTCAAGAACCCTAATATGCAGAAATCGAACCCTAAATCAAGACCCCTAATTTTCAGAAATCGAACCCTAAATATGCAGAAATAAATTAAAACCAGATGAAGCACCATGAGCCCTAAATCGAAATCTTGAAGCGGCGGTGAACTAGGGCGGTCCTCGTGAACGGTGGTTCTGATGAAGACGACTTGAAGGACTAGGGCGGCGGATCTTCATGGTGGTCGGATTAGGGCGGCACTCGATCTTTGACGGTGGATCTTTGACGGTAGATCTTCATAGTGGTCGGACTAACGCTGGATCTTGATGGTGGTGGGTTTTAGTCTAGGGTTTTCACGGTGGCGGTGGATCTTCACGGTGGTGGCACGGTGGCGCTTGAAGGGTGGTTCTTGGAAACTGGCGGCAATCTGGATCTGCGCATGTCGATGGTGGTGAAGGTACAAAGACTGTGGTTGATTGTGTTTTAATGAAGGTATGAAGGCAAGATCTAAGCAAGTCTCTTTGAAGAACCCTAAACCCAGCAAGCTGACCTGCTAGTGTTCTATGGAAAATTATAAAAAAAAAATTATTAAAGATACCTGGTAACTGGCTAGATTAACACACATGACCTGCTATAAGAGGTCATTTGTATATAATGTAACAAATATTAAGGTTGGTTGTATTTTTTTTTTAAAATTGTTCGTTGTATACATTGTTAGCTTAGCAAAAGTTCGTTGTATTATGGTGCAGTTTGCTCTAAAAATTTTGGTCAAAATTGAGAAAATGATAGATTTTGATTGGTTAATTAAATTTTATTTATAAAAGCTTTCCCACATTTGATTTTCTTTTAATATATATATATATATATATATATATATATATATATATATATATATATATATATATATATATATATATATATATATATATATATATATGGGAGAGTTCAAACGAGAACTGTTTTTCGTACGAGAACCAATTTTAGCCGTTCCTTGGATATGGGAAGTTCATGGATGGAGAGCGTGGAGGGGATCAAGTGTGGCAGGGTGCATGTGAGGAATTCATGGGTGGGCAATGACATTAAAGGAGGGGAAATTGAACAACTCAGATTGGTTCTCGCAGTTCTCGTACGAAAAAACAGTTCTCGTTAGAACTTTTGCATATATATATATATATATATATATATATATATATATATATATATATATATATATATATATATATATATATATATATATATTCTAGAATAATGGGATAGTATAAGATAGATAATAAAAATGGATATTTTAAGAAAAGATGGATAGCTAAAAAATTATAAGTAATCACATAATTTTATATCAAGAATTCAAATACTAATTATAAATTGAATAATTAATAAAAACGGATAATTTTTTTACAAGTGTGCATATTTCAAATATGTCAAATAGTTTATTTAAAGATATTTTAAAATTCTAAAAAATGAAAAGTGTCCTATATATATATATAGAGAAAAGTTCAGACGAGAATCGTTTTTAGCGCGAGAACCAATCTGAACTTTGATGTCATTACTCACCCATGATTTCATCACATGCACCTTGCCACACTCTATCTCTCCACACTCTCCATCCATGATATTCCCATATCCAAGGAACATCTGAGAAACCATCCTCTCTCTCTCTCTCTCTCTCTATATATATATATATATATATATATATATATATATATATATATATATATATATATATATATATATATATATATATATATATATATATATATATATATATATATATATATATATATATATATATATATATATATATATATATATATATATATATATATATATGCATGTGTGTGTATGAAAGAGTTTATTTGAGAACCGATCTTATTGCGATTACTGCGAGAATCAATCTTAACCATTCATTTAGTAATTAAAATTCATAGATGCAGACGATGGAAGGAGAGAGTGTGACAATATGAATGAGATGAATTCATTGGTAGGTGATGGAATTAAAAAAGAGAGAATTGAACGAATCAGATTTTTCTTATAATAGAAATGGTTCATTTTAAAACTATTCTTATTTTAAATATCATTTGTGAGTATCATTAATAAAATGTAAGAAATCATATATAACCACTATACACACGATTATACAAATAAAATGTAAGAAATTACGTCCACTAGACACACGAAATGTGAGCATATGAGATGGAAATGACAAAGATGAAAAAAAGTTGCATGACCAAATTTAATTAGTGTATGTCGTCTTTTTAAGGTTTGAAGTTATATTTACGAGTCTAAGAATTCCTTGTTGTTTAGTTAATACATGAGTTAGTTATCTTCCTAACTTCATTATGCATGTCTTTAACTAATTATAAAAATATTGTACCGAACATAGTTTTTAGCTTCTCCATCTTTATTAAAATCTTCATATATATATATATATATATATATATATATATATATATATATATATATATGCAAAAGTTTTAACGAGAACTGTTTTTCGTACGAGAAGTGAGAGAACTGTTTTTAACACTATTAATTACTCATTAATATGAGTATTTTGGTAATTTATATAGTTACCCAACTGTGAATTGAGTCCGGTTGAGCCGTCATTAATTTGCTAGGCTTGATTTTCTCGAAATAACCTTCATTAATGCGTTATTAATTATCCATTAATGAATCATTAATAAGCCGCCAAAAATATTAGCCATTGATTAATTTTAATCAAGGGCTAAAATTGGTTCTCGTATGAAAACAGTTCCCGTTACTGGACACATTAATGATCCATTAATGAGTCATTAATGAAGCATTAATGGGAGACTCAATCGTAGCCGTTCGATCTGGACGCAGATCTAGAAAAAACACAGTGACATTTTCATAATTAATCGCAACTTATAATGTTTGAGATATTTCATATCTGAAATGACATTATGTTTCATATATGAAATATGAATGTATGTAACAATAATATTTCATTAATAAAATATCAAAAAAAAAAAAAAAAGTGAAACGATGACACTATTTCTTTAATATTTCACTCATAAATGAGTAGTATTTCATGACTGAAGTATCAAAGAAAAAAATGAACCGCTGACTTTTTTATCTTTTATATTTCAGTCATGAAACAATAATATTTCAGTTATGAAATATCAAAAAAAAGTGAAGCAGTGGAGCGGTTCAAACGATAAATGTTTTTCATACGAGAATCGCGATAACCATTTCTGGCCAATCATTTAATTTCGGGTCTTTTTTATTTATTCTAAAAAGGAAAAGGCAGTATGAACATTTTTATATTACCCCTCACTTTTCTAAAAGAGTTATTTGGTCAAATGGTCCTTCAACTTAGGGTTTTCGGTCAATTTAGTCATTTAACTTTAAAAGTTGTGAAGATCGTTCTTTATAAACCAATTTGCAGTGAGTTTGGTCCTTTGTAACGTTAGCCATTAGTTATCTTTGTTAAGTTAGGGGTATATCTATCTTTTTACCATTTTTTAATAATTAATTGCTTTTTAATAATATTTTATCTTTTTATGAATTTTTTCTTTTTTACACTAAGAAAACCATCCCACCACTGTTTTTCTTTTTCTTTTGAAACACACACACATTCTCTCTCTCTCTCTCTACACAGTTCCTCTCTCTTCGAACGTGGCAGCCACCATCTCCGATGAACTCCACCACCACCACCACCACATTCCTCCTCCACCGCCACCACCACCGTATTCCTCCACCACCGCCGCCACCGCCTCCCTAACCATTTTTCAGCAGGGCTCTAAAAACCCAAATTCCGAGATAACCTAGCCGCCGCCACCGCCGCCGCCACTGCATCGCCTCGTTTGCACACCATCGCAACCCTAATGTGTGTGTGTTTGAAAGGTTGTGTGTTTGTTTGTTAGATCTGAAAGATTATGTAGATGGAAAACCCTTACAGATCGAGAAAACCCACATAACTGTTCTTTTTCTTGTGTGTGTTTATGTTTGAATGTATGTGTTTGTATGTTTGTTTGAGAACTCCCATCGCAACACTAACATATCGAGAACACCCATCGCAACACAAAAACCCTAAGTAACTCTCTTGATGTATATTTTTTACTATAGTGGTGGTTGGTCGGAGGAGGTAGCGACAGTTGGCCGCAGAGAAGGCGATAATAGTGAAAGAGACGTCGAGAGAGTGGAAACAAACATGTTAAGATGAGAGTGAAAGAGAGAAAGAGATTTGGTGGCGGGGCGGTGCTGGAAGGTGGCGGTGGTGCTTTGTTGGTGGTAGTGGAGTCCAGTGGTGGCAGAGTTCAGTGGTAGTGGTGGTTTCAGATGTAAGAGAGAGTAAAGGTGTGGATAGTTTACACGCACAAGGTGGCTGCAGTGGTGGTGGTTTCGTGGTGAAGCCTTTTGCAGTGTAGAGAGGTAAATAGAGAGACGTGTAGCGAGTGAGAGAAGAGCTGTTAAGAAAGAGGGATAGGACATATGGATAGATGTGTAGAGAGAGAGGACAGATGGATAGTTAACGGAATCTGTTAAAAGGACTAAAAAGGCCACAAAATGAGTCATAAAGGACACTCCTTACTACTTTGGAAGTTAAAGGATTAAAACGGCATAAACCCTTAAGTTAAAGGACCAATTGACCAATTAACTCTTTTTAAAACTAATATATCAGTCAAATGAAATGGTATTAAATTACGAAAAATATACCAAATTAACGAGAATAATTATGCTTTTTAATTTGAGACCGGTCTTGATGTATCTTTGTGAAAAAAGAAGTTCGTATTTGCTGGGTTTTTTTCAAGTACAGCTCGACATGTGCACGTGTGTAAATATTGCACATGTGCAAATCTACATCTGTGTTGAAAAAACTAAGTGAATCTGTGCATATGTACTTTTGCAATATTTGCACATGTGCACATATCGAGCTGTACCGAAAAAAAAAACCCAGCAAACACTAAGAAAAAATTTCGGAAAAATATAGCAAGATCGATGTGAAATTAAAGAGCATAATTTTCGTATTAATTTGGTATAATATTTATAATTCAACACTTTTCCGTTTGATATATATATATATATATATATATATATATATATATATATATATATATATATATATATATATATATATATATATATTAGTTTAAAAATGTTGGGTAATGTAAAAATGTTCAAATTACCCTTAATTAATTAAGGATAAGTTTGATTAGTTTAAAGTTATCTACTAGCATTGTACCCGCGTCAATGCGGCAACGATTAATAGTTCTGCTCAGCAACTTATCCTTTTTAATTATTAAGTCATTTAAATTTCATAAATGTTTATGAATTTAGGTTATAGGTTATTCAAATTCATGAGTCTGTTTATACACATTTTCTAATATTTAAGTTCAGCTATTTATTATTTTATAAAATATCTATAATAAAACGTTTAGTAGTTAAAATATTTTGTAATAATTAAATTAATTGACTTGATCTTTTAAATATTTTCTTATTATGGAAGGTTTGTCTACTAAAATGGTATATATGAATCTCATTAAATTAGTCTAATAGTTCATTTGTTTATCAAATTTCATTATTTTGATTTGAGGGTAGTTTAGTACTTTCAATTTACTTAAAAATTAAGAGTTTTGAAAGTTGTAAATACTTTATAAAGAAATAAGATATATATATATATATATATATATATATATATATATATATATATATATATATATATATATATATTAATTTATATTTATATTTGGCTTCACTTCATCGCCCAATTTAATTAACTAAAGTGACTTTATCCTCTCCAACAACACAACAATAACAACAATACCTAATCCCTTTGAGGCGGGGTATGGGGGAGGTAAAATGTAGACAATCATTCCACTACTCGTAAGTAGAGAGACTGCTTCCTGAGATAGAACTCCGGCATCAAAACAAAAGAAATACAAAGAAGAGAAAATACATAAGACTAGAAAAATAAATACAAAGAGAATAATAAAATAAAAACCAAAAACAAATATACTTAATTAAATAACAAATACAATTCAAAAAGACTAACATAAAAATAATTAAAAGTAGGGGTACCGGTGAAAATTTGGTAAAGTAAAATATAGAAAAAATAAAAATAAAATAGAATAAATAAACAAAGAAAAGATAAAAAGAAAAAAAGGAAAAGAAAGATACAGAAACAAAAATATAGAATAAAAGAAAATAAAAAAAGAAGAAAATCTAAGAATTCACTACTTAAATATTAAGGAGTTACTACACCCATATAAAGTCAAGTCATATCGAAAACCTAAGATTGTCAAACCCTCGTCTTCCTATCCCTGTATCCTAATCCTTCTTCTCCAAGAGAGAGAGCTTGTCTATGATCATGTCCTCGGAGAGAGAAAGCTCCTGCAAATCCGCTCTAACTCTATCCTCCCACCTAAGAGAATGACGACCATGCCTTCTAGTGCCATCAACTAGAATCGATTCCACCCTCCTAACTGGCTCTGCTGGTTGTCTTCTTTTAACGTGTCCGAACCAATGCAATCTCCCTTCTCTCAACTTCCTAACAATAGACGTCACACCTAATTCAGTTCTGAAAACACCTATCGGAATTTTATCTAACAAGGTCTTCCCACAAGTCCATCTAAGCATCCTCATCTCGACCACTTCCATCTTCTTCGCTTGAGCCTTTTTCAGAGGCCAACACTTGGATCCATATAACATGGCTGGTCTAACAGCCACTCTGTAGAATTTTCCTTTTAGCTTAAGTGGTACTTTTTTGTCGCAAAGAACTCCTGTCGCCGCTCTCCACTTTTTCCAACCCACTTGGATACGGTTAGTAATGTCCCCATCTATTTTCCCCGATCTGTGTAATAAGGAACCCAAGTACCTAAATGACTCCTGAGGTCTTAAGGCGTGATCTCCAATGCAGATCTCTTGGTTGTCATCATAATCGTTATTGCCGAAATTGCAAAAAAGATACTCCGTCTTATCCCTACTAATTCGAAGTCTTCATTCTTCTAGCGCAACTCTCTACTGATCTAATCTTCTATTCAGGTCCTCTTTCGAATCTGAAACCAGGACAATGTCGTCAGTGAATAACATACACCATGGGACCCATCTTTGAATCTCCCTAGTTAGCTCATCAAGAATCACTGCAAAAATGAACGGGCTAAGTGCGGACCCTTGGTGGAGGCCACGCTGCACCGGGAAGTACTCACTGTCTCCCACCGGTGTTCTCACGCAGGATAAAGCCCCATCATACATGTCTTTTAGGATTCTAACATATCGCCTAGGGATCGTTCTATCGTTTAGAGTCCTCCAAATAAGCTCTCTAGGAACACTATCATATGTTTTCTCTAAATCTAAAAACACCATATGCAGATTCCGTTATCTTTTTTTATGCTTCTCCATGAGGGTTCTAATCAAATGTATTGCCTTTACCGAAGACCTCCCTGGCATAAACCCGAATTGATTTTCTGACACTCTAGTTTCACGTCTCAACCTATTTTCTATCACCCTCTCGCATAATTTCATAGTATGACTAAGGAGTTTAATACCACGATAGTTCCCGCACATTTGAGCATCCCCCTTATTCTTAAATATTGGGATAACCACACTACGTCTCCATTCCTCTAGCATCTTAGCTGATTTAAAGATCACGTTAAAGAGATTCGATAGCTACTTAATGCCCGGCTCTCCAAGACACCTCCACACGTCGATTGGGATTTGGTTGGGTCCTGCAGCTTTGCGTCCCCCATCTTGCGTAGGGCACTTCTAACTTCCCCTGGGAAATCTTTGTGCAATAACAGTTGTTACGAACACTTTGGTCTGCCTCAAAACTCGACCTGATACCCATCAAATCAGTTTGTGTCTCCTGATTAAATAAATTGAGAAAGTAATCACCCCATCTATGCCTAATCTCCATATCCTTTGTTAGGACTCTCCCTCTGTCATCTTTGATGAACTTAACACTTCCTAGATCTCTCTTCCTCCTCTCCCTTGCTTTAGCTAACTTGAAGATTTCGTTTTGCCCTTCTTTAGAGTCTATCCTCTTGTACAAGTTCTCATAAGCTTTTTCTTTAGCCTGGGCTACGGCTTTCTTAGCTTCTCTTTTAGCCTCTTTGTAAATATTCAAAGCTCTAATCCTATCTTCCTCTCCACTTTCCCTAGCTAATACCCACTCCTTAAAGCAAGTATGTTTTCTTTTAATTTGGTCCTGTACCTCATTGCTAAACCACCACGATTCCCTTTGAACCCGCGACTATCCTGTAGTAGAACCTAAGGTTTCCTTGGCTACTTGCCTAATGGTCTGGGCCATGTGGTTCCAAGCGCTGTCTGCGTCCTCAGGAAGGGTTCTTCTTACCTCTACAGCGACTCTATCTCTAAAGACCTCTGTTACCTCACCCTTAAGGTTTCTCCATAGAATTCTTGGTTTACTCGCCTTCTTGGTACTTAGAATTCCTTTCCTAAAAATGATGTCTAACACTAATAAAGAATGTTGCGAGGGACAGGACTCTCATGGGATGACCTTACAGTCTTTGCAACTCCTAAGATCCCTTTTACATGCTAGAAGGTAATCGATTTGCGTACTCGTCCTCCGCTACGGTAGGTGATCAAGTGAGCATCCCTTTTCTTGAAGAAAGAATTTGTGATGGCCAAGTCGTGTGCAGAAGCAAACTCAAGTAAAGAACACCCTCCTTCGTTCCTTACCCCATAGCCGTGACCTCCATGAACGCTAGGGTACCCATCCTCTCCTACTCCTATATGCCCATTAAAGTCTCCCCCTATATACAACAATTGATCATCTGGAATTTCCCTCACTAACTCATCTAAGGACTCCCAGAACCTACTCTTTTCTGCTTCCCCTATGTTAGATTATGTGCAGAGATAGATAACATGTATCATCGTGTCCAATACTATGTGACACTAAAGGATCACACCGCTGCACACCCAAATAGGACCTTTTGGATTTTACCTTTTTTTGTGTATGACAATAATTAATAGTTTAATTAATTATTGAGAAAGAGAGAAATAATAAAAGTTATTTATTATTTAAAAGGAGAAGTTAATATTTAGTTTAAATATTAACGAGACCAATTAATTAATAGTTATTAATTAATTAGAAAGGTCGAGGGTTTTTTCTGTAATTGATTAATAGTTTAATTAAAGCTGAGCTTTAATTAAACGGGTTTGGGGCCTAATAAGGGTTTATTATATAAACCTTATTTACCTCTCATTAATCACATAAGTTAAAGAAAACCCTAAGGCTCTCTCCCTCTCCTCTCTCTTCGGCGGCGGCGCTAAAGCCGAGGACCAACCACCGAGCGACAATGGTCGGCGGCGACGGTACACACACACGCGGGTCACGGTTATTTGATCCGAGGTTCAATCCTTAGGTGGTTTAGCAGCCAGTTCGAGGCGGTGCAGTAGCGGTGGATAACCTGCAGCTGTCTAGAGGCTTAAAGAAAAAGTTTTTGGTTTACATCAAGGTATAACTTTCTAACCCTCTTCCTCTTTTAGTTTCTGTACGAGTTAGATGAGATCACTGGAGGGGGTTTTATTCCGCTGTGCATGTTTTTATACCCTAAAAAGCCCTTCAGTGGTATCAGAGCCACTTCTAACCTCGTAGGAGACTAGGTAGGTTTCTTTTATTCTGATGAAAAAGGTTTATCTTTTATCAAGAAAAAGGTTTATAAAAATCAAGTTTTGGTTTTTATTGGATAAACCTTTGATAAAAGATTATTAGATTTAATTATTAGTTAAATCTGTTTTTTTTATTTGTTGTTATTTGTGAAAAACCGAACCACCACCATCATCGGCGACGGCCTCAGGTGGTGGCTGCGGTCGATCGGCGGCGTCCCAGTCCGTGGGCACTGTTTTGGTCGACGGCGGTTCCAGGCAGGGGCGGTGGCTGCCGGTTGATGTTCGACGACATCCCGGTCGGCGGCTAGGCTGCAGCGGCGGTCTTCGGTGGAAGCCGGCGGTGGTAGCGATGGCGGTTTAGCGGCGCTAAACCCGTGGTGGGCTACGGCCCAGAAGCCATGACCCAAATAGCCAGCGGCCCAGTTAGGGTTTAGCGGCTAGGGTTAGCGGCGCTAAAGGAGTTGATGGGCCTCGGCCCAGTTTTTGTCTCTCGGTCCGTTTTACAATTCTTGGCCCAGTTTAAATATTTGGCCCAGCCTGTGGTTCAGATATTTGTGGTCAATATTAAATTAAGATACAGTTGTTATTTTAATTTAAAGTCTAAATTTTATTTTGAGTTTTTGATTAATTATCAAGTATGAAACTTGAAATATATATTTATTGCAAATAACCGAAAAACAATATAGGGGTTTTAACAGATTGTTAAAATCAGTTATTTTCATCAAGATGAATAATTAGAAATCAGTTGTTGTTGTACTTTCATGTATTAGTTTAGTACATGTTTGGGATGCCATAGCCGAGCCTTTTAGACCTTGTGGATTGTTTACTTTTCTGCACTTGTGGTTGTGATTGGTTTTATTTTTCCTTGGTGTGGGGAGGCCTGCGTGCCACTTACAACCCCTATTCTATTTTGTAAAAGTACTAGAATTAGCGGGCCTGCGTGCCTTTGATCAATCTTGTAATTTTTTTTATTTCTAGCTTTTAGATAATAGAATAAAATAATATCATTAGAATTAATATGAAGCTGATACAAGAACCAAGAACCAAGGAGCAGGGAGCAGGATTGGATGTTGGAGCCAGTGGGAGCTTCAGAATGTCATGCCATGTGTGTTGTGTTTTTCCACTTAGGTTTTGACCGTCGGGTTTTTCGTGTGGCTCACGAAACCGACATTAGTTAAGGGCAAGGCTAAGGCATAGTTGTTTGTGGTTGTTTTATTTCTTTACATATTATATATATGCGTAGTTGTGATTAACACGATGAAATAAAACAAGGGTTTTAATAATAGTTAATTATTGAAACAGATGTTTTTAAAAGAAAACTGGCATTAAAGTTTTTCACGTTAAAAACTTGGAAATCCTTTTTAGAAAAATCTTAGATCAGTGTGCTACCCACCTAATAGTACACCCTTGTTGTTAAACGGTACTCGGGTGTCGGAAGTGCCCAAACCTTGGGCATCCGGGTTCAAACCATTGCGGGAAGGGGCATGAAAGATTCTGCGATAATCGGGAGTCCCGGCCAGAATTCATGCTGTCTTAGGTGGTGCGATCTATTTTGGTGATAATCGGGAGTCCCGGCCCAAAATGCACTAGAGGGACTAAACATGCACGGTTCCTATAACCGATGTCCCGCGGATCTAGGAGTCGTGTCCAGTTAGGATACGATTGGTATAGTTCTTACCTACCAGAAATAGCATTGTCCCGGTGGGAAGTGCCCAAACCTTGCATCGGGAAATGTGAAATATGGATCCTAGTCTAATAATTTTTGTTAAAAGGTAATAATTATTAGAAGATATAATCAATACTGAATCGGTTTTATCTTTTTCTTTTTCTGTAGATGTCTATTATATCTGTTATTCCGTTTTATTCACCAAGGGAGTCTCTAAGTCTCATCACTAGCAAGTGGAAGCTTTCAGGTCCAAACTTTGCTGTTTGGAATATGCATCTGAAAAATGTTTTGGATGCACAGGGAAAGCTTCACATCATTGAGACATTGCCTCCAGAACGACCAGGAGTAGACGCCCAGGATAGTGAGTATGACACTTACTATCAGTATCTGGATGAAGAGTCTGACGTCATGTCGATTCTCATTCTCATAGCATCATCCGAGTTTACGGATGATCTCCGTGAGAAGTCGTCTTATGAGGTTGTTCAAGGATTGGAGCATAAGTTCAAGTTTAGTGAACGTATATGTCGTATGCTACTGATGAGGGAAATCCTTTCAGCCAAGATGAAAGAAAGTCAGCCTATTAGCGATCATCTCATTAATATGAGAAGGCTCTTGGATTGCTATGAGAGCTTGGGGTCAAAATCAAAACCACATGAGCTAGTTATGCTCTTGTTCGGTTCCTTGTCGGAATATTACCAGAAAAGAGTAATGTATGTCCTCGGTGATTTTGAGATGACTGTCGCAGGGTTGCACGAAATCCACATGTGCATTAGCGACGAGTTAAACCCAAAGAAGCTAGAGTCACCAGTTGTGGACTCTATGCAGGAGGATGACTGGCTGGAAGAACTTGGAGAAATTTGTTACCCTCGGGCATGGTCTTAGAACTAGAACCTTGTTATTATGTTCCAAGACTAATTAAAAATGTTATCTCGTTCAATTTGCTAATAGGCTGTGGATTTGCTTATGTTTTTAATGAAAAGGCTATTTAATGTTTTAAAAATGATGTTTTTTTTTCAAAGCTACTCCAGAAAACGGTCTATATACGCTAAATTTAGATAACAATGACATCTATCATATAAGTAAGAGATCCAAGAATAACTTGAATCAAACTTACCTCTGGCATTGTCGTTTAGGACATATAAACGAAAAACGCATAGAGAAACTCCGAGATGACGGAATTCTAGAACCATTTGACTTGGAGTCATATGATGTTTGCGAATCTTGTTTGTCTGGTAAAATGACAAAGGAGCCTTTCAACAGTGAGAATGAAAGGGCCAGCGAGTTATTAGGGATTATACACAGATGTGTGCGGACCCTTTACTCCGGAGGCTAGAGGAGGATACCGGTATTTCATAACCTTTACTGACGACTTCAGTAGGTTCGGTTATGTCTACTTCATGAGACTTAAATCTGAAAGTTTTGACAAGTTCAAACAGTTTCAGAATGAGGTACAAAATCAGCTGGACAAGAAGATAAAGTCGCTTCGGTCGGATCGAGGTGGCGAATATCTGAGTCAGGAATTCGACGATCATTTGAAGGAATGTGGGATTGTTTCACAACTCACACCTCCGTATACACCTCAGATGAATGGTGTATCAGAAAGGAGGAATCGTACACTTCTTGACATGGTACGATCAATGATGAGTCGAAGTTCACTACCATTGTCGTTTTGGGGACACGCACTCGAGACAACAGCGTTCATGCTGAACCGGGTTCCAACCAAATCGGTTGAAAAGACACCGTTCAAGGTATGGACGGGGAAAAAGCCCAAAATGTCTTTTCTAAAGGTTTGGGGATGTGAGGTGTATGTTAAGAGAACATTAACGGATAAACTCAATCCCAAATCAGATAAGTGTATCTTCGTGGGCTATCCCAAGGAAACCATGGGATACTATTTCTACAACCCAGATAAAAACAAAGTTTTTGTTGCTCGTAAAGGGGTATTCTTGGAGGAGAAGTTTCTAAACTCAGAGACTCAAAGAAAAGAAATAGAGCCTCAAGAAATTAAAGAGGATGAGATTACACCACCATCGATAATTGAACCTGTAGTTCAACAGAGAATTGTTGAACCTCAACCCGAGTCTGTGGTTGAGGAAGAGATGCAAACACAAGACCTTCGCAGGTCTAGTAGGCCTCGTATTGAGCCAGATAGGTATCTGGGATTCCTAGTTGCTCAAGACGAAGGGGATCTTTTAGAACCCACTACCTACCAAGACACTGCCTCAGGTTTAGAATCTGAGAGATGGCTGGAAGCCATGAAGGCAGAGATGCAATCCATGTATGACAACCAAGTTTGTGAGTTAGTGGATTTGCCTCAACACAGTAAAGCTGTTGGGTGCAAATGGGTCCTCAAAAAGAAGACAGACATGGATGGAAATGTGCATACTTTTAAAGCAAGGCTAGTGGCAAAAGGTTTCACGCAAACTCATGGCGTTGACTATGATGAAACTTTTTCCCCAGTGGCAATGCTTAAGACTATTAGGATTCTAATGGCCATATCAACATATTTTGACTATGAGATATGGCAGATGGATGTCAAAACCGCTTTCCTTAACGGGAAACTGACAGAGGATGTATATATGATACAACCGGATGGTTTTACGGATCCAAAGAACCCTAATAAAGTATACAAGTTGCTTAAATCCATTTATGGACTAAAGCAAGCATCTAGGAGCTGGAACTTACACTTTGATGAGCGCATCAAAGAGTTTAGTTTTACCAAAAGTGAGTTCGAGTCGTATGTTTACACCAAATTCAGTGGGAGCGCGGTGACCTTCCTAGTCTTGTATGTAGACGACATACTGTTAATAGGAAACAATATACCAGTATTACAGGGAGTAAAATCCTGGTTAGGTAAATGTTTCCAGATGAAAGACTTGGGAGAAGCTGCTTATATACTGGGTATAAAGATCTATAGGAATAGGTCTAAGCGGCTTATCGGACTTAGTCAAAGTACTTATATTGACAAAGTCGTGAAAAGATTCAAGATGGATGGATCCAAGAAAGGATTTATTCCTATGCAATCTGGCGCGATTTTGAGCAAGGCTCAATGTCATGTGTCTAGTCAAAATCAGGACAAGATAAAATCGATATCATATGCCTCGGCAGTTGGTTCGATTATGTATGCCATACTATGTACTAGACCCGATGTTGCCTATTCTATCAGTGTCACGAGTAGATATCAGCAAAATCCTGGTGAAGCTCATTGGGTGGCCGTCAAGAATATTCTCAAGTATCTGAGAAGGACGAAAGACATATTCCTAGTATATGGAGGTTTGATGGATGAGCTCAGTGTAACTGGTTACACTGATGCTAGTTTCCAGACCGACAGAGACGACTTTAGGTCGCAGTCAGGATTTGTCTTTACCCTAAACGGAGGAGCCATATCTTGGAAGAGTTAGAAGCAAGATACAATAGCATATTCTACTACAGAGGCAGAGTATATTACGGCAAGTGATGCGGCAAAGGAAGCTGTCTGGCTGAAGAATTTTATCTCGGATCTTAGAGTTGTTGCCAGTATCTCTAGACCGATCGATATATTCTGTGACATCTCAGGGGCTGTAGCGCAAGCTAAAGAGCCTAGAGATCATCAGCGGACAAGGCACGTACTCAGGAAATATCACCTCATCCGAGAGATCATTGGAAGAGATGATATTAGATTGCAAAAGATACTGACGGACAACAACGTTGCTGACCCGTTGATGAAGCCGCTAGCTAGGGCTAAGCATGAGAGGCATGCAAGTTCTATAGGAATGCAGTACTTGGAACATAGCAGCTAGTTCGTGTTTTTGATTATTACTATGGATGTAACTTCAAACCTTTGATTATGTATTTACATTTCATGGGATTGAAATAGGAAGAGCGCCAAGAGCTTTAATTTTTCAAGCTGTAAGACTGGCAAGAGGATAGACAGGAAGTCAACACTTTGAAAGTCTGATGGAGACTAGAGCTGATGAACTAATTGCCACCATTCCAGTTAAACATCGTCCAGACATCAAAGAAGAACCTTGGTGGGAATGAAGACCACTTCATAACTAGATTAGATGTAATTTCAATTCCTAGAATAGTTCAACTTCTGTACTTAGTTTAACTCATAGTTAGATTTCTTTGCACAAACTCTGGTGTAATTACTTTGTTCTGTCATCAAGCTTGAAACTTTGATCATGGACTACTTAGCTAAAATGCTAGTATAGATGACTCTTAGTAGATAGCTCACATAGTGTAAATATAGAAAATATCAAAAATCCTAAAAACAGGAAAATGATAGAAAAGATACCACAAAAACAGAACATGGTACTTCATAAATAAAAAGATTCCCAAAAACAGAATATCAGGGAACATACTTTAAAGAGTTACCAAAAACAGATAGCTAGGTAACCAAATTGCACTTAAAAGTTTAATCTTTACAAATTCGAGTCAAACTGATTCTTCTTAAAAAGATAAGGTTTTGTCATCATCAAATAGGGGGAGATTGTTGGGGAGATAGCAATATCAAACCTAAATCAAACCTATCTATTAAGTAAAATAGGATTTGATGTTAACAAAACCATATATTCAGTTTTAGACTTAGATTGATGAAAAACATGTGTTGTTTTTCATCTGAGACTTAAAGAATTTCTAAGTAAGAAATGTCAGCTGACGAATCATAGTGTCAGTTGAACACTGAGTATCAGCCAAAGGACCAGCTTCAGGAAGATCAGCTGAGAAGAAAAGATCAGTCGAAAAGCATCAGCTGAGGAATCACATTAGATCAGCTGATGATCTAAAACCATCAGCTAATGAAGATTTCAAGATCAGCTGAGCAGTCAAGGATCAGCTGACACAATCACATTGATCAGCTGATACCTCCCATCTGTCAGATAAGGTATTTACTACTTATCCAATCTTTTCTTCATGAGCTGATCATACTCAAATGATTAGTTGAGCCCTTAGGATCAGCTGACAGTTTAGTTTGATCAGCTTATTAGCTATACTTTGATTTGTATTATTAGCTGAGCATCTCGATCAGCTGAGCAAATCTAGTCAGCTGAGTCTTTCACATTTATCCTTAGCTGAGCAAAATTACAATTGCAGTTCAGTGTCCGTTAGCTGAGTCTTTATTATATATCTCAGTTAATAGCTTTTCTATGTAATATTTTTTTTAGTCAAAGGCAGAACATGTGTTGTTCTTATTATGCCTTAGATCTTTCTTTGTAAAAGTACTTAGCACTTTTTGGATCTGCAAAGATACAAAAAGGATAGATCTTTATCCCCTGGAAAAGGAGAAAGATACTCTTGAAAAGAAGATCTCGAAGATATGATGACAAGTATGGCTGGCAACTCTATACTTGATAAAGTCACATCTTCAGAAAGCATGGTGTTGATTAAAGCACAAGCATGAAAGGAGAAGGTTACTTTTCCAAGATATAAAGGTGGTAGATTAATAATATAATAATAGATAGTGGGTATACTCATTACTGAAAAGTATGTTCACTTTACACACTTTGTGTATAAAGTTAACTTACTTTTCACCCACTAACTTTATCTATTATAATATTATTAAACCAAACACCTTTGTCTCCTTCTATCTTCATCAACTCAGACACACCTTGCTTATATATACTCATGCATGAAAACATGCTAAGTATGCGTTGAAAAGCACTGAAATCTCATAAGTTGAGAATTAGAAGAGTTAGCATTTTACTTTCAGTGTAACAAACTTGTTCATGTATTGAATGTCTTAGACATTAGTTGTTTAAGATTAGCATTCTCTATGTGTTAGACAAATTTAGTTGCCACATTTTATTGAACATAGATTTTCCGTATCTAGTTCATGTAATTCTTGATTAACATCAATAAGAATTATATAAAAGTAAGCCGTGTGTCTCTTAAATTTTAATTTGCTAAAGTTTGTATTCAACCCCCCTTCTACAAACATTTGTTGTTGTAGTATCCATTCGGGACCAACAACTGGTATCAGAGCAGGCTAGATAATCCATATCTAAGATCTGTTTTGCTTACTGTTCAACTGCTTCTACCCCACACTAGTAAATGGCCATTTCTGTTGCTGCTTCTAATGGTTCTTCCAACAATGGCTCACTCACAAGGTGTCCAATGTTTGATGGAGAGAACTTCTCTCTCTAGAAGAGTAGAGTTCTTCTCTATATGTCAAGCCTTGATGATGTGATGCTTAAAACTGTAACTGAAGGTCCTTATGTTCCTTCCTCAACTATCCAAGTAACTAAAGCCGCTGATGAAGTTCCTGCTGTTGAAAGACTAATTATAAAGCCTATAAATCAATGGTCTGGTGAAGACAAAAGGCTTGTTAATCTTGATGTTAAAGCAAGAACATCCTTAGTCTCTACACTACCAAATGATGTCTATCATCAAGTTCTTAATTGCAAATCTGCAAAATAGATGCTAGACACTTTGACCGTTGCATATGAAGGTACTGAAGAAGTGCAGGAAAACAAGAAACTTCTTCTAGTAAGAGAATATGAGTTCTTCTTTGCTCATAAAGGTGAAAGTCTAACTCAGACCTACACCAGGTTCAACTACCTTATTAATGACTTAAGAAGGGCAGATGTTCCCAAGAGCAATAAAGAGCTTGTAAACAAGTTTCTAGAATCCCTCCTAGAATCTTGGGATCACTTTATCACTGTGCTTAAACATGGTGAGAAAATCAAAGGTCTTTCACTGGTTGGTTTATATGGAAATCTTATGAATCATGAACAATTAGTGAAACAAAGGAAACTCTCTACCAAGGATATGAAGGAGGCTGCAAAAGCTCCAACTACTGCCCTTGTATCTAAGGATACAAGATCTAGGAGTTTTGCAGCAGTGGTGGATGAATCAAGTGATGAGGAAGATGAAGAGGAAACTTCTGATGAAGAGCAAGTAGCTGACGGGGATGAAGATCTGGAGAACATGGACAGTATTGAAGCTGCTGTTGAGCAGGCTGCCATGTTGGTTAAAAGGTTTAAACCTTTCTTGAAAAGAAAGGGTGTCAAGAGGTTTGAAAGGAGACCCTTCAAAGGAGAAAGAGCCATGTCAAAACCAAAGGCTTTTGAAGGGTGTTTCTCTTGTGGCAAGACTGGTCACTATGCCAGTGAATGTAATTCCAGAGGAAATACAGGCTTCAAGGGTTCCTTAAGCTCAGACAGCAAGATTGATTATGTAGCTAAATATAAGAAGCTTCTTGCTGCTGTCCTTGACAAGAAGAAGAAGAAAGCTCAGAACAGGGTGCTGGTTGCTGAAGAAGAAGATTGGGCTGAGGAAGATCTCTCAAGTGATGAAGATGAGGTCCTCACAGCTCAGTTCAGTTTGATGGCTAGCACAGCAAGTTCAAGTTCCTTTGATGAGGACATGAAGAAAGCTGCTAAAGCTTGTACTTCTCCTGACTAGGATCCCTCTTCTATGTATCAGGTTGGAAAATTTATTAACTATGAGGAAAATTAGAAGAACACTATGTTTGATTATTTGTGTGTTGAGTTTCAGTCAAATATTCAAAGAGAAAAGAAGCTAAAATTAGAAATAGAATCACTAAAAGAGAGATTAAGTCTTAAAGATGAGAAACTGAAACAAATGACAAAACAGGAAGATGATTTAGCTAATCAAAAGATACTTAATCAGATCTTGGTAAAAGAAACCAATGAAGCAACAATAAAGTTTAATGACCTTCAAAAAGTAGTTAGATCTTGGTGTGTATCTGCTGAGAAGACCACTCAGTGTGTCAATGAGCAGATTCCAAAACAAGTTCAAGCTATTATTGGTGGAAATTATTCCCAAGCTGCTAACTGTGTTGATTTTAGCAAGAACATAAATATCTTAGAAAAAGCTGATATTTTACCTCTTACTTTTCAAAAGATTGTAAAAGGAAAAAGTATTATCACTAACAGATTTGTCAAAAGTAAAAGTACTCAGCTGAAAGACTCAACCTCTTCAAAAGTTGGTTCAAGTTCTATTGTCTTGACAGAGAGCAAAAGTACTGAACATTTAAGTGTAAAGGAAGTAAGTAAAGGAATGGAATCAATTGTTGATACCAAAGAGACATTCTGTTGTCAAACCTTGAAAGCTGATACATTAAATTTAGGAACTCAGCTGACTGAAAATTCCTTAGCTAATGATGTTACATCAGCTGATCAAAAAGTAGATGATAACTGCTCAGCTAATATCCTGTCAGCTGATCATGGATCCTCTTCTGTTTGTTTAGCTGATCAAACTTCACTTCAAACTCTTTTAATAGGAGAAACTAAGAGTAAAAGACCTTTTGTTTACAAAAAGTCTCAGTCTGTCACACCTAAAGTTGATCATAAACTCATTTTTACTAAGGGTCAACCTAAGGTAACTATAAACAAAGACCTTATTAGTTTACAAAATCAGCTGCAACAGCTAAATGGTGAAATCTGTCAGCTGATGACCGTTAGTCATCAGAAAACAGTTAAGACATCTCTTAGACAATTACCAAAACATGTTAAAGGCTCCAAAAATCAAAAATGTTATAAATGTGGGAGCAAAGAACATAAGGCAAGTAATTGTTCTCTAGAAGGTAACTCAAGACAGCGGACTGATTATGATAACACAGTTGTTTCTCTCATTCATAAACAACCTAATATAAAGTGGATGGCTAGGTGCAATCCACAGGGGTCCACTTAAATGTGGATGCCCAAGTGTCACTAACCTTCTTTCAATCACAAATATGCAGGGGCTGAACACATGGTATCTTGACAGTGGATGCTCAAGGACCATGACAGGATGTAAAGCTTTGCTTAGTAACTACAAGAAGGAAAAAGGTCCAAGAGTGACCTTTGGTGATAACAATTGTGGGCAAACAAAAGGCTACGGAGAACTTCATAATGGGAACCTAACCTTGTCCAAGGTATCATATGTTAAAGGTCTTAAGTACAATCTCATCAGCATAAGTCAGTTATGTGATGGTGATCATAAAGTCCTCTTTACAAAGACAGGTGGTTCCATTTTAGATCAAGAAGGTAAAACAATAATTTGTGCAAAGAGAACCAATGATGTATATACTCTTGATATGTCCTCTGGTGATCCATCCAAGTTAACCTGTTTGTATACCAAGTCTGTAACTGACACAAACTGGTTATGGCACAAAAGGCTTTCCCATTTAAACTTCAAAAACATTAACAAGTTGAGCAAGGGTGAACTAGTGTCAGGACTACCTTCACTGACGTATGTTAAGCCTAAACCTTGTTCTGCCTGTAAGAAAGGAAAGCAGCACAAGACTTCGTTTCCATCTAAGCAAGCCTTCTCCATTACTGAACCTTTCTACATGTTGCATATGGATCTATTTGGTCCAGTTGCTACTGCTAGTATTGGTGGAAGTAAGTACGCATTGGTAATGATTGATGAATTCTCAAGATACACTTGGGTCATCTTCCTAAAAGCAAAGAGTGAGGCTGCTGAAGAAATTATAAGTTTCATTAGAAAGATGGAAGTGCTCAATGGCAATCTGGTAAGGATGCTTAGAAGTGATCATGGAACTGAATTTAGAAATCAAACTCTTGAAGGTTTCTGTGATGAGAAAGGAATATCTCAAAACTTCTCTGCTCCAAGAACTCCACAACAGAATGGTGTAGCAGAAAGAAGAAACAGAACTTTGATTGAAGCTGCAAGAACCATGCTGTGTGAGAGTGGGTTAGGATTCAACTTCTGGGCTGAAGCTGTCAGCTGTGCATGTTTTACTCAGAACAGATCCCTTGTAATCAAGAGGCACAACAAGACTCCTTATGAAGTGCTCAAGGGAAGGAAGCCCAACATCAGCTTTCTACACATCTTTGGGTGTCAGTGTTTCATTCTGAACCAGAAAAATCAATTGCATAAATTTGCACCAATAGCTGATGAAGGTGTGTTTGTTGGATATTCTGTGATCTCCAAAGCTTACAGAATTTACAACATCAGAACAAAGGTCATAGAAGAATCAATCAATATAAGTTTTAATGAAAATGACTTTGTTGCTTCCTGTTCTACTAATCCATCTACAGGTGAGGAATTTAATGATTTGCTGCATACTGAAGATAACACTCCACTATCAGCTGATCCACTCCCATCAGCTGATCCAATCTCATCAGCTAACATAGATGACTTAGATGAACCTGTTCCAAACTTACAAAATACCTCTGCACATCCTATCCTGAATCAACCCTCACTTTTACTGAATGATGAGAATCATGATTCAACATCAATGGACTCTAATTCCATATCAAACATTCCCTCATCAGTAGAAGTCCCATCAGATTATAACCAAGAAATTCTGTCAGCTGATCAACCAGAAGTCTCATCAGCTGATCCAAACCAAAGAATTTCAACTCCCATAATCCAAAACAATTCAAACTCTCCCCTAATCCAAAATGCCTATAAAGACCACAAGGATCATCCTAAAGATCAGGTTATAGGTAACATAGAAGCACCTGTACTAACAAGATCAAAACCTTGTAATTTCTGTTTATACACAGGTTTTGTTTCTATGATTGAACCAAAGAAGGTAGATGAAGCTCTAAGTGATCCTCACTGGATAAATTCCATGCAAGAAGAATTGGCTGAATTCACTAGGAACAATGTATGGACTTTGGTGCCAAGACCAAAGGACAAATCCATCATTGGTACTAAGTAGGTGTTCAGAAACAATATGGATGAACAAGGGCTAATCATCAGAAACAAGGCAAGATTAGTTGCACAGGGGTATTGCCAAGAAGAAGGTATTGATTATGATGAAACCTTTGCCCCTGTTGCAAGACTTGAAGCAATAAGACTGTTTCTAGCTTATGATGCCTTCAAAGACTTCAAAGTATTCCAAATGGATGTTAAGAGTGCTTTCCTCAATGGTGAATTGAAGGAAGAGGTGTATGTCAAACAACCTCCAGGTTTTGAGGATGCAAGCAAACCAGATCATGTATACTTCTTGAACAAAGCTTTGTACGGTCTGAAGCAAGCCCCAAGAGCCTGGTATGATACCCTCTCTTCTTTTCTGACCACTAAAGGATTTACTAGAGGAAGCATAGATAGCACCCTATTCATAATGAAATTCAAGGGTGATGTAATACTAGTGCAGATATATGTAGATGATATAATATTTGGGTCTACAAATGTTGATCTTTGCAAAAAGTTTTCTAAACTCATGTCTGACAATTATCAAATGAGTATGATGGGTGAATTAAACTACTTTCTAGGTCTTCAAATCAAACAAGAGGTTGATGGAATTTTCATTCATCAAACAAAGTATGCAAATGACTTACTTAAGAAATTTGAGTTTGAAAATTGTTCTTCAATGAAAACACCCATGTCCACTGCCTTAAAGCTTGGAAAGGACACTGATGGTAAATCAGTAAACGTTACAGCTTATAGAGGTATGATAGGGTCTCTTTTATACCTCACTACAAGTAGACCAGATATTATGTTTTCTACATGTCTTTGTGCTAGATACCAAGCAGATCCCAAAGAATCTCACTTAGCTGCAGTTAAAAGAATTTTCAGGTATCTCAAAGGAACTCCTAATCTAGGTCTTTGGTACCCCAAAGACTCTGATTTTGAGTTAGTTGGATACACTGATTCTGACTTTGCAGGTTGCACACTAGACAGAAAGAGTACATCTGGGGGTTGTCAATTATTAGGTGGAAGATTAGTCAGTTGGTCAAGCAAGAAACAGAACTCTGCTTCAACTTCTACAGCTGAGGCAAAATACATTGCTGCTAGAAGCTGTTGTGCTCAATTACTATGGCTGCAAAATCAACTACTGGATTATGACATACAGTTTGAAAATTCCCCAATTATGTGTGACAACACAAGTGCCATATCTATCTCTAACAATCCTGTTTTGCATTCAAAAACTAAGCATATTGAAATCAGACATCATTTTCTTAGAGATAATGTGCAGAAAAAGAAAGTTTCGATGCACTATATCAACACTGATGTTCAATTAGCTGACATTTTTACAAAACCTTTGGATGAGTCTCGGTTCAACTTCCTAATATCCAAACTTGGCATGTTAAATTTGTAATATATTCTTTTCTTAGGTGATTAATTTTGTGTGAGAAAATAATTTTATTTGTGTGTGAAATGAAGTACTTATCTAAGCTTCTTCATATTTTACTTATGATAGATCAGCTAATGGAATTATGTCAGCTGACGATCATCAGCTGACACTATACTTCAGCTGATAAACCATCAGCCAAGACTTAGAAGCTCAGCTAAGTACATTCATTAGCTGACACTTATTTTATCTCAACATGGATCAGCTGACACTCTCGTTTGTCAGCTGATGATTTTCAAAAGTCAAACAATCATGTGTCCCCACACTTATATTATTAATTTCTCATTTGAATTTATTAAGTTACTAGGTCGTATTTAATTTCTGTTAACTTGTCCGTTAGTTGTCCGTTTATTTATTATCTTATCCGTTTATTTACCTTTTTGCAGACGTGACAATTGCTTTTTGGAAAATATTTGTGTAACAGTTTAGGTTTCCAAGGAAGATATAAAGTGTTTTGAGCGGTTATTCATTTCTTAAGCTTTCAAAATTCCCAAACACTCTTTCTCTCTCAAACTTTCAAACCATAAACTCTCGATTGCTCAAACTTCATTCACTCTGTAATCATGGTGATCTTCAACCCTGCAACTTCTCCAAACGCCATTGCTGGTGAAAATGTCACACCCAACTCTGAAATCACAATACGCCCAAACAACTTTCTCATAAACACTGACATTCCCGCGAGCAAAGCAAACCAAGGATACGAACCTATGGTGGCTTTCATAACTGCCCATCCCCTGTTCGCATGTTTATCAGCCCATCCTCTGTTTATCTTTCCAAACATTGTTGGTGAGATGTGGTACACTGCAAGGTGCCATGCTAATCAAGACCTAATCACTTGCACCTGCCTCAATGGTACCATCAACATAAACATCACTACTGATTCTCTCAGACAAGCGATCTCCATACCCAATATGGCCCCATTTCAACCTTTTGCTACAATGGATCAAGTTCTAGAGGTTTTGCCCCTGATTGGCTACCAAGGTGCTATTTCCCATAGCCAGTATAAACTGTCTGCTCTAGGACACCCATGGAAGTATTTGGCCAGTGTAATCATTCGATGTTTTGGTCACAAGTCTGGCAGTCATGACCAAATGAATCAGTCTGAATTGATGATTCTTCATGCCTTGGTCACAGGGAGGAATATTGACTTCACACAAGTCATATTCTCTGAAATGGTAGATAAGATCACTCTGGGCACATCAAAGAAATCAACCAGAACCCTAGTTCCTTACATCCGGTATCTAAGTTTAATTACACTTCGAGATGTTCAGAGGGAACACTATGCTGGGTTAGCTGCTCACTTGCACGCAATGACCATCCCTCAAATGGGTCAGAAAACTTTCCATTTGATAAGGGAATTTCAAGGTCCTGCTATCACTGATCAAATGCAAGAGTTGATTGATGTTGCTGCTGAGGATGCTGAAAATGAAGAGGAAGTTGATGCTGAGCATATTGAGGGACAAATGGCTGATGATTCTGAGTCTCCTGATTTAATCATTGATCATTCTGAGGAGTCTATGACTCATGCTCCAGATGAAGCCTTAGTGGAAGACGAATTGATGTTTAGAGCAGATGTGTTTGATGAACCAGCACAGGATGAGCCTATTAAACCTGATGCTGAGGGTGATAATGACAATGGTGCTGACAGTGGTCAAAATGATCATGATGAGGGAGATGATGACTTTCATGGTGGTGATGATGAAATTCCTTATGCTGAAAATGTTCAAGATACCACCTCCTCATCTTCTCAAATTGGGATGCCACTCTCACATTTCCCTGTTCCTTCTAGCTCAAGCACTCTACAAGACCAACAAAGTGGTGATGCAGCTGATGGTGATGATGCTGAGGAAGACACAATTTCTGACAATCTCATTCAACTGATTGAGATCAGCAAGACTCAGCACATCTCAGGTATACTCTCACTCTCTGAGGATACTCATTTGGTAAACCCCACCAGTAAGAACCCAACCTCTCCTCCAGTTGTAACACCCCCACAACAGCCAAGCTCTAGTGTACTCCCAACAGTCACTAGTTCTACTCCCTTTGTAACCCAAACAGACACAAGGTCATTAGAGATGGTGCACACTGCACTTATCTCGGAGGGATTTCACACTACACCTCTGACCTCAACTCCTATAGCTACCTCTTATTTTGAGGGGGAGCTCATGGAAGTTGATATAACCCTACAACCAGTGGGTGTGTCCTCACAACAGGGCACATCTGTAAATATGGGATTGCTATAATCTGGGTCACCCTCCCAACAGGGTGATGCCATTGAAAGACAGACCTTCTCCCAAGGTCATACTGTGTCTACACCCCAATTGAGTCAAGCCTTTCCCTTAGTAAGTTCACAACAACTTGCTACTGTAATAAGGGATACCCCTTTGAGTGCAACCCTCACATATTTACACCTATTTTTGATTCAATTCTTACACATGCTAGTGCACTACCTGTCAATACTAGTGGCATAAACCAGTCATTAGTACAGGGTACAACTTCTGTTCCCAGGGATCTTAGGACTCTATACCAAGGTCTAAGTGAGGGACCACAATCCATTCCAGTTCTTGGCACCATACCTCAATCAATTACCACCCAACCCATTCCCTCTACTACTTCTGAACCCTCACCCCAAATCCTTCAAAGCTTACTATCTATCTCTCAAAAGAAGGATAGTCTTCAAGTCTCCTTTACCTCTTTCCAAACTCAAACAGAAACTCAACTTTCTCATCTAACCCAAGAGATCGAGTCACTCAAATCAACCCAATCCCAAACCCAACCCACCGCTGCCCCTGTTGATCTTTCACCAATTCTAACTAAATTGGATCAACTTCTTACCCAAACTTCTACTCCTACTCCTATTCCTTCACCACCCATCTCAAATCAAACCATTACCACCCTAAACCAAACCATATCCAACCTTCTCAACCAACTGTCTACCCTAAGACCTTCACCGCCTAACATCTCTGTAATCATCCCTGACTCTATTCTAAGAGTACCCACCCTTCTCCATACCATAGATGTTGAGGTCACAAGACTAAGCCAGTACTCCAGGCAAAGGCACAGTGACACTCTCAGGGAGTTCACCAACATCACTGATGCTATTAGAATGCTTAGACCTCTCATCTACACCTCAACCCCTTCCCAAGCTTATCAACCCCGTTCTTTTCCCACACCTGGTGCTCCTGCCAAGCCTACTGCTTTTCCCTCCTCTGATGATGACAAAAAGGGGGGAGAAGTCAAAGAAGTCAGTTAGAGAACCTTCCCCAGACACCATAAGAGCAGCTGTTGATGCATATACAACTGAGGTTCGGGCTATGCAAGCAGAGGATGCATCTGCCCCCAATGAAACAAAAACTCAAAGACAATCAGATGTTGAGGGGGAGAATCCAACTGAGGGGGAGCAACCTGCTAAGCCTAAAAGACTATTCAAGCAAGCAGCTAGAAGGAAGAGTGCAAAGAAATCAAAGCAAGGTGAATCATGTGCTCCAATTGAACTACCATCTGATGTTTCTGATGATGATGATGAAGATGAAATGCCTCTGTCCTCTCTGTTAAACTTAAAGAAGCAGAGCTCCTCTACTACAGCTCCACCAGTCCAAGCTTCCTCTCCAGTTCAATCAAGTCAATCAACTCCCAGCAGTTCATTAAGAAGAAAAGGAAAGAAGATAATGACTGCTGAGGAGATTGAAGAAGAAGAAAGAAGAGAGGAAGAGCTAACACAAGAAGAAGAGAGTCTCAGAGAGCTCAGTGAGTTAGCTGCTGCACTTGGTACTTCCATAGAAGAAGTTTTGAAAACCAAGGAAAGACATCAGGACTTCACTTCTCCTGAAGATCTTGCTGCAATTATTGGTGTTACTGATGATGAGTTAAGAGAGCTACAAGAAGAAGAGCTGATTATGATGACCTCTCAATCACATCAAGTACTGGACACACCACAACAAGATGACCCTTCCACCAAGAAAGCTCCTAAGAGAGGAAAGACTCACAAGGAAGCCATTCAAGCTCTGCTGAACTTCAACTTTGGAGGATTAGCTCAGCAAACTGAAAGGCAAGCCAAGGAGTTCAGAGACAACAAAGAAAACTTGGTAAACAGAAGATGTGAAGACATCATCTCAAGGGTTACTCCATACAAAGGTACTGATGAGGGTCCTTATCTCAGAGTGGTGAGAAGAGATGAAAGAAAGACTTATGAAGATACCTATCTTCAACATTGCAAACTTCTCTCCTTCTTTGAAATGATAGAGATCATGTACCATCTCCTCAAGTCCAAAAGTGAAATTGTTCAAAGGTTCATGCCAAAATTTGAATACTGGATTCGGATGTCAATCTGCAATAGGCTCTTCACACATAATTAGTTCATTGAACACATCAATCTGATTGAAGATGCTTTCAAAAAGATATCAAAAGCTTTTGTCACCATTGAACAGATCATTGTCAATCCTGACTATCCTTTTCTTTCTGCCTATGAAAGTCTCAACACTGCTCTACCCTCCAACATTGAGCCTGAAATGTTTAAGTACATAACTGAGCCTGAAAAAGGGATGTTCTTCAAGAACAGAGCTGGTGATTGGAGATTCCTAAGAGAAGCTGACATAGGAAGAGCGCCAAGAGCTTTAAATTTTCAAGCTGTAAGACTGGCAAGAGGACAGACAGGAAGTCAACACTTTGAAAGTCTGATGGAGACTAGAGCTGATGAACTAATTGCCACCATTCCAGTTGAACATCGTCCAGACATCAAAGAAGAACCTTGGTGGGAATGAAGACCACTTCATAACTAGATTAGATGTAATTTCAATTCCTAGAATAGTTCAACTTCTGTACTTAGTTTAACTCATAGTTAGATTTCATTGCACAAACTCTGGTGTAATTACTTTGTTCTGTAATCAAGCTTGAAACTTTGATCATGGACTATTTAGCTAAAATGTTAGTATAGATGACTCTTAGTAGATAGCTCACATAGTGTAAATATAGAAAATATCAAAAATCCTAAAAACAGGAAAATGATAGAAAAGATACCACAAAAACAGAACATGGTACTTGATAAATAAAAAAATTCCCAAAAACAGAATATCAGGGAACATACTTTAAAGAGTTACCAAAAACAGATAGCTAGGTAACCAAATTGCACTTAAAAGTTTAATCTTTACAAATTCGAGTCAAACTGATTCTTCTTAAAAAGATAAGGTTTTGTCATCATCAAATAGGGGAAGATTGTTGGGGAGATAGCAATATCAAACCTAAATCAAACCTATCTATTAAGTAAAATAGGATTTGATGTTAACAAAACCATATATTCAGTTTTAGACTTAGATTGATGAAAAACATGTGTTGTTTTTCATCTGAGACTTAAAGAATTTCTAAGTAAGAAATGTCAGCTGACGAATCATAGTGTCAGTTGAACACTGAGTATCAGCCAAAGGACCAGCTTCAGGAAGATCAGCTGAGAAGAAAAGATCAGTCGAAAAGCATCAGCTGAGGAATCACATTAGATCAGCTGATGATCTAAAACCATCAGCTAATGAAGATTTCAAGATCAGCTGAGCAGTCAAGGATCAGCTGACACAATCACATTGATCAGCTGATACCTCCCATCTGTCAGATAAGGTATTTACTAATTATCCAATCTTTTCTTCATGAGCTGATCATACTCAAATGATTAGTTGAGCCCTTGGGATCAGCTGACAGTTTAGTTTGATCAGCTTATTAGCTATACTTTGATTTGTATTATTAGCTGAGCATCTCGATCAGCTGAGCAAATCTAGTCAGCTGAGTCTTTCACATTTATTCTTAGCTGAGCAAAATTACAATTGCAGTTCAGTGTCCGTTAGATGAGTCTTTATTATATATCTCAGTTAATAGCTTTTCTATGTAATATTTTCTTTAGTCAAAGGCAGAACATGTGTTGTTCTTATTATGCCTTAGATCTTTCTTTGTAAAAGTACTTAGCACTTTTTGGATCTGCAAAGATACAAAAAGGATAGATCTTTATCCCCTGGAAAAGGAGAAAGATACTCTTGAAAAGAAGATCTCGAAGATATGATGATAAGTATGGCTGTCAACTCTATACTTGGTAAAGTCACATCTTCAGAAAGCATGGTGTTGATTAAAGCACAAGCATGAAAGGAGAAGATTACTTTTCCAAGATATAAAGGTGGTAGATTAATAATATAATAATAGATAGTGGGTATACTCATTACTGAAAAGTATGTTCACTTTACATACTTTGTGTATAAAGTTAACTTACTTTTCACCCACTAACTTTATCTATTATAATATTATTAAACCAAGCACCTTTGTCTCCTTCTATCTTCATCAACTCGGACACACCTTGCTTATATATACTCATGCATGAAAACATGCTAAGTATGTGTTGAAAAGCACTGAAATCTCATAAGTTGAGAATTAGAAGAGTTAGCATTTTACTTTCAGTGTAACAAACTTGTTCATGTGTTGAATGCCTTAGACATTAGTTGTTTAAGATTAGCATTGTCTATGTGTTAGACAAATTTAGTTGCCACATTTTATTGAACTTAGATTTTCCGTATCTAGTTCTTGTAATTCTTGATTAACATCAATAAGAATTATATAAAAGTAAACCGTGTGTCTCTTAAATTTTAATTTGCTAAAGTTTGTATTCAACCCCCCTTCTACAAACATTTGTTGTTGTAGTATCCATTCGGGACCAACAATAATGTTTCGTAGTTGTTCATTTTTAGCATGTTTAACCTATCCTTGACAAGTCAAGTTATGAATTGTCTAAATGCCCGTAGCTACATAATGTAGTGGGAGCTACATTAGGGAGGTAATGCTTTTATGAATATTTGATGATTTATTCGGGTATGAGTAAAAGCACAAGGTTGTGACCAAATATTCATAGATATTTATCAGGGGATAAATATTGGGGTGATCCGCATTGAGTTTACTTCATGGAGCTTTAACATAAGTAAACTTGATAGGTTGTCCTTAGACCTGAGATATTTGGTTTGGGGCGTGGTAACTTCTGTACTTTAGCATGTTCTAACGTCACGCCGTAACAGGGTGATCATAAGGGGCTTGGCTAGGTGCAGCGGAAGCCATGTGCTCAAATTGTAAATAGTCAAGATGGAATTTGCACCTCCTTTTTAGGAGAGATATTTTCTGAGCTCCTCGACGATTAAGACTACTGAAAATGCGTGACCGCGCTCGGTTAGAATGATAGTTATTCATTCGGGAAAACCGTAACTGCAGAGTATCGAAATCAGAGTCGAGAAAATCTGAGTATTAGATGAGATCCCTGCTCCATGTCAAATACTCACATTACGAAATATCGCGATGCAAAAAGAAAAGCCTAGATAATCCAAGGTTTGGATTATATCTCTAGATGTAAGAGATCTCATAGTCTAGTTAACCTAAGTGTCTGGCTAAGGACCTCCTTAGGCCAACGATGTACAAGGAGTGTTACTTATCTTGCACAAGTGGGAGTCTGTTAGATTATGTGCAGAGATAGATAACATGTATCATCGTGTCCAATACTATGTGACACTAAAGGATCACACCGCTGCACACCCAAATAGAACCTTTTGGATTTTACCTTTTTTGTGTATGACAATAATTAATAGTTTAATTAATTATTGAGAAAGAGAGAAATAATAAAAGTTATTTATTATTTAAAAGGAGAAGTTAATATTTAGTTTAAATATTAACGAGACCAATTAATTAATAGTTATTAATTAATTAGAAAGGTCGAGGGTTTTTTCTGTAATTGAATAATAGTTTAATTAAAGCTGAGCTTTAATTAAACGGGCTTGGAGCCTAATAAGGGTTTATTATATAAACCTTATTTACCTCTCATTAATCACATAAGTTAAAGAAAACCCTAAGGCTCTCTCCCTCTCCTCTCTCTTCGGCGGCGGCGCTAAAGCCGAGGACCAACCACTAAGCGACGATGGTCGGCGGCGACGGTACACACACATGCGGGTCACGGTTATTTGATCCGAGGTTCAATTCTTAGGCGGTCTAGCAGCCAGTTCGAGGCGGTGCAGTAGCGGTGGATAACCTGCAGCTGTCTAGAAGCTTAAAGAAAAAGTTTTTGGTTTACATCAAGGTATAACTTTCTAACCCTCTTCCTCTTTTAGTTTCTGTACGAGTTAGATGAGATCACTGGAGGGGGTTTTATTCCGCTGTGCATGTTTTTATACCCTAAAAAACCCTTCACCCTAAACCCACCTGAGTTGCATAAGCACTTACTACGTTAACAACTACTTCTCCTAAAACTACTTTAATCGCCATAACCCTATCATTACACCTTTTAACCTCTACTACATTGTCCTTCATCTTATTTGTAAAGATAATTCCTACTCCATTCTTAGCACTACCTGATCCTGAGTACCATAATTTGTACCCATTACCTTCTCTAGAGCGATTACCCTTTCACTTAGTCTCTTGGAAACATGCTATATCCACCGTACGTCCTCTTAAAGAATCCACTAACTCCAAAAACTTACCTGTTAAAGTGCCCAAATTCCAACTACCAATTCTGATCCTATGTTCATTCCCCTTTCTACCACCCCTCCTAGAACCCCTAGCATCTGTCGTCTCCCGAGGACATGATCTCAACCCTCCATCCGATCTAATGACCTCTATTGTAAACTCGTAAACCTAGTTATTTATACAAAGGGAAATTAATAAGAAGATAATTTTTCTATTCTAATTTCCTATTCAATAATTATTAATTAATATTATATATATTATAAGTAAAATTATTAAAATCAACGAAAAGGAGGCAAGGGTTAATGATTATCAAAAGAATATTATAATTATTATTAAAAAAAATTAAAAACTGAATTCCTATTCTTATTAACTCACAAAGATAAATACCAGCGCTAAAAAGGTCCAAAAAAAAAACGAAAGGAGGTGTTATGTCAGACATAATCAAAAACCCAGTGGACAATAACCGAAAGAAATAACAATAACGGGTCGCCGTAGGAGGTAAAAAGCTGCCGGAAAAGTCAGCAACCGGAAAAAAAAAAAAAAAAAAAAAAAAAAAAAAAAAACTGTGGCTACTACTTTCGTTTCCTCGTAGTCGTCTAAACTCGACAGTCTTATTATTTCAACCTCACATATCTCCTTAAAAAAAAACCCAGTGGACTTTATCCTCTCCATATATACTATTATAATATTATATATTACACCTCCATCAGGTCGGTATGATTTTCTTTCTCGCACGAATTCAGTCATCTTCATATATGTTGTCATAGTCTTAAACACTGTGGCTACTACCTTCGTTTCCTCGTAGTCGTCTAAACTCGACAGTCTTATTATTTCAACCTCACATATCTCCTTAAAAAATAATACTTTTTTTGTTTTGACCACTCAAAAATATTTATTCAATCCCAAAACAACTGTCGGACAAAGTCAAAGTTAAATACTACACACTTTTTCGAGTACAACTATTAAAGCATGGTGTACTATTTCCCAACACACAAACAAACACAATATTATTACAACATGCAAAAGACACAGATATTATCAATCACCGTAATGGTTCTTATCCTCAAGATATTCCACCCACCTCAAAATCTTTCACACTAAGATATTTGTGGTGAATTTCTTCAAAGTCATTGTATTATATTATTGTAATTTTACAGTTTTAATAGTATCTACATTTTATTTTGATGTGCACATTTAATAAATAAATGTTATTAACATTAGATTTAAGTTTAGAAAAAAAAACAGAAGAAAGATACAAAGGTTAAAAAAGTATTATTTTCGGTTGAAAGAGAAAAAGATGGATATATAGAAGTTTTGTGACGTTGATATAGCATAAAATTGTTAGAATAGATGGATTCACAATGCTCTCGTGTGAATCCTCTAGCTTTTGTCAATATATATTATGAATATAATAAATACCCATTTGATTAATTTTTAAGGTCTTATTAATTGCCTTCATTTGTATATCTTTGAATGTTCGTCGATTTTACTTCAGACAACATCTTAACACATTATGACTAGAAAAGATAGATATGTGAACAATATGGTGCTGATATGACATAAAGATAGGATAGATGTACGCTCGAGAGTTAATTACATATTTGGTTCCTATAGTTTTCTAATTTTTACGGTTTTACTTTTTAACGTTTTATCTTTACGGATTTGGTCTCAAATTGACTAAGGTGCTGTTTGTTTTTTTCAGAGATAAAATGTCTGCAGAAATAGATGTTGACTAATTGTCTGTAGTCTTCACCAAGAAGACTATTTATTTTCTAAACTTAAGAATTGTCTGAAAAAATGTCATTTTACAAAGTAAACGTTTAAATAAATATATGAAAAATTCATACATTTTAGTACAATCATAAAAAACAACTCGAATTTTAAACACTTGATTTGAGTCATAACTTAAAGACACTTGTTATATATGTATGTATATATGTATGTATGTGTGTGTGTATATATATATATATATATATATATATATATATATATATATATATATGTGTGTGTGTGTGTGTGTTTGTTAGTGGGTGGATGTTTATCCTGTGTATATATTATATATACATCGACATATTATGATTGTACGTATTCATATATATATATATATATATATATATATATGTGTGTGTGTGTGTGTGTGTGTGTGTGTGTGTGTGTGTGTGTGTGTGTGTGTGTGTGTGTGTGTGTGCACGTGCGCGTGTGTGTTTGTGTGTGGGTAGGTGTTTATCTTGTGTATATGTTATATATACATAGACATATATATGTATGTATGATTGTAGGTATGTGTGTGTGTGTGTGTGTGTATATATATATATATACGTATATATGTATGTGTGTGTATATATGTATGTATACATTTGTATGTATGTATATGTATGTGTGTGTGTATGTATGTATGTATGTATATTTGTGTATGTATGAATGTATGTATGTATGTATTTATGTATGTATATGTGTAACACCGCATTTCACAAGCTTAAAATTAGTGAAAATTAAAACTTTTAAACTATATTTACATAAAAGATTAGCGGCGGAACAAACCACTGATTACATATTCGTACTGTTTATCGACTTGGTATCAAAATACAACCGATCAAGCCAAGTCTCAAAAATTATGCCAGTGTTACCAACTACGCACTGACCATCATATCAGAGTATCATAGTAACAACAAGTGTTCCCAAAAAATGTGTACAAAACTACCCAAAAGCATCCCGCCGCGCCAGACCATCATGTCACTAACATGCGAAAATGGAAATATTTGGAAACGTTAGCTACAACTAGCTAGTGAGCACAGATTTCACATAAGCATCAATAAGCATGCTATCACATCAAAACATGGCACACAAAGCTAAGCTATCACGTAGCGGTGCGCCGACATGTCAACAGGGTCATATCTCGCGAGATAGCTAGTCCGGCTCAACGACCCTAGCTAGGGAATCAGTCATATCCAACCGCATAGGTGAGGGAGCGAAGAGCAGTCCAACATCACGTTTGAGCCACAAGGACTCTGTTCGGGCTGATCAAAGACCAAGATCATCACTATATGCCAAGGAACGACGGTTCTTCTGAACCCGAAGCCCGGCGTGCACCACCAAGCACTGTTGATCCCGAATAACTAGCAATACCCTCAAGGGATCCAGCCGAAGCTGACCTCAACGCACGTCGTTTGTCCGGACAAGAATCACAAACACAATTGACCCATACCGGGTCCACAGTACACATTCGTATCACAATTCACAAGTTATATCACATGGCATATCATATATCACGGTATCACATCATACCTCGCACATATACATGTATAAACATGGTAGCATATCACACAAGCAACGGATAACCTACTTACTGAGTCCCATGGGAAACCGGTACTCACCTGGGGTTCACAAGAGACAAATATAGTGCTCGATGTCCTCTAGTTCCTCAGGATCACCTAACACATCATACACATGCTTGGTTATCACTTACACATAGCACATTCAGGTCTAAACACAAGTTAAACATGCTGTCAGAACTGTACCCCTGCTTGCGGCCGCAAGTACTTGCCTTACGGTCGCAAGGGACCCTTAAGAACACCCCTTACGACCACAAGGGTATTCCTTGCGACCGCAAGAGTTCTTTTCTCATAAACCAACTGCTTACGGCCGCAAGGGAAATTCCTTTTGCCCGCAAGCATGGTTCCTTGGTTGTCTACGACCGCAAGTTATGTACCTGCGCTCGTAAACTTCATTTCCTTCGCCCGTAGGCGGTAAACCAATGAAACACACCCTTACGGTCGCAAGTACCCTGCAACTCGGGTTTTTAATACTCAAATCGATCCAAACTCAGTTTCAAACGTTTGTACACATTGTTTGAAACCCTTTAAAATTCATAAACACATTTGACACAATAAGAAACCACTTGAACTCATTAAACACCATCCAAATGGTGTATCCTCTTCATAAACTCAAAACTAGGGTTCTACATATAAATACTTACAAACAAGAAGATACACAGCAAGTTGACACCTGAATTTGTGGCTAGAATCAGTAAACACAAAAGTTCCTTTGATTTCTTCTTTCCAAAATTGAGAGAGTTCAAGTGTGTATGTGTAATCGTATGTTTGTGTGTGTAGGAGTGTGTGTGTTTGTGTCAACAAGAGATAAGGACTAGAGAACCGACCTTGGGGTCATTTAATTTTAACTAACGGTGATATCTTCGGAATCATTACTCGAAACCGTTTAACACTTTATCACTCTTGGATACTTACGACACATTTCACATAATCACATTAATTAACACATAACACGTTAGTCACTTAAAACACTTTAATTAAAATCACTTAAGATCACCGTACAAGTATGAAAACACAAGGTACAAGTCTATACTGCTAGGCCCTTTATCAGGGTGTTACAATATGTATGTGTGTGTACAACCGGGTTGACCAGTGGTCGAATAGTGGTCCGTTCATCACAGACGATCAACTAAATGTCCATATTATATAATAATATGATTATAGAGTTGGAACCAAGGGCAAGAATGTCTATTTAAAACAGAGGATGATACACCTCTGCTGGAAATAGATGTAAAAAGATATAAAAAGATGTAAAAAGATCTGCAAAGCTCTTTTCTGATTGCAAAAACAAACAGTCTGTTCTTTAAATATCTGCATGTCTGCAGACATCAGAGGAAAAAAAGATCTGTTTTGAAAAAACAAACAACACCTAAATCTCTCACACTTTAGGTTCCTTCTCAAAATAAAATAACCAAAATACTCATGTCCTTTATATATCTTCATCTTCTTTCATTTTTAATTAGTATCAACATATTATTAAACATTCAATATGAAAATAAAAAATAGATAACTCTATCTCCCTCTTAAAATCTGTATCTCTCTCCTTCTTAAGCTCTGTAGCCGTAAGTTCCATCGTCGTAAGCTTCACCACCACACCACTGCCATAGGCTCCTCCACACCCATCATAGGCTTCTTCACCACCATCATCACCATTTCTCTCTTCTCTCTCATCTCTTTCTCTGTCACTCTCTGTAGACTCCATCTCCACCGCCATTGTAAGATCCTTCACCACCACCAACATCATAGACTTCTCTACCAGCACAATCTCTCTCTCTCTCTCTCTCTCTTAAACACACACATTATATCTCTCTCTTTTTCTCTCCAAATCTACGCATGACTTTGGAATTTTCATATCCACCGTCACTATCTTCTTTCCATATCTATAGACTTTAGTGACTCTAGGGGTTTTCAAATGTGTTAGAGATCTTTGTGTGTGTTGGGGTGTGTATTTGTCCAAATCTATTCAAGATGTTCATATTGTGTGTGTGTCTACTTGTCTAGATCCATATGCATTCTAACTTGAAATGGAAGTTTCTAATCTTCGACTCTTTGTTCTTCAAGTTTCGAATTTCTCTATCTCTTTCTTCACATGATCTTTAAACTTGAAAATGAACAAGTTTAATTGTTATGTATGAGAACTGTGGGTATTTGTCTTCTTAAAATGAGATGGGAACTCGGGAATTGATTTTATGGTTTTGTGGTTATGATTTGATTCCAATTTTTGGTTTTTGTGATGGTTGTAGGCGGTCTGGGTGATGGAGGTGGTGGTGGTTGTGGAGGGTGAGGACGATGGCAGAGGTGTTAGGTGGCGGTGGTGTTGTAGAGAAAGAGAGAGAAAGATTGATAATTTAAGAGAGAGAGATGTGGTAATCTTTTTCTAATTTAAAAACTAAATAAAAATGAAAGAAAATGAAGAAATATAAAGGATAAGGGTGTTTTGGTTTTTTCATTTTGAGGAGGGACTAAAAGTGTAAGAGATTTGTTATTTTAGGACCAAATCCGTAAAAATGAAAACCTAGGAACTAAAATTGTAAAATCACCAAATCACAAGGACCAATATGTAATTAACTCTATACTCAATGCTCTCAAATGAATCCTTTAGCTTAATGTATCTATGAGATCGCGTATGTAATATTGTTTACTCATTTTAAATTGAGTATCCGTTTCCCTCATTTTCCTGCTAGTATTGAAAATCGTCATATACCCATATTCTTTAGGTCTTATTCAGTGTTATTCGAATCTATAATAAATTATGGTTGATTTTACTAACATACAATATCTTGACACATGATATAAATGTGGAGAGAAAGATGGGTACAAGAGCCGTGTGATGTTGATATTGCAGAAAGAAAGAATATATGAGAAGTATATATGTATCTCAATGCTCTTAAATAAATTGCATGGCTTGTGTCAATATATGAATATACCCATTTGATTTTATTTTTTTAGGCTTTATCTTCTATAATTTGAATCTCTATGCATGTTGGTGGATTCTACTAAGAGATGATATCTTGGCACGTGATAATTAAAAAAAGAGTTTAGTATCTAAAAGTGTACCGAACTTGTCACTTTTGCTATTGTGTATATCCATATTTCATGACTACCATTTAGTGTACCGAAGTCTTAAAAATCTACCAATTAGTGTATCCAACCTGGTATATCAGGTCAGTCGCTAACGTGGAGCCGGTTTTGATGACATGGAGTCTGACTTGAAAGGTGACATGTAATTTTTTTTTTAAATAATTAAAAATATAATAATAATAATAATAATAATAATAATAATAAAACATATGGACTTCATGACTTGGACTTCATAATCAATGTGGACTACATCGATCTAGGCCATCACCACCATCATCTTTCGCCACCACCATCTGGTCACCATCGCCAAGAACTCCACGGCAGCCACCATCAGCTACACCATCACCACCATCATCCATCACCATCGATTTGGACTACCTTAGGGAGTTAGGGTTAATTTGAAGAACCCGACTTCAAGATCTAGACTACCTTGGCGAGTTATGACTTCAAGGATCGAAGCGGTGGGCGACTTCAAGAACGTGACTTCAACATATCACCATTAACTATCAAGGTCCGATTTCTAATGTTTCTAGTTCAACTGATTTTAGGGTTTCTTTCAATTTAGGGTTTTCTTTATTTGTTATTTGGGGTTCTTTCGATTTAGGCGACTACAACAAATGTGGTTTTATTATTTCGATTTAGGGTTCTTCTTAGTGTTCTTGGTATTGGCTTCTTGTTCTTGTCAGTGGTAGGTTAATCGAGGGTTCTTCAACAACGATCTTCAACGGCGATTTATCTCTTCAGATTATCGATGATGAAGGTCGATGATGAACCCAGATTCTCGAGTGGCGGCTTGAAGATTCATACGATGATAAACCCAGATTCTTTAAAATCCATGGTAGATTGGGTTATCAATTGAAGGTTGCTTACGAGTTTCCAAACCATCTGGTATGTGTTCAATTTCATAATATTTTTTCGTCTTTTGATTGGTTAAGTTCATATCTGTAATCTAGGGTTCATAATATTACTTGAACGTTCATCTTTTGGATTGTTTCTTATTAATTTGTTCAATTCAGATTTGTTTCTTACTTGAATGTTAGATTTATGTTTCAGCTGGATTGTATTTGTGGGGTTTGATTTATATGTTCTTCAATTTTGGATTCAGGTTTGCATTTGGTTGAATGTCCATCTTCTTCATATAAGTTCATCTTCATGTAATTTTTTTTATTAAAAGGTTGTTTATGTAGCATTTGGTTGATTCAAAAATAAATAAAAAAAATTAAATTACAGGCTACCGGTTTAAAAGGTAACATGGAGTATTAAATGATAGTTTCTGAATATATGATACACTAAATGATAGTTTTAAAAGTTGGTTATATATAATAACAATAAGTAACAACTTTGATACACTTTTGGATACAATACCCTTCAAAAAACTATATTTTGAATAAGTAGGGTAAACTTCAATTCAAACATATAGACATATTGAAGCTACATATTGTATAAATACAGTACACATGGAAAAACTTGAGGATAAAAACATGATTGTTGTTTTTGACGACTATTAGACATAAGAAACATTGATTTATAGCAAATGTACATAGTTCTTCACATAAAATCACCCTGCAAAGCTGCCAAGATATAAGCTTATGCTAGATATCGAGATAATCAGTATTCAAGTGCTTGAAGACATGACCAGAATGTGCCTCAATGTAGTTCATATGTTTTCTTGGCATATGTGTGTAAACAATCCAATCCTCATTGTTTATCGGACTTCCCATCGTCATCACAAAACAGTCCCTCCTTTCGGACGGCACATGACATGATCCAAAGGTGACCTTACCCCACCCAAAATCTATTTCGTCCATGGTCTCGAACCTTTGTCCCGCAGACACTGAAAATGACATTTGTCCACCTGCAAACGCTTTAGATATTAGTGGTCGTGGACGTTGTTCTTCCACCCAATCTATTATGTCCAAGAAATGATCTTTTGTAGTCGCAGGCTGCAAGAACTCATGAACCTCTGTAGCTACATTGGCCAGAGACATGTCCTTCAGCTCCTAACATGTCAAAAAGAGTCGATTAATTATATCTACAATCTTTATTTAATTGTTTAAATCATCATGAAACTTATAGAACTTTTTAAAGATCTTATTACTATTATCAATAGAGTTGTGTTCAATATAGTCCATATAAAAAATATAGTCCTAAATTTTAATATCTAATTATATGTGATTCAATATAAAATCACATGTGATTCACTATACAATCACATGTGATGGTAAAATTCAAACTGGACCATTGATGGGGCTGATCCAAGGGCTAAGATTAGTCCCTCAGGACTATGCAATAAGTATGGACTATATTGAACATTTCTCATTATCAATATTTTTAAATGTTCGAAAGCTTATTACCTGTGGTTTCTTTGACCCATATGGCATAGATAAAACATTTCCAAAGTGTGAAGCCATTAGTTTTTCTTTCTCTTTTCCATCTCCCTCACTCAATCTTCTCCTTCCATCGACTGTAATAACTACATTACATGGTTCCTCGTTTTCTCCCGAGTCTTCCATGCTTAATGCAACATTCTTCCATAAGAAAGCAGTGAATGCCACTAGCTTTGACCTCCTACACCCATTTTCGCTTGCCAACATTTGTAGCCTTTTAAGTTGGTCACCCTTAATACAATATATGCGATTAACAAGCACATAGTCATCTTCTTCACGGCTTAGATCACTATGATGAGGACCGGATGGTGGTATAAAGGGTGCAAACACATTGTCGATTAATGATGAATAAACGGTTGGATGCCTTGGTTTGAGGTAGGATCTGCCGAAGGAGGGAAGAATCGATGGAGTTTTGGATCGGGTCAATTCGGCCCATGCTGAGATGAACATGTTAGCGGAGTAGCCGTCGACTACCCGATGATCAAGCATGACTCCTATCACGATTCCTTCACATTTCAATCTTGTAACCTGCATTTTATTGTGTTAAAAATCGTATTGCAATTAATTAATCCATAATGTTACCAAATTTTACAATAAAACTTAAATTAAGAATATACAACACAAGTATTACCAATATATTGGACTGTATTTATTTTAATTAAGTTTTTACTTTTTCAAATACAATATATAAACTACCCTTAACTATATTACTTATTCATTATCTAAAATATTAATTCATTCCGTAAAGTTAATCTCTCTTTATATATATAACTAAAACGATATATTAGGTGATACATGCCATCCTTTTACCGCACCATATATAATCTTTATAATCTTAAAATAGTTTTATAATTAGCAAATGGGTTAATTAACCAAAATGATTCGATTAAACTTTTATTATTGTGTGTCTCGAACTTTAAAATTTTCTGTTATGTATCAAACATTTAATTCGTCGATATTGTGAGTATTAAACTTCTTATTTTATGTATTAGGCTTATATATCTTTTTCATTTTATATAACCAAAGTACACACAATAGTCACATAAAGTTTGATACAAACAATAAAAATGTTTAAAGTTCGATACACACAATACAAAAACATGACACGTTGGATACATTTTACCATACCAAACACTAAATTTGAGGAATTGTCATAAATCTAGTAGATAATTATCGAAATTAGTTTAAATTTAATATTAATATAATTAATTATCATAAACCTACTTCACTAATATTCAAATACTAAGTTACTAGATAGTTACCCAGATTGTTTAAATTTTTAAATAGTTTTTAATTAACTATAATAAACCTACTTCATAATTAACCAAATTGATTATAACAAGGTTTATATAGCCTACGTTTTACAACAGTGTTGAATACTTTTATGTAAATATTAAATTATATTAGATAGAGCCGCAACTGAACACTTATCCATACTTACTGCGATATTATTTGTTTTGATCTAGATGTTGAAAGAATATTAAATGTACATATTACACTTTTATTAAGGTAAAATCGAGACTTTTAAGATTCCAATATCGATTAATTCTATTAAATACTATATTAAAATTACTAAAAAGTTGAATGGAAAGGAAAATTATATAAAAAAAGGAACATAAAAGTCTCCATGTCTTTACTAGTTTTAAAGAAATAATTAAAAAAATTCATGTGTCACATTCAGAAGTGGTGGGCCCACACACAGTGTAGTAAAATGTAAAATATGAGAATACAGATTTGATATTTTCATTTATTTCAACATAAAATCAGATTTTAATATCTTATGTTATCATGGTACAATGACAAAAATAATTCTAAATATCTTATGATATATTACCAATCCACTTTGTAAATTGATAGATAGAGTAATTTTAAAAATAGTTTTTAGTTATTTATAAATTTTAATATAATTTAAAACTTTCAATCTTAAACGAAAACTAATTCACACATTTGTGTATAATAATATAGATTAGTTAATAATCTTTCATTTTTAGTAATATACATAAATCATATATCACAAATACGTCAAACGCATAACACATAAAATAAATAATAAATATTATTTATCGTGTAAAGCACAAGCAATTAATTACTAGTTAAGCAATGCTTTATGGGATTATAAGAGTTAAAATAATATTAAAAATTGATAAATTATAAATGTACGTTTAATTATATTTCTTCGATCTCCAGCTAGGGGTGTTCTTCGGTCGGGTTATTCGGTTTTTGAGGTGATGAAATGTTACCTGATAACCGAACCGAATAAGGATCGGGTTATTCAGTTTTCGGGTAGTTTAGTTCGGTTCGGTTTTTGGGTTATTCGGGTACAGCCGAATAAGAATTTATTGCTTGGCATTTTATGTTTCAATCATTGTGAAATTAGACAATGTGGTTATTTTATTCAATTATTGTGAAAATTAGACAATCATTGTGAGATTAATAACACTTGAAAGAAGTTTATGCAAAACATGTTTTGTTACCTTCTTATACTACACTTTCATCCGATAATCACACGATCAAGTCACAAATTAGTTTTTCGTAGCTCTAGAATAAATACATAATGTTATAATTAGATAATGCAACTTTAAGTAAATAATAAAAGTAAAAGCTTATAGTTTCATTTTAAGTAAAACTTTTAAGATTATCTATTATTAATTACTAAAAGTCTAGAATTATAAAATGTTAAGTAATTTCGTTAAAATGAATTCGGCTACAAATTGTCTACGTTGTTTTGTGAGTTGTGGGCTTGTAGTGTGGTTGACCCATTTTAAACCAAAAGTTAAGTATAAATGTATAATTAGTTAAAATATATAATTATTAAAGAATCTTAAAATTCTTAATCGAGTCACCCGAATTTCTTTTTTTCTAACCGCCACCGACCCGAATAAGGCAACCGTTAATCGGGTTACCCGAATTAGAGACCCGAAAACCGATTAAACCGACCCGATTAACCCGAATTTGGTTCGGTTCGGTCGGATTATTCGGGTTCGGTTTTTTTCTACACCCCTATCTCCAGCCATTTAACCACCACATGCTCAATATATATAGTCAATATATAAAGTGAACTTAAATCATGTTGACTAGACACAAATTAAATGTACGGACCGGGTTGGGATCCAACCCGACATCTATCTTCACATTGCACTATGTTGATCGACCGTCGATAGCTACTTAAAAATAAATCCTGATATGATTTAGTAACAAGTAATTCATTGTCCCGTGTGATGCGCCGGGTTAAAAGCAAATTAATACGTTAACTCATAATATGAGTCCAATTTGTTATCAAAAATAATATATCCTTCTACTTTTTCCTACTACTTCATCATCCTACTCACCATAAGATGACATGTGAACTTCACTAATTCTCTTTCCTCATCTCCTCCTACTTTTCCCTGCTACTTCATCCTCCTACTCACCATAAGATGACATGTGGACTCCACTAATTCTTTTTCCTCATCTCATCTATTGATTTTGACACTTATTTTCATCTTGTGAGTAGGAGAATAACTAGGAGGATATATCACCACTCATTTGTTATTGATACATTAAAATCGTCATTAAATTTCATATACTTTACCCTTAAGAAATAAAGAAAATAAAAATAGTAAAATGAAAAAATGTCTTTATGTCGTCCATTACCACCTCACACCATTTTCCAACATCCATTGCCACTTTTAGAAAATAATTTTTTTAGAAGCACAAACCTATACACAATATGTATAATATACGTAATATACAAAATATAAATCACGCGATATATCAGGATGAGGGTAAAGTTATATTTATTTGTTTACATCTATATATAGTTTTAAAATGATTATCTTATCAAATGGTAACAAATTTCAAATGTTACACTTTTATTAAATATTACTTTATAATTTATATAGAAGATATATAAAAACAAACAATTTATTCTTTAATGATGTGATAATTTAATCAATTAAGAGATTAATAGAGCTAAAGCAAAGCCTTGATTGTAGTAAGAGTCTAAGAGAAATCAATTTCTCACCATCTTTTAAATTCTCATGATTATTGGCTAAATTACCAAAAAACTCTTGAATATCTCATGAGATAATACCAATTCACTACTCCAATTGATATATAGTATAATTTATACATAACACACACACACATATAGGAAAAAGTTCATTCGAGAACCATTCTTAATGCGAGAACCGTGAAAACCAATTTGAGCCGTCCAATTCCCCCTCCTTCAATGTCATTGCCCACCCATGAATTCCTCACATGCACCCTGCCACACTCTATCCCTCCACGCTCTCCATCCGTTTAACTTCCCATATCCAAGGAACGGCTGAGATCGCGGTTCTCGCACTAACAACGGTTCTCGCATGAACCCGTTCATGCGAGAACTATTCTTGGTGCGAGAACCGCGAGAACCAATCTGAGCCGTCCAATTCCCCTTCCTTCAATGTCATTGCCCACCCATAAATTCCTCACATGCACCCTGCCACACTCTATCCCTCCACGCTCTCCATCCGTTTAACTTCCCATATCTAAGGAAGGGCTGAGATTGGTTTCGCGTTCTCACACTAACAACGGTTCTCGCATGAACCCTCCCCTATATATATATATATATATATATATATATATATATATATATATATATATATATATATATATATATATATATATATATATATATATATATATATATATATATATGTCCGTCCTTAATTAATTACTTTGTTGTGGGTGAATGTCCTTATCCGTATAAAAAATATCATAAACAAGAAACAGCGTACGTTAATTAAAATAATCTTGCCGGTTATTTAAAGATTTTATAATTGGAAGCTAGAACTAGTCAGAACCAACTTCTAATTAAAAATCTAAATAATAAATGTCCTTTAGAAATTACTACTCCTGATAACTTCAAAAATTAACTCAGTATTCAATATTTTTAATTTACTTCTTTATACGACTCCTAAATCTATATAAATTTATTCATAACGGGATTCATATATATAACTTTAAGCTATAAGCAACATCAAATCTAAAATACCCATATATCATTAGAATATCGATATTTTTAGTGTTTCAGACAAAAGGTAATTAATCTATGTGTAATTAAAGTAATTGCATAATGACTCATGAACATGTATATGCGAGAACCTTTGTTAGCACGAGAACCGCGAGAATGAATCTCAGTCGTTCCTTGGATATGAGAAGTTCATGGATGAGAGAGCATGGAGGGATATAGTGTGGCAGGGTGCATATGAGGAGTTCATGGGTGGATAATGACATCGAAATAGGGGGAATTGGACGGCTCAGATTGGTTCTCGCGGTTCTCGCACTAACAATGATTCTCGCATGAACTTTTTCATATATATATATATATATATATATATATATATATATATATATATATATATATATATATATATATATATATAGGAAAAAGTTAATGCGAGAACCATTCTTAATGCGAGAACCGCGAGAACTAATCTGAGCCGTCTAATTCCCCCTCCTTTAATGTCATTGCCCACCCATGAATTCCTCACATGCACCCTACCACACTCTATCTCTCCACGCTCATCGTCCATGAAACTTTCCATATCAATGGAACGGCTAAGATTGGTTCTCGCGGTTCTCGTACTAACAACGGTTCTCGCATGAACCCTCCCCTATATATATATATATATCTATATATATATATATTCCCCATGCACCCATTAGCACGTACTAAGCATTAATTATCGTTATATGTATTCTTTGATGTTTTGAGTTTTAACCTAAATAAGGTATTAGGTAGCTATATATACATGGCGTTAACGTTGAGCATATATATATTGAAATCCATGATTATTGAATTCAAACACGTTTTAAAAGACCAGCTTCAGGTAAGGCCACCCGTAATATAATAAAATTAGTTTGTAATTACCTGGATTGCAAGAACCCCACGTAGTAGTTTCTTGGGCATTAGTTTACCCTCAATGCTTTCATCTGGATTGTACAAATTGAGTTCCTTGAGCTCCACGTCAGCAACAGCTTCAACGAAGTCGACTCCTTGGTTGTTGCAGTGTATTTGATTTTCTCCGGCATCCGCATTCCAGGCTATTTCACCCGCGAGAGGTTGGTAGACTGCTAAAGCTTGAGATAACGAAGCTTTGAGGGTGTTAAGAATGGTGGCAAAACTTGCATGGGACGGTTTCTTGTAGAAGAAGGTTGAGCCAACATCAAAAGGTGGCACAAGCAAATCGAAGTTTGTAAAGGGTAGCCATTGATCATTCCATGGTTCTTCTGCACTCACCACCACTTTCTGAATCACCTTAACAAAGAAACTGTCACTCTTGATGATGTCCATATATATTTATATGTATATATGATCGATCGAGTTCAAGATCGAGAGGGAAAAGAAGGTGTTGGACTACTGCAATTATATTCCAACATTTAGCAAATTGGAATGTTATATATAGGAGTACGTAGATAGTAGAAAATTGGTGTTAAATCCGGCCACGTCTTAAGTTTTAAATAGTTGTCATGTTATATAATTAAGTTTATTTACATTTTCAGATAATAATAATTAAGTGTTACGTTGAGTTAGTCAAATCACGAAAAGATCACAACCTGATTTTTTTAACATTCTGATAGCTGTTTCTATGAATCCTTCCCCCAAAAGCAATCTTCACTCGTGGACTTTTGATAAGCTACAATGTTCACTTTATATAAAATTAATTTCTTTGATAATATAGTTGTCCTATTATATTTTATTTTTCAACAGAGACATTTATCTTGAAATATTAATACATTGTGTTAGATTAATATATTTTGATAGCAGAAAATGTTATCACTTATTAAGGATAAATTAAACTATTTGGATTCCCTTCACTACAATAAATCAGGGTTATAAACGTGACGGCAATAGAGCGATACTGGACAATAGGGGGGACACCCACCAAAAGTCGTTGCGGCTATTGGTTGTGAAATAAATCCCCTTTTCTCAAACATTAAGTCACTCGATCTTCATTTGATCCCTCGATTCGCCTCATGTTGTCGCCTCTGCTCCGCCTGCTGCCATGTCACCTACTGCCGCTCGCCCTTTCAATCATCAATCTACTTTGGATGCAGTTGACCCCTCAAGCATCAATCATGTTGGAAGTGTAAAGAGTGATTATGAAAGTTTTCGAGGATCATCAATTATTTCTCATTGTTTTTTGAACATAGAATCAACAATATTCATGATGTATTGAAGGTGAATTTTGGAAGATTCTCACTCTATAACCTTTTAATAGCCATTTGGTTGACTAGATCATCCATCAATTCTCCCCCACTATGTACCCTAGTTTAATGACTACTTGAACATGACTTCTACTAGCATACTTGCATCTCTCAACACCACTATATTCGGCTATATATCCAGTGATCGTAAGCAACATTAGGGTTTAATTAGTTATTTATTGCTCATATTTGATGAATATTTTTAAATACTTGAATGTTGATTTTGGGATTAACTTATTTAATTATATTATTCTTTTTATACGTAAAGGATTGTTAATTGATTTTGACTGTAAGACCGTATTAATTATTCGAACATATATAATTTAAAGGTCTCTAGTCATGGCTCATGTCTCTAACTTTTCTTCACACTATCCTTAACAAATAAACCTTTGTTAAAAGAACTTTCAATGCAAATTACATAATTAAGAGCGGAATAAAAGAATGTATTATATATATTTGTTTTTACATGAGAAACTCTCATGAAAACTCCACTACAACAGAATAGAAACGGAGAATCGGTCAAATTGGACTTTTATGTTAATAAAAAAATTATGTTAGACAAAATAGCATACTTGGTATGAGTGTATATACACAAGCTTCAAAATAACGTGAAGCATTGTGAGGATATGGTCAAACCTCAAGTATTGAAAGCTATGACCAGGCTACGACATGTTATAAGGCATGAATTAAGGCGAAAATTTTGTATATAAATTACAAATATGTACGTATATATAATCATAGTTACATTTTAATTAGTTTTCGACTTTCTATACATAAAACAAAGTTACAATTTTTGAAAACTAAACATTACTTTATTTTATTCTTATCCATAGTCTTTAGTTTATCAAAATCCATATAATTATACAACAAAATTAAAAGTACACATGATTATATATTTATATCAAAATTTATCATCATTCTTTTCGTTTTCTATAAATCTAACTATATGTTATAACTAAATAATTATATATCCAAACTCTATACCCCAGTACCTTTAACGCTACACAAAATACAGTTTATAACAAGCAAAGACGTGTCTAGTTTCAGTCTCTTTATGCTACACCTTCACTCAAGCTTTAGACCTTTTCATGAGCGTATAATCAAGTGCCAAGTCTTAATACAGGCATATGATGAGTTTTTTATAACCTAGAGTCATGTGTGATTGTGAGAATGTACTAATGTAATTACGTAGTACCAACTCTATTTGTGTTAGTTAACGTACAAAAGGATTGAGTTAAGTCAAAATACTACAGTTGGTATGGTTGTACACACTACTACCGTTGTAGGTGAGATAGTGAGAATAAACTATAATATAAACACTACCAACTCTTCTTTTAGTCAACGTGTAATTCGAATATATAAAAATGTCAACTTGTAACATATATATATTTAAATTAATATATCCGCATCAGACTATGTCTCCATACGCTAGCTAGGTTAACTTATTTCGTTAAATGTTATTATGTAATCATAGTTATCTTTTTGTTTGACTACGAAATCAGAACACGTTATTTTTTAAGTGTAAATTGTCAAACAAGTTGTTCACTGGGGTCATGCTTTTTACTTGTTTGGGAAGTTTAGAAATGGAGGGAAAAACAACTACACGTGGAAGAGCGTTTAAAAGAGGCAACCAGATAAGAGGATCGAGAGCCTTTTTTTTCCTTGGTGGGCATCCATCTTTGTCGATAGGTTTTTCATTTAACACGAGTCAGTTCTTTCTTAATCTTTTCATAGACACATATTTCCCAAGATAAGTTATAACTATCTTATACATTCTATCTTGTCAAATGGCATTGGCTTTCTGAGGAGCTTTTGACTTTTATCAATGAGATGGTTTTCCATAAGTGATCAGATTTTTAAATTTTAAAAAATATACATGTGTTGTGTCTATATTGGTCGGTGAGATAAGCTGTAAAGACGATATTCTTTGACAGAATAGATATATAAATTGGTAAATATGTATTATCCGTTCCTATTATAACTTGGATCCTTATAGGGTTTAGTTCCCAAAAGTACATCGAAGTTGACACCTTTTGCTATTGTGTATACCCATCTTTCATTACTCCCATTTAATACACCGAACTCTTCAAAACTACCGTTTTAATGCATCTTAACATGTGATAGCAGGTTAAGGGTGATGTGGATCCGGTTTTGATGATGTGGCATGTGTTTGAGTGATGATGTGTAATTTTCTATTTAACAATAACTAAAAATATAATAATAATAATAATATAATAATAATAATAATAATATAATAATAATAATAATAATAATAATAATAATAATAATAATAATAATAATAATAACTAAACCCAGGTCTTCATCTTCATCTTGAGGCTTCTATCTCTACGCAGACCTTCATCTTCATCGATCGGTTGCTAAACCCAGGTCATCGATCTTCATCTTCATCATCATTGCTTGAGAGTTGATTAACTTAACCATCATCTGTCGATTTAGGGTGTCACCATCATCTTCATCGATCTTCATAAAAAATGAAGAACATTGAAGAACATTCATAATACAGTTCTTAATACGGGGATATACGCGACAAACCCATATCTTCACCTTCATCTTCATCGTCGATCGATCTTCATCATCTTCATCTTCATCATCGGTTTCACCATCATCTTCATCATCGATCTTCATCTTCATCTTCGTTGGTTCGATTTGGGGTTTTCACGCAACAAACCCAGATCGAGTTTGTGAGTTATTCCACTGCAAAAATGACGGTGATTTCTGCGATTTATTGAGTTCGATTTTGGATTCTTAATACGGGGATATACGTTCGATTTTGGGTTCTCACGCAACAGACCGAAATTTGAGATCTGCGACATTTATCTTCGATTTATGGGTTTCGACTTCAGATCTGAGCTTTTGGTGTTCATATTTCAGATTTCACAGTAAGTTTTTGTTCGATCTAGGGCACTTGTTCAAATTGATTTAGGCTTCGGGATTACCTCACAAACAGATATGTGATATTGGGTTTTCGTTTTTAGGTTTCTTTTTTGTAATTACTTGTTCATCTTGTTGATTACAGGTTTTTATTTGTTGATTTTTAGGTTTCATTTTTGTAATTACTTCTTCATGTGTTCTTGAATGTTGAATGTAGAAGAACAAGATCTTAATGTGTTCTTGAATGTTGAAGATGAAGATCTTCTTAAAGGTAGTTAATATATTATGTGGTCAAAAATTAGTGATGTGGCAAATGAGGTGTCAAATGTGAAATTTTAGAAAAAATAAAAATTTTAAAAATTACCGGTTACCTGTTTAGTAGGTAACACGGTATATCAAATGGTAGTTTTAGAAAGTTGGGTATACTAAACGGTAGTGTTGAAAATTGGGTATATACAATAGCAAAAAGTGACAAGTTCGATGTACTTTTAGGAACTAAACTCATCCTTATAATATTAAACTTTCGGTATTAACCCATTGCATCATTTAATGGCTATACCCATAAATTGTAAAAAAAAAGTATTTAATTATTTTTCGTTTATAAAGCCGTTGGAATATATCAATTTACCAACGAAATTGTGTTGTTGGCAACAATCAATTGCAAAAACACTAATTTACCAACGAATTAAATTGTCGGTAACCTTTTTCTACAATTCACCAACGAAATAATAAAAATTTTCCGTTGGTGAAAATTCCCCCAAAATTTGACATGATTACCAACGGAAATGTGAAATAATACCGTTGGTACATAAGGGTGGGAAAATTCCCTCCAAAAATGGAAAAATTACTAACAGATTTCCGTTGGTAAATTGTAAAAACCTATTCAAGTGTTTTCCGTTGGTAAAGTCGTTGGAGATACATCAATTTACAAACGAATTGTGCCAGTTGGTAAAAATCCGTTGGTACTGACAACTTTTCTAGTAGTACATCCACGCTCTCCATCCATGATCTTCCCATATTCAAGGAACGGCTGAGATTGGTTCTTGCGGTTCTCGCGCTAACAACGGTTCTCGAATGAACCTTCCTCTCTCTCTCTCTCTCTCTCTATATATATATATATATATATATATATATATATATTTTTTTTTTTTTTTTTTTTTTGAAAAGCCAAATTTATTAATACCAACAAGGGCTCTCTATAAGTAATAGAGAAGCCCAAAAAAGTACAATGCACTAGTCTAGAATCAGGACCATAAACAATTACTAGACTTTTACAATTTGCCCAACTCACGAACCTTTCATGTAGATCCGAAGCATTGATCTGGGCACTGGATCCAGTCCATCCATCTAATCGGTACATCTTTCTTTACCCAATTTTTTAACCATTGAAAAAGATGTATTTGAGCCGTAAAAAACACCCCCTCGATGCTTTGTTTCTTCCTGCTAAATATAATATTATTTCTATTTTTCCATATCCCGTAAGCAAGACTTTTGACTGCAGCATTCCAGACTAATTGTTGCTTCATTGACCAATTTGGAAGGAACCTGTTGCAGAGTTCTTTTAAACTGCTAGCCTCCTTGAACTGCATGCCCCACCACTTGTATAACTCAATCCATAAGCCTTTCACTACACTGCATGACAGCAGCGCATGATGCACGTCTTCTACTCCCACCAAGCATCTCGGACATAGCAATGAAGGGATATCGATTACCTTGTCCCTTAGTTTAGTAAGGACCGGAAGTCTATCCTTGTAAGCCCTCCATATGAACACATTAATCTTCTTTGGCAAGATTGACGACCATTCCGTGTGCTTTTGAAGTGAACAACCGCTGTTTCGTTGACTTTCTAAAAACTTCCTCACCTCTTTTACCGAGTAAATATTGTTATTGCCCAAGGACCATTCCCACGTATCTTCCACCTGTTGCTTTAGCGACACTTGACTCAATAGAAACTTTAGATCAATACATTCCTGACCAACTCTACCACGATTCGACTCGAACTGACTCGTATCCCACACCCACGTTGACTCTGACCATGAACCAACATCCCCCACCTTTAAATCTTTGTTTCTACATCTATTAAAGACTCTAGGGAATAATTCAGCTAGACACGACTGACTCGCCCATTTGTCAAACCAAAAGCTAGCGCTTTTACCATTTCCAACCTTGACACGAAAATACGAATTCAAAGATAGACCCAAGGACTCCATAGATTTAACCGCTTTTACTATGTTGACCCAAATTGACCCTCCCTCTACACTAACCGAATCAAACAGACCCGAAACCCCATGTATAGATTCGATAATATTTACCCAAAAAGAACCCTTACTAGTCATGAACTTCCAATACCATTTACCCAATAACCCAAGATTAAAACATTTTAGATCACCCAGATTTAGACCCCCACCCTCAAAGTTATTTATAGTGTTCTCCCAGCTCACCAAACATATATTTTTTCCCAACCCGTCACCACCCCAGAAAAAAGATCTTCTAAGTTTATCAAGGGTTTGTAAGATACCTGCCGGTGCTCTGAATAATGAAAAGAAGTACAACGGGATCCCTGTTAGAACTGATTTGATCAACGTTACACGACCACCAAAGGATAGTAATCTCTTCTTCAACAATGACAGCCTATTCTCAAACTTTTCAATTATAGGCTTCCAGTTCGATTTCTTGTTCATGCTGACATTTATAGGTACTCCCAAATACGTTAAAGTACCTGTCCCAACTTTGCATCCAATCCGATTTGAAAATCCAGTTATATCCGAACTGTCCACCCCAAAACCCAATAAACAGCTTTTTTTCAAATTTATTTTCAGTCCCGACACTTCTTGCCATGACTTCAGTAATGACATCATTGTATTAAGATTTTTAACACTCCATTTACCAAACAGAATCGTGTCGTCAGCGTATTGAAGATGTGACACTTCTAACTTATTTTTTCCCACCAACACCCCCTTAAAAACCATCTTAGAAACTGCCTCCTTAAACATAATATTCAGCCCTTCAGCAGCTATCAAAAACATATAAGGAGCTATCGGATCACCCTGCCTTACCCCCCTTTTCACGTCAAATTCATTTGACGGTGACCCATTAATTAATACAGAAACTCTAGACGAGTAAAAACAGGACTTAATCCACATTAACCATCTAGCCCCAAATCCCATTTGTCCCATAACGTCAAACAAGAATTCCCATTCCAAACTATCGTAGGCCTTCTCAAAATCTATTTTAAAAACAAAAGATTTACTGTTTGACCTTTTTAGTTCATGTATAATCTCGCCTGCACACAAAAGGCTATCCAATATCGACCTACCCTTTATAAAAGCCGTTTGATTCTCGCCAATCACATCATCGATCACCTTCTTCAATCTGTTTGCAAGCACTTTTGATATTATCTTGTAGTAACATCCAATTAAATTTATCGGTCTGTAATCATTTAAAGTCAATGGGTTAGAACATTTCGGTATTAAAGTTATGAAAGAAGAATTGCACCCGAATGATATGTTTCCATTTATCCAAAAATCATGAAGTGCCCCCATCAAGTCCTCCTTCAATAGATCCCAGAATCTTTTGATAAACCCAAAACTGAACCCGTCCGGACCCGGTGCCTTGCTACTCCCGCAATCCCATACTGCGTTCTTCACTTCCTGTACTGCAAATTTGTCCTCCAACTCTTTAATTTGAAAGCCATTTAGTTTCTTGAACAAATCAGATTTGAACTGCACCATTCTCGACCCCGCACTTTTAAAAAATAGACCAAAGTGTTGTTGTGCTTCAAATTTTATTTTTTCCTGATCTTCGACCCAAACTCCCCCACTGTATATGCCTCCATTTTGTTTTGTCTCCACCTCTTTTTCACCATGGCATGAAAGAATTTTGAGTTCGCATCCCCCTCCTTAAACCATTTTTCTTTACATTTCTGTTTGAGCATGTTCCTCCATAGTTTATCCTTCTCTAACCAGACTGTTTTTGTTTCTTTCCATTGCCGTTGTTCATCATCCGATAGTCCTTCCCCTTCTGCTTTCACCTCATATTCCCAGGTCTTCTTCTTTAGCTCTTCAATTTCCTTTACTAGCTCATCTGTTCTTACCGAGTTCCATTTCTTAAGTTCCGTCTTGACCAACTTCAACTTTTCCATAAATCTGCTGTCTTTCTTCCTAGCCTTTGTTTCCATTTTCCACGCCTTTTTCACAATCTCTTCACAACCATCTATATCCAACCATGCATTAAAAAACCTAATAGGCTTAGGTCCTGATTCAACACAATCGTTAGATAACATAATAGGGTAATGATCAGAATTTTTCCTGTCCAACACCTTACCTCTAACTGAGCCCCACATGTTAATAAACCCCTCCGAAGCCAGAAATCTATCTAATCTGCTGAATTTCATATTGTTATCACAGATTCTAGTAAACTTCTTGTTACACAATTGTATATCTATCAAACTATTGTTTTCAATAAAATTATTGAAAATCATTGCATTTGACTCAACGAAATTTGTGTTTAATCTTTCCTCCCTATAACGAACCTCATTAAAATCCCCCATTATAACATGTTCCGAACTGCTGTTTTGAATCAAGTTGCTAAGTGACTCCCACAGATTTACTTTTTTCTCTTTCGTATGGAACCCATACACATTCACAATCATTATTTCTATATTAGTCTTAGCCTCACAACCTTTAATGGCTACGAAACCTTCCCCAAAACAAGCCACAGTATTTTTGATGAAGTTAGTATCCCATACCAAAAGGATGCCCCCAGCCATCCCGATTGCATCTTTATGCACAAAATTAAATGAATTTGACCCCCAAATTGTTTCCACTAAGTTATTCTCAACGTGATTCAATTTAGTCTCTTGTAGACCCAGTACATCTGGTTTAAATTTCAAACAAATCTCCTTAACCCACTCTATTTTATATATATATATATATATATATATATATATATATATATATATATATATATATATATATATATATATATATATATATATATATGTAGAGGTTCATTTGAGAACCATTCTTAGTACGAGAAACACGAGAACCAATTTGAGCCGTCCAATTCCCCCTCTTTCAATGTCATTGTCTACCCATGAATTCCTCACATGCATCCTGCCACACTCTATCCCTCCACGCTCTCCCATCCATGAACTTCCCATATCCAAGGAACGGCTGAGATTGGTTCTCGCGGTTCTCGCACTAACAACGGTTCTCGAATGAACCTTGCCCTATATATATATATATATATATATATATATATACTAGCAGTGTACCCGCGCAATACTGCGACGGTTAATAGTTTCTATTTTGCAACATATCGTTTTCAAGGATATAACACGTAATTTAATATCACGAAAAAAATTTGAGCAACATGTCCGTTTTTTTTTCGATTTTTCTTATATTTATATCAACTATTTTATTAATTTTTGAAATAAATTTCAAAAAAAAATTTAAAAATTAAAAAAGATTTATATTTATAAAATAAAGAGAGAGAAGTTAATAAGATTTTAAAAATTATATTGATGTGGGTGAATAATTGTGTTTGTATAAGAGAGTGTGTTAGTGAGATAATATATTTTAAATAAATAAAAAGTTAATATTAATTAGGAGAGAGAAATGATTAAAAATTGAGTAGATGAGATTATTAGATAAAAAGAAGGGTGGAGATTAGATATTGACATAATTTTAAGAAGTTCTTAAAATTTAATAGGAGAGAGAGTGTTAAATGGTTTATATAGTAGTATAGATATATGTATATATATATATATATATATATATGGGAGGGTTCATGCGAGAAGCATTATTATTGCGAGAAGTGCGAGAAATATTCTGATTAATTGATTAGCTTTTGATCTAATGGTTCATAATAATGATAATTATTAATTTTTTTAATTTAAAAGGGTAAAATAGTAAAGAATTTTTTTCTCTCTCATCACTTCTATTTTCTCTCTCCAGTCAATTTTATTTTCCATATTTCTTGTATACTATTTGTTCATTAATGAATTGTTATAAAAAAAATTTAGTTTGTATAGTAACTCACTGTAGATCGAATGTTATAAGTTCATTAGTGAATGTCTAAATTTTTTTTATCTAACGATTAGATTAATTGATTTTATTTAATTTTATATATTCACTAAACGGGTTACAACCTTTCGTCCTAACCAATGTAAAGCACCTTAGCAACCAACAACAACTTATTATTTATTAGTTAACTCTTTGGATCTAGTTTGTTTTTTATGAACATCTAATAAATTTTGTTTCTCACATTATGTTTATTAGTGAACAATGTATAAAACACATTTTCAATGACTATATACATAATCTTTTTTGTTCTTCATTAACAAACGTTTTATATTTTATTTTTTATAGAGATAAAGACTTTTAATGCTAGTGTTAACTAATGAACGCTTATAAAAGAACACATGTTTGAGAGGGCTTATATATTCAATAAAAAACAGATTTTACACAGTAAGATACTAAAAAAATAACATATTTTTTCATTGATGAATGGTCATTAGTATAACAAGAAATAATAACAACGTAGGATAAAACAATTTAACACATAAAATCCTGTTTATAACGTTCACAAGTAAACCTATAACAAATAAAACATAGATTTCATATACACTTGTTCAGAAACCAAAGCATATAAAAAATCCATTTCGTACATCTAAACATATACAAAAATCTCGGAATCTGATTGTTTAAATGTATGTTTATGACAATCAATAAACCCCTAATATAAAATAGAACTCTTGCATCTAGTTAATATCAACTTTAACGGTACCAATAATAGTTGAAACAGAGGAAGAACCAGATATATATATATATATACTAGCATGGTACCCGCGCAATGCTGCGGATGATAACACTACTACAAAAATGACCTTCAGACCCGGTTTTTTAAGGCTTTCAAACCCGGTTTTGAAGGGGGCCTGAATAGGGGGGAGCCTGAAAGTCTATGATTCAGGCCCGGTTAAAAAACCGGGTCTGAAAGTCACTTTTAAGCCCGGTTTATATATAAAAAACAGGGTCTGAATGCTTCCTTATCAGGTCTAAATAGTCACTTTTAAGCCCTGTTTTTTAGTTAATTAACCGGGTCTGATTCTTTATGTTTTTTTTTTTTTTTAAAATTTATTTTTTTGTTGTTTCGTGCTATAGTGAACCAACAATATTCAACCAACAAACAAAATAACAATTACATTACACAAATTGAATTCAAAGAAGCTCTATACAAACAAGAATAATCATGTATCTTACACAAATATATTATATCAAAACAAACAAATATTACATCAAAAAATAAGGAACGCGACAAATATACAATTATAAACTATTGTAACACCCCTAAACAATTCATCCTAACTTATACGCACTTGACTTATAATAACAATAAGAAACCTGGTTTATCTTTAGAAGATCACCCTCAAGAAGTCGAGTATTTGTTCCCCTTGAGTTTAATGCTGAGTATATAACATGGGACAAGTACGACCGGATCTTCCTCATTCCTTTTCCATTTTAAAGTACCTATAATTTCAATGACAAGTTATACAATTATAGAGTAATCAATGACAAGAGATGGTTCAAATATGGAGTCGGGACATACCTTTGATGTTGAGAAATAAGAATAATATACACATCAATCTTTCACGCTTGTACAATCAAGCATAGCTTTGCATTATTTTTGTAAAACCTGAAGAAATAAAACATGAAGACAAATGCATGAAGAAATAGTAATTACATATAGATAGTTATTACAAACATAAAACCCAAGTACCCAAAATCATAATTGCAAAAGAAACAATAACTACAAATAGATAGTTAACCTCCTTAGGATCTTACTAACTACAAATATTATGACCAACTTAAATCAACTAAACTTCTGTTTTCAGATCCCTCAATTGATCATAATATAAACCACTAACCAGAAAATTATTTGGTTATATTGAAGTTATTTTTATTGATTGGTCTTGTAATATATAAACCAGAAAATTGATACTTTGATAGCTGGAAAAGGTCTACCCAGATCAAAAAATTCAACAGTTGCATAAAACTTGACATGAACAACCATTGGCATAGCAAAATAATTGTCATATGGAAATTGTGTGCCCATAAAATACAATTGAAAAGGAATGAGGTTTCTCAAATGGGGTGCACAGATGGGTTAAAAGTGACTATAGCCACAACATCAGTAGAAGGTTTCTATCATATTAATATGAGCACCTGAGAGGCTGAGAGACTATGTAAAAGTAAAAACATAATAAACAAACAAACAAACAAACAATGATTCACCTCAAAACTTTACTGATGAGCTACAAACTTCAAATGATCACTTTATGCTTTCTAATTTGTTTCCTTATTTCTTAGTCAAATATGACCTGTTGTAACAAAACAGACTTATGATCCATTTATCAACTTAATTAGCTTCTGGTATCTAAATACAAAATAAAGTATACTCTTCCAGCTTCGAAACGACATATGGTACATCTTCTAACGATATAGCATTGATTTTATATGATTTTTCAAAGTAAAAGTCTCAATACGACTTCTTTTTCGTTCCCAACCGATTATTATCTCTGTTTTGCTTCATTTCCAGGCCATAAAGACTTATTCTAACTCAAGAAAATGACCCTTACATATTGTAAGAGAATAGATACACAAACCCTTAAGATTTAGGTAAACCTTCTGATAAACAACTGAAAATGGCAAACCTATTGCCTTAGTTTAGCCTAGTCTCATATTCATTGTGACCTTCACTATTGTTTCGATCATCATTTTACTGCCCTCAAACCATTTATTTAGACCCACTTTTCCTTTAGAAAATCTGACCATAACATGTAGTACAAAATTCATGAGCTGTAACAATACTACTTAATTATAACAAACAACTTATGTTTGCAACATGTGGTCTTAGATTGAATCAATTTCATACTAGCTTACTATATATCCTTTTAAGTATACTCATGGCTTCTGATTTCCCAGAAACATAAATAAATTAGAAGACTTACCCAAGTGCCACACAAAGCCTAGTAGCTTCAAAGATTTCAAGAACGCAAGAAATTACTTCCGGAACCACCAAATGTTGAAGTATAAGCTTAAGATTGAGGGTGCAGCCAAGTTTCTCCAAGTAGTTTCTTAGTTTTTTTCTGGATCTTTCTTGTTCCTAGACGTGAACAACAGCTGTAGCACTCCTTTATTGACCATGGATTACTTAAGGAGGTACGAATCATCAACAAAAAAAAGCACCTAATTTACAATAAAAAAAACATTTCAAGAATGCTAGTATCTAAGTAAGATGAATCGGACATTTGGACTTAAATTAAAGAACATTTCATTTGATTTTGAAGCTTCACAAATTGATAAAAAAACACCAAAACAGAAAACAAACTCAAACCTCTATCCTTTCGGCGACCGGCGATGGAGAGTTGGCGACCGGCAAGTGGACACTGGACTGTGGACCGTGGGCGACGAACGACGGCAAGGACAGATCTGAAACAAGGTCGGCTTCGGCTTCGTCGTCGAGAGTGAGAATCAACAGGTCAACAAGGGCTTCTTCTTCGTCGTCGGCTTCTGCTTCTTCTTCGTCGTCAGAGAGTGAGAAGTGTTTGAAATGAATTTGGGAAATGGGAGGCGGGGTGGGAAAAGTCGATTGGGTGAAAACCCTAAGTATTTAGTCCCGGTTTTATAATAAAAAATAGGGTCTGAATCCGTTTGAAGTTTTAAGCCCGGTTTGCTTGTAAAAAACAGGGTCTAAATGTGCTTATGCCTTATCTGATCCACTCAAACCTAAGATTTAGACCCGGTTTTATTTCAATTAACCGGGCTTGAATGTTTTCTAGACCTTCAGACCCGGTTTTCTTTTAAGAAACCGGGTCTGAATCTTAAAAAACACGCGTTTAGCCTTTTTAGCCCGGTTTTAGGCCTTTTTTTAAAAAACCGGGTCTGAATAGGGGAGCCTAAATGTGTTTTTTGTAGTAGTGTAATAGTTTTGCGTTTTACAACATATCACTTTCAATAATTTAATAACATGTTATTCGCACGATTTAATGTCGTAAAAAGTTTTTTACAACAATATGTCCGTCTTTTTTCAAATTTTCTTTTATTTGCATGTAATTATTTTATTAATTTTAGAAATGTATTCTAAAAAGAAAATTAAAATAAGATTTTTTTATATTTGAAATAAAGAGAGAGAAGTTCATAAGATTTTGAAAATTATGTTGGTTTGTTAGATAATTTTGTTTATTTGAGAAAAATGTTAGTGTGAGAAAATATATTTTAAATGAATTAAAGATTAAAGTAATTAGGAGAGAGAATTGAATAGTTAAAGATTGAGTGGGTGAGATTAATTTAGATAGAATGAATGGTTAAGATTTTATATTGATTGAATTTTAAGAAGTCTTAAAATTTAAGAGAAGAGAGAGTGTTAAATGATTTATATAGTAGTATAGATATATATATATATATATATATATATATATATATATATATATATATATATATATATATATATATATATATATATATATTCTGTTTTTCGTACGAGAACTGCGAGAATCAATCTGAGCCGTCCAATTCCCCCTACTTTAATGTCATTGTCCGCCCATGAATTCCTCACATGCACCCTGCCACACTTGATCCCCTCCATGCTCTCCATCCATGAACTTCTCATATCCAAGGAACGACTTAGATTAGTTCTCGCAGTTCTCGTACGAAAAACAGTTCTCGTTTGAACCCTCCCCTATATATATATATATATATATATATATATAAGATCAACCAAACAAACCAAGATCCACAGAACCTACAAACGCAGAACCTGGTTTGGTGAATTCGTATTTATCATGATGAAGGAACCACAAGCAGATCTGGTTCTTCAAGATGCTGTAGGAGACAACAATGCTTGATGATGGTGGTATCGGCGGCGGTGATCGGTGATGCATGCGTTAACAATGGTGGTGCTTTCTATTATTCTTGCCCAGAGGATGTCCAACGGAAGAGGATGGAGGCGGTGGTGGATGGCGAACGAGATAGGGATAGAGGTGGAGAGGCGTCGATGATGTTGAGATACAGGGCAGATCGGGAATTACGGGGATGAAGCCGGAGGAGTTGTCATGGCTGACGATGGAGTTGCCAGTGTTGCGGTCGGCAACAACTATTGCCTCCTCGTTGTGGCCGACAGCGATAAAAGTAGAAAATGGACGGCCATAAATGTAGAGAATGAGAGGAAAAGTCTTGAAGGATATTACGTATCTACTACCATAATATTGAGGGCTTACTTAGGGTAAGGCTTTGGAGTACAATGTCAATATTATCCCTTTCGTTTTTAATTTAATATCCTTATCATTCATGTTAATTACACATGCCATAATTAATCTTAACCATAGATTAACTCATCTAACGGATAAAAAGGGTTCTCGCACTTCTCGCAATAATAAAGCTTCTCGCATGAACCTCTCTCTCTCTCTCTCTCTATATATATATATATATATATATATATATATATAGAGAAGTTCCATCGAGAACCAAAAAAAATTGCGAGAACTGCGAGAACCGATCTAAACCGTAAAATATCTACCAAACGACAAGATATTAAATTATGAAAATTATACCAAATATGCTCTTTTAATATGACATCCATATTGCTATATTTTTTTCAACAAAAAAATTTCGTTTTTGCCGGGTTTTTTTTCTAGCACTATAAGGTATGTTACATATATGTAATCAGTACTAACATATATGTGATCAGTACTATAAGGTATGTTACATATTTGTAACGAATTTTTTTTGTTAAAAAAAATATAGCAATATGGATGTCATATTAAAGAGCATATTTTTGTTGTTAACTTGGTATAATTTTCATAATTTAATATCTTGTCGTTTGGTAGATATTTTAGTTTAAAAAAGATAGGGATCTGTTCTCGCAGTTCTCGCATTTTTTTTTGTTCTCGATGGAACCCTCATCTATATATATATATATATATATATATATATATATATATATATATATATATATATATATATATATATATATATATATATATATATATATTCATGCGAAAAGTGTCTTATTTGCGAAAAACACGAGAAGCAATCTCAGCCACTCATTTGTATTTTAATTATTATAATATTTTTTTAATTTAAAAGGGTAAAATAGTAAACAAAATTTCTCTCTCCACTATATATTTCTCTTTCCTAAACTTAAATAAAAAACAAAATTAATTATAATAATTTTCTAGTAAATTTGAACACACCTCAAAATATTTAACAGCTTTTCATCGTTACTTTGTTCGATAATGAATGCATCCAAAAATTTATGAGTTTTATGATGATTTTGCAATATACAACACGGAACACAACTATAAATATCACCGATCTATACATCTTTCACATTCAGTAATGAACAACGTATACCAGTAGTAAAAAAACTAATACAAAAAAAACTATATAAAACGTTCAACTCGTCTGTTCACCATCTAACATCTAATCAAAAACCAAATAAACATCACGTTAACCAATGAACAATCTAATGAAATGTAAGTTTCAAACCTTATGTTTAAACAATAAAAACAATTGAAAAATTCAAACGTAAACCTATTATTACAAATAATAATCCCTTACAAAAACAAACAAGTAGTTTTCCAGTAAGATGTGTTCCTTCAGTTAAAACAAAAAAATTAAAATTAAAACCAAGACAAAAAGGAAAACAGTGATATGTAGAACAAATATTTAGAACAATATTTAAAACAATCTAAAACACCTTTCAACACATATTACGGCTCTTCCTCCGGCTAAGAAACGATATGTAGAACCACTTCATTCAGCAACTAATATAACAGCAACATCAATGATAGGCCGTGTGAAAAAAAAGTCGATCCAGCCGATTCATGAAACCCAAAAAGCAGATCTGGGGAGAACATGAAGGTGGTCGGCGATTGGAGATGTAGTTTGGTGGTGATTGGGACGGCGGCAGCAGTGCACGGACGGGGATGGTGTCGGACGGAGATGGTGTAAAAGGTTTCTGCAGCGGCGGTGAGTAAGTGTTTAGAAGGCGACGGCGGCAACTGTAGATCTAGGCGGTTGTGAGTCGGGGGTGTTGAAAAGTGAAGGCGGCTGTGTGTGATGTTAGGCGTGGATGTGGGTCTAACTGTTGACGGCGGTAGGCAGCGGCGACGGTAGAAATCTGCAGTGGCAGTCAATGGCGGTTAAAGCTGGAAGTAACTTGCTATCGCACGGCAGAGGAAGTCGGCGGCCGAGCAGGTGGCCGGCGGAGCAGTGGTTGGCGGAGCTAGATGGCGGCCACCTTAGGCAGAGAAAGTGGGTATGACTTATGAGAGATAGGGTTTTAAAAATGAATTGGGAGGTTATAAATCGTAATTAGGGAAGAGAATAATTAGGAGTGAGTATTGTTTATAGTCTATTTTACCCTTATATTAATTAAAAAATATCTTTAAAGTTTGATTTATTTACCAAATTGTCATAATTGATCTTAGCCATTAACTGATTAATCCAAAGGCTCACATAACTTCTCATATTTTTCGCAAATAAAATTCTTTTCACATGAACTCTTATATATATATATATATATATATATATATATATATATATATATATATATATAGAGAGAGAGAGAGAGAGAGAGAGAGAAAGAGGGAAGTTCCATCGAGAACAAAAAAAAATGCGAGAACTGCGAGAACCGATTTAAACCGTAAAATATCTAACAAACGACAAGATATTAAATTATGAAAATTATACCAAATATGCTCTTTTAATATGACATCCATATTACTATATTTTTTTCAACAAAAAAATTTCGTTTTTGCCGGGTTTTTTTTCTAGCACTATAAGGTATGTTACATATATGAAATCAGTACTAACATATATGTGATCAGTACTATAAGGTATGTTACATATATGTAACGAATTTTTTTTGTTGAAAAAAATATATCATGTCATATCAAAGAGCATATTTTTGTCGTTAATTTGATATAATTTTCATAATTTAATATCTTGTCGTTTGGTAGATATTTTAGTTTTAAAAAGATGGGGATCGGTTCTCGCAGTTCTCGCATTTTTTTTGGTTCACTATGGAACCCTCCCCTATATATATATATATATATATATATATTTCATAATTTAATATCTTGTCGTTTGGTAGATATTTTAGTTTTAAAAAGATGGGGATTGGTTCTCGCAGTTCTCGCTTTTTTTTTTATTCTTGATGGAACCCTCCCCTATATATATATATATATATATATATATATATATATATATATATATATAGTGAGGATCAAGTAAAAGGTATATTAACGTAAAAATGGTAAGAGGCAATAAAAAATCCTTTTCATTGATTAAAAATAGTTCTTCATCGATTTTTTTTAATGAATCCAACATATTCATCACTTTTTACACACCAAAAGAGATTTTCAAATACATATTTTGAAACCAAATTTTTGGAATAATTTGGTGATGAACAAAATGCTTTCATCTAAAAAGTGATGTATATGTTGGATTCATTAAAAAGAAATCGATGAAGAACTAGTTTTAATCAATAAAGATGATGAACTAACAATTATCAGTTGATGTATATACTGAAAAACTATCACTAATCATCCCTCTTACACTTTGTATTATAATTTACCTTCTATTTGATCTCATCCTTATATATATATATATATATATATATATATATATATATATATATATATATATATATATATATATATATATATATATATATATATATATATATATATATATATATATATATATATATATATATATATATATATATCTTAATCAAGATTATTTTGTGGATAAAGATTCCTTTGACTCTTTCTTGGGAAGTGGTAAGCAAGAGCTCGTCAACTCCTTTTACACCAAGTTTATAATACATCCCAACGTCACTTCAATTCGTCGCCGGCCACCACGAATCCAATTGAAATGCATTCTCATTCAACTAGGAAGGTTTTCTTTTTTAACGTGTGGACTTCAAAAAAAAAAACAAAATTTGGAAATGCAAGCAATCAAAGTATCAAACTGAATAATCAGGGTCGTCTTAAGAGACGTGCGAAAGGGGCGACCGCCCAGGACCCATGGTTTAGAGGTGCCCAATTTTTTCTTTTATATGTATATAATGTACATGGTTTTAACACTTTAAGCGTAGTTTAGTTAATCTATTATGAGTTAATTGTTGTAAATGCTAAGAATTTTCTTTAAAAAATTGATTACACATTTAGTTCAATTGACAAAATCTTCTGACAATATTTCCTTTTGTGTTGGACAAATCTGTGGAAAAAAAAGGCCGCTTTCCTAATATATAGCATAGAATCGACCATGGATAAAAGTTTATTGAGAAAACCATTTGCCTCATATTATCCAACATTTTTCATGAAATTTGTGGAAAATTCATCGAAAACTTGTTTTCTGACCCAAACCCGTCGGAAATTCGTTAAACATTTCCCATGGAATTTGGTGCACAAGAAATCTCTTTGTGATGCTTCATTATCTAGTAATGACCATTTGTGAAGAAAACTAAGAAATCATCAATTCATCAAAAAATTGAATGTTAGTTTGCAATGGAATCATACAAAATCTTTTGACTCATTGGGACGAAATCACACAGTTTGGGTAAAAGAAACAAAATTGACAATCAAAATCATTTATCGTTATTCCTTGAAAAAAACGATATCATAGGCTATTGTGAAAGGTTAAATTCATAAATTCAACTATTTAAGACATTTGAAATTTGAAATGCTTCTAATTTCTAAAACACGTCTAAATTTTCTTTAATCTTTGATCCTTGAGTTTTAGTTCAATCTTTATTCACTGTTTAGATTTCAACAATATAACTCCTTACTTGTGTTTGGTTTCGTCAATTGATTACATGGAAACTAATTGTATTTGCATATTAGTCCGTTTTCTTTTGCTTAGTATAATTGTATAATTGGTATATGCATATTAATTGCTTCATAATTAGTTAATTGGTTATCTGGTAAGTAATCGTTAGCATATTAGTTTGTATATTCATTGGTTTGCTTAGAGGTAACTATTAGATTTTAATTCTTGAATCAACATTTATTAGTTTTACTTAGTTTGCGATTGGTTGACAATTATATATTATCATCTATTGTTACAGTTAAATACGTATAATTGTAAGTTTTTTCTCAACATTTTATATAGTTTAGTATTTGTAGGGGCCCATTTTTTAATTTGCCCCGGGTCTCGAAAATAATTAAGACGGCCCTGTGAACAATACAAAATAAAGACCGCAAAAGCTTTTTATTTTTAAGAAACACAAAATGAAAATAGAGCCCCACGAAACTATAGAAGTCTATCCCGGAATTAACCTTATGTGAACCGATGGAAACTAGCCTAAAATAAAAGATCACTTATGGTTGTTTTATGTGACTAATTTATATATCTACTACTTCAAGTGATTATCAATTACCTCATGAAAACCGCAGCCAGTTTGAACTCGAACCAATTATATTCTTTGATTTGAAGTGTATCCACTCGTAAATTTGCTGTTAGAATTCAACGAAAGCCACATCCATATCTTGTTTTTTTATCAAAAAATAACCTTTGTTTCGGTCTCTCATAAGCAAATAGATGAACGACAGGATTGTTGCCTGCCAACACGTTTTCGTATATGAGTTGAGCCATAAGGAATCTTCTAAAGTCAATACTTAACCCTTACTCGAATTGTATTAATAATGATAGCCCAAATAAAATAATAATTTGATCAGGACTAAAGGTTCAAATGTGAAATCTCTTTCTAACCCCTTACCTCACACTTAAAATGTGCAATGTCTCCATTGTAATAAAATAAAAGAAATAAGGTAGAAAAAGATTAGAAAAAATTCCATGTGTATTAACATACGATCGGAGCAAATAAATAAAAGCTGAACTAATGTCAGCTTATACTCGCACTCCAAAATCATATACTGAAATAGTAACAACTGAAGACCGATCATCAAACAATAATATAAAGAATAGTATATATTTATATGAAATGATAATAATTGTTCGAAATACATCTATCAAGGCAACAAGCATAAACGATCAAGAGCAATCATCATCCACCTAAGAATGAAAAACAAAACACACGAACGAAAAGGACGGAAAAAACCTTACTCACTTTCATAGAAATCACGGTCATTTAGCGTATGCAACAATCCTTTAAACCCATTAATACACCCACAAAGTTAAACAGAAAGAGATGACGTACCTACGTCCAGGCCCAGTAAAGGGCCAGAAAGCTTGATACCTTTTCAACAAAGCAAATCCAGGCCCAGCCACAAACCATATGGCCTGCATAAGCCTGATACACGTAGCAACCTTGCCAATAATCTTCTCGCATATCGCAGGCCTGGTTTAACGACGTTCCACCTCATAAATAGGTCTTGGAGCTAATTGTTAAAGATCTGCCATAACCATTACACGTGTTGCAAGATCACAGGCCAGAGCAGGTGTGCCATGTCTGTGCAAGGGCACACGTAGGCTCACTGTGATTGGATGACACCGGTAGTGGAGAGCAAATCTTCTCTGCAACAAAAAGGTACTGCCAGTAGCCCTACGGGCTGACACTGATAGTGGGAAGCAAATCCCCTTTATAGCAGAAAGGTACAACCTTTCTGGTCTCTCGCAAGAGATTGTGACACCTGTCCTCTATCCTAACGGTTCATCTACATGAGCCCTCAACTATAAATAATATATCACCGTCTCCTACCAAGGTACGCACCTTATACAGCCTAAACACTCTCCTTAAAGCTCTTTACCATCACCATGGCTAACTTGAGCGTCAGAGTGCCTTACAGGGCCTCGCCCCTGTAAGCTCTCTAACGTAGTGTTTCCATCTGTTTTGTAGGTCACATCCCTCAACCAGATATCCTTCCGAAGATAATCATACACCTTCTATATCAACCTTGCACTTGTTCATCTTTACGAACAAACAGAAAGGAAATGAAATACAAAAATAAAGAAGAAAGGAAAACCTAAATTAAATACGGGTAGCCTTTCGAGAAGCGCTTGTTTTTGTCTTAGTCTCTAGCTTGACTCCTGTTTTATTTATTGTGAATTTGAAAACACGACCCCACACTTGCAATTAAGTATGGGTGGTAATAGTTATACATACCCGGCGATGTATATAGGTTACCAATTTGGAATAATGCAGCTTGTACCGCATCCCATCGCACCTTCTTGATCTCTGCAGACATCTTTTCTGCGTTTTGAATTTTGGATTCTCCCTATGATTGCGAACTCGATTTTGACTCAAGCAAAGACTCTAACTACGGACCCCAAAGGCTTCCAAGTGTTAGAGGGATTCCATATTTTGACTCTAACTCCTCACTAGATTCTGTGGTTACCTCCCTTTCTGGTTCCAGTTTCCTCCTCGAATATTAGAAACTCTAGATAATTGATTTCATTCTCGCAATTTTCCACATCTTCTCTTTCAAGAGGGAGGCCGGGTCCCCATACGGGTTTTGTTTCTAAACCTAATATGGGTGTTGCTTGAACGAGAGTTGATGGTTCAACCTCTGAACGTTCTTATGGTTCCTCAAGCAGGTCAGCGAGACACTATAGAATATCTCCATCAGAATCAGCATCTTCTCTCGACTGCACCTCAGCGCAGGGCTTAAAATGTATACTTTCATCAGAGTCGGAGTCATTTAAATAGTACGATTCAGGACTAAATTGATTTTCATTAGGCGACTAAATTAGGTGGTCATCCTCATCATCTTTTACAATGAAATCGAAATCATCCCGTTCGATGTCATCGTCATAGAATTCGTTCAACAAATCTTTAAGTAAGGAATCCCAAAAGATCGATTGATCCACGTGGTAGTTCATACTCACAGAAGAGACATTGAAGGGTACCTAGAACAACACACGAAACGACTAAAGTAGGCAATCTACCCTACTGAGTCGTGTCGCGACAAATAGTGTGTTGCGTCGTGACCTAGAGGCTGAACAGTAAGTAACTTCCTTTAAGATAATAAATCTAGCCGGAAGAATTGTTTAATAAAGAATTAGTTTAGTTATACCAAAATGAAACCGTTCCCAGCAATGACGCCAAAATTTTGATGTGCATATAACTTACGAGTTTTAAATTTGTAAAATTCAAATTATTTAGGTAAGACTACAACACAAATAGGCAAGAGAACCTAATAGTATCATATTATAGTAAAATAAGTACGGGTTTCTAACACAAGGGGAACGAGTATGATTTTGAATATAACTACTAGTTAAGTATTAAACTAATTAAAACTATTAAAAAGTAAATAACGCAAATAAAAAGGGAACTTTTGGAACTTATCAATAATATCAAGTTTTTATCACTAGCAACCTAAGAAAACACTAAAAACAATCTGAAAATTTGAAAGCAAGAAACTTTATAGGATTTAACTATTATAATGACAAATTTTCTCTCTCTAAATTCGATTTCATTTTTTCAAATTAACTAAATTCATATAAATGTGTGCAATGGATATTTAAACATTGTATACCTATTCTTAATGTTATTAGGCTTTATGGTCAGGACATCTAATCCAATAATCATGCAATCTACTAATCCTATGGTCATGAGATCAATAAAAAGCACAATTAGTCTATTTCATTCGAATCAAGAAAGACCTAGTTGATTGTCTTTATCATTCAATCAACCATTAACACCTAAAGATCATATTTGTCATTGCACACACATTAAAGTTTCTATCTTTGGTACTTTAACTCTAGGATTGATCAATCACTAGTCAAATGTCATCTTCAATTGTCGAGTTTGAGATCAGTTGAGTTCAAGAAGGACGATTTTTGAAATTTGAGGGTTGTGCAGCGATGGCTTACTCACGGTTGACCATGGGGTAGACCGTGAGAGTTGAATGTTTCTTTTGAGCTTGTTTTCTTATTTTCTTGTTGATTTAAAGTCTTAACTATGTTTGTTCTTCACTTGATCATCAGTTTGATTTTTGTTAACATCTTAAGAATGTAGCACATGAACATATGAATAATTTTGATAAACAATAGTATCACTTGTTCATATTTTTATCATCAACAAAACAAGGAATACATTTCTCAATGTGTGACCATGTATACATTAACATACTCGTAAGAAAGAATGATGAATCAAGCCTTAATCTTCTCAATTAAGCTCCAACCTTCAATCTAATTCTTCCAAGCAGCTTCAAGCCGCGTTTGGGACTTTTTCAGAAGTATAAGGGTGATAAAAGGGTTCGTAACCACTCCTATAGATTTGGATGGTTGTTTACATAAATAATGGAAAACAGAGAGATTGTCACACAATCTGTCACTAGATGCGTCTCGACATGTAGAGTGCTCACGTAATCCAAACTCTTTTGAACTTTGAAACCAGTTCTAATCCACTTCATTTTATCACAATGTTTTACTTGTCACGTCGCGATCTTCTTTTCTTAAAAACTTTGTTTTTTCTTGCTTTTTCTCATTTAAGCCACAAATGATTTCTCCTTGTATCTTTTTAGCTTGAGAACGGTAAACAAAGGTAAAGAAAATATTTTGAACTATTTTGCATAATATTTGACTAAAACTACCAAAATAGTGCATAAAATTTATAAGTAATAAAAACGATATCAACCGCTTACAGATAAGTCAAGGCTTTTCCGCAAACAAAGACCCAATGTTAAGCCCCCCATTCCCAAAGACATTTGAAGTATTATCTTATAATACCCGTTGTTAAAACTTAATATGTATGATATATGTAAAACCCCTAAGATTATTATCATTATCAATTAATGACAAGAGTTGTTGATCATTGGGCTCGCTTTGTTCATGGTATATATATATATATATATATATATATATATATATATATATATATATATATATATATATTATGGGATGGGCTTAGCGGACTAATCTCACATTTTAGAACTTGTGTTGGACCCAAGTTTAATTAGCATAAGTTGGCTTAAGTAATCATTAGGGAGTAGGCTTGGCCCAAGAAGGGAAGGTGTGTGTATGTGTGTGTGTGTGTGTATAATCAGGGCAGCCTCCAAGGAAATACAAAAACTGTTACATTCATATGTTCTTGCACTAGAGTGTGTGTGTGTGTGTGTGTGTGTGGGTGTGTGTGTGCGCCTTGTGTTGTTGATACACTGTCGAGAAGAAGAAGAAAAAAGAGATCGAGATTTTGAGTTGAATCTTCAAGAAACAATCAGGTGCGGAATGCTAAATTTTTGTAGCCAAATCTATGTAGAATTGCCAGCATGTATAGAGAGTTTGGAGAGTTTTTGTGAGGGTTTAACTCATTGTTATTTCCTACGTCGAACCGAGAACAAAAGTGGGTCATAGGCCCACTAAATTTTGTATGTTAGTCGAATTAATTTGGAAGGATGTGTTTATATGTTGTTAGAAATCTATAGAAACTGAAATTACTCATTTTGGTTGTGTTTTGAGGGATTTTAGAAATCTAAGTCTCGACTATGTGGGTGTGAGCATGATCCGACCAAGATGACTTGTCCGACCTGGGTGTTGGTCCGACTTGAGTGATGGTCCAACTTGGGTGTTGGCCCGACCTAAGTGTATGGATCGACTTAGTGGATTTCGACTTGAACTGAGAGTTCGCGTGAGTAGTGGTGCGACTTAAGTATGTTGTGCAACCTAAATGTGTTGTCCGACCTAAGTGTGTTGTCCGACCTAAGTGTGATGTCCGACTTTAGTGTGTTGAACAACTTAAATGTGTTGTCCAACTTGTGTGATGGTTCGACCTTTGTGAGTAGTGTGAGTTGTACGATGGAGTGTTTGTGCGACTTGGCCTTAGGTCCGACCTAGGACTTGTGTGACTTGGAATTGGGTGCAACATGGAGATTGGTCCGACTTAGGAGTGTTTGTGAGTGCGTTTACAACTTGGGGACATGTATTTGGTACTGATTCAATAAGATGTATTGTAGATTCTTGCTATCGGATTCCTTAACTGTGCAACTCTTTGAATTACTGTTATAGTTGTATCGCCGATCAGGTGAGTTTCACTAACTTATAAATTATGTTGTGATACGTGTTGTCTTTGATACTTTGATGATTGGCCGCCTGTGTGGCATATTTGATGTGATACATGTGTGATATTGTGAGCAGCTGGGTCAATTGGCAGATGACCAACCCCCCTGTGTGGCATATTTGATGTGATACATGTGTGTTATTGTGAGTAGTTGGGCTTAATTGGCAGATGGTCACCCGGCATGTGTGGCATACTTGATGTGTATTGCTTATCGGATGTGTGTTTGATATAATGTGTGAGTGTTGTATGCTCACTAAGCTCTGTGCTTAAACCGTTGTTATCTTTTAAGGACCGTCGCGTGTTAACAAGGGGATGGCTCCCGCGTGATAGCTGCTTTTCAATTACTATTTCTAAACTCTGATTTCGTAAATTATTACCTTCAAACATTACTTATCTTTTGAGAACGTAAATCCCGTGTTGTTTGACAACTACATGTATCGGATAATTTTTTTAACTACTTTTCGTATTTGAATGAATCTCTACAGAAAAAAACATTGGGACGCTACATATCCCAATTGACACGACATAAAGATTGTTTTTTTTTCTGGCCCACCCACCTAAAAGAACTCCCTTCTCATATTTCCGACACGTAACAGAAATTTCGGGTCACAAAACATTTAAAAAAAAACATCTGAATCCAAGATCTTGACGAATACTTAAAACATTCGTACCATTAGACAAAATGCCTTTTAACTAGCAACAAAAAATATGAAAAAAAAACTGATTTGATAGTCTGTAAAATATAACTAATAACATATATTTAAGAATATTTTTTGCCCAAAAAGGCAGAAGTTGCAAAATAAAAAATTTTGGTTGTTCTATAAATATGTATTTACATCTTGACCTAACGATCAAAGTATAATATAATACATACTACATAAAATCTATTATAAAAATTAAGTTTAATGGTTAATAAAAATAAACTTAAACATTAATGCTTAAACAATTCAAGAATATAGGTTAATAGTTACATCAAAATAAGCGCAAGCTTAAAAGTTAAAATATTATAGAAAGTTTAAGAGTTTAATCGAAATAAAGTTTAAACAATTTTTAACCTTAATCAAAACTCTTAAATAAATAACTATGTTAATTAATGTTTACATAAAATTGTAAAAAACATATATATGAAATTTACATCAATAAAAAAAAAAGGTATACACGACCGTTTAAGAAAATAAATGTTAAATAAGGGTTAAAAAGAATACAAATACTTAAACTACGTTTAAAAAGAGTTAAAAATCGGAATCTATGTTTTTAAAATATTAGAAGTTAAAATAGACCAAAAAGGTTAAGAAAAACAATGGTAAATCGAAAACAAAGCAAAAAAATAAATTACTTGGTATTTTGCATTGTAAGGATTTGGAGCCTGGTTGATTTTGTAAGAAACTAGAGCATTGCCGCTCCAACCAAGAACAATTTTGGCTTATACACGCGTTAGTTAATATATAATCGTAATATGGTATTATAATATATAATATAGTATTTACTAGGATGAAATGAATAGTAACATTTTAAAATGACTATTTTAATTTAATAAACAAAATAAGATCTATAAGCTTGCTTTGACATAGTAGTAAGCCTGTTCCAGTTTAAGCTACAGGTCCAAGGTCCATTCTTATATACTGGACATTTTCCTTTTTTTTTTCCCCATTGAAGCGTTTAATCTTTTGTGGCTGTATAACATTTTTGTTTTATTCTATTTAACTTCTATTTATAACTATAAACAAATAATAAAGGGCTTATATTTTAAGCGGTATCTAGTGTTTGTGGTTCAAGTCTTGTTGTATATAAAAATGATCTAAATTTAGGATTAAATTGTGGGGTGTGTGTTAATTTGGCCATTAAAAAAACTACAAATAAACAATATTCGGTGTAAATTTCGACATATATATTTGTGACCTAATTTTTACCTACATTTCCATATAAATTTCATTATAATACAATATTTATTTACATAAAGTATTAATTTCTTTGAAATCGTAATATTAAAATAATACATTTCATAATGTAGAAAATAGATCAATCATAAAATGATCGGTATAATATGAATATATATTTGTGACCATCTCACTTTTATAGTTTTATGTATATTTAGATATAATATTTATCGTTATACGATATTCATCGAAAAATTTATTTTTCAGTATTGCATATTACAACAATACACTTCGTATGGTAAAAAAAAAATAGATTATATTTTAGAATGTTTTACTAAATATTATAATTATAATAGAAAAACTAATGTTTTTTATACTGTGTTCTTATTTAAAATGAAGGTCAAAATTTTTTAGTATTAAAATTTAATTTTAAGTTTTTCCTTAAATTTTTTTTTTAAAACACTTCAGTTTTTTTCCTTTTTAAGACATATCCGACATCCATTGTAAATATTAAATTATATAATAAATGTTATTTATTCTCTTAAATGAGATTTTAATGCATGTTAGTTTATATATTTCTATTCATAAACAATTCTATTTATTTCTATTAAAAAATTTTACCCACTATAATTCAATAATTCACTTTTTAATCACTACCTCTTTTGATTTTAACGTATATCATGGTTTAATGAGTACTAGCATTGCACCCGTGTAATGCGGCGGCGATGACAATTGTTTGTGTTTGATAACATGTTTGATTTAAAAAGTAGGGTGTGGTATGTGAAATGCGATGTTAGTCAACAATTCATGTATTTTCTACCTTTTCTGATTTCTTTACTCTTTTTTACAATCAACTATTTTATTAGTTGTTAAAATAGTTTTTGAAAACAACTAAAAAATATTATTATTGAATGATTAGAGAAAAATGTATTATAACCTAAAAATTATATTAATGTAAGTAATTTAGCCATAATGAGATAAATTAAACAACTTTTGTAATGTTTAATGATTTACTAAAGTAATAATTGTCTTAAATTAGTTGAGATAATCAAGAGAATGATTGGTTGGACTATTGCTTTAAGTGTTTGTATATTAAGTAAAAAAATGTGTACTACTTAAAATTAAGTAGTCTTACAATTTTTAAAAAAAAGAGAAAGTTAAATTTTTATAATAAAGTATAGATGAGGATAAATACAAATATTTGATATAATGGTATATAACCATCATTTTTATTCTTTGTCTTCCGTCATACTGCACACGGATAATAATAAGTGGTTATCATTAAAATACACACATATATAAGTAATAAATAACAATTAAAATAAGTCAAGCATTTATAAAGGAAAGGCAGGTCGTAATACCTTACTCGATTCCATCGAGTAAGGTCGGGTACATGGGGAACACCAAAACGAGGGCAACGGGTAGCCTCGGAGAGTAGGTGTAGCGGGCTTCCAGGCTCGATCCAGAAAAACGTATCCCCCCTCACACCCCTCTCAACCAATCACAATCACAAAAACATTTAATTATTTTAATATTAATAAAAAATATGAAGAGTTTTAAGGAGAAATATAACTTGTAAATTGGGTAAGGAGAAGAAAAGGGAGGGGAATGATGTGATGTTGGGTAAGGAAAATAGAAAAATAAGGTATAACGCATAACCTAAGTGTTTAACAATTGAATCGTATAAATGTCCCATCTCCAATCAAAATAAATAGCCATCTATAGAAAACATGTCAAATCAACCACTCATCTATACAGTAGTTTTGAAGGGATTATACATTATATGAAAAAATCAATATCTTCTGTAAAAGATTAATCAATTTCTTACGTTTAAAAATCACATCTCGTCATCTCAAGATTACCATCCACTTGGGTAATAGCCCAGTGGTAAGTGCTTAGCACTTTGGTGTTTGACCAAAGGTCAAGGGTTCGAGTCCCGTCGTGGACAAAAAGGGTGTAAATTTAGAAAAAATGTGTAGATTAGAGAGTGTGTGCGTTCTGCCGTTCAAAAAAAAAATCTCAAGATTACCATCCTTGTAGTTACAATATATAGTTGTATACACAGCCACAAGGTTAATGAATATGGTAAAATGTATGAAAATACAATAAACTTTTTCTTATTTATCATTATATATATTTAACTTTATTTTGTTTAACAATACTATCGATCAACATTTATAATTCTTTCATTGTATGCAAGTTGTTGTAAACCATGAAAATTATGAAAAAAAAAATTCAACTTATACAATGGTAGCTAAATACTAGATACAGAAAAAACTTTCTTGTATACAATAAGAGAATTATTAAAGTTGGTTATATTATTTTCAAGAATTTAAAGTTGATTATAAACAATGATAATTAACACAAAATTAATTGTATTTATATGCAGTTACCTAATTAATTAGCTCGATCAGTAAGCACACATAGTCACATATACACATTGACATGTAATGCCCATGTATGTAACTGGAATCACTATGTAATATATACTTTTCTCTAGTCTCATCTGCCGGTAACAACTTGTGTTTACGGTATTTAACCAAGCTACCACCTATAATACACAAAGAGTGTGTTCGGTAACGGATTTATGGTGGATTATAAGGGCTTGTGGTTCTAGTTTTCATAATCTCAGCTCTCTAGCCTAGTTCGAGTGTTAAAATCTTAAAGGGATTATTAAAACGTAATCCCTCATAAGCCCCCAAAATAAAAGCCTTTTCAAGTAGCTTATGACTTGGGTTTAAGATTATCAATTAATCAACTCCAGCTCCAGCTTCAATCCTAACCTCAGCTAGTTTCGTCATACACACCCAAAATATAATATACTTAGAGTGATGAATACCACATTATTTTAACTAAAATTGTGTATTAAATAAAATATAAGAATCCGGACCCAATACTAAGTTTTTTATGTTATAAGCAACCTTACCAGTATTAATTTTAATTACATAACATCATTGATAGTTTGATAAAGTAACTTTGTTAAAAGCAATGTAAACTTTTATGTTGTCTTGAAAATTGGCAACTTTAAACGCGCAAGAAAAATAATATTGTAGTTGAAACATAGATAGATAAGGTTAATAAGAGGGAAAGAAATAAGGTTTGAAATTTAAGAATCTTAATTAAAACTAATATTTTTGTATCATGGCAGAATTTTCACTTGCAAGTATTAATTTTATTTTTAGTCTAAATTAATTTTACTTAAACCAATTCAACAGGTTTATAACTAGGGGTGAGCATGGGTACCGGATATACCGTACCGTACCAACATCATACCGGAACGACATCGGTATCGGTATCGAATTAGAGTTTTCGGTCCGGTATACTTGAAATATTGCTAACTCGGTAATAGAGACTCGGTATTCTCGGTATTCGAGACTAGTACCGAACAAACTAGTTAATATAGGTACTCGGTACCGGTACCGGTACCGTTTCTGAATACTTGGTACGATATTTGGTATCATCTTTAAATCAACGTCGGTATTCGGTAAAATCGGTACCGGTACCAGTCCGGTACCATGCTCACCCCTATTCATAACTTATCCCCTTGATTTTATTATACGGGCCAGTTTTTCTACTAATTCATTCGATCCGGTCAGATCATAAATTCCTATATGTTCCAAAATACATGTATTAAAGTCTAAAGTTAACACATACACACATAATATGATGGTATGAGATGTATAAGATGAAGAAAATACAGGAATACACACACTTTACACTCAAACACACATTAATCTTTTATAAAGTTTTTCCTGTGTATATTGATAGCGTAGAATGAGCAAATACCCTTAACCTTTTACTTTCTATTACTATTTAGTCAAATGTAGCTATCAAAAATAAATAATAAATACATTAAAATAGAATACCACAAAATATATTCCTAACAATTTTATTGAGGCATGACGTTTAGGTTGAGGTAGCCCCAACCTGTTTTTACAGAAATCAAAATAAAATCATCTACTTTAGTTATATTTTAAATATTTTTTGAATATAATTAATGGCTACATTAGAATACATCTAATTTGTTACATTTTATTATTTTGTTTCCGACTTTAATAATTTCTATTATGTAGTATTAAATTTTCAATATATATGTACTATAATTATACATTTTTTCCTTTTTTATGTAACAAAAATATATAAAAAAATAACAAATTAAAAGTTTGTTACACATAGTAGAAGCTTTTATAGTTTGATAAATATAAAATCTGTAACAAGTTGTCAAAATTTTATAAACTAAACACTGTAATTAACTTTTAACTAATTAATATATTTAAAAATGTATGAAATGTTGATAAATCTAAATAAACTGTTATGTGTTTGTAAGAAGTTACTTGTATCAGTTGTATGTACGAATATTTATAAAATATATATACTTGTAATAAGAATAGTATTATGATATTCATACTCTAGCTATTAGAACGATTTAATATACATATGATTGTAGATCAAAATTATTAATCAGTCAAATGATATTCGTACTTTTGATTAGATTTTATATATTTATGATTGTAGATAAAAATAATAAACCGAAATTTAATAACCTCATTAATAATAATTGGTTAAAATAGGCTAATTAATGATAGTCAAATACAATTCAAGATGGTAGATTATAATTTTTAACCTGAAATGCGTAAAATGCGTAAAAATACAACAAAGTTTAACATATGACAAATGATCAAGAAAGGTAACATATATATTAAAATTTATCAATAAAGGTAATGTGTAAGCTTTTTTTGCCAATAAAGGACTATAAATTTTAATTTGTTATATAAAAGGGAATTTTGACCAAATATTGATTTTTAGCATGTTATGATACTCTTTTTAATAACAAATTGAAATTTATAATCTCTTTTTATGTAAAATTAAAATTTACAAACCTTTTTTTTATAACAATTTAAAATTTTATAATCCTTTCTCGACATAAAAAATTATAGGTTACCTTTATTGGCTTATTAATTGATAATCCAAGCCAAGCCATAAGCTACTAAAAGGCTTTTATTGTGGAGGCTTTTAAGGAAATATGTTTTTAAAAATCTTCTCAAGATTTTAACACTCGAACAGTGCTAGAGGGCTGAGGATTTTAAAAACTAGAATCTCAAGCCTCTATAATCCTCTATAAGCCCATTGTTGAACACATCCATAATCATGTAATCTACAATTAATTAATTAATTTGGAATTACTCTACACTTACTAAAATACTGGACAACACTACTTACAACATGTCTACAGTTGACTTATGGGTGTAGCCCTTATAGCTAATCCTAACGAGTGCTCTTATTGTAAAACCTGATTTTCGAAAATAATAAAAGAGCATTTTTATTAATATTATTATTTTTGATGGATTGTTTATAAAATTATGAATTTGTAAATTGGAGTTTGGACCTATTGGGGTTGACTAACTAATAAGAAAAGATATATTAATAAGTTACTACGAATTGAGCTAGAGTTTGTGGGCTTGAACTAAAATGACAACATTGGGCCTAAGCCTTATTAAATCAAAGTATATAAAGAGGATTAGGGCGTAGCCGGCCGCAAGGGGAGATGCAAAAAAAAGGAAAACCCATTTCTCTTGAATAGAACAGTGTGTGTGATGTGTGTTTTGTGTGTGAGTCGAAAGCCAAGAATAGAGGAAATATAGAGATCTTCATTTTCACCTCAATTTTCAAGGAAGTTTAAAGAAAACGTTCAAGTAATGTTCATATCACCTTGTGAACATGTAGATGTTGTTTGTACTGATTTAAGGATGAATTTATGGGAATTCTTGATGTCTGTGTGTTCGAGAGGGAAAGAAAGCCCAAAGAGAGTTTGTGTGGGTTTAGGGATCAAAACCTTGTTAAAAATTAAATGAAATGGAAAGTATTGGTTTAAATGTTGTTAGGAAGAATTTACAACTAGTTTTAATCAATTTGGTTGAGTTTTGTATAGTATTGATTTGTGTAAATGTTGACCGATGAAACTGTGAACTTGGTCTGACCAAGACGATATGTGTGCGACTTAAGTCTTGAAGTCGGATGTGAGGCTGGTCCGAGTTAGGATAAATAGGAGCATGATCTGACATACTTAATCATACGTACGACTTGTGAGAGTGTGACGTGTTGTTTCTAGTTCGACTTGGGCCTTAGACACCCTATCCGACTTACGTACTTCGCATGTCGTCCGACTTAGCTTTGAATGACTTGGACATGTCTATTTGTGTCTGACTTGGACGGTTACACATGCGACTTGGCCATCCGAATTATAATTGTGTTTAGGGGATTGGATTATGCGGCTTGAGTTAAGTTGGACTCGAGACTGTTCGGACTTAGAAACACAACTACATCTGACTTGGAAGGAGTATGGTCCGACCTACGCCCCTTGTGTGCAATAAAGGAGTATGTTCCGACTTGCATGCGCGTGTGTGTGTGATACGAAATTAGGTCCGACTTACGTTTGAGGTCCGACCTAGGTGAGGTCCGACCTAGAAGGGGGTCCGACTTAGATTCGTCTCAACTTGGATCAGAGTATTGTGTTCGTTATTATTTTCAATGAGAATGTTGTAGGTTAATACTGCTGGACTTATTAGCTAAACGATTATGAGATTTAGAGACTGAGCTACTGTCAAGTGAGTATTCTTACTTACCTTCTAACTTAGTATCAAAAGTGATTGAGACATGTTACTACTTGTATAATAGAGTTGTTATTCTATGACTGTATGATGGGACCATGTACTTCGGTAGAGGTAATGATGGGACTGTCTACGTCGGTAGCGGGATGATATTTCCCGATTAAACTATGATTTTATCTGTAAATATTGTGCGTTCTACACAGCTTTTCGTGGGTCAGGTAGCTCGCGCCGCGAGCCTGCGCAGATCAGATTTTCTATAAATTCGATTTTTAAATCATTCAATCACAGCTTTTGCCATCCAGCCGGCCCTACAACAATAATGTATAACTTTTAACCACTTTTGGGGCATCATAACACTATTGGAGGGCAAGGATTGAAGATCAAACATCAACAATCATCAATTACATTCAGTTTGTCTAGATCTATGTTTATTCTTGGATTTGGCATGTTGTTCTTGGGATTTTTGCTTGTTCTAAACCCATTTATGGGCTGATATTCTTATGTACTCATCTTATGATCAAACCCTAGTGATATATGGTTCTAAACCCTATTATGTACTCATCTTTTGATTGATTCTAGTTTTCATGTTTATTTAATCAATGTTTCGATCTTTATGGTTTTAATCTTCGTTTCTGGATTCATGGTTCATGTTGATTATAAATAGGAAGTTTATATGATGTATGTTCCTCTTTGAATGATTTGTCTAAGTATTGTTTAAGGGTTTACTAGGAAAAGTAATCAGGATCTAGATTCCATAACCTAAACTTGAAGATATGAACTTTACCATCAAGGACATGATTGGGTGTAGTTAAATCTAATTTAACTTGGTTAATAAATTATGAATTAGGTTGTTTTTAGATTAGATAATCAATAGGAAGTTGTTTGTCTATTCTTTTACACAATAGCTATATGAAATAGGAAGTGGAATGTGGCTAAGTCAATCCAGGTAATCAATTAAACTGATCTTAAGGCATATTGAACTAGGGGGAGTATTAAGGTGAGTACTTGTCCTTTATTTGGTTGTTTTGCTTCATTAGTTTAGTTAGTTGTTCTTTATTTAGTCTTGCTAGTTCTTCTTTTTAAATTGAAAAGCCGTATCTTTAGGTTAACTATTAGTCTATAATTCTCTTTGGTGTTGCACTGCTCTTCATGGATTCGACACCCATTACTTGCCTCTCTATGCTATTACACGATTAGGTACACTTGCCTAGTGTGTGTGTGCTAGAATAGATGAATATTGGACTTAAAATATATAACTAGATTTCACACGATCACGGGAATGATGAGACCGTCTACTTCGGTAGCGGGAATGATGTGACCGTCTACTTCGGTAGAGGGAATGATGTGGCCGTCTACTTCGGTAGCGGGAACGATGGGACCATCTAGCATGGTTGCGGAAATGAGTTATGCCACACAAGGAAAAACAAGTTTTCTTGCTCTTTGTATTGATTTAGTGTGTAAGTAGTGTACTCACTAAGTTTTGTGCTTACTGTTGTTGTTTAACCTATTTTCAGGTGTTGACCACGCAGGGGCTCCTGCACGTACATAATAGCTCATCACTAGCATTGCTTCCGCAAAACACTTATTTAAATTAATTTTATTCACAATTGCTCATACAAATAGGTTAAGAAAAGAATATGATTCGAAACTCATGGATTGTAATTTACAAGTAAACGTACTCACAGTTTGGTACGAGAATATTATGATTGAAATTTGATGTTGTTTAAAAAAGATTTGGAACGTTATACTTACTCCCTTTTAGCCATAACTACTTATGGTCGTCAACTTCTTCCCAACTAGTCTTAGTGGTCATTACCTGTGGTCATAAACATAATCTCTTACCCTTATAATGGCGCTGTTTGACAAAACAATTTCGTGTCAGAAGTATACTACTTCCCAAAACCGAACTTTAGCTTAATCTAAGTGGTTCCAGCACTTACCCATAGTCCTTAAACAATTCTAACACACTATTTCCACATATAGCATACTATATGATCAGCTTTTGACTAAGATTCACAAACTAACCTAAATTTGACCCAATTAACACCAACAATCTACAAATTTGACATCATCCAACCTTACCAATATTCCATTATTAACTCAAAAAATTAATCGATTTGGTTTTATAATTCCATTAATTTAACCAAAATGACACAAGAAATATGGACAATAACATTATCTACCACAATGACTACAAACTTATAAATGAACAAATATTAGGGCTTGATTACACTTACCAAAACAATATCTTGACGACTTGGTCGAAACGTTTCTTGTGCAAAGGGTAAAATTTTAATAAATATATTGGAATTAATTTAATATGTGCAAACCACACGTAGATGACAGAAAATATACAACAGATTGTTTGTAAAAACATATATGGATATAACGGAAATAAACAAAGAAAAAACATTAAAATTGTACTGTTCAAATATTGAGATAACCAGCGTTCATGGGCTTGAACACATCACTAGCATGTGCCTCGATGAAGTTCATGTGTTTCATTGGCATATGCATGTACACAACCCAATCCTCCTTCTTGTTCGGACTGCTTAATATCATCACAAAACGATCTTTCCTTTCGGATGGGACATGGCAGGATCCAAACGTGGCATTACCCCACCCGAAATCTATCTCTGACATGGCTTCGTACCTCTGTCCTGCTGATATCATCACTGACATCTCATGGCTTTCAAACGCCTTCGCAGCCAAAGGTTGTTGTCGTCGTTCTTCCACCCAATCTATCAGGTCCAAGAAATGATCTTTCCTGGTTACTGTCTGCAAGAACTCATGAACCTTTGTGGCTACATTACTTAGCGACACTTTGGTCAACTCCTAGCAAGTCAAAAAGAGATAATTTGATCAATATTCATCATATTCATCATTTTTGTATTTTAGGGTTTGAGTTGAAACATATAGCTTAAAGCATTTGAAAAATATATAAATCTTTCTAGAGCTTTCATTAACTTTTCTCAATGTTTTTACGGTTGAAAAACTTGTTACCTGTGCTTTTTCTGACCCATATGGCATTGATAAAACATTTCCAAAGTGTGAAGCCATTAACTTTTCTTTGTCTTCTCCCTCTCCCTCACTCAACCTTTGCCTTCCATCAACTGCAATTGCCACATTACAGACTTCTTCGTGCTTTCCTGAGTTTTCCATGCTCAGTGCAATTTCCTTCCACAAGAAAGAGGTTAATGCCTCTAGCTTCGATCTTCTAGTCCCATCTTCACTTGCCAACAATTGTAAAATTTTAAGTTTTTCACCCTTAATGTAGTATATGCGATTAACGAGTATATGATCTTGATCTTTGAGATTTTGGTCATTATTCAGGTTAGGTAAAGGTTGAAATAGAGCAAACATATTGTTAATCGATGAAGAATAAACCGTTGGACACCTCGGTTTGAGGTAAGACCTCCCGAAGGATGGAATCATAGACGGGTTTTTTGATCGAGCCATGTCTGCCCACGTTGAGATAAACATGTTAGCTGAGTAGCCGTCCACTATCCGATGATCAAGCTTGCACCCTATCACCATTCCACCACATTTTAACTCTGTAACCTGTGGTTTTTGTGAGATATCAATTGAATGACATTTAATCGATTGATCGCGCGTACCAAACTTTTAGAAAAGCAAAATACCAAACTTAATTTCATAAGAAATTAATTATAAAAATATATGCATTATGTTAAGAAATAATTGTAAGTTTTAATTTATTATTGGACAAACTGCTCCAAAATACAATGTACTTTTGCTAAGCTACTAATGTATACAACGAATTTTAAAATTTAAAAAAAAATACAATCAACTTTAATTTCTCCTACAATATATGCAATTGACATTTTATAGCAGGTCACCTCCATCTAATCAACCGGTAACCTTGTTTTTTTATTATTATTTTCATCTTTTTAATAATTTTAATCAATTAGATAAAAAAGAACATAACCATCTTCAACATCTGCAAATGAAAACCACCTCCATCTTCATCTCCTTCAACCATCTACAAGCACCGTCGCCAGCGCCAAACCACTGTCGCTGACCTCCTTCTAGCACTACCGTCAGAGACCTTCAACACTAACGTCTCCTGCACCAAACCACCATCTACGCACTGATCTCATTCGTGGGTTTCTACGACCACGACTATCTCGTTCGTGGGTTTCTCCTTTTTGTGGGTTTCTCCAAACCACCATTGCCGACACTGATCTCGTTTGTGGGTTTCTCCAACCACGACCATCTCGTTCGTGGGTTTCTCCAAACCACATCGCCGCCGGTTTGTCAACATTTAGCACCATTACCGCCTCTGATTTGTCAATATTTAGCTTCATCACTGCCGTAGCTTCAAGATCCACCCATGGCTGTCGATTTTTGCTTCAAGCCGCCGCCGATTAAAGGTTTGAACACTAGTGTTTTCAATTGTTTAAAGGTTTTAATGTTCGATTTTTGTTACAGATCTAAGGTTTTTCGTGTGTTCATCTGATTCATCGTCATCTGCTATTTCATGTTCTTGTTCAATTGTACAGATCTAGGGTTTTGTTCAAGCTTCAGATCCATATTAGGGCTTAGGGTTTTTGTTCATGGGTTTTTGTTCAAACTTACATACGACTAACATATCTAGGTTTTTTTGTAGATCTGAATGTGTTAGGTCTAATTTATGATTTCACATGTGAGGTTGCATAATTGTGTTCTTGTTCAAATGACATTTATGATTTGAGCAGATTTGGTTTTAGATTTGAACAGATAATTAATTTATGAATTTTGTTTTTGTTCTTTGTTTGTACATGAAAGTTGAAGAACACAAAGAAGATTTTGAAGAACATTTAAATGTAAAATTTATAAATATATAAAAAGTTAAAAATTACCTATAACCTGAACTTCAGGTTATAACCATTTGCATTTAATGGGAGGAAAAAGTAGGTTGGTTGTATATTTTTTTAAAATTTTAAAGTTCGTTGTATACATTGATAACTTAGCTAAAGTTTGATATATTTTGATGCAGTTTGCCCTTTATTATTTTTTGTAACTTCCCTAACATGCATGAAGTCTAAAGAGTGATAAGTCAAAATCGGTTTTAGATCCAATTAAGGTCGGGAGTATAACTGTAGAAATATAAATTAATTAGTTGGTAATTACCTGGATTGCAAGAACCCCACGTAGTAGTTTCTTGGGCATTAGTTTACCCTCAATGCTTTCATCTGGATTGTACAAATTGAGTTTCCTGAGTTCCACGTCAGCAACAGCTTCAGTGAAGTCGACTCCTTGGTTATTGCAGTGTATTTGATTCTCTCCGGCTTCCGCATTCCACAAGATGTCCCCAGAAAGTGGGGGATAGAGTGCGAGAGCTCGAGATAAGGAGGCTTTGAGGATGTTAATCATGGTAGGGAAACTGCCATTAGAGGGTTTCTTGTAGCAGTAGAAAGAGGCAACATTAAAAGGTGGCACAAGAAGGTCAAGGTTTGTAAATGATAACCAGTGGTCATTTCGTGGCTCTTTTGCATGCACCACTATTTTTTCAATCACATTCACAGAAAAATGGTCTCCCACAGCCTCCATATCAGAGAGAGAGAGAGAGAGAGAGAGAGAGAGAGAGAGAGAGACGTGGGACGGATATAGCAAGTTTTAGGTAGTAGTATATATAGGAGTAGAATGATGTTACATTTCTCAAGTTAATTTCACGTTAGCGTATAACCATAATTAATTAATTATATATGGTTTTATTGTGTGTATTTATAATCAACTCTTTTGTATAAAGCAACATTGATGATCATATCGATCTCTAGGAATAATAGCATAAAAGGATAACAAGGCTTTTTCACATTTCCATTGGAGTTAGCTTAAATTTATGTTTTGAATTGATGGTGTAATTTTGCATCGGTGGCCGGAGAAACCTCAACGTGAGTGTTTCTTGTAGTAATTAAGGAATGATTGTGTAGAATAATCAGAATTCCCGGTTACTATTTTATTAAATATCTATGTAATACACAAATCGGTTTAAAAAATTATAGAGATTATGCATTACTTAAAAGATATTAAATAATAAAAAAGTGAATAAAATGAGAATTATAAAAACTAATGACAGATGGCGTCAACATTCAAACCAACGGTGAAACGTCGATACGAGGGTGAGTCCAGACGTGATGACAGAAACGTGGTATTATAATACGAAAAGATGTATTTGTATTTCTTGCACAAGTGATTGATCATTATTGCTATGATTCAGGACAACAAGAATTTACGTTTATTAGTTATAATAAAAAAATTAAAATGATTATATAAAATATTAGAATGATTATATATTTATATTCACAATGTGTCACCTCGGCAAAACAAGAGGGTTAAAAAGAAAGAAAGACGTCACTCAAAGCGAGACGACGGGGAGAAGAATGACGGCGGTAGCTAACCATAGTTCGGTGGCAACGGCGGTAGAGAGGCATCGAAAGAGAGAGAATGAGAAGATATAGTCAGAACACTAAAACTATGATATCATGTAAAATGATAAAACCTCGTCGGTATTTTGTACTATACCGGTGATATTTATAGAGTTCAAATAGTACAAAAGAAACCCTAATAAACTAATCACATCTCTACAATTAAGCTGTATCATCTTATATTGAACCTTAAATTATTTTCTCTAATAGATAGAGCCAACATTAAAATTAAGGTGTCACAACCAAATTAAGTCTAAATGTACTTGAAGGGTTTGAAAATCTGTTATAACTGTAGCTTAGATTAAACCCAAAATAAATTGAGATAACGAAGACATAGATTCACAAATCATAAACATCATTATAATCAAGATTACGTAAGCTCTTTGTTTTTGTTTAATATAAATTTAATAGAATACAAAATAAAAAATATCAAAGTTTACCAAACTAGGATTACGAATGTACACCAACTATTTAAGGTAATAAATTAATAATCATAAATATAGTTTTGAGATACTCCTGCTGTTTGACTTTCGATTACGTTTCGTAAAAGACTCTGGTTTAGAGAGTTGTAACCTGCTCAACCGCTCGGACAGTCTTAAAACAAGATCACGTAATAATTTTCAAAAAAAAAATGTAAAACACTTAAAAAGGAAGAAAAAAAAAAGATAGAAGCGTTTTCAAGCACATATAAGTACAAATCCAAGCTTTTTTTATAAAAATCTCCCGAATTTTGAACAAAACTATATTAGTGAATATTAATGAAAAAGAAAAAAATTCCAAAAAAATCGAGTTTGGACTGATTGTACTCGTTTTGGTTTCTCCGGTTCAATTGCCGGCTTTATTGATGAGACATAATGGTTCTCACAATTAGTTCAACCGCTTATTGAAAAACCGGTTTCCAACTAGTTGAATTGGTTGGTTTACTTTTGGTTCTTAATTAAAACATTGCGTGATCATATTTTTATTTATAAAGTTGATTCATCTACTAAAAACTCATGCTTCACTAATTTATAACATAGCTTCAAAGGTGTTGTATCTTTACTGCCTGTTCTCGAGTTTTTTAATGAAAGGAAAGGGAAGGAGCGGGAAGGATAGAAAAACTTCCCCTCCCAATCAACCCAAAAGTGAGGGGAGAGTTTTTACACTCAAAAATGGTAAAATTGCCCCTCCTAACCCCTCCCTACCATTTCCTTCTCCTCCTTAAAAAAACTCAAGAACACAGTTTCCCCTCTCCTTCATTTCCTTTCCCTCCTTAAATTAACTCGAGAACAGGGTTAGGAATGAATCAAATTTATAAGTGCAAGAATCAACTCTCTAAAATATTAGATAAAGATTTAAGCTAGACCTATTTTTGAAATCGATGTGTCCATTGACAAAAGTTTCTGAACCCAACATCATATCACATGTGGTCAAGTAGTAACCTGCGTAGCAACAAATAGACCACATATGTCAATTAGTTAGTGTCGTGTAGAGCGAGGGAGGGAGGGCAACTAATGTTAGTTGAAAAATAAATCATCGAAAAAGTTGGTGTAGGATAAATGGGCCAACATATATCAATGACATTGAGAAGGCTTTGTCAAATTAATAGCCTTTAGATGCTTGGTCAAGGCCCAAGGGGAATTGGCCCAAAAAAAAATCATAGGTAAAATCACTGTTCTAAAAAACGCGCCATGGCGGCCGCAATGGCGTGAGGCGTGGCTCCGACGTTAAGAAAATGGACCATGGCGTGAACATTAAGCGTGGCATGCGCCAAGGCTCGCCAAGGCGCGCCTTTACCCGCCAAATGACGAGTTTTTTAAAGCGTGACGTGAAAAAAATTAAAAAATTTAAAAAAATTAACTTTTTTGTATCGGATTTGCGATCGTGTATATTGGACTTTTATAAATTTGATTTTTGTAATTTGTATAATGTTACTTTGCTCTCAATTTGTGTGATTATCAGCAATCTGCATAAAAATAAGTATACACTACATACATATAATTATAAAATACAGACAAATATACCGCGTTAAGTCACGCCTTAGAAAACGCCATGGCTTCGCCATGTCTTCTATAACTTGAGGCTTGACCATGCCGCCACGCCGTGCCTTACGTTATTTAGAACCTTGGGTAAAATAGTTAAAAAGTTAATATACGTAGGTAAACTTAAAGGGAGGAAATTAAAATATTATACGATATAAAGTAAATAAATTCATTTGATAATTATACAGTTTGATGAGTTTTTATCTGGTATAGTCTTATATGTTTAAAAAATAAAATCAAGAAAAAAAGAGAGTAAATTAACTGGAAATAAACGTGAAGCAAAATGCATCAGTTGCCATGAGGTGACAAACGCATTTAGTTCGGAGAAGCAAAATGCATCTACCAGGTAGATATTGATAAGAACGGAGCTAGAATTTTATTTTAGCGAGTTCGTAGATAGAATTAGTTACGTCCGTAAACATAATTAATTGGTTTACAGCTAAAAAATTTCTTAAATTATATAAGAATGTACCGAAATCATACAAAAAATTTATTATGGGTTCAACAGATAGAAAATAGCTCAGCCTCTGGACATCAACCACCAATTTGCAAATCAAAGAACTTTTGCCACTCCAGTTCAATGTTTTGCTCGTTTGTTATAGCATATATATATATATAGAAAAGTTCATTCGAGAACTATTGTTAGCGCGAGAATCGCGAGAATAAATCTGAGCTGATCAATTCCTCCTACTTCAATGTCATTGTCCACCAATTAATTCCTCACATGGACTCTGTCACACTCTATCCCTCCACGCTCTCCATCCATGATCTTCCCATACCCAAGGAACGACTGAAATTGACTCTCGCGGTTCTCGTGCTAACGGTTCTCGAATAAACCATCTCATAAAGTAATAGTAATTCCTTGATAAATGTTATAAACAAGATTTGTAGTCACGCACTTCGTTGTGCATATAATTTCCTAATATTAATGGTAATGTTAAGTATATTTTTAAATATAAAAAGAAAAAGTTATCGTTTAGCATTTTTGTTCTCAACCATATTCCATCTTTAATTATATACACTTAACTGATTTTTTTATAACATATTATAAAGTTATAAATTGAAACATCTTAATTATTAAAATATTGTTAAAAATTTATGATATGATGTGTTCAAATTTTTTACTTATGATGCATTTTTGAGAAAAATTATAAGTAACAAATGACAAGAAAAAATAACAAAGGCATATAACAACTCATATATAGTTCATAACATATGCTTTGTGATTTACTAACTAGAACCAACAATATATAATATAAATTCCATTTTACAAAATATATAAACTAAATATATAATAATAGAACTTCTTTTTAATAAATAAAAAATAAAAATAGAAAGGCTGGGAACTTTAAGATTGGAAATCTAGTAACAAATGGAATAAAAAGAAGTGAAAAATCGACAAACATTTAAGAAGGGAAGAGTCGACATGATTTAATTGAAAAAAAACCATCTGTGAGAATTAAAACTCTTACTTTCAAGATAAAATTGTTTTATGGTAATTATCTCAATACTTGTATTCAAAAACAATAATGACGTAAGTTAGACAATCTCATCTATAAACGGTATAAAACTGATAATAAGATGGCTATAATTATTATATATATACCTTAGATTTGTGTTCGAATATAGATGATTTTATTTTTTATGAGATAGTTAACTTATTTTTATTTATGTTTTTCTTTGTTTTTCAATTAATCTATTTTTTTTCTCACTCTCTACTTTTCTCCATCCACGAACCCCATCACCCGATTATTACTATTTTCTATCGATGACTGGAAACTTGCCGACCTCCTATCAACCAATTAGGGTGTGTTGGGCAAAGTAACTAGAGCTCTGACTAATTAATTGATATTCCCAAAGTCTATTTATAAACTACTTGAAAAGACTTTTATTTTAATGATTATGAGTGATTATATTTTTAATAAGAGTTAATTACACGGTTGGTTCTTTAGAATAAGTCTATATCACACTCTCAATCCTTTATTTGAAAATCTTACAAACTTAGTCCTTAGTTTTTAAAAGATGAACACGGATGGTCCTTTAGCCGTTAACTTTCAAAGGGTTGTCGTTAAACTTATCAATATGACAACTTTACCCCTTCTAAATATTACATGTATAGTTGTTTAATAAATAAATAAATATAATAAATTTAATAATCACTCAAGAAATTAATGCACAAACAATGTTAAAGAATTAAAGATTATAAAAAACTAAGATCTTATGTTCTTATAACATCTTATAAGCCCATTAACAATCACACCCCAATTATCACCATTGCCGACCACTAGAGGTGCACAGAAAATCCGAATATCCGCTTTCGCGCAAAAACTATCCGAAACCGGATTTCAAGCAACCAGTTTTTTTTCAATCCGGGTCGGTTTTTATCCGATCCGGTTATCCTATCGGATTGGGCTTTATTCGCTGGGCCGGATATTGTACCGGATAAAAAACCGGTTTCAAAATAACCGGTTTTTATCCGAAAAAATAACCGATTTTGGGCGGTAGCTTTATTACCGTTATATAGCCGTTATGCTCGATTTTTTAGCCTTTTTTTTTTGTCTTTTTTCACCATTTTTCACACCATAAACTTATATAAATAGGGTGGGGATGTTGTAGGTTCATTTGTACCAAAAACCAACTCTCTCAAACTCTCTCAAAGTCTCTCAAACACCAACACGTTTTTTTTAATGGCTACGAGTAATCCCGAGAGCCACACGGTTGAATCTTCCGTTGAGGGAAATATCGAGGTGGTTAGAGTGATCGAGCACAAGGCCACACGCCCTTTCTTCCATCTTGTGTTATACACTCTACTCCCTCCCCTCCCCCGTTTACAAATCACCCAAGGCCTTTTTTAGCCATTTTTTCTCAAAAGCTTTTTTCGTTTTAAATTTATTTTGCTTTACCAAGAATTTATAGATTAACTTAAAGAAAACGAAATATTATATATATACATAGCAGACTAGATATTACGTTTGTTGTTATTATATTATAATCTCTAATATCTTGCAGGAACAATGAACAATGCTTTTATAAGTTTATTATTTATATTTGTTGTGTGAAAATTAAAAGCTTTCTCATACGTAATCTTTTTACTCTTTTCTATCCTAACTACACGTGTCCTGTACTTGCTTCTTAATCTCTTTCTCCTTCTCAAACAGTCAAACATGTCCAATATAATATCCCTCTTTTTTCCTTAGCTTTGTTTTTCTTCTAACGTATCTTCATTTTGTGCTTTGGTTGAAGTTTACGTTTAAAAGAAAGTGTGTATGTGAGCAGACGAGTGTTTGATGGCCAAGAAGATGTTCTATGTTGTTCTGCTATTGTTTTTAGTTCTCAATGGAAGTCATATGGGTCAAGTGGCCCTTGATTCTACTCCATGGTAAACTAAGTAATCTGGCTTGAGCATGTAGAGATCCGTATGAACCTAGAATTTGCCGCAACGTGCGGCCGTGCGGTCCAAAGCAAACTCTTTATTATTAAATTATCGGTATAAATTTGTAAATTAAAGATTATAAACTTAGTTAGTAACTGAGTAATATTAAAAGTTTATTTGATTATTAGAAGTTATTCTATACACTTTGGTGTTTTCTTATAGAAGTAGATACGTTACAATTTAAAATGCGGAACAAACGTTTAATTTAAATTTGAGTTCATTAAGTTCCCGATTACCTATGTTGTACTTTATGGTTAATTTGCTTAGGTTTTTTTTTAATGGCAAACACACACATCCTTCTAAACCTACTCCTAAATCTACACCACTGTCCACACCGTGACTTGAACCCACAATCTCTTAGGAGGGGGCACCACCTTAAACACCAAATACTGCTGGGTTACAAGCCCTTTGGTGGTTAATTTGCTTAGGTTAGTTTAAAATTTTGTTTTAGGTCTAAGAGCATGGGGTATACATGCTTGAAGCATCTCATGCTTCAGCGCCACATCAGCTCCACATCAGCATAATCCCCTCCACGCTTCAGGCATGCTTCAATGCCGGTACTACCCACGTTTCAAACTTTTTTAAATTTTAAATTTTAAATTTTAAATTAATTATATTTTATTTTAATTATTATTTATTATTATTGTTATACGAAATTAAAAATAAAATTATATAATAAAAATAAAATAAGATAAATAACTTGGTTTCATTAAAATAAAAAAGTACTTAAATAAAATTACAACTTAAATAGAGAAACAAGATTACATGAGACTAATAAATATAAAAAAGAGAAGTAATTTATTCATCGTTCTCGTCGTCGGATACTAGAGTGCTGATATGCTCAACTAAATCGGAACGTAGATTATTATGCGTTTCACGACAATGTATTTCACGAAAAGTCGTGTTTGCAATTTCGGGCATATTTGGATAGTGATCCGGGGACGGTGGTACATCAGATTCATCAAACGTACAAATCGTGTGATTCTCGTCTTGTAATATCATGTTGTGTAATATCACACACGCGTACATGATATTGCGTATCTTTCTCGTTGACCACGGTCGTGCAGGATTTTGCAATATTTGCCAACGCGCTTTTAGAACACCAAAAGCTCTTTCAACGTCCTTCCTTGCTGACTCTTAAGCTTTTTTTAATTTTATACGCTTTTCGTCTTGTGGATATTGAAATGATTTGACAAATGGCGCCCATTCTGGATATATTCCATCCGCAAGATAATACCCGTATTTGTATGTAACCCCGTTCACTACGAAAGGACACAACGGAGCTTTACCACTTAATACGCCATTGAATAATGGAGATTGATTACAAACGTTGATATCGATGTTCGAACCGGCGACCCTAAAAAACGTGTGCCAAATCCATAAATCTTGAGACACGACCGCCTCGAGCATTAGTGTCGGATGATCGTGATCACCTCTCATATATTGTCCACGCCATGCTACCGTACAATTAGACCAAGACCAGTGTGTGCAGTCGATACTTCCTAACATCCCCGGGAATCCATGCTTGGACTCGTGATGCGCGTATAATTGTTGGATGTCGAAAAGGGTAGGCCGCCGTAAATACTCCTTGCCATAAATTTTAATCACACTCGTACAAAAATTTTGCAACACTTCACGTGAGGTACGCTTCGACTAAACGAACCTGCATCGTAAACAGAATCCCCGTTAAATTAGTCATTCATGAGCCGGGTATGTGCCTCGTCACGTTGCCTTAAAACCACTTTTCTTGTTTTTCTTGGATCACTTGACGTTCCCTCTTCATCTATCTGACTTTTTATATGTAGAGCCGCTCGTGCAAACGTCTCATATATCATCTTGTATCGCATGTTTGGTTCCTCCTCGGTAGCAGATGAAGTTGAAGAAATAGAACTTGAAGACATATTTTATGTGTTTAGTAAAAAAAAAGAGGTTTTATAGAGAGAAAAGATGAACTATGAAATGAAATTTGATTGTTTTGAAGTAATGGTGTAGATATATATATATATAAGTAAAAAAAATTAATATTAAACGGTCATATGACCGTTTCACATCGAAAAATGCGCAAAGCCTTCGGCGAGAGACTACCGAGAATCCATGCCAATCGTCGGTATAGTACCGCCCATAGGGTGGTGGTGTTTGCATCGGTACCACGTTACCATGCCGCTCCCATGCTTTAGGTACTCCGTTTGGTCTAAGGTTGTAAAGTAGCAATAGTGTTTCTCAAATATTTTATTACGGTACGCGAATTAATTTTTTATTTTGTTGTACATTTGTCCACTATATTTATAAAAACCGTGTTATTACTTATTATGTTTATTTTGTTGATTTTAACTTGCTATAACATATCATCTTTTTCTCCATCTTCTACACTTCTAATACTCTAGAAACTTTAAACTCGAAATGCCCATGCATACTTGATAAAAATTAGTGATTCCTTATATAATGGAAATGTATTGGAGTTTTCTATAAACTAATGGAAAGATAATGACTTAAAAGGAGGCTAAAATGAGTCAAATTATAAATAAAAAAACAGTAAGGGATGATGAATAGTTTAGTTTAAGACATACCGACTTTAACTAGTGGTTTCTTGGTTTAAACTTGATAAAAAAGTTAAAAAGATTATCTACAAGAATTAAAAAAAAAAAGAAAAAAAGTTGATTCATTGTCTACCTTATATTCGTTAATATGCTGAACACGTTACAAAATAGAAGAATGACATGATGTTGTAAGTTTTAATGGGAGATATATATGTTTAAAAAAATTACTTTACATAATAAAATCATGGAAAACTTTATAGATATTTGATAACTTTTAACACTTTATTTTTATTACCTACAATTTTCTTATTTAAATTAAATTGTTATTATTATATTTAGTTTCTATTTCAACAGTCAGATCCTTGAGGACCTTGAGACTAATTAAAATATTATATATTAGATAATGTTAGATATACTGTCAACTTGCCTTTAACTATATTATGCATAATAGATAGATAATATTAGATATACTGTCTTGGATTAACATATATATGTTGTAGTTATTCTTTAAGCAACACCCACAACTTGCCTTGATATTGGTATAAAGCATGATTGTCAACAAAAGCAAACTTGGTAACTAGAAATGGAATAAAATGTAAGTTGTACTAGCAAAACTCCTACACTACTAGTTACCAACCCTTCATAATTAAAAATTCATAACACAATCTATATACTCAAGCCTCCAACAAATTAAATTTTGAGGAATGTATTTTGTTTCAAGCAATATTCCATTAAATCTTTCAATCTTACCGATCATCCATAAACATATATCTTGCGCTTTCCATAATCTTTCCCGATATTTGAGACCAATCAAAATTCGTACTTTAATGGAGTAGATGAACTGTAGCTAGCAACAACGTACTCAAGATGGCCAGATGTTGTTGTGCAAAGCATGCACGACGGTTGAAGTTAAGATGATAATCTTATTATTAAATATATAATATGATTAAAGTATATATAGACAATAACCTCTTAACAAGAAACTTTTTCAATCCTGCGACATCAATCTTGTACATACTCCTATATATATTACACCCATAAATTATTAATATGCATGTCCTTCAACCTGCAGCCTGTTTGATTTCAGCTCTCTTCCACATGATGAACGCAATGGATGCCAGATTCTCAGTAAAGGTGATTGAAAAAGTAGTGATGCATGCAGATGAACCATGGAATGACCACTGGTTACCTTTTACAAACCTTGATCTTCTTGTGCCACCTTTTGATGTTGCCTCTTTCTTCTGTTACAAGAAACCCTCCCATGGCAGTTTCCCTACCATGCTCAACACCCTCAAAGCCTCCTTATCTCAAGCTCTCACACTCTATCCCCCTCTTTCCGGTGACATCTTGTGGAATGCGGATGCCGGAGAGAATCAAATACACTGCAACAACCAAGGAGTCGACTTCGTTGAAGCTGTTGCTGACGTGGAGCTCAAGGAACTCAATTTGTACAATCCAGATGAAAGCATTGAGGGTAAACTAATGCCCAAAAAGCTACGAGGGGTGCTTGCTATCCAAGTAATAACTGTGTCGTGTTGTCTTAATGTTTTTCTAGCTAGTTTCCTTCTAAAAGTTCAATACTTAATTATTAATTTATCAACTCCTGAATCTCAATATGTAATTTCTGACAGGTTACGGAATTAGAATGTGGTGGATTGGTGATAGGTTGCAAACTTGATCATCGCATAGTAGATGGGTACTCGGCTAACATGTTTATGTCATCATGGGCAGACATTGCTCGATCCCAAACCCCATCTATGTTACCTTCCTTCGGGAGATCTTATCTCAATCCACGTTGCCCAACTGTTTATTCGTCATTAATTGACGATATGTTTGCTCTAGTTCAACCTCAATTGACCCAGCTTAATGATGCCCAAAACTTTGAAGATCAAGATGATCGTTTAATGGTTAATCGCATATTCTACATTGAGGGTGAGCAACTCCAAAGCCTACAATATTTGGCAAGTGAAAATGGGAGTAGGAGGTCAAAGTTAGAGGCATTCACCTCCTTCTTGTGGATGGAAGTTGCACAAAGCATGGAAAAGTCAGGAAAGCATGACGAAATTTGTAATGTGGCAATTGCAGTTGATGGAAGGCGAAGGTTGAGTGAGGGAGATGGAGAAGACAAAGAAAAATTAATGGCTTCCCACTTTGGCAATGTTTTATCGATGCCTTATGGCTCGAAAACACCACAGGTAACCAACTTTATTTAGAGGCTAGAAACTTAAAATTCAAACGGTTAATTATTTTTATAATAGTCATAAAAAGATGCATCTAATTAGCTAATTTACTGACTCGTATAGGAGTTGAACAAGATGTCATTGAGCAATGTAGCTGCAACCGTTCATGAGTTCTTGCAAACTGTCACCGGAAAAGATCATTTCCTGGACTTGATAGATTGGGTGGAAGAACAACGACCACAACCACTGATTGCGAAGGCATTCGCCAGCAGCGACATGTCGGTAATGATATCGGCGGGACAGAGGTTTAAGGCCATGTCTGATATAGATTTCGGGTGGGGTAAGGCGGCATTTGGATCATGCCACGTGCCGTGTGAAAGGAAGGACTGTTTTGTGATGACATTGGGAAGTCCCACAAAAAAGGAGGATTGGGTTGTCTACATGCATATGCCATCGAAACATATGAACTTCATTGAGGCACATGCCAGTCATGTGCTCAAGCCCTTGAATGCTGATTACCTCAAAATATAACAAGTTATGGAACTATATTTAAGGTTTGATTGATCGATGCTTTCATTTGATTAACGACTACGTTCCTACGCCACTAAATAAATGTTTCTTTGTTCTAATAAGTTTTCACAAACAACGTTGTACCCTTTTTCTTGGGCTTAGAGGCAATAGATGCGATTTTTTTTATTTTAGGAACGACTTGTATCACGCCTAATACTCTTTTACTTTATAGTGTGTTGTTTTCTGCTTATGATATCTTGGTGTGGTTAGTACTTAATTAACAAATATAAATCCAAATAATTTATTCGACTTTTACTATAGAGATCGATATAAAGTAATCATCATCACGTTTTGTTGTTTCGAAAAAAATATTACATAAATTATATGAATTGTTCACGTTATTTGGTTTTTGTTATGGATACTGTTACCGAGTTTGCAACATCGAAAAGATCGTTTATTATCTCAAAAATACAAGTTGTAATATATTGTGCAATATCATGTTATATATATTAGTTTAAATACTTATTTATTACGTTCAAATAAAAATATGAATTTAAAAATAGATAGACATCTTATAATTGTATTAAAACAACTCTAATTTTAGGATTAGAAGATGTTTGTTAAGCTTTAAATGTGATCCATGACCGTTCAACACTAAATGTCGAATCGGTCAACATTCGCCATTCGGTGTGTTTGGAGACAAGAAAAGAGAGCCTCTGATTAAAGAAATTGACACTGAGCGATTAGTGTATGTTAAACCATTCGGTGTTCGTTCTTTACCATAATACCCTTGTATTATTGAACATGCCTCCTCTGATCTCTCCACGATTCACACTCCAGACCTCTCCTTCACATTTCTAGGGTTCAATAGGTGATTATATCCACTTTGTTCATTCAATTGATATTGGTTGGATTGATCATCCACTCTATTGTTCAATACGCTTCTATTCATGGTTCAACCAATCTTGGTTTAATCTTGGTTTCTAGCGGGCTCAAGCAACCAATCCCTCCACTGTGTTTAATCAATGATGGTTGTTGGTTTTTACTGTGTTTAATCGACGATGTACAATCGACCAAACCAACCAGTACTGTGTCTAATTGATGATGGTTGAGGGTTGAATCAGTTGTTGTATATATGGTGTTTTTCTGTGTCATCTACGCAATTCCAGGGTTCTGCAACATAGGGGTTCTTCACTTTGGGATTTTGATATTGAGTTCATTAAGTGCAACGATAAGTCACAATGTCACTGTTCTACCTCGAAGAAGTTTCATTTTAAAAAGTTCCGTAATACAAATGACAACCATTCCTCAAAAAAGAAGAAAAAGAGATTCACACCCCTAATAAGATAAAATGAAAGTTCATAAAAAAGAAGCTTGATAATGTTCATTTTGAATTTTTAATTGGGTTGATTTTGGTTATCCTTTGTTTGTTTTTATGATTTTGATTATATCCTTTTATTCAAAGGAGTTTTGTACAATTTGATGTAAGGTTAAAAAAGTTTTTTTTATTTTTTATTATTGTATGCAACCAACTTTATGTTGTATCTAAAAATACAGTGAACTTTAAATTTTAGTTCACTGTATACATTCATTCACTTATTAAACCGGTTACAGGTAAAATCTTAGATTTTCTTTTATTTTTGAAATTTTATATTCTTGAGTTCTTGGCAATATTTTTAGTGTTCTTCATATTAAATTGTTTATATGATCTTCAAATCCTTAGGGTTCCTCTTGTTGACTAAGGTTTCTTCAAACTGATTGTAACAGAATATTAAAGTTATTTAGGGCTTGTGAACAGAATATTGAACCAAGAATCATCTACAATCAGTTTGAAGAAACCTTAGTCAACAAGAGGAACCCTAATCGAACCAAGAATCAACAAGAGTCGGTTTAAATAAACCCTAATCCAAATCTGCATAATCGAACCATGAATCAAACGTTAGCAATTTAGGAATCGCGAACAGAGTCGAGCCAAACCCAGATCTGCATAATCATATGTTAAAGCAGACCCAGTTATGCATATCCAGGGTTCGTGAATAGAAAATCGAACCAAGAAACAACTATAAGCGATTATAAGAAACCTTAATCGAACTAAGAATTAAAAGAATAAGATGAACCTAGATCGTGGCTAGATGAAATTGAAACCCACAAGTCATGACAGAAGAAGCAATCCATGAAATACATACCTTTTGAAACATATATTGCCATTTGAATCTAGATCATTCACACAAAAAATCGATGAGCAAATCTGTGAAACAATAAGTCATTGTGGCCCTAAGCACAACCGATTTCGAAGAAGCACTTTACCCCGGTTGAATTGTTTGAAGTAGATCTACGTACAATCGCAATTTTCAGTTGTATAAAGAAGGAACGTTGGGTTTTCTAATAACTTCTAACGCATGCCCTTTTAATAATAAATGGTTGCATATTAACTCTGAGAATAACCTAGAAATTAAACAAAGTTAAAAATTTGGTCACCAGAATCTACTAATAGTCGCCTGAATCTGAAAATGGTTACCGGAAACCGGTTGTTAAAGGGTGACCTCCAATAGCATGTTATCTTCCATACAATGAACTAAAATTTAAAGTTGACTGTATTTGCATGTACAAAATAAAGTTTGTTGTATACAATGACAATATTGACATAGTTTGTTGTATGTTCGCGCATTTTGCCCATCATTAAACATTAATAAAAACATATTAAATAATTATAAAATACAAAAAAAATGATAATTTAAAAAATGACGACAGACGGCGTCAACAATCATACCAACAATGGAAGCATCGACACGAGAGAGAGGAAAAATGTGACGGTAGAATCGTGGTATCATAATACAAAGAGACGTGATTGTATTTCCGGTATAAGTTGTTGACTATTATTATTATAATTTGGGAAAATGAGGTTAAGTCTTTATAGAATTATAGGTTCCAATTTAAAAGAGTTAAAAATGATTATAGAATATTTTTAAATAATAAAACTAAAAATTTGGTTAAATGTGTTATTTTAAAATGTTATAAAAGGTAAATATGATATATGTAAATTATGATGGATAAATATTGGAAAATTTTAGATAAAAAGATAATGTTATACACATATGATATGCCAATTGCTAGCAAGGCATCAACTAAACAATATTTCTTTTTAACAGTTAAATATACACACACCTAATTCTATATTATGTGTCCACACCAGGACTTGAACCCATAATCTTAAGGTTGGTAGCATATTCTTCAAACTCTAATACCGCTAAGTCAAAACCTTTGATGCTAACAACTAAACAATTAAAGTTGTCTAATAAAATTTATAACCTAGGGGAAAATTTTGTGAACTATATTTTATTAATTATTTGGTATTTGTAAGCTTTTTAGACATTTACGGTATTTTTGTCTAATACAGTTTTTGTTTTCAGGCTTCTTTGTTTTCTTTCATATTTAAATATTATTTTCGTGTTTTTTTTTATTTTAATTATAAGCATGCATCAATATAAAAAATAAAACTTTAATCAATTTAACTTTGAATCAAATTACACATTTGACCGTGAATGTTCAGTTTTTTTCTATTTTATCTTAAATATTTGTGTTGGAATATATATATATATATATATATAGAATCAGGATCAAATAAAAAGAGTTTTATGGTACAAAGAGTAAGGAGAAACCTGGTGGCGACACGTGTCATTTTAATTAAAAAAATTAAAAAGGGTAAAATGGGTACTTTAGATAAATATAACTTTCTCTCTCCTACCCCACTAACCCACGTCACATCCATCGTATAAGCACATCCATCGCCGCTTTAATCCTCAACCCTAATCGATGCATGCGACGAGTGCATCCTCTCGACAGCAGAAGTTCGTCGACGCCAACCTCCAGCGCCACGCCGCCTCCGCTGCTTCCGCGCAGCCCCGTCGTTTTTTGTGATGAATCGCCATGAAGCATCCCATGGCAACCTCCTTCGCCATCGCCTCACCGACTCCGTTGTGTAGCTGTTTTGATTCGCGCACCGTCCATCGCTGCCGCCAGGTTTGATTCGCCATCCACAATGCTTTGTATCCTTTCATCGGCGAAAACCCCTGTTCTTGTTCCCTTCGCCGGAGTTAAAAAGAAGACAGCCGCCCCTTTCGTCGTATACTTCACCGGCGAAATCATTTGCAAACAGAAGGTTACATCGAGTTTGTGTACATCAGTGATTCAAGGTTTTCATTTTCTGTTTAAGTTTATGTGCATCAAGTTTATTTGCAAACAGAAGGTTTACATCAAGATTTAATTTGGTTGATTTTTTCATCAAATTTTCTTGATGAAATACAGTTGATTATTAATTTATATGCATCAATTTCATATTTCTGTGACTGTAATCGAATTAAATTGTTGTTTGGATGTTTATTGTTCATCCAATGTTGAGTTCTATGATGATTTGTGCATCTGTTTCATCTGTTCTTATGAATATGGATTATTTTCTATCTTCATCAAATGTTTTCTAGCATGAATAATGGTTGTGAATCAAATCTTGTGTTCTGTTTTAGATAAATCTGTTGATGCACAATCTGTTTGATGCAGATGGTGTATGTGTATCAATTTGTGTTCATGCTGCCTGTGTTTCTGGAGAAACAATTTTTGAAATCTATTTGTAAATATCAGGAACTGAATTTTTAAAAGGACAATTATGCCCTTTAGTGCATTTTTTTATAATTAAAAGAAAAAAAAAACCATTTTTTTTTAGGTGGTTATTGAAAATGATTGGCTGAGATTTCTCCTTACTTTTTGTAGAATAAGATTCTTTTTAGTGGATCCCCTCCCTATATATATATATATATATATATATATATATATATATAGGAAAAAGTTCATGCGAGAACCATTCTTAGTGCGAGAACCGCGAGAACCAATCTGAGCTGTCCAATTTCCCCTCTTTCAATGTCATTGCCCACCCATGAATTCCTCACATGCACCCTGCCACACTTTATCCCTCCACGCTCACCATCCATGAAACTTCCCATATCCAAGGAACGGCCGAGATTGGTTCTCGCGGTTCTCGCACTAACAACGGTTCTCGCATGAACCCTCCCCTATATATATATATGTGTGTGTGCTCTATATTTTGTTATTATGAACCCGTTGCAAAGTGGATATAAAATAACTTGTTAAATATATAAATATCCACCTTCATGATAATTTTGCTAAGCATATTGCAGCAACTCAAATACTTAATATTTCGACAAGGGATTTTAATTTTTCAAGATCAAGGGATTTAATTTATCTGAAATATTTATTTATTTACTTATGTCACTTTGTTTAATACGATATTATTTATTTTTGTAATATTCTAAGTCATATTTGATTATTTTCGTATAACGAAACTAAAGGATGAAAGAAATTAATGTGTCATTAAGGTAACATATATTAAAATTAGTAGTGATTCTTAGTTCGATCCGCACCAAATGCTCTAACTACTTGTTATTTCCTTGCATTATAAACTTTATTTGATATGATTTATTATAGATAATAAATAATGAATTTGAAGGTTGTTGTGTTTATTATATAGAGAAGTGTTTAAACGGGAAATGTTTTATATGTGAGAATCAATCTTGACTCTTGAGAAAAATAAATCAATAACTACAAATAGTATTGGGGTCACTAATGAAATGTTAATGTGCTCGTATAACGAAGATATCTAGAGAAAATTAAGTCTCTCTTATTAACAACGGTCTATCTAGATGCAAATCATGGTTGTGTAAAAATGTAAATAACCAAAATACCCTTAAAATTAGTTAATAGTGTTACAAACAGTTCTCGCACGAAAACAGTTCTCATTTAGATTTTTTCCTTACTTTACATATATACATTGGGGAATGTTTATTTGAGAATCGTTATTATTAAGAGAATAAATCTTCTCCCTTAAAAGTAAATCAATGGCTAAAATACAAGTGACTCTTTAATAGGGGTATTTCAAGAGAACCAAGATTCATTAATTAATAACTCATCCATCTGGATGCAACTCGCGATTGGATAAATATATAAATGAACAAACTACTCCTATTAATGAGTAATTAATTAGCATTAACGGTAGTTAAAAATTTTCTCGTATTAATAACGGTTTCCAAATAAGCTTCTACCTACATGTATGTATGCATGTGTGTATCTATGTATGTATATTATTATTTTTTACAAAATTTAAATAGTATATAACTAAAATCGTGAGATTATAGCATTTTTCTGAATAAAAGTAAATAAAATAAATTCTAACCAGCTTCAACCTAAAAGTAAAAACGGTATAATATATATTTTTAAAAATTGTGCTAGATTTTGCAAACTAACAAATCTAGATGGCACATGTCAAATCTTTTTCCAAGTTAAAGCGCAAGCAACTATTGTTTGTTGAAAGATAAATGATTAGTTCGGAAGAAAAGTTGATGTATATCAGATGATTATATATGTAAACGAACTGAACTACTTGCGAAACAGCTAATTTAAATTATTAAAAGCTCAAAACGAGCCAAATCTTTCCAAGCTCAAATTCAAGATCGGGCCTACCCTGAAATTCATCAAGTGGAATCATATAAAGGCACGAAGCCTACAGCTTTACATATATTATAACTTATTTCATTATTGTATTTTTATATACCTTCTTAACAAAAAAAATGAAAATAACAACTCATCCTAAGTTAGTGAGTCGAGTCTAAATGACCCCAAACGAACTATGCTCGAGCTTCATATTTATATTCTAAACGAGTCAAGATCAAACTCAACATCACATTCTTGAAAATGAGCCGAGCTCAAGCTTAAAAAATCTTAAAGAAACCTGACTCGAAACGAGTCAAGCTCAAGCTCAACATCACAAGATCAAATTGACTTGTTAAAAACCTTAGGTCCCGTTTGTTTCATCGTAATGCGAATGAATGGAAATAATTTTAATTCCATCAATGTTAGTTTTGTAATGATATTCCTCTACCTAAAGTAATATTAACACTTCGAAGAACTTAATTCCTTTCAAAATAATGTTACCAAACGCAATATACAACGAAATTTGATTTCAATTCCATTACATTCCTTCACATTACGGTAAAACAAACTGGACCTTAATGTTATAACTCATCAAAAACTACGAGCAATGGCATAGAAATTTATTATTTATCACCAATAATCTCTGCAACTACAAACACCATCTTTAAAAAGATGAAATCTTTTAGCATCTCTAACAATGATTTCTCTATCAACATTCTGTGATATAAACTTAATAACGTTATGACAATCAACACAAACTCTCAAGTTCTTCATCACCCTCAACACCTCACCATCTGAGCTACTTAAGATCCCAAATGCTATAGCCAATCTTTCACTATGATAAAACAACAATTCCTCCTTCATTTCCTCATCAACTTTTTCAAACACTACACCTGTTTCAGGGACATAACCTTCAGCTCTCATTCTTTCTCTTACATCCTTCAGATATTCATAAATCTCTCTTGATCTTTCATGTGATTGATCAGATGCAAAAAACATATGAATCCGGCCTGCAACTTCAATCGAACTCCAACCGGGTGGTTTTTCCAACTTTTTCTCTTTCATATTTCGTCTCATTTTGGCTACCTGGTCCCAATTCCCAGCAGTAGCATAGATGTTTGACATGAGTACATGCCATCCAGCGTTACTCGGATCCAATTCAAGAATCTTTCCTACAACTCTTTCAGCCATCTCAACATTTTTATGAATCTTGCATGCAGTTAACAACCCGCCCCATATCTTAGAATCGGGTTTTACATACATGTTTCTTATAAGTTTTTCGGCTTCGTCCAACTGGCCGGCCCTGCCTAGCATGTCCACCATGCAACTGTAGTGCTCTAGAACAGGTTTTACACCAAACTCATTAGACATTTTATTGAAATAATACCAGCCCTTTTCCACCATGCCATTGTGACTAAAACCTGCTAAAACTCCAACAAATGTTACAGCATCAGGTTTTAACCCGTTGCCCACCATTTGAAGGAAAAGATATTCTGAAAGATTTGCAAGACCGTGCATTCCATAGCCACATATGATTGCTGTCCAAGCCACAATATCTTTCTGTGGCATTTCTTCAAACACATGCCGGGCCTCTTCTATGCTACCACATCTAGCATACATGTTAATCAGAGCTGCACCCAGGTAAACATTGATCCCCATTTTGCTCTTGATTACTAGATCATGCACCCATCGTCCCTGTTGCAAAGCACCTAAAGAGGCACACGACTGTAGTACACCAACCATGGTCATGGTATCAGCCTTGATTCCTAACCTGTTCATTTCACTGAAAAGGGATAAAGCATCATCAAACTTCTCATCCAACACAAAGCCCGCCATTAAAGCATTACAGCTTGCGGTTTTTTTCACTGGCATTTCATCGAATAGTTGGCGTGCAAAACCTAGTTCACCACACTTCCCATAAAGATCAATAAGAGCAGTGATGACAAACTCATTATCATCGCAACCGAACAACAAAACATCATCATGAACCCTCCGTCCATCTGAAACCGACCTCAACCCAGCACAAGCCGGTAACACAAAAGTAAACGTGAATGCATTAGGTTTGTAGCCACTACGAACCATCTCATAGTAAAGATCGATTGATTCTCTGTAACAACCTTTCCTCGCATAACACTTAATGGTCTCGTTCCAGAGAAAGAGAGGTGGGTTTGTAATGATGTTGACTAAAATTCTTCGTCCCACAGTTGGGGAACCAAATTTGAGGTAAGCATGAGCTAGACGGGTCAACAAGAAAACGTTTTGGGAGACATGGGTCTTGAGAATCTGAGCGTGAAGCTGATGAAGTTGACCAATGGAGTAACATTTTTGGAGCCTGGAGATGTAGAAATTAAGCCCCTTTGAGATCATTTTGGATTCCTAACATCTGCGAATTTGGATTATTGATTTGTGTTCATTTGAGTGCAGAATTATTTTGGTATGGAAGAGTGTGTTAGTGGGGGAGGGAGGGGGGGGGAGAGAGTGAAATAGTCAAAAATTAGATCGGTGAGATTAATCTAGATAAAATGAAAGACCAAAATGTTGTCTTGATTGAATTTTAAGAACTTTTAAAGTGAATGAAAAATAAGGTTAAATGGTTAGTAGTTTATATACCTATATATATGTGTGTGTGTGTATATATAGAGAGAGAGAGAGGATGGTTCAAACGAGAACTGCTTTTCATGTGAAAACCAACCCTTAGATTAAAAGAAATACATGGCTGTGAATATGTAGTGGCTCATTAAAGATGCATTAATGAGAATTATTTTAAGAGAATCAAGCCTCATTAAATAATATCATCCAGACGTACACAACTCACGGTTGGGTAAATATATAAGATGAATAAAATACCCCTATCTATTATTCATTAAATATTGTTACAAACTGAATTTCGTTATTTTATATATTTATCCAACCCTGAATTGCGTCCGGTGGACTAGTCAATATTTTACAAGATTTGATTTTCCCAAAATACCTCACATTAATGGGTCATTAATAAGCCGCCAAAAATATTAGCCATTGATTTATGAGAGACTGCTTCTCCAGGGAGAGAACTACGTTTTTATAACACCAGGATTTTCAATTAATGGTATTTTAAAAATCATTAACTTTTTAATTATGTAACTCATATGAATAAATCAGATTTCTAATTCTCTTTTATTTGATACAGCGATTGTTTTTTTTTTCTTTTTCAAAAAGATTCATGAGAAATTTCATGCATCAAGATTGGTTTCCTGTTAGTTTGTACTGATCGTATGAGAAGGAAAGAAAAGGGAGTAGAGGAAGAAGTGGTATATGATGAAAAGGGTAGTAGTAAAAGAAGAATATATGCATTGGAAGTTCATACATACCTGGTAGTTCTTCACAACCCGATGAAATTGAATTTCTTCATCTCTTAACACATATTCATGACTGTTTTCAACAAATGATATACAGTCAAAAGCATCTCTTTGTATACACATAAAAACACACTATGCATCCAATCAACAAAATAGATACTTTCAAAACACATACCTACGCGGTTACGCATTTAAGAGTAATGTAACAAGTATTACATACTTTCAAAAATAATGCATATGTAAAATTAACACATACAATAAAAAGTAATGCATGTACTCGAAGATAATATATTCAGATTGTAATAATCAATCATGTATTCAAAAAACATTCAAACAATAAAAAATCAATCATGGATAAATCTTCCAAATTAATGCATACATGCTGTAATGATGCACCTGTTGAGATGTATTGCTAGATGACTGAATCATAAGCAATAGAACAAGTAACAGTCTATGAAATGAGAACAACATATAAATCAAACTATCAGTAACAATTATAACCTTAAAAGAACAAGACAGGCTAAGATACAATTAAATAGTAATGTAAAATTAAACATGGGCTGTCAACACAAATTTGAGATCCAACAAGTTACCAAAAAGCAATAAAGATGGAAACTTTGAAATGGAGAAATACAGATAGATGCAACTGCAATGGAAATTCTAACAAACCTACGCTTCTTAAAATCTTTATTTGTCGACACTCGATAATTGACAAGTTTAATAAGAGCCACCTAAAGCAAGTCAGCAACAAACACATCCACAACAATATCTACTAAAATCTGCTCATATACACAACCCAAAAATCCAAAAGAGGCTCAATAAATGATAACCAATAAACCAAGGCAAAAGCCAAGTAGCACAATCAAACTAAATCCACCTCAAAGCCTAACAACAAAAATTTTAAATTCAAATCCACCTCAAATTTGAATACTATGATGGTTATTAGAACCCTTCTGCTGAACCATTATAACAAACTCATGAAACCTGAAACATGCATTATTCAAATTAGAACCAAGCAAAGAAAGTTTGGGTGCATGTTTTGTAACTTGCTTCAGGAATAAGAAAAGAACGGTGACATGAAAAAACCAATCAACTCATATCACATTCTTAAAACAGTAATAACTCGGAAGATGATCTCAATGGACATTAGGTATATCTTCCAAGAATCATAAGCTCATAAGTCATAACAAGACTCTAAGATTAAATAAAATATTTTAGATAAAAGGTAGTTAATAACAAGATAGATAACAACAATATGCATATGCAAGCTGGTAGAATATGATTTTACAAGACAAAGCCTGAATTTGTTGTTTAGCTAGTAAGACAATTGGCTACTACAAGATTCAGTGATGTTTTTGATGGTGTAAAAGGTTGGACAAATATCAATGACTCAAATAACAATAACACATGACTCAGAGAAGTTTTTGAAAGTGAACCAATCACCAAAATAATTGGTTTGATGGAGTTCTTGATCAAGAATAAATTTTGCAAATTTCCCACAGCAAAACAGAACAATTGATCGACAAACAGTCACCAAATTGACAACAAAGTCTTGGAAAAATGGAATTTTAGACAGCAAATTAATCTGAACTTAAAGGCAATCGAAGATGAACAATGTATTATGCATAATCAAATGTGATGAGCTAATTGAATATGAAAACAAAAACTACATAATCATCAGATTTATTTTAGCAAGAACACTATTAACATAACAAAACCCTAAACTGTTTTATTTTAACAGTAAAATGAAAAATGAAAACCTAAATCACAAAAAGCTACTAGAACATACACGGCAGAGTCACCGAAGGTCGTCGTCGCCCAGAAACAAATCGAAAACCTACCTCCTTCACGACCACAGAGGTTCAAGACAGTGGCTGAGTCGCTGAAGACTGTAGTCGCCGACCTTCGATTGAGGAAATGGTTGTAGCCGCCTACCTTCGCGAGTGTATAGCAACTGTCGGGAAATTGTAGCAGTGAGAGATGACGAGATTTAGGTGTAGCAGAGAGGGGGACGATAGAGGTATACACAAATAAAGTTTTCTTTGTTATTAATACTAGTTAAGTAGCATGTGTATCAACACGAGATTATATAAGTCAATTTAAAATTTATATAGTTTTAAAGAGTCATAACACGTATAGTAAAAATAATTACAAAATATAGATAGAAAAATAAAATCTCGTAAGAAAATAAGAAATGAATAACCATTACAGAATTTTGATATCTATACATAAGATTGTCATTAAATTTTCTGTAAAACCTCTTTATAAACAACATTCATGGTTTTATTAGTATGGTTTCCTTCATCATCGCAAATTAAAACTTTAAACTAATCCTTACTTTTCACTCGAGAAACCGTCACATATAACTAGTGGTGGCAAAACGGGCGGGTTGGGTCGGATTGGGTAACGGGTCGAAACGGACTCGGGTCAAAACGGGTTCAGGTTGAAGCGGGTTCGGGTTCAAACGGATTCGGGTCCAAACGGGTCATTTTTTAAAAATAGACTAACTGATCATTAAAATTTAAAACACCTTTAAATCCTTACTATTTATCAATTACAAGGATAACACAAATACATAACCATAATTAAAAATAAAAAAAAATAATATTGGAACACTAAGAAACAACATAAAGTTTTAAAAGATAATTTTGTTCAATTTTAGTTTGTCATTCCAAGAAAACACGTGGACATCACCAGTCCACAAACATCATCTTTTTGGGTTTTCTAGCCATATAATATCTACTCTCTAAACTCTTCATCTACTCTTCTTCTCTCCAACACTTTCTCTCTCTAAAGATTTTCATTTTTATTGTGTGAACTCATGAACACCTGCTTTGTGTTGTTTGAGTGGCATTTTGATAACTAGTGGTGTCAGCAAAGACGGCCATAGTGGCCGGAGGTGGCGGTGACGATGCCTGGGAAGTGATGGCACGGTGGCGTAAGCTTTGGTTGCAGGTCCTAACAACGGTTGTCGGAATGTGGTGGTCCTGGTAAACTATGACCTTTAGAGTTGAGATCCTTTGTTCAACACTTCAACACTTCATACTTCTTTTTTTTATTTTCAACGGGTGTATTCTATCCCATTGTCAACCCGTTTAGACCCGTTCATTTCCAACAGGTTCCTTGCACAACCCGTTTGGACCCGTTTTTTGATAAAGGCATACCCAAATAAACCCAAAAACTAATCAACTTCACCCGTAGTGACCCAATGTTGACCATAGGGGTTGAAATTGCCGGTTCTACTTATAACTATCGATTAGTAAAAACGTGTATTTTTAATACTTTTTATAAATACTCTTTATAAGAAATATAAAGTTACATTACACGTGTAAAAGTTTTTAGTATAATATTAATTTGTTTCTCGTGATGGAGTTTTATTCCGACATTGTAAAGACATAACTATAATATTATTGTCGATGTTATAATATCAAGTGCTTTAAATACATTTTTATTAGCCAATTATATATTTGAATATTTGAAATTGTAAACTAACTTTATTAAAAGTTAAATAATGATGACATTCATTTAAGTATACGCAAATTAGATCGCATAAAAATAAGATTCTAACATAGAATATATTATGTCTATACATACGTAAATCACTTAAGTGTAATTTATTGTTCAATTAAATATAATTGAAAACACGAGATCTCACTAAATTCAAATATCCATGTAATAATAACTTTTATTTTATGTATCAAGGTATTAGTTAAAAAATAAGAAAACTTAGACAATTACTATTTTTATATAAAATTTCAAGTTGTATGTGTAGTTACAAAACTCACTATCATGACAGTTGTTTCACTACCCAGTAATTATGTAGAGTTCTAGTTTCTGAAGGGTTATTTACTCACAACTAACAATTAATTTTAAAAAGCTCTAACGGTAGTGGTAGTTTTGTAAACAACTTTATGCCGCTAACCATTAGTTATAGTATACTTTTAATTTTTTTATCGAAATACCAAGAAATCAGTGATTATATCGACTACATTATGTAGAGGGAATAACTATAAAAGACGAATAAAATGTCCAATAACTACTTAGATGTTGATAAAACAATTAAATTATACTAATTTTTAAAAAACTTCATATTCCGATAAAATTTATATCACAACGTAGATAAAAATGAGACGATTACAAATATATAATTATTTTTTCTCAAAACAAAATATATTTGAAGTTATTAAACATAATTTTCAAACAACTTATAATTAATTACATTAATATACAATTTTCTTAAAGCCCCCTCACATATTTCATACTACCCCTTTAACAATTTACATTCTACCCCTTCCAATTAATGTAATTATGCAAAAGTAATCGATGAAGACTTAGCATTTGAAGTCCCATGTGATGTCATAATGCTTTTATTATCCATTTTTTTAATTTCTTTTTTTAAAATGAAGGGTTGTGATTGGTGGAGAATTTTTAGGAAAGTGGAATGATGATATAAGCATCTTTTTCTTTTAATAAGGATACTAGCTAAGCGACCCGTGTATCAATACGGGATTATATAAGTCAATTTTAAATTTATATAGTTTTAAAGAGTCATAACACGTATAGTAAAAATAATAACAAAGCATAGACAGGAAAATAAAATCTCGTAAGAAAATAAGAAATGAATAACCATTACAGAATTTTGAAATCCATACATAAGATTATCATTAAATTTTCTGTAAAACCTTTTTATAAACAACATTCATGGCTTTATTAGCATGGTTTCCTTCATCATCGCAAATTAAAACTTTTAACCAATCCTTACTCTTCACCCGAGAAACCGTCACATATAACTATCCATGAGTAAAAACGTGTATTTTTAATACTTTTTATAAATACTCTTTTTAAGAAATATAATGTTACATTACACGTCTAAAAGTTTTTAGTATAATATTAATGTGTTTCTCGTGATGGAGTTTTATCCCGACATTGTAAAGACATAACTATAATATTATTGTCGATGTTATAATATCAAGTGCTTTAAATACATTTTTATTAGCCAATTATATATTTGAATATTTGAAATTGTAAACTAAATTTATTAAAAGTTAAATAATGATGACATTCATCTAAGTATACGCAAATTAGATCGCATAAATATAAGATTCTAACATAGAATATATTATGTCTATACATACGTAAATCACTTAAGTTTAATTTATTATTCAATTAAATATAATTGAAAACACGAGATCTTACTGAATTCAAATATTCATGTAATAATAACGTTTATTTTATGTATCAAGTTATTAGTTAAAAAATAAGAAAACTTAGACAATTAAATATTTTATATAAAATTTCAAGTTGTATGTGTAGAGTTGTATTTTATGACAGTTGTTTCACTACCTAGTAATTATGTAGAGTTCTAGTTTCTGAAGGATTATTTACTCACAACTAATAATTAATTTTAAAAACTTTATGCCACTAACCATTAGTTATAGTATACTTTTAATTCTTTTTATCGAAATACCAAGAAATCAGTGATTATATCGACTACATTATGTAGAGGGAATAACTATAAAAGACGAATAAAATGTCCAATAACTACTTAGATGTTGATAAAACAATTAAATTATACTAATTTTCTAGAAAATCTCATATTTCGATAAAATTAATATCAAAACGTAGATAAAAATGAGACGATTACAAATATATAATTATTTTTTTTCAAAACAAAATATATTTGAAGTTATTAAACATGATTTTCAAACAACTTATAATTAATTATATTAATATACAATTTTCTTAAAACCCCTCACATATTTCAAACTACCCCCTTAACAATTTACATTCAACCCCTTCCAATTAATGTAATTATGTAAAAAGAATCGATAAAGCTTTAAGCCCCATGACGTCATAATCATTTTATTTTTCATTTTTTTAATTTATTTTTTTAAAATGAAGGGTTGTGATTGGTGGAGATTTTTTAGGGAAGAGGAATGATGAGGTAAACATCTTTTTCTTTTAATAAGTATATAAGATAAGATATTTAACATTTTCTAACAAGGGTTCATGTATCATATGGGATGTTTAAAAAAACAGATAAAACCGGTTAGTCAGCATATATTTAAGCCAAAGACTTGGCGTACCGGAAAAAGCCCTAACCGGAAAGAAAACTCCTTTAAAACTAAATTTAAAACTTTGTTATTAATATATTTATATATACATGAAATTAATAAATATATAAAACATATATTACATTTATATAAATCTATAAAAAAAAACAAATATGTAAACATATATCGGGGCGGCTTATCGTGTATGGCCCTAAATCCAAACCCAAAGAAATCCTTGAAACCGGACTCTAACCCGAAAATAGTCGGGTTTGGTTTTTCTCGGGCTAGGGGTGTTTTGTCATTCCTACTATAGATATAGCCGATTTTCTAATATTTAATTAGTTTAAGCTTTATAATTTGTTTGATTTATAAATATTGTAGCTAGGATTGAGTTGTATGTATATTTTAACACTTTCGGTTAATAAAAAAGTATTTGGTTCCAGCCCGTGAACATGACGACCAAACCACGCTATTTCTCGTGTTTGCTTATTTTATATTATCCACATCTTCTAGCGCTTTACGGGTATTAGATGCTTACATGCAATGGTCTTATGTTACAATTATTTAAACCTACTGGTTCACATAATCAATTATGGATCCATGAAAAGGATTCAGGGGCACCGATTAAGTGGTTGGTTTACAACAATTGATACAATCATTTATTTACATTAGTAGCCTCTCACCTATGATAACTAACAGCTAGGATTATTTTAATCCAAAACAATTATGTGTATTATCTAGAATTTCCATTCTATAATTTATTATTTACATGATTTTAAAATATGTATCATAATCTTTCTATACAATTATAAAGACTTGAAACACGAAGGAGAATTCTAACACTTCTCTTTTTCACAAGTCTTCAATAGTAGTTTGGCCTTAACTTGCTATAACATGTCAAGTTATGCAAAGAAAAATATCCCCTTTGTCTTCTTTGGCACTTGCCCCTTTTTCTCCGGCAACCCAAACACCATTGTCCCTTCTACTCATGATATGCCTCCATATCCACCTCTTCTCCCGCACCAAGTGTGGGGTGTTGGTGTTGATGGTGCATGTGCAACGATTGTGTGTTTGTGTGTGTTTGTTCGTGGAAGTAGAAATCCTAGCCACAAGATTAACATCAAAAGTCAAAAAAAAAAAAAAACTTTCAAACCTTACGTTTCGTAACTGTCAAAAATGAGCAGTTATGGGCAAATTAGTAAATGCACAAAAAACAGCAGGGACAATTTTGGTTTCTCTGATTCTACATGTACTAAATCGATAAAAAGATGAATCCATCATTTAATAACAATACATATACACAATATTAACAGAAAAAAATTGCCAGATCCTACTTAAATCGATTACAACACCATGTGCTAAATCGATAAAAAACAACAGATGCACCAAAGACTTCATAATAATTTCAGAAAAAAAAGATGAATAACTCTGAATCACGTACATCACAAAGAAAGTAGATCTGGGAAACGACAGCAGGTGCACAAAGAAAGTAGCTCTGATGGTTGTCTTCGAGTGAAGATGGAGATGCACAGATGGGGGCTTCGTTAAAAATCAAACCTGTTTCGATGGTCGCCTATATGCACAGATGGTTTCGCAAGAAAACAAAAGCATTCTCGATGCTGGCCTTCGGTTGAAGATGGTGATGCACAATCAAACTTGTGTCGATGGTCGCCTTCGAGAGAAGATGGATATGCACCAGATCTGTGTCGATGGTCGACGATTCTCACAAGAAATCGACAAGGTATTGGTGAGCATATGACGTAACCGATAAGGGAACAAGGTCGACGAGTGGCTCCGCATTACCGAGCGGCGGAGGGTAGCTAGTGTCGGACAAGGCAACAGCGGCCGGAGAAAGAACATCGCAAATCTGGTGGGCGGCGGCGTGGGCATCGACTGGATGATGCATCGGCGGAAGATATGTGGTCTGGGTCGAATAGGGTTTTGCAGGGGCGGCAGATGTATAAAGACGTGGGGTAGTGGGCAAGGGAGAGAGAGAGAGAATTCTTTTAGTTTTTTCTAAACTTCCTGTTTTGCCCTTTTGTTAGTTTTGGTTGGTTATGACACGTGTCAGGTTCACGTTTCTCTCTACCCTTTTTACCATAAAACTCTTTTTATTTGATCCCGATTATATAAATATATATATAGGGGGTTCAAACGAGAACTGTTTTTCGTACGAGAACTGCGAGAACCAATCTCGGCTGTTCCTTGGATATGGGAAGTTCATGGATGGAGAGAATGGAAGGGTTCAAGTATGGCAGGGTGCATGTGACGAATTCATGGGTGGGCAATGACATTAAAGGAGGGGAAATTGGACGGCTCAGATTGGTTCTCGCAGTTCTCGTACAAAAAACAGTTATCGTTTGAATTTTTGCCTATATATATATATAGTGGGAGGTTCAAATGAGAACCTTAAATAGATTGAGAATGGGAGACTAAATCCTAGCCGTCCAATTCCCCCTTCTTCAATGTCATTGCCCACCAATGAATTCATCACATACACACCGCCACACTCAATTCCCCCACACTTTCCATCCATGAATTTCACTTACAAAATGAATGGCCGAGATTGAGTCTCCCATTATCATTTAATTTCTCATTCTCATTTGAACATTCTCATATATATATATATATATATATATATATATATATATACTAGTTTATAAACCCGTGTATTACACCGGTATGGTATAAGTGACTTATAAATATAAAAAAAATATAAAAAAAATATAAAAATATATGAAACAATAACAATAAGTAAATGAACTTAAGAAATTAGATATAAATCATAAACCTCCTGAACAGCAACTAAACCTCCTAAACCAACAGCAACAAAACCCACCAAACATCCCTGTACTTAACAACCTATTGTTCTTTACTCGAAACTCAAAAATACCCATATGTTGTTCACTATTTACCTTCAAAATTATTCCATATACCTTCAAAAAATGGTACCAAATTAGCTGCAAATTCTCAAAACAGCATTGCCATATATTATTTTCCCTTCCTCTTCGTAAAACAGAAATGTTTGAATCGCATGAAGCTTCCTTACCTGACACAAAGAGGGAAAAAATAGTTTAATTGCAACTTAGATGTTATAACCAACAAACACTTAGATTACAATTCAAATAAAACATAATATAAACAAAATAACACAGAAATGGTTACCAACAATCAGTAACCTCATGAACCCATCGGCTTCAACTATCCTTCTTGAAGCAGCAAGAGAAAGTGATGCCGCTAACTTTGTTGTTGTTTCTGTAAGCATGCCCTGTGCATATTTTTCTATTTCATCAAAGATCATTGAATCTACATCACAATGAACTGGCTTGTTAATTGCCAACCTACGATTGAAAAAAGAACCAATAGAGTCCAATATAGATGTATACCTTTACTGTAACATCAAATAAACTTGGTTACCATTAGTCTACATTTTTCCACATTATATCTTTGTATGTTAACAATATGACCAATAAGTCAAAGTGTGTGTGTGTGTGTGTGTGTGAGAGAGAGAGAGAGAGAGAGTAATAAAAAACAATAGTAAACATAAACACAATGTAGAACATGACAGAATGATCTCTCAACTGAAACCATCAAAAACCATCAAGATATCCAATTAAGTCAAAACTTAAAAGTTAAAGCAAGTGAGGTATTCCAGTACATATTCAAGCCTTTAACTTCATAGAAGAAACACTTGCCTCCACAACTTGTAAAAAGGAATACAATTAAAGGAAAAGAGTCTAATGCACTTGAATATATGGGAACTATATCAAACATAAACCAATTCAAGTAATAAAAATGCCTGCAGTAATAAACACAGAAACATATCAAAGGTGAAATACTTTTAAAAGCCTGCAGTAATAACATTAAAAAAGAACTAAACCTTCATATACATAGACTACTTTTAACAAACTGCACCTCTGTAATTCAAAGAAACAATACATTTACATATTTAATAAAATATGGCAAAGTAATACAATATAGTTGCTGTGAGATTCATCTATTTCATGCTGCAACTTCTTAGTTTGTCCCTTAAGGATACATTGAACAATCTGATATCTAATTAATAAGATCTGTCCCTAAAGTGTTTTCTCTCCACCTTCCTGTTGCAACCTAAATGTCACTTCATGTTAATCCATCAAATACCTTTTAGATCTTTAATCCTACATACAAATTAATTCAATGATATACAAAGAATAATAATGCACATATATAATTGTTTAAACCACTAACAAAAATCAGATGCAATTACTAATAAAATTCAAATGGTTTAAACCATCTATTATCAATCAAGAAAAATCACAAAGAATACCATCAAAGATTTGTTAAAAACTTTAAACTACCTATATTCCATAGATTGTGAAATAACAAAACGAAAGTGAGATTAGCTACCCCTAAATGCAAGTTTCTAGATTTCAAACCTAAACAACATCCAATTTGAATTATAAAGTCTAAAATTGTTTAAACCCGTTGGTTAAAAATCAAAACTGGAAACCTTAGATGAAGTTATTTTTACCTATTAACCGATTGTGATTGACCACATCAATAATCGTATATTTTCTCATCTCTGCATCAAAAATCTTCATTCTTCAAATGCCAATATAATCAGTTGATCGTATTCTTCTTCAAAGTTTTAATTTCTTCGAATGGTAAATGGTGCAATTGTTCTGGAACAGAGGCCTGCATGAGGGATGATGTCGCCGGCGAGAGAGGACTGAGATTTTCGCAGAAAGGAGAAAACATGTAGTTCTTAATAAAAAAACAAAAACCATAGCATATTACCTTCATAATCGAAACCTTAATCGATTTTTTTACGGTTGCAGCGAGGAAAGAGAGCAGATCTGTGTGTGATGAAGCTCCAATCGATCGTAGAAAGAAGGAAACGGACATAGAAACCTTAACCCTAGTCGAGAGAGGAGAGAGAGAGAGGCGGTTCTTGAAAAGGATATATTAATCGGGATTAAAAATGAGGACACGTGGTTGATAGAAATGAGCGGAAAAATGATAAAAAGAATGCCTAGAAAAATAACACGTGACAATAAGTTAGCTATTTATTAATATTTAAAGATATCTATTATACAAAAAGACCATGTTTGCTTCCTGATGGCCTAAACCCTAAACCCTAAACCCACGTACGCCTTCCTTTCTCTTCCACGTATGCCTTCCCTTTCTCTTCCACCACCTGCTTCCGTTACCCCTGCCTTTGCCTTCCAGCACCTACTTCCCTTGCTGGTGGTTCTCATGGCACCTGTCCACCTGCTTGCCTGCCTGGACTCGCCCCAACCTATTACTCTTTCCATTGTTTACCTGCCTGCCTGGAATTGCCCTACTCTTATCCTCTGCCCAGTTTTCATCGTCATCAATCGGCTGTTTCCGCAGGTATTAATCACTTCTTTTTTTAGGGTTACAGCATGCCACACGATTACCACCCTAATTTCACATCTTCTGTACGGTTTGTTTCATCATCAATATACCTCAAAAATTAATTACATGGCTTTCGTTGAGGTTCCTATGATTTTCATAAAAATAATGCTTTTATCATTATTCTTTTGTTTATGGCTATATGTTTCTGCGTGGGTTCTTTTTTTTGTATAGAATTAGAAGCTACATATACAACTATACAAGATATCACAAATTAATAGCTGATGAAAGTCTATTTCACATATTTAGTCCATGTTACCCTCATTTCACGTTCTCAGTAAACCACTAGAGGCAATTACTCATACCTCAGTAAGCAGAAGATATATAAATGAAGATGGCAAATTAGATAGCTGACGAATAAGAAAATAATATATAAATGTTCACACTAGACAGGATTTCATTTAATTAGGACTTTCTAATCGCACTCATCAGACATCAAAACGGAAGTATGCCTCATCCTTATGAGGCAGTGTCATAAATTAGGGAGAATTTCATATATATCCTTGTAAACTTTCTTAATTACATATATATCCTTATAAAAATAAATATTACATCAATATCCTTGTAAACTCTTTAAATTCTCAATTATATCCTTTAATTATTATTAATATTAATTAAATCATTTATAATTTAAATAACATAATAACTAATTTAATTTACAAGTAAAATCCCCTAAACACCCTTCTCCATTCACCTTCCTCCTTCTCCCTTCACCCTTCTCCCTTCACATTCCTTCACTATCAGTCAATTTGTTCTCTTTTAGGCCAACGGTTATATTCCAGGCTCCGGTTGTGGCTTACTATCTTCAACAATAAATCACGTTGACCCGATGTTCGGAAGTTACGATGCCTGACACTTGATTTTATCTTCCATCGTAATGAGTTTCCGGTAGGAAATGATGTGGTCGGCTGGAGCTATAGTCCGGTATCCTGCATGTGGTTGTCGGGGAACACGGAGTTAAAGATGTACGCCACTAAATGAACCAAAAAAGTTAGAGCACCCAGAATCAAATCGTTGGTTCGTATTCCAGCTTATAATGGTGTTGTTGAATTGGCTTCGGGACATTGCAGAACAAGATGTTGGTCTGATCCAATTAACAAAATTTATCTTTAATTCGATCGCTTATTCAATTTTGATGAATGTGAGATTCCTAATAATCAAGTTACCATTTTTTTGTTGTTTTTCTTCAATTTCCTTTTTGACTATCAATTAATTTTAGTGTTTGAAGGACACTAAGAAGTTATCAGAAGAAAATGAAGATACAGTCATAGTTAACAAGAAAGTTTTTATATACTGAAAAGTATTTTGAATTCAAGATTTGTTGAAGAGAAAATAAACAACCGACGACAATGCCTAACTACAATTTAAAAATCTTATTGTTTGTATTTCCTGGGTTGTTGTCATTCTTGTTCAAAGCTTAAGGGGCTTTTAACAATCGATGGGGCTTTCGATTTCTTTTATATTTATTAGCTTACATACACCATATGCGAAGAAGGAAGGTGAATCAAGGAAAAGGGTAATTAGGGGATTTTACTTATAAATTAATGTAGTTATTATGTTATTCAAATTTTAAAAGATTTAGTTACTACTAGATTAAATAGAAGGACATATTTGAGAGTTTAAAAGGTTTAAAAGGATATTGATGTAATATTGAATTTTATAAGAATATATATGTAATTAAGAAAGTTTATAAGGATATATATGAAATTCTCCCCATAAATTATGTGATAGATTCTGACGTGCACCACAACATGTATATAAAGGATGGCACAAATCAAGAAAGGCTGCAGCAGCTGACGGTGTAGATAATAAGTTACATGAAAAACTGCATCGGCTGCTTGTATCCATATTTTACTTAAAATGTTCGGCTACTGGTTGTCGTAAGTAGGGTCGAGTCACGACAAAATACGAGATTCTTAAAGGCCCCACGCAAGGTAACCAGTTTCAGTAACCATAAAAATGGGCAAATACGTCGACGTTACTTTAGTGGGCACCTACATTGTCGTCAATTTAATTATGTGAACAGTCATTGGAGACACGCTTAATGAAAGTAGCTTCTACTTTATATTTTAGGATACAAAGTTGTCAAAACAAATAGAGTTTACTGTTTTGAAAAAAATAGGTATCCATCCTTACCATGTCATTGTGTTTATATGCATTTGTTGGTTTAGGCGTAGGTTAATTGTTTTTGCTGATGTGAAAGAAATCACAATTACCTTTGAGTTTTTATGTTTGCTGTTCTTCAAGCCTAATACTTAACATATCCTACTTCCTTTGTCATTATTCTCTTCTTCTTGTAAACGTTACTTTCGTGATATTTTATTTCCTTTAGGTTGCATGGTTTTCTCATGTTATTTGGTTTACGGTGTTTACGATATGATTTTTCCATCAAAATTTGATTACATCTCCACAATTTCTTTATGATTATTTATATGTGTCACTCTCAGGTCTATCAAGAACATTTTGGTGCAAATAAACAATCCATTGCCGCTACTGCTAACAACATAGGTATTACATCCCTTCATTTTCTTTGTAATATTATCATTCGCTGCGCCCAAATTAGATATCGTTTATGTTAGATTAGATTGGATATACTTATACATGTGGTATCCCAACATGGAGCCTCTACAAAGTACGTACACATTTAGAATTTAGTAACATGCTATGTTTTTGAACATCACTGTATGTGTACTCTTAGACTAATATACTTTGTTTAAAAATAGTGTAGACTCTTCCTTTTGAACTTACTTATTTTATACCATCGCACACATCTATACATCAAAATTATATTCCTATGAAACACATTCCGGCCTCCGACCCTTGTTCGTCAGCCGCTGAAGTAAATGCCAGAAAATTTAGGGCAGAGTCTGTAATAAGATGGAAAAAAAAGGACGCACACGCCTAAAGGTGACCATGTTTTCAGCAAACGACCCCTCAATGAATTACCCCCAGGCTATGACCCTTCATATTTAGGACATCATTTGGAGCAATCTCATAATGAAAACGCCCTTTTAAGACAAAGACAATACAGAGCAGTGGCCATCTTACGATGGAAAAGGAAAAAAACCCATGTGAAATCTCATCGTTTGGATCAATCTGATAATGAAAACTCCCGTTTAAGACAAAGAGAATATAGAGCAGCAGCCATCTTACGATGGAAAAGGAAAAAAAATCATGTCACGCCTCGTCAAACATCATGTGACCAAGGTATGGCTTTTTGCTTCCTCTATATTTGCTCTCCGAACGGGATCTGGTTCTAACTTGTTATAACAGGACATAAAATTGTTGTAGGAAGACGTACATTACATGTCTTGCCCGTTGTACCTGACATGCTGCCAAGGGCGAAACCTTGCCCTCAGTGTCATGCTGTAAAATTCTATTCAGAAACAACAAATTTTTGTTCCTCAAATGGTAACGTCGTTTTAAAAAGTAATGACCTTCCAAATATTCTAAAGGAACTCCTCACAGAAACATCCCAACACGCAACAGAGTTTAGAACTTACATTAGAACCTATAATAATGCCTTTGCTTTCACCTCCTTAGGAGTAATCTTGCTAAAAGAAACAATGGTGTATACATTTTCAGAGTACAAGGGCAGGTGTACCACTTCATAAATCATTTGCACCCTAACTATACCGACGCAAGAAACCTTCAATTATATTTCCATGACACAGACAATGAAATACATAATCGTTTAGCGTCTTGTTCAAGGCTATGTGAACATATTGTTATTAAATGTATGAAAGCCCTTGAAGAAAACCCTTACGCGTTCTTTGTTCGGAACCTAAAAGACATTCCTCAGCTAAATGATTATAAGATTATTCTTAAGACAATCCCTGCTCAAGATCAAAGAGTCTTTAATAAGCCAACAGTTTCACAGGTCGCTGCAATATGGGTTGACGGAGTAGAAAATGGAGAACATGGCCACAGAGACATCGAAGTAAAAACTCATAGCAATCAATCTAGAAAGATTGAATACTATTATGGCTGTTATGACCCTTTACAATACCCTTTAATGTTTCCACATGGAGAACTCAGGTGGCATCAAGGGATTCTTAAAAAAACCAACAAACAGGATAAAAAATGAGGTTAACAGGGGCATCTAAAACTCTTATCCGTCCGAGCGTTTCGTAGATGTTGACAATCTATTGTCACACGAGGAAAATGGTAGGTGATGTGTTGTTGTTCGCTTACAATCTGCCATAGAACCCCCTTCATACATTAACGAGAACTTCCTTCTTTACAGTTATGATCGAAAAAGCTGACAGCGATAGATTTGTTTCTATTAGAGAATATTATGCATACAAACTTCATATTCGAGCAAATGACAGTTCTCATCTATTGCATTTTGGCCGCCTATTACAACAATATATAGTAGACAACTACGTCAAGCTTGAGACACAGAGGTTAGATTTCTTCAGATCTCAACAAGATGATATCAGAAGGGAAATTCTGCAGGGGCTTGTAGACGCTGTTGCAAGTGGTGAAAGTCGCGGCGCAGGCGTCGGTCAACGAATTGTACTTCCTGCAGGTTTCATTGGGGACCAAGAAACATGAGGTTAAATATATAGACGCCATGACGTTAGTGCAAAAATTCGGCAAACCAGATATCTTCTTAACAATGACGTGTAACCCTAATTGGGTAGAAGTAAAGGAATAGTTGCTAAAACAAGAGGAGCCACAAAATAGAGCAGATTTAATTGTCATATTTCATGCCAAACTTGAACAGTTAAAACATGAACTTTTCAAGAAGGACATATTTGGCCAAGTAGCTGCATATACCTACGTCATAGAATTTCAAAAGAGAGGCCTTTCACATGCACACTTTTTGCTCATTTTGAAACCACACTGTAAAATGTATATGCCTGAAGAATATGACGAAATTGTATGTGCTGAGATACCTGACAAAAAGAACAACTCCCATCTATATAAAATGGTACTTAAACACATGATGCATGGCCCATGCGGTCACGTAAACCCAACAAATGTTTGTATGAAAAAGAATGGCAAGTGCAAAAACTCCTATCCAAAATTTTTTTGTGAAGAAACTACTCAGACAATGGATGCGTACCCTATCTACCGAAGACGCAATGACGGATTAACGGTTGATGTTAGAAAGGCTAAACTAGACAACAGATAGGTTGTTCCATATAATGCTTACCTGCTCACCAAGTTTGATTGTCATATCAATGTAGAAATTTGTTCAACGATAAAGGCAATCAAATACATTTACAAATACATTTGGAAGGGTTGCGATAAAATCAATTTCACCCTGTCGTCTACTAACGATGTCGGACTTGTTGATGAAATTGATCAATATCAGGCAGGTAGATGGGTCTCTCCCCCAGAAGGAGCATGGCGAATTTTTAGATTCCCGTTAAGTGAAATAAAGCCTGCTATTATCCATTTACAACTCCATTTAGAGAATCATCAACCATTAACCTTCAGAAAGAAAGATAGGCTACGGAATATTCTCAATAATCCGACCCAAAGGAAAACTATGTTGACTGAGTTTTTTTACACAAATAGAACTGATTATGAGGCACAAAAGCTAAACCTTACATATGGGCAGTTCCCAAATCATTTTGTTTGGATAGAGGGCCAGAAGTTTTGGAAATAGTGATTCGATAGGCCGCATAGTTGTTGCACACCCAAGTGAAGGCGAGCGATACTACTTACAAATACTCTTGTCAAAAGTACGATGTCCTAAATCCTTTGACGATCTGAAGTTGTATAATAACACTCGAGCAGACACCTTCCAACAGGCAGCATATTTACGTGGTTATTTGCTTGACAACAATAGCCAACATATATGTTTAGAGAAAGCATCGGTTTTCCATATGCCGGCTGCACTTCGGCGGCTTTTTGCTACGCTTCTTGTGTATTCGTGTCCTGCCAACCCTCGCAAGCTTTGGAATTCCTATGAGAGTTTCATGTTAGAAGACCTTCGATATAATAATATGTCACATAAAGAGGCTACGAAAATTGCATTACAGCAGATAAACGAATTCTTGTTGTCAATGGGAAAAAGCATTCACGATTTTGACCTTTTACGCAATGATATTTCTCGACTTGATATAGAGGACCAAACAAGAAAACTTAAAGCTGAGAAAAGCATTTTAGTCTCCACAAAGGATCTGCGTGCGATATCTTGCCTAAATGAAAAGCAAAGGTTAGCTTATGACACAATTCTCGAGAAAATACAGTCAAATAAAAGCGGCGCTTTTTTTGTCGATGGCCCAGGAGGTACTGGGAAAACTTTTCTATACATAGCACTATTAGCAAAAATCAGATCTGAAGGCCATATTGCATTAGCTATAGCAACCTCCGGTATAGCTGCCTCAATACTCCCAGGAGGAAGAACAGCCCATTCATGGTTTAAAATTCCATTAGACCTGGTTGAAGGTGCAATTTGCAAAGTGAGTAAACAAGGTTCGCTAGCAACACTGATCAAAGATTGCAAATTAATCATATGGGATGAGGCCCCAATGGCAAAACGAACAGCCATCGACGCCTTAAATGATCTTTTGCAAGACCTAATGGATTCTAAAGATATTTTTGGAGGGAAAGTTGTTGTACTTGGTGGAGACTTCCGACAAACACTTCCAGTTGTGCGCAAAGGAACAAAATCTGAAACAATTGCTGCATGCCTAATTAACTCTCGCCTATGGCCATCACTTCACAAACTGCGGCTAACAGAAAATATGAGGGCTTTATTAGACCCCGACTTTACTGAGCTTCTCCTGAAGGTCGGTAATGGTACAGAGTCATCGCATAATGATAACATTGTAACAATTCCCACAACAATGCTTATTGACACTCATTTGGAAAAAGATCAGGATCCCCTAAATGCTCTCATAAATTATGTATACCCAAACATCCATTATGAGCCTTTAACTACTTCCAACATCTAAAATCGTGCTATCTTAACGACAAAAAATTCTTTCGTCGATGAAATTAATGAAATTTTAATAACAAGGTTTCCTGGTACGGAGAAAGAATATGTAAGTTTTGACGAGACATTAGATCCAAACGACCAGACTCAATATGAAGATCTTTTGCATTCGCTTACCCCAAATGGTATGCCGCCTCATAGGATAGTTTTAAAACCAAATTGTCCAATCATTTTGCTGAGAAATCTTAATCCTATTGAAGGATTATGCAATGGGACAAGATTAATATGCAAAGACATGAAAAACAATATCATACATGCAGAAATCTCCTTTGGAGACTTTGCTGGTAAACAAGTCTTTATCCATAGAATTCCATTGCAACCTCCAAGTGATGAGCAATACACAGTCCCATTCAAAAGATTTTAGTTTCCAATTAGATTATGCTTTGCAATGACAATTAATAAGGCACAAGGCCAAACACTCGACTTCGTTGGCGTGTACTTAAAAGAACCTGTTTTCTCTCACGGACAATTGTATGTTGCCTTGTCACGTGCAAGGACAATGAGACATGCAAAAGTACTCATCAGACCCCCGCTTTATGATACTTGTAACACTGGAAATACGAAGAATATTGTTTATCAAGAAATCTTACAAATGTCACTATATAACAATTAGCCTATACATGTCATCATTACTTTTAAGTGTACGTTCAATTTTTTGCCCTTATTATATTATGTAGGATAGTAGATAACATGTAACATATCAACGTAAGGTACAATGAACCGAACTCTCTCAAATACTATGGACATAAAGCCGTTGCCTACAAGACAATGGACTGTGCTTATACAGGTCGTTCAAAATGGTCATATTCGATATAGCAAATTAGGAGGCGCGTTTAAAAGGCTATTATTCACGGATAGTCAGGTACTAGCTTCCTACTTTTGTATTCTTTTCAACTATTTTTATAAGGTTGCCCTTAAAATAATTCACATGCATTATGACTTTTATAACTGGGAACAAAATCACCAGCACTTATATTGTAACACCCGCGTTTAGGGCCTGGCCGTTTCGTGGCGGTGGTAAGTTATTTAATTGTTTATATTAGTATATTTGATTGTTTATAATTATTTGCTATTTATTTATATATTTATTTGATGCTTACTTGGTATTTAAATTGGACCGCGAGATAAGAGGTAAAAATATTAGTTTAATATTTTTATATGATATTGGTACCATATGATTCGTTTTTATACGAGGGTCCCGAATAATACCTCGTTGCTTGTTAATGACTTGAGTAGGACCGCTTTAATTAGGTTCCTGTATGCTAGATAACAGTATTTGACACTGTGTGGTGTTTTAAATTAATCCCAGCCAACTTTTGTGGTTATAATTGACTTTGAGAAGTCAAGTTTCTTCATTTGTGCCTTTCTTGCCTTGGTGAAAAAGAGAAAACCCCAAGAACTCACATAGCTCCATCCTTTGATTCTTCATTTTGTGTGTGGGATTTGTTGATTAAAGGTATGTTTTATTGTTCTTGGTTAGTTCTTGTTAACTCTTGATGGGTTCTTTATTGATATTGCTAATCTTTGATTTTTAGGGTTCAAGATTATGTGGGTTTATATCCAATCCGAATTTGGTTTATGTTTATACAAGTTCTTGAAGTATTATTTACTGATTTAGAGTTGGGAATATGATGATTTATGTGTATTTTATGAACTTGAGCTTCAAACCCATTAATGGAGATTTTGAGTTAAAATTGAGGATTAGGATTTATGATTTGATGATTAGAAATGTGTTTTGTTGTTCCTTATATGTTAGTTGATGTTGTTTGAATGTTTGGAAGTGTTATTATTCGATTTAGCTGCCTGGAAATCAAGTTTTATGTGGGTTTTTGGCTGCTGGATCGAGTAAAGCAGAAACAGCAGGTCTGCTGTGCGTTAAATTCCGCGGCGCGTAATGGACCAGGGTCCGCGGCGCGACATTTCCAGCACAGCCCTGCTTTGTTGTTTGTTTTCGATCTGTTTTGCTTCGTGCCTGCTCATATGTGTTGTTTATTATTAGTAATTGTTATATATATATTTATAAGATATATTTGAAGGGTTTTGTTTATGATGCATGATTAGAAAAGCTTAGATTTAATTATGATATAAGGCTACTTTAATTTTATGAATTGGACTTTAAATGTGTTTTGTTGGTTGCTACACTTTGTTGGTAACATATATGGATATCTTAATTGGTTTTGGAAGTTTTCCATATTGATTATATGAGTTTTGTGTAATGGCTTAGTTTTGACCCATTTGTGTAGCTACTTGAATTATTGAATTAATTGAGATTAGATTCACTAATTCGGTTGTATTGTGTTCTCAGGGAATCCAAAGCCTCAGTGAAATTAGACAACTGAGCTTGGTGGGTGTCGAGGACACAGGTGAGTGGACTTTAATGCACCGGTGGTTTTAGTTGTAACTGTTATGGTTACTTGAATTTTATACAATTAATCATGTGATAGACTGTTTAGTCTGATTTGATTGTTTGATTAGTTATGTGATGATTATTGAAATTGTGTCCAAGATATGAGTATCAAGGCATGAAATTGTGCTCATGATGTTTGTGGCAGAGGTCAGCTAAGCGTGGTTTTGGGCTGGGTCAGTTGCTTCTGGTTAGGCAGTTTTAGATCCTCTGTTGCATTTGTTGTAGCAGAGGGGGTTTAACTGTGCCAGTTAGCAGATGGCCATCGGTAGATCATTGCTATGGCTAGCATTGGTCGTAGGCTCGGCAGAGCCGCCGGTCCTTTGATATTTGAGATAAACTGTTCTTGTGATCGTTGTGGTTCTGCTTTAATTGCTTGTGGCTTGATTTCCATTCACTTAGCTTTGTGCTAATTCCCCACCCTAACTCTCTGTTTCAGGTTTTGAGAGCACGGTAGGTTGCAGCTTTTGTGTACAGGGAAAGTTTGACCGTAGCTCTGATATTTTGGGTTTTAGAATGATGAGCCATACTTTATGAAATGTTTTGTAACACTAAATGAAGTACTGTATGTTTGTACAGTGTTGGTTTTAACTTTTGATGTTATTTCCTTTTTAGTTTGATGACGTATTACTTCCGCTGTGATTTTAAAAAAAAATATGGCTTGTATTTTTGTGGTGTTACATATATATTCTGCCCATTTACGTTACTTTGCCAACCTTCTAACGCCGTACAAAAGATATTACATATCTAATGCAATAGTTATCAAGAACGACCCAAGATATCGAGTTAGTTCGTATCCCTACTCGTGGATATTAAACAATAGAACTCCCGTTGAGGAACTCATAGAGCCCATCCCGCCAACGTTACCATGTGAATTTCATTTCACAAACTTTCGGGACCTTCATAGACATGCTGAAACTGATAATCTATAGAGTAAAATCATCTACCTCCATCATTAATTAATATTTATACTCATTCATGTAAAGTACTAATCCATTACAATTCTGAAATACAGATGTAAGAGCCATTGTTTTGGAATGCTTTCCCAGTAAAGCACATGCGTCTGAGGAGACAACAACAAGAGATGTTGTGATTGTTAACGAACAGTAAGAAGAACCTATTCCTTCCTCATATTAATTGTTTACACCACATGTTTACTTTGTTTTCATGTCTATCTTTTTGAAGGAAAAAGCTTATGTTATTGAGTCTATGGTATGAATTTGACCACAATTACGGGTGCACACTTGCAAATATTGTCTCCACAGCACCAATGATATTCGGGATGAACCTTAAAGTTACTACATTCAATAGTAAGCAAAATGTTTCTTATGGTTTCAGAATTACATACCATTACGTACTATATGTTAGGAAAAACTTATAATAAAAACATTATTGTTGCTTTCTGTCAGTTTTTATTTTTATATTATACCCGTATAATAACATCTACCTACGATTTAACCCCACAATAATTTGGATATATACTTACAGCCCTTTCTTTAACAACAAGAGTTGTGTCTAAGATAATGATCAATCCCCCTCTTACTGAAAATCTATAACTGCGAGAATGGTACGCCCGCATTTACTGAAAGACTTCAAATTATAAGGATTTGTTGTTGCCTTTTTTTTATGTATGCATACCTACTTCCATAGGTACACCAAAAATATCAACGAGGTTCAACAACTCCTTCAAGAAAAAACGTACAAAGATCGAAACCTTCTACTCCCGTATCCACAGGCAGAGGAAATCATCACTGTTTCCACCGTCGTTGCCTCTCTAAATATTGTATATTATTACTTTACCTACAGCACGCTGCTATTTTTATTATATTCACTCACATTATCCATAACGACACATTTCTTATCTGCGCATAGATAAAGTCAGCCTGGGTCAACGGGAAAATCACCCTCCCTGCGCAAGAAAGAACGTTCTGGTACACCGCCTGTGCAAATTGTCAAAAACCACTAGATGCCGATGTCACGTGGGTAGTCACGTGTCCATCTTGCAAGGAAGATTCTGACGTAGACGTAATGTAAGCACATATTTTGTTTCAAGAGGTCATAAACTTATAATGCCTACACTGTATTATGACAATTTATTATATGTTACTAACGCATTGCGTAGGTGTCGCCTCCCGATAATGATTAACGACGGTACGTCAACCATATGTGCGACTATGTCGACACCTGATGCCGAAATGTTTATACCCTTTACTGCTCTACAAGTAAAGACGGCCGATGAAAGTGTAAATACTACCCTATTTCATGTTTATATCTTGCACCCTGCATTCCTTCAATTTTTAAGATCACACACTCAATCACGTCTGCTCATTATCTTAAATAGTGTCTCAAAGCAATGCTACTTCCTCTTCACATCCACATATTACTCCTACCACCTCTTCTTTATCCTTCTCTTTTTTTATTTTGGATACATGCTCTTGTTTATTGTTTGTGTGTTTCAGTGACCGACACTTTCTTTATGTCTTCTATTGTGAGTTTTGTTTTATTTGCTTCCTTAGATTCATTTACGCATGTATGTGTTTTCTTTTATTTCTTTTCCTTGCATTTTTCAATTGTCTGAGGTGAATCTTTTATTCTTCTAGATATTATGGTGTGCGCCTGTCTGTTTAGGCTTATATATGACTTTTGTTTTATGCCATACAAAAATGTCTAAGTGACTGAGTAATTGTATGAACATTTTTGCTGCTTTCTACAACAACATTTTCTGTGTCAAATCTATCATACATACATTAATAAATATGCATGTTTATAAAACCGTTTTCCTAATCACTTTGTCACACATGTATATTACAGGGTGTTGACATCTCTGAGACAATCTCCACGTCACTCCAGGAACAAACAATTGTCGCCTTTCTACGCTCGTATGAGATAACATTTCGTGGACAAACTGAAATGCGGATCAAGGTTGTCAAAGCCTATAACAGCCGGCAAAAACCTAACTTTGGCACGGCAACGTAACATGAAATGTTTTATCTTACGCCGTTGCAATATAGATACCCGCTATGCAGCCTCATCTTTTGTAAACAACCAATTTTTGCTACATCTCACGTGACGTGCCAGCCAAAAGTTACTCAACTAACGGATACGTAAACCGTCTTTTGTGTAATATATGTACCATCTTTTGTATGACCTTTGTAAATATTTGTGAATATACAAACAGGTCATGTACATTATCATCCTACTTTAAAGCATATATGTTTTGTATGTTAACTGCTTGTCTTCATAACATAGTTACATGTATGTATTTTACAGGGGCTATGTTACATGCATATAGTATATATATAAAAGAATTGCAAACACTAGTATCTATACTTGAAACGATTGTGTTGATTGTGTGTTTGTTCGTGGAGGTAGAGATACTGGTTCTTAATACGCAATGTGAGACTCATATATGGAAGTATATATATAAGCTTAAATCTCGAATATATGCTCCTGCTATACACACTTCACTACTTTCCCTCCATTAACATCACCTCCTATAAAACTACTAACCTTTTTATATCAATCATCATCTTCCTTACATCATTTCCAACTCTAATCAACAAACTTGAGTTGAGGCTAACCTCACCACCATTCCATTCCATTCCAGTTACAAACCAAACAACAAAAGTAATAAATAAATATGTACACCTTAACTAAATCACGAGCTTTACCATCGCGTGTTAACCATCACTCACTCGAAAGCAAACACATCGGCAGATTGCTCAGAAACCGAAGCCAATCCACTCATCAATCTAGCAATCTCGACCGTATCATCAAGATAATACTTGGCCTTGCTCGGTTTATTCCCAACCGTGCACGCGAAAACTTCCGCTCTCTGAGAAATCAACTCCCCAGAAGCAACAGAACTTGTAATCACCTCAAACATGTCTTCATCTGACCGGTCATCTCCTATGCACAACACAAAGTCGGGAACCATCCCTCTCTCTTGCATCGTGTTCAACAGTCGTTTTGCCACCAGCCCCTTGCTTACACCCTGCGCATGCATATAATAATAATATTAAACGGGGTGTTTTTCGGATCAAAGTAAAGAAAATTAACAGGTTGAAACTCGTGCCTGTGGTTTGACCTCCACACAACTCTGTCCTCTCTTGACTGTTACGGGTTCATTGGCTAGGACACTCTCCAAGTGATCGAGAAGCTCCTTGGCTTGACAAGAGCCGAAATCGGGGTCGGCGTCTTCATAAGACCACACCAAAGCGGTTTCTTTATCTTCAATGGTTGAACCATCGGTTGTTTCAGTATAGAGAGTCATAACGGGTTGAGCATTTTGCTTCCAACCGCACTCTTCAAATTGTACACAAGTTTCCCATTCCTCATCACGCTTTAGCCTGAACATTGTAGAAAATTCAATCAATATCTATGTGTGTGTGTATATGAGTGTGTGTATATCTATCTATAGGCAAAAGTTCAAACGAGAACCGTTTTTCGTATGAGAGTTGCGAGAACTGTTTTTAACGCCATTAATGACTCATTAATAGGGGTATTTTGGAGATTTATATATTTACCCAATGGTGAATTGCGTCCGGGTGAGCGGTCATTAATTCACGAGGCTTGACTTTCCCGAAATAATCCTCGTTAATGAGTCATTAATGAAGCACTAATGAGGCGCCAATAAATCTTAGCCATTGATTAATTTTAATGAAGGGCTAAGATTGTTTCTCGCAGTTCTCGTACGAAAAGTAGTTCTCGTTTGAACCCTCCCCTATATATATACATATACATATACATACATACATATATATATATATATATATATATATATATATATATATATTGGGGACGGTTCAAACGAGAACTATTTTTCGTACGAGAACTGCGAGAACCAATCTTAGCCATTGATTTGATAAAGTGGAACTCATGGATGTGGAGCGTGGGGGGATGAAGTGTGGCAGGGTGCATGTGATGAATTCATGGGTGGGCAATGACATTGAAGGAGGGGGAATTGGACGGCTCAGATTGGTTCTGGCGGTTCTCGTACGAAAAAAACAGTTCTCGTACAAAAAACAGTTCCCGTTTGAACTTTTGCCTATATATATATATATATATATTTATGAAAAAGTTCATGATGTACAAGTAATAAACCAAAAGTACAGGTACCTAAGGAAACATCCGTGCTCGGCTGCAAGCCCAAGTTTATCACAATCAGAAAACCATTCCACGAGCGTGTTTCGGCTTTTTGCGCTCACCACGAAAACCATATTGTTCTTATCTCGACACAAAGTGTTGAGCATTTGTATCGTTTTGGAAGTCGGGCTTTTATCAATGGAGGACTGAGGCATTAAAGTACCATCATAATCCAAAAGAATGGCTCGTGTTGTTGTTCGTTTATAAGCCGAAACAATATGTTCCATTGATAGCTTCCTAAAGTTCAAATCTAAAGCAACCACTCTAAAACTCAAACCGAATCCGATCCCCCAACACCTTCTTCTCACATGATCTTTACAAGTCCGCTCTAAATCTTGAAAAAAGCTATGAGCCCAGTACCCGACATCATGGCTACTCACGTATTTGTAATGCTTTTCGTGTCTCATTTGCTTCTCGGCTTCACTCAATTCCAAGGCACAATCCATTGCATCTGCAACTGCATCGATGTTCCACGGGTTGACCCGAATCGCGCCACTTAAAGACGGCGAGCAACCTATGAACTCAGAAACAACCAACATGCTTTTCTTGGGTGTACTAGGTTCCATACCTAAGACCTTATCAAGCTGCTCGTTCCCTTGGCGGCTGATAACATATTCATACGGTATAAGATTCATCCCGTCTCTGACAGCTGTCACGAGACAGCATTCCGCCACCACGTAATACGCCACACGCTCGTAAAACTTAAGGGGCTCGTCAATTAAGATAACCGGGTCGTATCCCGGTCTCCCGAACGTCTCGTTTATCCGTTTGACCGTGGAGTAAGTCTCGAATTTGACTTCTTTCACGTCTTTTCCGGTTCCTCTTGCGGGATTTGCTATCTGTACTAAAACCACCTTTCCTTGCCACTCGGGATGCTGAATCAACAACTGTTCCATGGCTAATAACTTCAAGCTAATACCTTTAAAGATATCCAAATCATCAACACCTAACAACATTGTTTTCCCATGATCTTGGAACTGTTTGATGAGCTCGGAAACTTTAGATTCTGTCTCAGGAAGGTTTAGAACCGATTGAAGCTGGTGCATATGAATACCAACTGGGAGAATCTTAATAGTAACAGTTCGCCCATAATATTCTAAACTTATATAACCCCGTTTGGATTCATAAGAAATTCCCAACAATCGACTACAACAAGACAGGAAATGTCGGGCATAGTCAAAGGTATGGAATCCAATTAGATCCGAATTCAAAAGTGCTCTAAGAAGCTCGTCTCTAACAGGTAACGTTTTGTAGATCTCTGAAGACGGAAACGGGCTATGTAAGAAAAACCCGAGTTTGACCCGATTGAATCTTTTTCTCAAGAAGGTTGGTAAGACCATGAGATGATAATCATGGATCCAAACGAAGTCGTCTTCAGGGTTTATCACTTCCATGATTCTATCAGCAAAGATCTTATTAACAGACACGTAAGCTTGCCATAAAGATCGATTAAACCGCCCGCCAAGATCAGGCGACAATGGCAGCATATAATGAAACAAAGGCCATAAATGCTGCTTACAGAACCCATGATAGAATCTTGTAAACAGTTCAGGTGGTAAGAAAGTAGGCACGCATTTGAATGATTCTAAAAGGGTTTGAGAAACCTCGTCTTGTTCATTTGGATGAATCTCTTCTTTGAGACAACCAACATAAATAACATCGATTTCATCTTCTCCTAAACCATCTTTCAGTTGCAGAAGAAGCGAGTTTTCATCCCAACTGAAAGTCCAGCCTCTAGACCCATCGGTTTTCCGGTGAGCTTTGATTGGCAACTGGTTAGCTACAATAATCAAACGGTCGTGCTGAACTGATGAAGATGATAAATCAGAGCATACACTCTCTGATCTGTCGTCATCTATGTCGGAAATTATTCCGGCGACGGTCATAATACGGGGCATTTGTCGTGTCATACGTGTAAACGACGGCGACGGAAGCTCGCCGGAGGCGAGATCTAACAAGTTTGAGTATGATCTTGACACCATTTTCAGCTACACCCAGCACTAAGAAATCAAACTAAACAAGCTTTAGCATGAATTAAAGTGCTAATCAGCTCAAATACATGAGAAAAACACAATCTTTAGCCTAATATCATTTTATCAAGAAATTACAGTAAATAAGTAAAAGGGGATTCAAGAAATTACCTGAAAAGCAGATTAGCTATGGAACAGTTAGGTAAAAGTGAAGAAGGGGAAGAAGGGGAAGTTGGGATTTCTGGCACTTGATGAAAATGAAACCCTAGAGTGGGGTTTTTAGATCAGCAAAACTAAACTAGCCCACCCACATGGTAGAGAGGAGGAGGAGAAGAAAGAGTTTGCATATCTGTAGTTGGGTATCTCATTAATTACACCAAATAAAAACAAAACCCATATGAGGGAATTTCAAGAAAAGATGTTGAAATTTACCAAGTTGTGCTCTTTGTTTTCTTTGTTGACCCTCAAGTTCAATCTCAGGAGAAAGTAAAAGGTCAAAAGTCCTATAAGCGTTGGACATGTACAACTGTGAAAAGACTAAAGTGTCTTTTTAGTGAGCTCTTATGGAGCTTTTGCTTAGTGGAATGCTAGAAATGGGAAACTGGTTCAATAGTTAAACAAGGGAGGTAGTTCTGAAAGTGAAAATGGACAAAAGAAAAAGTGTTTGAAAAGTAAAGATGTGATATGTATCACTTTCTCTTTAAATAAATACCATTGAGTAACTAAATAATCCTTAGAGCAAACGGAGTACCTCTCGGCATGCCCTCGGCATGCTGAGTTGGACATGGTTTACCGAGAGCTACACCACCCCGTCTTCCTCGGTACCGATGTGAAGTATGCTTTCTCGGTGGATGGATGCCGAGAGTGAGAGTTGAGAGAGAGGGGTGAGAGAAAGAGAGAAAGGGAGGAGAGTGGAGAGAGAAAATAGGAGAGAGGGTATTTTTTAAAATAAAAAAATCTTTAAGCGTTGAACCATGGGTAGTACGGGGTTTAAGCATAGCTGAAGCATAGATGATGTGACGGTGATGTGTCACGAAGCATTGTGATGCTTAAGCATGTGTACTCCCCATGCTCTTATAGATTCATATTCATAAGCTCAATACTTCTATCCTCCTTTTTTTTTTCTTTTTAACCAATATCATATTAGTGTCACATCATTTTTCTTCCTACCATAATTAAGTATTAAATCTCTCTTTTAGACTCTCCCAATTTTTTATTTTTTTTATATTAATAAATTATGTATGAGTGTGTGATTGGTTGAGAGGGAGGTGTGAGTGAGGGTTATGCAGCTTCTCGATAGAGTTCCCAGACCCGAGGCCCTACTCGATTTGGGTACCCGCTATATGAGTTTTGGTGTTCCCGAGGGTACTTGATGAGACTCGATGCTCTCGAGTCGACCATAACCCATGCAAGGGAGGAGGGGGGGGGGGGGGGGATTGCCCCCCGTACACACAACCCAACAATAGAACATATATATATATATATATATATATATTGGATCAATAAAGAACCATGTGTTAAACAAAGAACCTAAAGAATCAATCTGGATCTTTGAATCATCAAAATCAATGGATGAGATTGATCAATGGCAAAATTATAATTATTATGTATTAATTTAGGAAGAATATGGTAAAAATGTAATTATTCCCCACCCCCAAACCCACGAATTTAAAAAAAAACCACCAAAAACTTTAAATTGTCATAACTTTTTAAGTTTTGTGAATTTAATCAAAAAAATTATACCATTCTTTTAGTTTTTTAATCCTCTTTCAAACAAGATCACTCTTCCCATACTTTTCTAAAAATTTTTTGAAAATGAATTTTTATTTTGCATTTTGGTAGCTGTAGTCACTACAGGAAAAACACCCTTTTGCGACGACAAAAGTCGTCGCTAATGACTTGAATGTCGTCGCTAAATTGTAAGTTGAGACGACATGTCGTCGCAAAGCAGTCGTCACAAAAGGTTCGTCTCAGATCAGAAATTAGCGACGATGAAGTTAAATCTGTCGTCGCAAATAAGCAAAGTCGTCGCAAAGAGTGTCGTCGCAAAAAGTCTATTTTCTTGTAGTGAGTGTTTTCTGTGTATAGATTTTGCATTTTGGCACCATGTAGTGTTTCTTTGTACAAATTTTGCATTTTGGCACCATGTAGTGTTTCTGTGTACAGATTTTGCATTTTGGCAGCATATGTTCTACGATTTTTTGCATTCTGCATGTTTATATTTTGCGTTTTTCGTTTTTTGCATTTTGCATGTTTATACTGATTTACGTTATGCATTCTGCATGTTTTTTGCATTATGCATTTTGCATTTTTTTTTGCATTCTGCATGTTTTTTGCTTTCTGCATTCTGCATGTTTTTTTGCAAAATGCATTCTTCATGTTTTTTGCATTTCTGCATTCTGTATTCTGCATGTTTTTTGCATTTTGCATTCTTTCATTCTACATGTTTTTTGTATTCTGCATTCTTCATTCTGCATGGTTTGAATTACCCAGCTCAAAATGCAAATTACGAATTTTGCATTTTGCATTTTGCATTTAGGCTTGAATAAATCCAGTATCTACGGATTTTGCATTTTGTGCTTGAATGAACCCAGCTCAAAATGCAAACTACGGATTTTGCATTTTGGGTTTGAATGAACCCAGCTCAAAATGCAAACTTTTGCATTTCAAAAAAAAAAAAGTTTCAGAAATATATCTAGTCCGGTCTTGTTTGAAAGAGGACGAAAAACTGAAACTAATAATATAATTTTTTTGTTAAAATTCTTAAAAACGAACGAGTTATGATCATTTAAAGTAAGTGGGGGTTTTTTTTTTAAATTTGGGGGGACGCTGGGAGGGCTACGAGATTTTTCTTTTTTCTTAATTTTCCTTTTTTGCCCCTAAACAATGTGCCACGTGTCATCACCAGAGGGGTTCTTTAGGTTCTATGTTTAAGGGAGGTTCTTTGTTTAACCACACCCTATATATATATATAGGAAAAAGTTCTTGCGAGAACCATTCTTAGTGCGAGAACCGCGAGAACCAATCTAAGCCGTCCAATTCCCCCTCATTCAATGTCATTGCTCACCCATGAATTCCTCACATGCACCCTGCCACACTCTATCCCTCCACGCTCACCATCCATGAAACTTCTCATATCCAAGGAACGGCCGAGATTGGTTCTCGTGGTTCTCGCACTAACAACGGTTCTCGCATGAACCCTCCCCTATATATATATATATATATATATATATATATATATATATATATATATATATATATATATATATATATATATATATTCTCAATTAGGTCATCCCTAATTTTTATTTAGGCCCCCTTATTTCTTTTTATTTAGGCCCCCTTATTTCAAGACATGGAATATTTTTTAAGTAGGGCCCACTTTCAAAATTAAAAAGATCAAAGATAGCTTATTACGTAACTTACTTCTCACGCCATACCATTTGCGTTCGTTCCTTTATTTCCAGAATTCCAAACTTTAACCCTTGCGTAGTTACGACTTGCGACGTTCCCGTTCTGTCCGTTCCCGTTCCGTTCGTTGCGACCTTGCGAAGTCTTCTACTTCTACCGTCAACGACTCATCACCAATCGAGCTTGTTGTTATTTCAGGTATTATTTGGATCTTAAACCTTTTTAGCCCCCTTATGTTCAAGATTTAGTTTCAGCCTATTATTGTTTCCATTTGATTATTTACAGTTGACTAATCGAGCTTGTTGTTAACTTGTTATCCCTATTTGTTTATTTATAATCAACAATTCCCACTTCATTTGGATAATTGGATACTTGCTTAGTCTATTTATTTAGGAGGAGAATCTTCAAATCGAGTTTGTTGTTATCCAGTGCTTATTTGTTGATTTTTTTGTTGTTTGGAGTTTTTAAAAAGTAAAATATTGATTGTTGTTTAATTGTTTATTGTTTGTTTGTTTTTTCAAGGGAATGGATATATACTTGAACTTGAAAAGAAAAGTTCCATCTTCAAGTAATGATTTTGGAGGAGAACCTTCAAATAGAAATACCACAAATGATGTTACTCGGTCTACCACTAGTTATTCAATATCTAAATTAGTTGATTTAGATAACCTTCTTTGGGTTCCCGCAGAGAGAAAAGGAATTTTAGAATATCATCATAATCAAAGAGACGAAATTAGACGAATATATTGGCTTAAAGGACCTTGTCAACCTCGTGGTCACAACTTCCCAAAAAAAAATAGGGAACAAAGAAAGACGTTTTATAGAGAAATGGTTTGATCATTATGCTAACCGGTCGGAATATAGTGTAAAAGTGGACAAAGTTTTTTGTATATGTTGTTACATGTGTAGAAACAATGTAGGGCATTCAGGTGGGAGGGATGCCTTTGTGATGGAAGGCTTTAATAGTTGGGATAAAACCGAGAGATTTTCAAGACATGTGGGTGATGTTAATAGCTTTCACAATAATGCGCTTAAAAGATGTGAAGATCTAGTTACAAAAAATCAATCAATTGCTATTTCCCTTCATAAGCAAGATGATATTGTGAAGAAAGAGAACCGGATTCGATTAAATGCTACAATTAATGCTTGTCGATTATTATTGAAATGTACTTTACCATTTCGTGGGCATCATGAGCAAGAAACTTCTATTTACAAGGGAAACTTCTTGGAATTAATGGACTATACCATAAGTCAAAATGAGGAGGTTCGTAAGGTTGCTTTGAGAAATGAAAACGGGAATAATCAATTGGTGGCTCCAAGTATTCAAAAAGATGTGCTAGATGTTTTGAAGAAGAAATACTTGATTCCATTTTTAAAGAAATTGGGGATGATGTCTTTGCATTATTAGTTGACGAGTCAAGTGACATATCAAAAAAGGAGCAAATGGCTATTGTTTTGAGATATGTAGATACACATGGACTTGTTAAAGAGCGATGTGTGGGTCTTATTCATGTGATGGACACATCTTCTTTATCTCTTAAATCTTCCATTGATGCTTTCTTTGCTAAACACAAATTGAGTATGAACCGATTACGAGGTCAAGGTTATGATGGATTTGATGCACTTTTTGTGAAAAGTATAATATTGAAATGTTGAAGATGGAAGATGATTATGCTAATTCAAGAAGTCGAAGACAAAGGGCCAACATCACCAATCGCCATTATTATGAATATGATTGTTTTAACACGGTTTTGGATATGCAAATTTAAGAATTTGGCGACCGTTTTAGTGAGGTAAGCACCGAATTACTTGAAAATATGGCGGCCTTGAATCCGTGTAATTCATTTTCTAGATTTAATGCATCTAAGTTAAGGAGGTTGGGTGAGTTTTATCCATGTGATTTTGATGATGTCGAGAAGAGGAGCCTTGAGCATGAACTTGACTTGTACCATCACAGTGTGCAAAAAGATGAAAGATTTACTAGTTTGAATAGTATTGCAGACCTTTCTAGAGTTTTGGTAGAAACAAGAAAGCATCTTTCGTATCCTTTGGTTTATCGACTATTAAAGCTAACATTGATTTTGCCCGTCGCAACCGCGACAGTTGAAAGATGCTTTTCAGCAATGAAGATTGTGAAGACCAATTTTGCGTAATCGAATGGGTGATGATTTTTTGAACTCGTGTGTAGTATGTGCCGTAGAAAAAGAAGCACTTGTCAATGTAACGAATGAAGATGTAATTAAGCGGTTCCAAAAGATGAAAGAACGTAAAGGACAAGTATAGATGTAACATTTTTATCAATGAAAGTCGCATTTTGCTTTTATGACGTTTACTTAACTTTTTTTTATGTTATTAGTTATGCCCCCCGTTTCTCAATTTCCTGAATCCGCCAACCCATGGTCTAACCTAGTGTTCACTCCACTAAACTTTAATCTTACCTTATCTTAGTTGTTAATGGAAATCTTTGAAATTTCTTTAACCATTGAAAAGGAGATTAGCAATGTTTATATAGATGGGGTGTGTTTATTGGTTTAGTTTTAAAATGTACAATTTTTATATGTAGAGATGAATTAAATCCAGATTTCATTTCTTAAATTTATATTTGTCCAAAAAGAATATGTTAACGCACATCTCTTAGTTATACTGTTGAGATGTAAATGTGTATCAAGTACTCCACACTTAAAAAAGCTCACCATTCTACTAAATATATGGCTATTTAATTTGAGTAATCTAAGAGGCTAACTTTGTTATATGATCGTACAAAATGATTAAATAGCCTAATTTATTTAAAAAGTGTTATGATAGAATATTAGGTATTTAGGTTCCGATTTTAATAAGGATTATAAATAAACAACTTGTATAATAAAAAATTGTCATTCTAACTATCATAATTATTTACTAAAAAAAAGACACGATTGTTTACTAGACAGTGTTTAAAAATTAAAAAAAAATGTATTATGATATAATATTGGGTTTGAAATAATTAAGGATGGGTTTAAGGTGGAATAATTTAACAATATATTTTTTTCTCATTTAGCATATTTTTTGTTCAAAGGTGAAAATTTAACACTCTACTAATTATATGCTTAAACAATTCAATATAAATGGTTTTATTCAACTACAAGCAAATAGCTTCTAAGTTATGTTGGAACCAAAGTTATTTTAAACAATCATTATATTTCATTTTAGAGAATTTTTATATGTCTTAACTACAAAGTTTTTAATAGCCCAAACTAATATTAAATTTTTTTTAACAGCAGAACATGCTCACACATTAATCTACATCTTTTGTTTACGGTGAGACTTGAACTTATGATAATCCTTTTCAACACATTGATACCGCTATGCTACAAACTTTTTGGTCCATATCAATATTAGATGATAATGATGAGGATGATGATGATGATAATAATAATAATATTAATAATAATTATTATAATTTTCTTTTAAAATATTTTGAAGTCTTAGCTTAAGGCGCCCTCAAATCAGTATTATTCATAAATCATGAGTTATGAGTAGTGTTTTAACACTTGTAAATGTTGCTAGTAGAATGTTCATGCATTTAGCCGAGATGAAAGTGTTTATTATCATCGGGTGTTTTAACACTTGTATATTTACTTTTAGTTTTTATTATTTGTATGAAAGTTTATTATTGATTTAGTGTAAAAAAAATAGTTTAGTATAAGTTAAATTGATCTAGTCCATTTTGAGTTTCGGTTTTAATTATTTAAAGTCAAAATTAAATGTCAATTTTAATAAATTGTTGATTAGGATTTTATTTTAACTAAATAAAAGGTCATGTTTCTCTAGTTAAACTAATAAAGGTTAATATTTTAATAATATTAAAAGATAAAAGATAACCAAGGTATTAAAAAGTTGGTCATGAGTTTAAGTATCCTTATAAATAAAAAAATATAAATTTAAGAGCATATTAGTGCGTGCGTGTTTCTACTGGTAAAAAAACACCCCTCGTGTACTTTTTTTTACATCAAACACACACTCTCTAAATATGTTTATACCGGAACTTAAACTTACAACTTCTTGGGAGAGGAAAACACCACCTCATAACATCAAATACCGCTCGACTACAAGTCCTTTTATACACATGTTAATTGCAAAGGAATTTCGTTACCTAAAATTTCTGGTTGTAGAGGCCAAATTTACAATATTAGAAGTCAGTTAGTTGACTGCAGTTGCAAGTTGTCACATTTAATTTAAACGACTTTTTTTATTTCTTTTATTATTATTATTATTTTCTATTTTTTTTATTATTTTTTTTTTTTTTGTGATCACAGCCAACCAAGACTGCGCGCGTCAACATGAAATACTATTCATTTCCAACATTTTCCATTAGAAGATGATTATAGTTTATAATTTATAAACGTTGGAATCGACTGTACATGTACTCCTTTTTCGAGGATCGAGTGTTCTATTATTAAAGACATCAAACACCATGCTGAACTTGTGGCATCCATATGTGGTGGAAATTTAGGGTTCGATCCCGAGCCCATGCGTGGATTTCAGGACAGAGTTTTAGCCTGGGTCGCTCCTATGGGGTCAGGCAGCGTCGGTACTACGGTACCCAGGTTTAGGATGTCTCCGTCAAAACACATCTTTTTTTATATATTTCATTCTGACGGTAAGTTCGGACTCGTTGTTGGCAAGAATGAATTGTCATCTATCACTCATTTAGTTGATGAGATGCTCCCTCGAGCCATATAAGCTTAAATGTGTACTTTTCACAATTTACCCCGTAATAATGTTTCATATGAAATTCTTTCGATCTTTGCTAAAAGTCTTAATTAAACAAAATAACTAATAACACTAAAATCACTAACGTGTGACTAATCTAGGAAATAGAGTACGACTGTTAACAATTTAAACAAAATCGAATAGTCTATTAGGTCAAAACTAATTATCCAATTATATAATTTGAATTAGCCATATGGGTATGTTTTTTTTTGTGCTTTTTGAATCTGTTTCCGTCTAAACCAAATTATTATGTTAGACTTAAATCGGCTTTTGGTTTCATTATAAGAATTCAACCCTCCAAAAAAAATTGAGCAATAATTTATTATTTTATTTTTATATATTGTTCATACATACATGTTTCTTCCCTTATTAATCAAGAAATCTACAAATTTAAAAATTTCAGTTATCCCCAACGGTAGGGGTATGCATCTAAACCGAAAAACCAAAACCAATCCATTAAAACCGACAAAACCGAACCGTAAAATCGAAACCATTTCAAAACCGACGGTTTGGTTTTCAATTTTGCATTAACCGATATGTTTGGTTTGGTTTCAGGTTTTAACTAGAAACCGCCCTATTAAGAAATCGCCCCATTAATATTTAATATATATATATATATATATATAGGGGAGGGTTCATGCGAGAACCGTTGTTAGTGCGAGAACCGCGAGAACCAATCTCAGCCGTTCCTTGGATATGGAAAGTATCATTGATGGAGAGCGTGGAGGGATAGGGTGTGGCAGGGTGCATGTGAGGAATTCATGGATGGGCAATGACATTGAAGGAGGAGGAATTGGACGGCTTAGATTGGTTCTCGCGGTTCTCGCGCTAACAACGGTTCTCGCATGAACTTTTGTCTATATATATATAGGCAAAAGTTCAAACGAGAACTGTTTTCGTACGAGAACCGTGAGAACCAATCTGAGCCGTCCAATTCCCCCTCCTTCAATGTCATTGCCCACCCATGAATTCATCACATGTACCCTGCCACACTTGATCCTCCACGCTCCACATCCATGAGTTCCACTTTATCAAATTAACGGCTAAGATTGATTCTCGTAGTTCTCGTACGAAAAACAGTTCTCGTTTGAACCGATATATATATATATATATATATATATATATTAATTTTACAGTTATTGAATAGAAGTCAATAAAAGTCATTAAATACTTCAAGGTTCAATTATTAGGGTTAATGACTTTTCATTCCCTTTGTCGTTTACCTCTTTCTAGATCGACGTTTATATTATGATTATATAATATAAATTATTTTTCTATTTTGAATATTTGAGTTGAAATGGTATTTAGTGTTGAAATATGTTATTAGACATTAAATTTAATGCTAGAAATCAGATAGAGTGGCTGAAATTTGGATATAATGTTATAAATACGGAGGTTAGTACAAAAAATTGTATATTAATGTTGAAAACCAGGTGGGTTCGGTTTTAAAACCGAAAGCGAACCATTAGTGACAAGAATCCGCCAAAACCGAAACCGATAGAAACCGAAACCATCAGGTTTAAAAATCCTTAAACCGAAATTAACGGATTAGGTTCGATTTAAGCTTAAAACTACTCTATACACACTCCTACCCAAAAGACAACATCGTACTCAACATTTTCCCTCTTATCTTAGTTTTATTGTAAACCGAAACTTAAGTCATTGTTACGTAACTTTCATAGTAATTTTTTAGCAAACACTAAGTTTGCTTCCATTGGGTTCAGATCATGGGATAATTTAAAGAAATATTCTTTATTCTCATATTAAACATTTCTAGTTAATCTTTTATTTACTTAATTAAAATAATTGTTAGACATAAAGTATAAAATAAGAAAGTAGATCGCTATTTTTCTTTTCTTTTTTTTGTAAAACACGCATAGTCAAAATTTATATACGCTTTTATTTTCCAAGAACAGAACATTAAAATTTAATCGCTGTTAATGATGTTACTAGAAAGATAAAACTTTCCAAAAGGATTTAAATGTGTTGCAATTTTGACATAGTCATCATCCTAACCTGAAGAACTCTAAATTTATTAATGCTTCTAGCAAGATACTACATGATTAAATTTACACAATACTAGAATAAAATTATACACAATACTAGAAGAAAATTGAGAGATTACAACACCATATTGACCAAACTAGATGATTAAATTTCGCCCGAAATTTAATCTATGTATAAAGCATCCCCTGAATTTCATCTTGCACTAATGGTGCTGAAAATTGTGTCCCGTTAAATACCACGTTGTTCCGAGTCTTCCACACAAACCACAATAGACTTTCCCCTGCAGCTTTTAAAATTTTCTTCTTTTATTTGTTGTTTTACTCTCCACAAAACTGTAAAAAAACTAAATAAGATTTGTATGCTGAATCCATAATAGTAATGGTTCGTGGAATAATTTTTACTTGATGTTTTGTTTTTTTCAAGATTTAATCGTGAGGTTGGTTGCGAATTGAATATGTTCTCTAACTCTAGATAAACTTATTTTATGTCTCTTCTTGAAAAATTGAGTATTGTTTGGTCAAACATCTTTATATATATTGCTAACACATGAGTAAAGGAAAACGATCATTCTATCCACTTCTTTGTATGATTTCCAGATATTTTCAAAATTGCCATAAGGCAAACAATTATAAAGGAGAAAGTGGCAACTCTGGAGGCAAATGGCATTTTTAGACAATATTTGAATGATGACTCACCTTTGCAACTGAGGAGCACATGTGCACTCGCAACAGCCAAAGCATTCAGCCTAGTTTTAAAATATAAATTTAAAATTTTAATATATAATTACAGATTTAGTATACAATCATATGTGATATATAAAAGCATTTTATACGAATTATGAAAATTAGTCTTTTAAGACTATAAATTAAGTATGAACTATATTGAATATTTTCTATACCATTATATAAGTCATACACTCTTATCTCCTCTAACTTTTAAACTTTTTAAAATTCAATCAACAATACATCACTACTATTTTTTTTATTTAAATTAATCTCATCTATTCAATCTTTAACCACTCAACTCTTAGGCTATGAGTAGCACCACTTCCCAACCCAAAGCCAAATCAGCTTTCTTTCCCAACTCAAACTCAACCCACAACCCAAGTAGCACCCAACATTTAACTCAAATCAACCTAAAATATTTTCGCTCTCCTTACCCACTCATAAAACAAACCAAAAAAATTTAAAAAAAGAAAAAGTCTCGGGTTGTTCGGTGAAGTGGCCCGATGGGGTGGGAACCCGAGGGGGTAGGGGTGTTTGGGTTGGGAACCGATGAGGTGGCATGCCAGCCCGAGAGGAAGCCTGTGGCGCTACGGACGGCCTTATAATTTACTTTAGATTTTTATTAATTTAAAATATACTTTTTCACACACTCTCTCACACAAACATAATTATCCACCTATATCAACATAATTTTCAAAATCGTATTAACTTCTCTCTTCTTATTTCTTTAATATAAATCTTCTTTCTTATTTTAATGTTTTTAGAGTTTATTTTTATAATTAATAAAATAGCTTATATAAATACAAGAAACATTAAAAAAACAGAAATGTTGCTGAAAACTTTTTCGTGATATTGAATCGGGCGAATAACATATCATTACATTTTTTAAAACGACATATTGTAAACAGAAACAATCTGTCAGTGCAACATTACACAAGTATGATGCTAGTATATATAAAACATAATTGAATCGTTAGCATTCCTATTTAATCTACTCCACTACCTCTGGTCTCATCACTTATATGGCCGTTTAGACGTGATATCTTAAGATGGTCTAATATGAAAACTAAAATTTTGAGCAAGATCAAACTTTAGAGTGGAGGGAGTTATCATCCGTACATCCAAATGTCTCGATTATCATATAAATATCAAATCAATTATTATTTTTATATATTTTACATCTTTCTATCATAATAAAACCTTGTAATAGTTGGCGTCTGATAAACACTTACAACATCGCTTTCAAGAACCAAAATCATGTCACTGCCTAATCAATGTCAACTAGGCCTTATATATACTTTTAAACGGATAAGTAATATTTAGCAATTGTTTAATAGTTAATTAAATATTTAATAACAAACCTATAGAAATAAAAATAACAGAAAACCAAACCACTAGTATATATATATAGTTGGTCATATAATATTTTTAATTTTTATTAACATAACATAACATTCAGGGGCGGACCCAGGATTTTTATTGACCGGTTACACCATATAATTGCGAAAATAAAATAAAATAAAATTGAGAGTGTTCTTCGGGTTTTTTTCTCGGGTTTCCGGTTAATCGGGTCGAATTAACACGGTTTCGGCTGTTATTATGGTATTTTAGAGCCAAAATTTAAAACAAAACACAATTTATATAAAGACATGTTAACTAAAATGATATTTTTAAGGTAAAATAAAGTATTTTAAAGGTATAAATTGAAGATTGAACTATTTCCTATCATTTATTTTAAAAAAATATCATTTTTCCTTTTATTTTGGTGGCATCACCGGTGCCATCCCGAAAATTTACCGTTACCACCGTCTAAAAAAAATCGAAAATCAATACAACGAACCGTTAAAAGAACGGTGTCCCGTGACCCCATCTCCACCACGTAGGTCCGCCAGTGCATAACAATCATATGAGAGTTGACGTATTCGGTTAATTATAATGAACTTTCTAAATAATAATGATTATACCTTATTTTTCAATATTAATAAATTTTGTATATATCTTTATTATTAATTAAAAAGTATTTAAAATGGACGTAATAATATATTTCTAGCAGTTTATCGATCAAGAAATTAAAGACCCATTTTTTAAAATATATGTATATATATAATATATACAAATATATATATTATTTTTATAAAGGTTTTTTAAATTATAATATTAGTCATTATTAAGAATGAATCATGCACGTTGGTTAATTATTTGTTTAACAGTTTATGGGAAAAGTTTAAGATTAGTTAATGAGCTTTTAGCTCTGAAACAGGGAACAACAAAATGAGGTATCACCTGACTGACTACCTTAGATGTATGTATATGTGTATGTATATATGTATCCCTCAGCTCAACAGTCAGCAGCTGAGTATGAAAACATATATATATATATATATATATATATATATATATATATATATATATATATATATATATATATATATATATATATATATGATAATGATATGGATAAGCTTTGCAAGGTGGCTTCACATGAACCCACGTGCTTATGCACGCTGACGCTGCGTCGCACCCAAACTTAATTACATGTTTGGATCCAAGGCTTTTGATTAGATCAATTAAAATATGCAAGATTGATTATGTTAATTTGTTTTACGTAAATATTAGATTCCAGGATACTTAAAGTAAGAGTATGTTTGGTTTGTGAAATTAGTATGAATAATTGGAATTTAATCGAGTAATTAGAGTTTATAGGAATTTGAATTTATAGAAATTAGAATCCATGAAAAACTATATTTTGTTTGGTTAGTAAAGACTAAAATTAAAATCAAACCAAAAATAAATTAATTCGATATGTATAAACCAAAATAATTAATACTATCAACCGTCCATCATCCCCTACCCTTCCGCCACCAACAAACCTCCTCCGTACCTCATACCACCCACTGTCTACCCTATCCTACGTACCTCACCCCACCCACTACTCCTACTCACCCACAATCTACCCTTACCATACCTACTTCAACTTAGTTACAATCTACCCGTACCCTACCTATTGCACCTTACCCCACCCCACTATACTTCACCTTACTATCCACGATCCAACTTTGCCCTACCCACATACCTATTATACCTCACGTCTACTCTACTTTACACACCCCACTCTACCCCTACCTACACACCAACCTCACCCTACCATAGGGTAAGATAGGGGCAGGGGTAAGAGTGAGGTGAATGAAAATGGAGTTGGACAGGGGGTGGTTAGGATAAGGTGGGGTAGGGGTAGGTAAATGTGTCATTGAAAGGATAGTGTGAACTAGGTATGATGGGGGTGGGATAGTGATAGGGTGAGTAAGGTGCCCTATATTAGACCATCAGCATCCAACCCATACTTATCCTCTCTAACCTACTATTACATCAGCATCCACATCAGCATCTACATCATCTCCCACCTCTAACTCTCTCTAACCCACAAACCCTCACATCCAACCCACATCTACCCACATTAAATATTAACAAAAAGATATGTATTAATTAAAAGAGAAGAAGAGAATAAAAGAAAAAAGAAAAAAACTAAATGAACCCACAGCTAGTCTCCAAACCATCCAGGGTTAAAAGGCACTTGAACCAGCTTGGCCGTGATGGTGCTGGTTTGGAACCAGGTTACACCGATGCGGTTGGTCTTAGGGTAGTGTAGAGTAGGTAGGATGAGGTGGGTAAGGATTGGATGAGTAAGGCAGAGTAGAGTAGGGTATGATGAGATAGGTGTGGTAGCGGTAACGTAGGGTAGGTTATGTAAAGATAAAGTAGGGTAAGTGTATGGTAGGTTATGTAAAGATGGAGTAGGGTGAGTGTATGGTAGGGTTAATAAGATGGAGTATAGTAGATTAGGATGACGTAGGGCATAAGGTGGGGATAAGGGTGGGGTAGGGTAGGGTAGGGTCAATAAATGGTGGAGTAGGATGGGTGAGGTAGGGGCAGGGGCAGGGTGAGTAAGGTGGAGTAAGTAAGGTAGAGTCAGGTAAGGCATAAAGTAAGGTTGTGTTGAGGGTGGGTTCGGGTAGGGTTAGGGTGATAAGGTGGGGTAAGGTAGGGTAGGGGTAGGGTAGGGGTAGGGCGTGGTAGGGGTAGGGGTAGGGGTAGGGATGAGGTAAGAGACAACAATTATGTTTTCATATTCCTTATGAATATGAAGAATTCTATCAATTTAGGGAAGGAATTTCATATTCCTTAGTTTAGGGAATTTACTGAAATTGTAAAATTTCATTCAATTAATTACGTAAAACAAACATCTCCTATGATTTAAGAATTCTAAAACTCGGCTAGTTTAGTATCCTGACTCAGAACTGAGTCACAATACTAAATTGACCAAGTTATTAAGTTCATGGCACTATACAACACATTTGATACTTTAGGATAGTATATGATCCGGTCGACAATATGCAGGGTGTTACAACACAATGCATTACCTTGATGAAAAATAAAATGATACAAGTTTAATTAGAAGAAAAGGAGGCAAAGGAAGATGAGGATTCATCAAACACCGTATGACAGGAGATTATAATTTTCAGGTCTCAAGATTTAGGGTAGAGATGTAAATAAGTCGAGCTACTCGAGTTCGGATCGTTAAAAGCTCGAAACGAGCTCGAGCTCGAGCCCAAAATCGAGCCTAGATTAAGGCTGCTTTATTAAACGAGCTCGAGCTCGAGCATTGTATACCGGGCTCGTTTAAGCTCGCGAGCTTAAACGAGCTCTGATATAATATTTATTTTTTTACTTTTTATTTATTACTTATATAATTGTATTATATATTTTTATATCGTTAAACATGAAAAAGTTCAAATTTCAAAATTTAACTTGTTTTTATGTAATTAAATATGAAAAAAATTAATTAAAATAATAATTCAAAGTTCAAATTGTTTTTTATTTATTATTTAAATAATTTAGACTATTTTTAAAAAAACAAAAAAATAAACGAGCTTTAACGAGCTTTTCACTAGTTTCTTAAAACACTCACGAGCCGAGCTCGAGCTTGAGCCTCAAATCACGAGCTTATTTAAAGAACCTGACTTGATTAATGTAAAGCTCCGTTCGGCTCGACTCATTTACATCCCTAGAGTGAATAGTAGCCTAATGTTTGATATCATTGGTAAGTGGTTGTGGAAGATAGCTTATGTGCATAGAAAGTTATATAGAATGTTGTAACGGTCCAAAAAAATTATAAGACGTTTATATTTGTTGTTAATTATAGCAATAATGATCGACATTTCTAGTAATAATGCAATCACGTCTCTTCGTATCATTACTATGTTTTTGCCGTCTGTAATCATTTTTCTACTTCATATTGTTTTCGTGTTTTATAATTTTGTGACATCTTGTTTTAAGTTAGCGTTTAATATTTTATCATTATATAATATCAACCCATTTATGACACGAAAAATTAATCTAATTATATATTTGTTTCTGGCAAAATTAATTATAGAGTTTTTTTTTTTTCAAAGAAATAAAAAAAATACCTATCCAACTCTCGTATCTTTTTTACAAATGAATTTTAATATTATATATGTTGCCATCTTACATCTTAGTCTTACCATTTACTTCTTTTACTCTTTCCAAACGCAAAGCAAAGCCTCTCTTCCAAATGTCAAACCATTTGCTTACACACAGCAAAAGAGGAAATCAACAGCTGGTATAAAAAATTATATATATCAAAAAACACATCAGATCATGGTATCACCTTTATGGGATAAAAAGATTCATCCTTGGTAATATTTATCTCTTAATCCCTTCACTTTGCAAGGGTAGAGTAAACAGAAAAATGTGTATGCCCTTGAACAAAGTAAAAATGGAAGTTAATTTACACATCAGTTTTTTATACAAACAAAGCAGTTTTGTAAGATAATATACAGAACAAGTTCCTTAATAACACAAAATTCAAGCAATATTCACTTTACACAAGTAGTCCAAATAGAAGTAGTCATAAATGTGTGAAAAGCTTCAAAAAATATATAAACATCAGCTAACAATTTCAAGTCCACACAAATGGAAATGATCATAAACATTTCAAGAATCACTTCTGCTTTCCCAGTCATAATAAAAGATGGATAAATTTTGTTAAAGCCTTAAAGAAAGATCAAGTACTGCTACTACCCCTTCTTTGCACTGGCTTATAGAGTACAACATTCACATACTTGGCCCGAAAACGATGAGAGAACCCAAGTGCAACCACAGACCGTGGTGCCTCACGGTTTTCAATGTAGAGATGGTTCAGGACCACGTGTTGCGGGTCGGGAAGAGCGGAAGATGGGACGCTACTGGTGGGGTAGCTCAGTACTGTGTGCTGTAGGTGTTGAGGAACTACAGGTGGGTCTCGCCCGTCGTCTTCACTAGCGCTGTACACGTTGTTGTAACTTGCATCGGGTGATCTTGGGACTTCAAAACCAGCTACAACAGGCGTTTCCTGCACGATCATCATTAGAGGTGGCAAGATGGTCAGAGTGAATGATTTGGTACCATGTCAAAACGGGTTTCGGTTGAAACAAGTATACTTTTTATTAGTGTCAAAGTTTTTCTTATTAAGATATATATAAGTATTTATAAAGTTTAAATAGTGAAAACTTAAACAGTGTTGCTACATAATAATCGAAATTCTTCATAAAAAACGACTAGGAGGTTGTATACATGTATGCAACAGAAATAAACTTTTAACAACTTTCAACCCGTTCTCATTTTAGTGAAAACGTCATATGAGAAGCACAACTTTGTAAGTAGATGGGTCGAAATTGCCAAATCTAGTATAGGCAAACAGCTGTCGTTATTACTTATTAACCAAATAAATCAAGGGGGTTAATGGGAGGCTTACTTGATCTTGACCACAAGAGTTGCTCATATTGAACAAGAAGAAAAACAAGTGCAGATTAAATTACAATTCCAAATCATTAAAGGGGTCCTCTGAATCACTTAACCTGTAAAACAATAGGTAACTGAATCATGCTGAAAGCCTGAAACACTACCAATAATGTTATCACACAAGATCCAGCCACTGTTTGAGAGACATAAATTAAATATTTTACCTCATAAAAACATCCAACGGCAGTATATATCTGGAATAAATTAGCATATAAGACAGCATAATGTTTGTTATATACTTATATTCAAACCTAGTTAGCTGTTAGCATCCTAACAAACTGTGTGCTGGGGGATATATTATCTCGTAAAGCTAAGGAAGTCAAAGGTTATACAGTTAAATACAAGGTAGTAGTCATTATAGCAATGAGCTAACACTGCAGAAAGGTAGAGACTTTCTTGGTTATATTAAGTAGTTGATATCTGAATTCTTAAACAGTTGTAGCAGTCCAGATTAGGAGATAATATCACAAAACTGAAAGCAGAATCATTAATTGTTTATTTAGTAAACAAATATAGTTATATCTTGTGGCACTAAAACAGGTTTTACACCAAACTTGTCAAGACGTTTTATTGAAATAATACCACCGTTTTTATAGCATGACATCTGTGGCAAAATTGCAAAAACCAGCTAAAACTCCCATAAATATCACAGCATTAGACTTTCACCCGTTGTTCCACATTTGAAGGAAAAGACATTCTAAAAGATTGGGAGACCATGCATTCCATAGCCATATATGATAGCTATCCAGGAGATGAATTCTCTTGCTGACATTTTTTCAAACACACACTTCGAGCCTCTTCCATGCATACATGTTAATCAGAGATGCACCCAATTAGATATTTAAACCCCATTTGAAAAGATGGTTTTCTTAATTGTGCTGACAACCCCTCTTTGTCAACAGCTGGGAAATCAAATTTGAGGTAAGCATAAGCTAGACAGGTCAAAAGGAAAACGTTATGGGAGACAATGAGACATGAGGTTTTAAGAATCTAAGTGTGAAGTTCAAGTTGGAATTTGATCAAAATGGACTTGAAGCCTGGAGATGTAGAAACTAGAATCCCTCTAATGTCTTTGCGGAATCCCAACATCTGCAGTCATGGGTTCTTGACTTTTGTTTATTGATGGAGCAGATTTTGGGGATTCATTTGAGGTTAGAAGCGGTTTCCGTATATCCTAAAAACTTCATATTAAAGGTGTACCGACCTTTACAAAAGTACACACACATGACACATTGCAGATGGTAATCATAATTCAGTATCTGTCATGAGAGAAAATTAGACTTTACAAAATTATGATATTGAAACAGTCAACTTTTGAGAAATGGCTTGAGATACAGCAATTGACGTAATAGTATAACTGAACCAAACATCAAATATATAACAGAAATCTTCAACCACAAAATTCATGTCTCTAACCATCTGAGAAGAATGAAAGAAAAAGAAGAACTTGCGTTTGAATTTCAAAACCAAAGAGTCAAATCGATTCAATCTGCTATATGCCGATCAAACATTCCTAAATTTCAAAATAATCAAAATCATAAACAAGATCCAAGCAACAAACATCATTGTTAACAATCCTGAATGTATACAGCTCAAAACGAGACCAACTTTAGCAACAAAACAGAAGAAAAGTAATCACAGAAGAATATAACGAGATGGAAAAATGGCGAACCTGTTGGCAGCAATAAATCAATACTCGTTCGATTGGGCTTCAATTACATCAATCTTCAAATAACACGAACCTCACTTGCAAAATCAAGAAATCTCTTAACAACAACAGGAACGTGGAACCCTAAATATCGCAAGAAAAGGAAGTCAAGGGCAAAAGAGGTTATTAGAAAACGATAATAAATTACAGAGCGAAGAGGGGAAGCTAATCTAACGGACCAAGTGTTAAGTTAACCCATATTTAAACTGGGCCCTTTTAACTTAGGCGCACACCTCATCACCCGTTTGATTTCAACTTTTCAAGGCTAAGGCCATCCTTAGCGGATAACATCATGTCCTTTTTTCCGGGTTAGCTTTTGGTTCTCTCACCACCTAGCATAACTTTGTCGTTCAAAAAAAAAGGAAAAAACTTTTGGTTCTCTCAACTTGACCTCACTTGCGTATTTCTTTTTTCTTTTTACTATGTATAACAAAGAGTAAGGAAGTAAAAATATTGAGTTGGTTGTATTAGGTTATACTTAAGTTTCGAAAAAAAGAGAAAAAATTAATATGATGTAACCCTTGAGTAAGAGATAAGAGAAAGATTACCGTGACTTATGATCCGAGTAAAATTAGCTAACAACCTAACATTGTTTTTTAACACTACACTAGGGGCCGGTCGCATGACTTTTTATTTTTATTATTTTGTTTTATTCTATTTTATTACAGAAAATGATATAAATATTTTTTTGTCATTTAATAAAAGTTATGGATTTATTCTATATAAAAAAAATTGTAAATCGAGTTTAAATGTTTTTTTAACAATTGATTTCTTATTTGGGTTTAGTATCAAAAAATATATCGAACTTGACATTTTTTGATATTGTATATATTTAACTTTCAAAACTACCATTTAGTGTATCGAAGTTTCAAAAATTACCAATTAATGTATTGTAACTTATTATAGTATGTTAATGTTTATTTGTCACAAGTTTCTATTACATGGCAGTAACTTTGATGTTGCGATGTTATTTTTTCATTTAAAAATAAAGAAAAATCATTTAAATAATAATTATTATTATAATTATAATGATAATAATAATAATAGTTATTATTATTATTATTATTATTATTGTTGTTGTTGTTGTTGTTGTTATTATTATTATTACATCTAAACACTAGTAAAGTCTCGATTTCTTATCATCTTCATTAGTCTCGAATGAAGGTTTGAATTTTCGACTGATGTGGTTTGGTTGTCATTTGGGTTTCGATATTGAATTAAGGTTTCGATTTTGAATGAAGGTTTCATCATCCATCATCATCATCATCAGTTGTTGGGCGATTAGGGTTCTTCTTCGACAGATGTGGGTCGGCTGACATTTGGGTTTCGATTTTGAATGACTAGGGCGATTTGGGGCGACGACACCACCACCACCGACTGCTTGGATGGTGACAGGTTAGGGTTTCGCCAAACATCACCACCATCATCTCACTACACCAAGAACTTCATCGACTACGACTGCTTCATGTTAGGTTTCTCCATCATCTTCATCGCCACCAACAACAAAGAAATCGTTTTAGGGTTTTCTGATTCAATAATAACATCGACAAGTTTGTGTAAAGGTTTCTGAATCACCGATGTTGTTGGTGTTCTCAAGCAACGATGTTGTTGGGTTTCGAACGACTACACCATCTGCTTCATCCTCGCCGTTGTTGGGTTTTCACAGATCGTTGTTACGGTTGCAGTGTTTCGAAACCCATATCTGATTTTGATTGTGTTTATATGTTTGAAACCCAGATCTTAGGGTTTATTAATTAAATTTGTTTGTGTGTTTTGTATGTGTTCTTCGATTTTAAAGATCAGATATTGGTTATGTGTTCTTCCATTTCAGATTACAAAATTTATGTGTTATGTATGGTTCATCTTGTTAAAGATATTCTTATAGTTTCTTGAATCAGATGAAGATGAGATGGAGGGAAGAACAAAGAACATATCTTTATGGAATAGTATGAGGTGGCAATAATTAATGATGTGGCATATTAGGTGGCAAATAAAAAAAATAAAAAAATTACTGGCCCAATACACCAAATGGTAGTTTTTAGAAAGTTTGATATACTAAATGTTAGTTTTGAAATATGGATACATACAATAGGAAAAAGTGACAAATTCGATACATTTTTTAAAACTAAACCCTTCTTATTTAGATAAGATAATGACGACATAAAGCATTGAGGTTTTGAACAAAAACAAAGAAGAAGATTCATTTCTCATAAAGGTGTTCTTGTTCTTGTTTGATTGACATGACAACATATTTTTTGTAATAAGAAAATGATTTTAAAACGGTAGTTATTGTTTAAAAGTTATAAAAGTGATTTTTATTGTTACTCATGCTTCTGTTACTATTGTTACTATTACTATCACTACAAAAGTACAAAGGTTTCCTTGGTTACTATTTTGAGTATAAAGGTTATAGTTACGTCCGGTAAAAAATAATTTTTAATCATAAAAAAATTGAAACACTTATAATAACTATTTAATGTTTTTTTAAAAAGACTTCGACAAGTGACAAAACTAAAAAGTAGAATGATGATTGGTGTGTCTAAATTCTTCATTGTAAATATATTTTTCTCATATAAATTATGTGATTGTATATCTTTTAAAGAAATGGATATAATTGTTTTTAGATGTCGATAAAATTATTGGAGGTAAAATACGTCATTGAGATATTCCCAATTTAATAATCGTAAGTTGCTACTAAATTTGGGACCTAAGTCCACATCTCTATTATAATTTTTTTATGTTTAGGGTATGTTTGGTAGAGAGATTTGAGAGTAGGGAAATTGAATTAGAAGTTAAATCTATTGTTTGGTTGCCGTTGGGAATTAGAAGCGGAGAAATATTTTAATTCCATGTCTCTAGTTTTTATTCTCTATCACTGGTGGAGAAATGAAGAGAAATCACATATTGGGAATTCAATTAAAACACGGAGAATTGATTTCTTGTGGTGACGTATCGCCTCCACAGTCTCCTTCGTTAGTTCCTCCTTCAATGGCACTCCTTCTTTCCTCCTAACGCCGGCGACGAGAAGATCTCATCGTCTCCCCTTCACGCCGCCGTCTCCTTCGATACTCCTTCAGGCCGGCGACGTTTTCTTCACGCCTCCTCCGACGGCGGTGGCGGCTACCTCCAGCGGCGACTACCGGCGGCGACCTCCTAGCGGTGGCGACTTCTTGCGGTATCTCTATATCTCTCATCCAAATCTATGTAAATTCCTCAAGAAGAAGTTGACAAAATACATACATAGCAGAGTTTATCTCACTATATATATATAACATTTACCTCATGAAGGAGACGACAGTATATAATATATATATATATATATATATATGCCATAATGGCAATTTGCATAGAGTAAACTGTTTTTCTTTTATCAAAGGAGACGACATTATAATATATATATATATATATATATATATATATATATATATATATATATATATATATATATATGCCATAATGGCAATTTGAATAGAGTAAACTGTTTTTCTTTTACCAAGTAGAGTGACAGACTATATATATTTGCAGTAATATTTGTACATCTTTGTTGAAATCTCTGTATTACCAAACAAGAGAAATGACTCTTTGTTAAATTTCTCTGTTAAAATCTCTGTGTTACCAAACAGAAGATTCAATTCTCATTCTCTAGACTAATTCTCTTTCTCTGCAATTCCATTCTCTGCAATCATTTCTCTGCAATTCCATTCTCTGTACCAAACGCACCCTTAGTTCATTTATTGCATCGAGGCGTGCAACAGCACATGTCGTAGGGCTGTCAAAAACAGACACGGCACGACAAAAATAAACGACACGAAACGAAATTGAGACGAAATCGAAATTCGAATTCGTGTTCGTGTCGTGTTCGTGTTGATTATAAAAAACACGACGTCGTGTCGTGTCGTGTTCGTGTTAAAATTTTACCACGAAATTAACACGACAATAACCCGATATGGACACGAATATAATACGAAATATAACACGACAAATAAAACGATATCTACACGATATATACAAATATAATTATATAATTATATATAATATCTCATTGTCCATATAATAAATTAATAGATGGATGCACTTTATTTTATGTTTGAAGTTTGAGAATATTCAGTTTATGTTTATCGTTTGAGAACATTTGATACCAATTTATGTTATTTTTGTTGTGGTTCTTGATATCCTTCTTTTCTTAAACAATTTAATTAAGCAAATGGATATTTTATGTTGGTTTTTGTTATGTTGTCGTGTTGGTCGTTTTTTCAGCATGAATTATTGAAACGGGTGAAAATTTAATGTTACTTTTGTCGTGTTGTCGTGTAAGTCGTGTTTGTCGTTTTTTTAATTGGGTCGTGTTCGTGTTAAGAAAAAAAAACACGACATCGTGTCGTGTCGTGTTCGTGTCATGAAAAATCAATTCGTGTCGTGTCGTGTCAGACAAAAACACGACACGATGACACGATTTGACACCCCTAACATGTCGGAGGTACGGCGATGGCTATCGAAAGGTTTTATATCGAGAGTTTGGGGTTTTCTTCATCAATTGAGAGGAACGAGTGAATGACAGAATGAGGAGGTTGAAAGAGTAACCAAGCCGTGAGTTGGGGGTTTAAATTTTGTTTTTTGAGAAATACTAAACGAAGTCAAAAGGGACCAATTGAAACGACTGATTCAACAATGAACCCGGCCACTCCGAGCCATAAAACACCAAAAACCTAGCCTACATTGAACGGCTCTAATCACTGGGTTCATAGTCGACCAGAGTTTTAAAACATTGATATACTCAATAGATTTTCTAAAGATTTGATGTAGAATTGACACAATAATCTAATGATGTAACACCCCAAGATTCGAAATTTCTTAATTTATTGTTATGTGTTGTGTGCGTTGTAAGTTGCTTTTATGTGTTTTATGTGATTAAAACTAGAGGGGTTAAAGACTTAAAGCTCCCATTTTTAAACTTGTATAGTCCAGGTTCCATATGTGTAATTGCCACAATAAGTCAACTAAATGGGTTATATATTTGAAAAGATTTAATGTAGAATTGTTGCAATAATTTGTTGGGAAGTGATTCTTTGATATAAAGTAAACAATTTATCCGTCGATATAAAATATATGTTTTTATCAACTTATAAAATAACTATAATTAAGGATATTGTATCTTATGCTTATTAATCAACTATGGGTTATATATTGTCATTGTCTATATTGCAACAGTAAGTTAATGCAGAACCTATGTTTCAAAAGAGTTGTACATTATACCCTTATGAAATGAAATACGGATATGTAAAACTATAAAAAATGTATGTTTTAACGTGTGGTTTATATCATTTGCGTCACACTTTGATATTAAATAGAAGACATTATCCTCAAGCTTAAAAGTGGAAATATCATCTCCGCAACATTTTGGTAATGAGAAAGTTCTTCAATCACAATGAATATAAGAGTGGTGCATGGCTTTCCTAGGCTCAGAAACACATAAAGTGATAAAACTATTAATTGCTAACGAGGTATGTTTTATTGTTTTAAGAAGTGTAATTGTGAACAGAAACAAAACCCTAAACCCTAAACCCTAAACCCTAAAGTAAGATTTAGACAGTAACGGCAAATGGTGTCGCAAACCTGTTTTCGTCGCTATCTGCCCTTTAAACAAGACGCCTAAAATGGAATAACTAGAAAGATTTGTGCAATCTCACACGAAAGATGGTGATAAACTTATGTTAATTACAGAAAAATTCAGTTTAAACTATAAAAGCTGCATGATTAATTGCAACCATTGTGTGTTCTTAATTTTGAATAAAATAATAAAAGTAGAAAGAACTGGAGATTATTGTTTGCATGAGAAGATCAGATGGTAGTGCATAACTCATCATGAGCACATAAAGTCTGTTAATTATCTTATCAGAGAACTAAAAACAACTCACTAGTAGGTAGCTGTAAAGCTTAGTTTATTAACGAATAACAGCAAGCTATTATTATATAGCCATACATGAAGAAGAAATATTCAAAGATGCACACAAGAAATGCACCAGCTAACACACGTGGCTAAGACTAGTTCAGAAGAAACTAATTACCTTTTAAAACGGAAATGCTCTAACAGAAAAATGAACTAGGTTTATTGATTAAGACTCCTAACAAAGTCAACTCCAAATATCATAAGAATTAGGTAAAATGGTCAAGCACTTTGTGATGTTGATTAACAAAAAGTAAGAAGAAGAATCAGATTATGAATATGTCTATCACCACCGAACTACGTAAGATTACGATGTTCATAAGACTGGGGCGACAATAATTATCATCATGTTCACTTAAAATCGTCAAATCGAATTCAATATCACATATAAACGAAAAAAGAGATTACGTCAATTTCTTCCTGGAAAAATCATTCATACTTGGATTAGCTCCTAACTCTTAAAGTGTTTAGATTTGAAAACTGTTTATATCTTCGAAATGAATTTAATAAAATCAAATCAAATAAAACATGAAATCAGATCGAATTTAAAACGGTGATTATAATCCCTTCACTTCAGGTCTCCAATAATTGTTTCCACATGGTTGTTATCATCGGAAGAACGAAAGTTTTATTTGAATCATCATTAGAGGCATTCTAAATATATGAGTTTAAAATGAACTAAAATTAGCTAGATTTGTATGCGTGTTTCTTCAGTTCAGCTCTCCAAAAACTTTCAACAAGTTATTATCAGAAGAAGGGAAGTTCACAAATTGAATTATCATCAGAGAGAAACAAATCTATTTGTGAAAAGAAATGAGCAATACAATTGTAGAAGATAAACCTTGCGCCTCGTTAAAGTTCTCGTGACATTATACAACGAGAGGGGGATTGGTGGGCGTTTTATAAGCGAAACCCTAAATGTGAAATTGAATTCTGATTTGGGTTTTAGGGTAATGAAAGGGCTGCTATAGTCCGCCTTCTATTGGGTGGAATGTGATATCGAATTGTTGTAGGAATGTAGGATATAAGTCTATAACCAGGATATTAAAAAATATATATATATAAAATTTCTTTCTTTCTCTTTCGTCTTTCTACTTATTAAAAATAATTTATTGATTATCTTTTTTTACCCTTTTTATTAATTCTAAAAAATTTATTAATTTTACAAATAAGAAGATAAGGAAAAAAAGTTTATAAAAGAATATAAAACATCTCAACAAAATAAAACAAAACTTCTATCACACTCACATGTCAAATCATTTTCATCCCAAATAAGTAGTTATAAGTATATGATTTTCCAAACCTTTTCATTTCAAATGTCAAATGAACGGACACATCACTTTTTCTTTCTTTTCACTTTCTTACCCGAAATATTTTATATCTGCTTACTCTTTCTTATACACTCACAAAGAAAACAAATGAGCGGGTGAGCTTGGGTGTGGAAAGCCGAGTAAGGAAACCCAAGAGGGGGTGTAGTAGGGAACCCGAAGCCCAAGCTGAAGGGTTCAAGACACCCGCTACATAGCCTTATAACCCTTATTTTCAACAATTTCAGTTTAATTTTATCTTTGGAACCATAAATATCTAGCCACATGTGAAAATAGCTATCATGACTTACACGAGCCCGAATAAAACTCATACAACCTTATTTCATATGTGTCTTTTACGCTGGTTATTCAGGTAAGGCTTCAACTAATTTTATGTTTCAGCCCTTAAAAAGTGATTCATGTCTAGATTTGAAGTTCATCTACTTTCTTGTTGGAATGTTCGGTAAGGCTTTCCGTTATACTGGACTCGCTGACATGCGAGTTCAATGGGTTCAAAAAAGGAACACCATTACGGGTGTCCTTTACTCGACGGATAATTGAAGCTCCGGGTTCTCACACTCGCGTAGAAGCAATCAATTCCCACCCCCACCCCTACCCCTCCCCCAAATAACGGCTTGTTTTTTTAGTTTTTTTCTTTAACTTTAAATAATTAATCCTCTATATATATACCATTCCATCTCATTTTTCTCTACATTTTTCTCTATATCTTTTCTCTATCTCTCTTATTTTATACAACACTTTATATTTTTTATTTCTTTAGAAAAAATAAATATAAGTTCACCAACTAGCTCCACGACATCTGACCATTTTTTCAAGCAATATCATAATGTTGTAGTTGCCTAGTTGTAGTTTATATATTTTATGTATTTTTTTAATTTTTAGGATTTTATTTGTAATTTATATTTTAAAACTTAGATTTTTGAAATTTTAGTTGTAGTTTTTAAAATATTTTTGTTATTAATGAAAATTATTATTTAAATTAATAATGATTTATTTAATATTAAAATAAAATAAAAAATATGGGGAAAGAGAAAGAAAAAAGGAAAGGTATAAGAACCATGTACATCCAACATTCTCTTACCCTCCCAAATCCATTGTCACATCAGATTCCACATCATCCCACCTCTAACCATCTCTAACCCTCAAACCGCCACATCAAACTCATACTACCCTTCTAATATTTTATTATAAAAATTAATAAAATATGAGAGAGAAGAAGAGAGAGATAGAGATAGAAAGGAAAAAAAAGGTTTGTGTATGTGTTTTGCACAGGTCTTCCAATCCGTTCTCTCTCTTACCCTCTCCAACCCTCGAGGTGTGTGATGGTGTGCTGGCCAGGGGTCAGCCCAACCCTTGCCAACCCTTGAGGGGGTTCGCATGTAAACCCTCATGATGTGGTAAAAGAAGGATATCAGATGGATGTATGGTAAAAGAAGGATATCAGATGATGTAGTGAGGGGAGATTCCTTTCCAAAGAATAGTATTTCTTATCTAATTTTCCTCTCAAAATTTGAAATGTGAACTGAAAAGCCAAATTGCTAGCGAGGTATGTTTTAAGAAATGTAAATGTGAACAGAAAGAAATAACAGTAAGCTTTAGACGGTAACATCAAACCGTGTCACAAACCTATTTTCATCGCTATGTGCCCTTTAAAAGAGACGCCTAAAACACTAAATAGATTAAGGCATCATATACTATGGGCATTAAAAATTACACCATGAATAAAAATGGAATAACTAGAAAGTTTGTGCAATCTCACCCAAAAGATGTTGATAAATTAACTTATGTTAATCACCGAAAAGTTTAGTTTAAACTATAATTTGCATGAGAAAGATCAGATGGTAGTTCATAACTCATCATGAGCACATAAAGTTAACTCCAAATATCCCAAGAAGAATCAGATTATGAATATGTCTATCACCACCGAACTACGTAAGATTACGATGTTCATAAGACTGGGGCGACAATAATTATCATCATGTTCACTTAAAATCGAATTCAAAATTAAGAATTTACAAAAAAAAAAAAGGATTACATCAATTTCTTATACTTCGTGGGTGTTTGTTTTAGGTTATGGGCTTTATCTGGACTGATAAGCTAAAAACCCTAAATAAGTCTAAAAAATAAGATGAAAACCAGCGAATCATTTGATGTCATTCTATTTCTTTGTAAAACATGTTTTTTCAATTATGCAGAAATGAATTATTCCATTCATTTTCTTATTCTTTCAAACCAAACATTAACTTATCTTTTTTTTTTTGTGTCAATCAAAATAGCCGAGGTCTTACATAACAAAGCTGTGATACAATTCCATCGTTGTACTTTACCCGTGGCCTGCGGGTACCTTTTGGGTAAGCTTAGGCCCTGTTTGTTTCACCGTAATGCGAAGAAATGGAAATGATTTTAATTTCATCCATGTTAGTTACGTAATGACATTCATCTACCTAAAGTAATATTAACACTTCGAAGAACTTAATTCCATTCAAAATAATGTTACCAAACGCAAAAGACATTTTTTAATTCCTTTCAGGTATATTTACTCGCGACTTTTACCGAAAGAAACAAGAAAAAAAATCAAAGATTTGATGTCTAGATATAAAAAAATGTCTTCGAAGAAAACCAAAAGGTAATTAAAGATTTGATGTCTAGTGACATGTATGTAGTGCTGTTATTTAACTCCAGTCCCGTTAACGTTACAAAAGATGAAGCTGATGACAACACACACTCTTTGAGTTTTTTCAGACTCCAAACCCACTTTTTTATATTCAAGGTATGAAGTATAGTTTAAACTCATCCAATAATTTCCACTTTCAAAATCAATTTCTTTAAAAGTAATAAAAATTTAAAATACTAAAGCCTCAAACAAATCCAATAATATCATTTGAAATACAGCTTCAACCAAGTGGTTCTCCCTGTAAAACAGGGTCTTGGATCCACGTACCTCATACATTCGGATTATTTCATCATTGGCAATATTAATTTTCCAAAAAAATAACATTAAAATAAATTAAAAGCTCAGAGTAAATAACAGCTCTATCAATCAAGAATTTTCAGAAGCAGAACTGGCTTAAAGCTGTGTATTTGATCATCACTGCAACATTTTTCTTTTTAAAAGCATAAAAATCAATAAAAACTATCACTTTAAATCGGCTCATATTAAGAAATTCAACCATTTTATATCCTTTACTTCATTGATTACTCTCAGAAGCGCGGATAAATCATTCAAGTCATCGCCGATAATATAATTATATGTTTTAACAAAATTCATTCAAACGATATAAGATATGGCGGATGAATTTAGAAAAAGTATATAGAAAAAGATAAATCCTCCACGTTAACACCGCCTAGGGTTAACTCTATGCCTCCATGACTAGACCTCTTTCCAATGGATTGATTTGGGAAAAAGGCTTAAGGTGTGTTAAGGCAGAAAAAACATAAAATCAAGAAGAGTGTTTTATGATCTGTAGCCATCGATTTGACACAAAAACAGCTATAGAAAAGGTACAGAGCTGAACTGCAACACTTGAGGGCAATAGATCTGATCTAGCACGAGCATTGGGGCTTTCTTCTTCATCCAATTCGTTGTTTCAGAGAAGCCCGGGGTGCTACATGCGATTGTGAAAACTGATAACAAATTGATCAAATCGATTGAACAAAATAGAGATTTTGATTTGTGTAAAAATGTTATTCTCATGGCCAATCCCAAGAGGTAATTGCAGAGACTCCGCTCCCCAAGGCGATAGGATATGACAAGTCCCTAAGAGATCTTCATCCATGGGAACCTATAAAAGCTCGACCAATTAGAAGATCAAGGGATCGATCTTCGACGATTTTTTCAGTTTGAGTTTTGCAAATATGTAACTAATTCGCCCCAATTTTGATTAAATCGTCAGATTGAAGTCAAACAAAAAATCACATAAATCATGAAATCAAAACGAGATTTGAAAAACGTTGATCATTGCCTCTTCAGTTCAGGTCTCCAATAATTGTTTCCACATGGTTATTATCATCGGAAGAACGAAAGTATTATTTGAATCATCATAAGAGGCATGTGAAATGAGAAAAACAAAAATAACATAGATCTATATGTAGAAATTGAACCAAATTTGCAAAACAAGATTGAACACAAACTTTAATTCTAGAGGATAAACCTGACGAAGATCAAGAACTCGCTGAAGAAATTGCACCTGAAAATGCTTCGAATAGCGATGGCCGGAGATATGCAATAACAGTGGGTTTGGGAAGCGTTTTATAAGCAAAACCCTAAATTGAACTTCAAATTTGATTTGGGTTTTAGGGTTTCGGAAGGGATTTGGCTGGGCTTTGAGTAGGCTCGATCCACTGGGATACGACTCTCTCTCTTGGGCCATAGATTGGATTGTTGGATTTTATGTTTACGTTATTATAGATTAATTTTAATAAAACGACCATGTGTTATTGTGTTAATACGGGGATAAAATATAATTTAATTTTAAATTTATATAGATTTAAAGAATATTAACATGTATAGTAAAATAATTACAAATCATAAATAGAAATATAAAATCTCGTAATAAATAAATAAACATTATATAATTTTGAAATTCATAATAAGATTGTCGTTATATTTTCTGTAGTTTTATTAGTAGAGTTGTATTCATCATCGCAAATTAAAACTTTTAACCCCTCCTTACTTTTGAATCGAGAAACCGCCATAAATAATAGTCAAATAGATAATAACATCATAAATATTATCTTTCCATTATAGTGTTAGATTGAATAAGATTTTAAATATCGAGACATAACAACAATCTGTTAAAAAAATTATTAGAAATGGCTAGTTTCTTGATATCACTCCTTCACTGCTAAAAAGTAATTTGAACAAATGAAAAATGTTAAACCTATTTTTGATTTTATGTTTGACAAATTCAAAGTAGTATATTATATGATGACATCTTGAATAAATGTCGTTTAAATCTTCAATTTGTTGTAATATTTTTATTACTTTGTTTTGATAAAACTGTTGTAATAGATAATAAATATTATGATAATTCTGGAAAATATTTGTTTATGTAAAAAATATAAAACCCGAAAAATCAATATGAAAAACCGACAGACCATATTAAAATTCACATCAACCAAACCGATTTTTGGTTTGGTTAACCGAACTATAGTTGTTTACGGTTCAATTATGGTTTACGACTTTCACGATGGATGGTTAACTTAAACCGTCTTTTTGATAATCACCATTGATATAATTACGTAAATGTGTTAGAAATAAGAGGTTGTGATTGGTAATTATTTGAGGGGTTTTAAGAAAATATATGAAATAGAAGGTTGTAATTGTGAAATTTGTTCCTATAAATAAGGATGATAATGTAATATTGTGATTATTTCTGAATTTTTTAAGTTTTCTTTATTAAATAAAATATTTTGATTGATGAAAGCTTATTTTGAAAAGAATGATGATGTTATTAATCTTTTTCTTTAAAATAATCTAATATATGTAAAAGACGAACTAGGTAAAATTTATTAGACGATCTGAACTCTTCATTTAACAAAATATTTAAACTTAACCGTTCATCAACTTACAATCAAAAAATCAATTTTGACTTTTTAGAGTCAAACCTTATATAATTTCAAATTAATTTAAGAAGCTATTAAATTTCATATACACTATTTTCCATGTGTTATTTATGTACGATTTATATTATTAGACACATATCTATAATTTCAAAAATATTTAGTTGTTTATTCTTTAATTTGTTGCATCACATAGAATTATTTTATTTGTCTAAGGGATAAGTATAGAATTTCAAATTAATTTAAGAAGTCATTTAATTTCATATGCACCTATTTACCATGTGATATTTATTTTAGTGCATACATGGTCACATATTAAAAAATACACTCCTTATTTTGATGATGATAAAAATATGAACAAGTAATATTATTGTTTATCAAATTTATTCATATGTTCATATGCTACATTCTTTAAAGGTTCACAAACCTAAAATTAATGGTCAAGTGAAGAACAAATAATTGAAGACTTCAATTCAACAAGAAAAGAATAAAAGAAGAAAACAAGATAAAAGCAAAACATTCAACCTTCACGGTCGATCACACGGTCGACCATGAATCAACCGTCACTGCTCAGGTCACAACTCTTAAATGTTGTTCTTCTTCAAGTCAACCGAACTAGTACTCAACAAGTGAATATGACATCTTCAAAGCCGATGACGAAGATATCTTCAAACAAGAGTTCGAATTATATGAGCTTACAAATAAAATAATTAAATAAGTTTAAGTTTTTATAAAAATGGACAAATTTTTTATAAACTTATTGGTGTTGGTTGATTAAATCTAAAAGCTTACCATGTTAGCAAATACCAAACACAATCCTACTTTGAAACAATACACAACCATATTTGGAAAAGGAATCTCCCAAAGAGGTAAAATTCCAACATACTTTGTGTATTGGTTTCCAAACTTCCATTTTTGTGTTTGAATTCAAACTTTAGAAGTATGAGATCAACCAACATTTTGAACATCTACTTTTTAGTTGATTTTTATGGTAAAAATGAGTTGAGTATGGTTTAAATAAAGTTCAACGTCTATATTGCAAAGAACAAGAAAGTCCAGGTGACTGACGATTTTAGCCACGGTCGACCGTAGGAAGTCTGGACAGCTTTTGGCCTTGAACTTTTTTCTTTATTTAAACCAACTTAAATCTCATTCATTACTAACCTCTTGCACAGCAAAAACACAGAATACATATTCTTATCTTGTAAGCTCATATTCTTTGATAATTCATCTATCATTCAAGATCAAGAATCAAGCAAAAACAAAGCTTTCAAAGCTTAAACACTACATCATCTTTTTACATATTTTGTAATAGTGTAAGGATCAACTCTAGCTTTTCTAATTAGAGTGAAGTAAAGATCATCTCTAGCCTTTAGAATTAGAGAGAAGTGAGGATCAACTCTAGCCTTTAGAATTAGAGTGAAGCAAGGTTATCTTTACCTTACTTGCAAGTTTGAAGTGTTAATTCTTGCAAGTGAAAAAGAGAAGTGTAAAAGGTTTATCTCTATCTTCAAAGAGAGAAGCTAGTGAAGCAAACTCTTGGTGGGTGAGGCCAATGAGTGGATGTAGTGCAAGTTTGTTAACACTTGCACGAACCACTATAAATCTCTTGTCTACTCTTGGTGATATCTCTCTATCTCTACTCTCTTTGAATTCTTGCAAATATTAGTTGTGTTGCTATATATTTCAAGATTATTCTTTATAACACAACTTACTAAATTTTTATAAGTGTAAAAATTGGTAAACTAAGTAAAAGAACATATTCACCCCCTCTAGGTTCCAACAATTTATTTACGATTTATGTTATTAGATTAAGATTTATAGTTTCAAAATTAATCATTTGCTTATTCTTTAGTTTATCATGTAGATTTATTTTATTTGGCTTATCTCAACCTTCATTTAATTATGTTTATCAAAGTAATTATTGTTGAATATATAAACCCATCCTCTTTAATGAAAAAAGCATTTTACTTCTCTTATTTAATATGGTTACATTCTAATATGTGTGTATTCTCTTTATGATCATGGCACAATTCACTAAATTCTATTCTATTGATAAAATTGATGGTGAATATGAGAACTTGGTTCTCAAAGTTAAATTTATGTTGCTTTGAAAATCATATTACCACAATAGTAATATGTCAAATATTACAAACATAGATATGATACTAATGAATGACAATGTAATGCATCTTATAATGAGTTGTATCATCTTTTTTGCGAACATATATAAGAGAAAACTATGTAATTAATATTACCTCCATTAACACCCTAATATGTGTTTATCTTTTATACCAGTAATTAAGTGATCAACTTATACTCTTCATATCAGTTCTTTGTAGTCACTCGTGTACTACACGGGTCATGTATCTAGTAAGGTTATAAGATAAAAAGATGATAAAAATGTGATCAACTTCAACTAAATGCTTAGAAATAAGGCCGGGCGTATAAGTCCCCGAAGGTGATCGTGTACTACGTGTACCTTCGAGTACACCGGTACTTACCCTTCGGGCTCCTCCCTTTATCATTTTGGGTTTGGCAAACCATGACTCCGAAGCAATTTTTTTTTCATATTTTTTGGTTTTTTACCAACGGTTAAATGTTAATATAATAATTATAAAATTCAACGGTTATATAACCGTTTGAGTTAACACACACACACACACATATATATATATATATATATATATATACTTCAAATATTTAGTCGTCTCTTTTCTTTGAAAGGCAAATATTGTAATAAAAGACACCAAAACCAATACAAAGTTCTTCAATATTTTGTTAGGGACAGAATACACAACAAAATTACAAGTCCCATCCCAAAAAATAGAATAATACACAAACTACATATACCCGATGCAACCAATTGGAAAAGAAAAACGGATGGTTTGGATTATGAAAATACACACGATAAGAAAGAGGCAACCTATCCTTAGTCAAATTAATGGGTCGGGAACAGGAGTCGAATGAATAACCTTAAATGAATCTTGTAACAGATTATTTATCCACAAATTCCAAATGAAGAAAATACTTCCACACCTATTAGAAATCCATTCCCTTAAAATAGAATCTTGTATCTCTGACACAAGTTGCATCGTAGTGGATTTTTTTCCCTTAAAATATAAGAGAAGGCACAAACTTTGTTCTACTTAAGCAATAGACAATTTTGGTCTTCAAAATAAACTACATAACGATTTGTCAAGTAATTGAGAAAATCCAGCCCCCACCATGCAAATAAAAGCGACCAAACTGATTTACTAGAATTGCAAGAAACCAAACAATGATACAAGCTTTCCACCGCAAGATTGCATCGATGACAAAAAGTTGTGTGTATATCAATACCTCCAGAAGTAACTCATGAACTGGGAGTCTGTTAAGTAGAAGCCTCCACACGAATATTTCATCTTTTTTTGGCACCAAGTTATTTCTTTGAATTTTAGGAGTGGACCAAGTAGAATTTGAACAGGAACTTCTGGTAATTATTGATATATATAATAAAAAGATTGAAAAAGTTTCTAAAACTATTGTTTGGCCGTGGCAAGGCCATTAGCATATAACATGGTGGTCACGTGCTGGACTCTCTTGAAGATGAAATAAAAGCTATGGGCAATCGTATATTGATTGACTAGGAAAGTTTTTAGCTGTGCATATGCATAGCCCTGGGGTAAGACATGAACCACTTTAAAACAAACATAGCTTATTCAAAATGTCTAAAGAATAAGAACATGAATCACCTAAGAACATACCACCTCTATGAAAAATTCTCCATCAAGGTATATTAAAACGGGTCACTTTTCAAAAGAAGTGTAATTGTTAGCATCAACATTTCTAGCACGAAGCTTACAAGAAGCTATCACATTTTTATCAAGTTCCTTAAACCGGTTAGAAGATCTACTAAAAGTGTGACCAGTACGTATCATAAAGCGGATCCATCTTCTATCTAGCAACCATTTCTATTCCGATAATGAGCCACGATTAAATAGTAGTTTTTCTATATGTTTTCATTAATTTCTATATAATCACCATGGTATTGATATCAGACGTGTATGTGTGTGTGTGTATTAAATCAAATATTTTGTCCATTGAAGGAATGACAATTATAGTCTAAGAAAGAAGGAAAACCATACTCTACTCGTTATCATCATTTTACTGCAGCTCAAAGATTCATTATCCAGTCCACCCATGAATTTTTTTTCTTATATACTTGTTGCTATACATTAGAACGACTTTAGTTGACACTTGAATAGAAAACTGTTGACATGTGAACTCGACATGAGCTGGCCTGTTTTTCAAGCACACTAAAAAAGAACCCGTTTGTGTAAGTTTGTGGGGTTCCAACTCAAAACCAATTGGTTATGAGAGGAGTAGCCCATGACTCTTATAAGCTCATTACAAAGTCACTCTCCGTCCTATGTGGGACATTACTCAACACGCCCCCTCACGTGTGGCGTTCTTTTTTTTTCTCGCGCCTAACACGTGGATACTTATGGGTTACGTGGAGTGGGTGAACCTTGCTCTGATACCATGTAAGTTTGTGGGGTTCTAACTCAAAACCAATTGGTTATGAGAGGAGTAGCCCATGACTCTTATAAGCTCATTACAAAGTCACTCTCCGTCCTATGTGGGACATTACTCAACAGTTTGGACCAAGTCAAACTTCTTTGACCCATTACCCACTCACACCCATTTTGGCTTGCAACATCTTAAGTAAAGCCATAAACTGATGCATGACGCAGGCAAAATATGAAAACACTATCAAACATTTTATCGGACCATGAAGAAATTATTTAGATCAAAGGGTATATAGTATTTCTACTATTCCTGGATTAAACCAAAAATACAGCTTTTCCATAAGACTATTCGGACAGACACAACTTTACTAAACAAGAAAAACAAGATCAGAAACAGCGAGTGTCTAAGAATTTTACAACATAATGAACATATTTGATAATGTAAGGTAGAAAACCAAAATTACCTGAAGGCAGTACGTGTCTTCTTAACTAATATGACCTTGATCATGTTATTTGCATACATCCTCAGTCATGTATTCTGATAAAAAACAAAGTTTGAATATGTATAATCTTAATAACTAAATAAGAGCTCTAAAGGATTGGCGACAGTCTATAGTTATAAATAGTTAATCAGCAACATTTTTATCCATATGAAATGAAGAGACTTTGTTACCACCTTTCTTTTAGTATAGTCATATATAATTATTTCTCAAAATAATTTTAAAATTCTTTACATATTTAAAATACGAATGTCTATTATGACTCACAACCACCATAACCAATGAGACCGCATTGTTTATTAGCCCTTGCTCATCCATCTAGCTGGATGGATCGTGAGGCATGTTAACACCATCGACCCCTCCCCCGTCACTCTAAGTGAGTCATTTAAGCAGGTTATCACTTACGCTCACTCGATCTTTTACTCTCTCTCTCTCTCTTTTTCTTTCTATCTCTCTCGTCTCTCTACATTTATAATTTAATTTAAAAAAAAATTGAAAGTGGTTGAGAGGGATGGATATGTTTAGTGGAATGAAAAGAAAAATAATATTACGCTGATACCAATGGAAATTAGGAACATAAAATATCATACTCTTATCCATGAATATAAATCCCCCATGACCCTAGTATGAATAAACAATTAAAATCTAACCCCACCACAAACCCCTCTAACCAATTTCTAGAACCACCACTATCTCCATGGAAATCCCACTTTATCTTGCGCCTCCATGGCCTTAGTACCACCACTATTTTATTAGTTGGACACATTCAAGTCCAATCCAACGCTAGTTCTTGAACAACTGCTCACATGAGACTTGCATGAAGCTTAACTTTTGTACATATATCAGAAATTAATCATGCGCTAGCTAGGACAAGTCATTGGAAGATGAACAGTCCAATCCGACGGTTGGTACAACCAATGTCTAATTGATGTAAATACTGCTAGCCGAGATGCGATCAAAACACCAACCAGATTACTCTCTAAACACCGTCGATCGAGAGAAAAAAAAAAACTCTACGCTACTACTAGAGCCGATGATCAACTCTTCAACATATATATACTTGAAGCTATATTAGAGTTTACTTTCGAAAAAAGTCGAATGCAAATTTATTTTTGTTTGTTATAAGCTTAAATTTTGGTTATCATACAGGTAATACTTTATATTTCTGTAACCTAATATTCAGCGTCTCTCTTTCACTATTGCGCATGGGTCAAAAAGGTCCAAAACAGGATCAAAAGCAAATTCCATTCCACACTTGGACAGTTCAGGCCCACAAGAATCAGCATCCCTATCTTCACTCATGCTCTAAAGCAATTCTTCTTTTTTAGTTATTTAACATGTAAATAAACAAAATTTTTAATACTTTTGTTAAAAAAATCTGGTTATTACTTCCAATTCCGATTGTTAAAAAAATACTAGTTATATTATAACTAATAATAATAAAATCTATAATACAATAACAAGCAAATTCAAGGAGTCCTGATATTGACATCCAAATCAAACGTGCAGAACATGCTTTGACTTCAAAAGTCAAAGCAAAAAAGGAATCAATAACAAAGTAACAGCTAACTTAACTACCCTTGCACGGCCTTAGCCATGCCGAAAGCGGCTGCAGATGCTATGGCTCCTATAAGGGCCGTTTGCAGGGCGCTCCAGATAGGTTTGTTACCAGTAAAGTAGCCTTTGGCGAACCCAAAGACGAGCAGGGCTAGAATGGTGACAATAACAGATGCAATAACAGCTTCCTGAGCCACTGGGATAAACATGTAAGGGAACAGGGGGACCAATCCACCTAATACATAAGCAATCGCTATTGTTAGTGCGCTTTGAAGTGCTCTTTTGGGATCTGGCTTTTCGAGTCCAAGTTCAAATCTGCATAACAGATCAAGATAATATTATTAAGGCTGGAAATTAACCACAAACATGATACCACATAGTTCTTCTACAAGTTAGTTTTTTTTTAAGGCAGTTCTTCAAGTTATTGGCTTTTTATTTTATCATTGTAAATGGATATTCGTTGCACGCATTAAAGATCAAACATAACCTGAATAGACCTTATTATAGTAAATGAGCCAAAATTGACATCTCTATAATGCAAATGGATAGAAGTTATTAAAGTAAACGAGCCAAAATTGCCAGATATATAATGCAAATGAATCATTGATCTTGTCATGATTCAAAAACACGCTATTGTTTGCAAGAATGAACCTTTTAAACAAAATGTTTTTCACTGCGTTATCAAGCCATGAAAGGAAGAACATAATGTAGAAGTTCAATGATTAAGGGTGTATAAGAAAAGAGCAACATTTAAAGTGGTACACTTGTGAAAATATGTTTCTATTACATGACATTATCCCGAGAAACAAATGGTTAAAAATGACCCTCACGCGTTTGTTAGCAATAATTACTCTATGATCAAGTCACAAAGCATGATTACATGCATTGCATTATTTTCATGGACAATTTGAGTACCTGGTGTTGGATGTTTGTGCAGTCACCCTAGAAAAAGGGAGATGATTTGTACACATGTGTATATAAATCTATTTTAGTAGTATATAAATCTATTTTAGTGGTTTACAGATCATTGCCTTTAAAGGAATGAGACAAGATGTATGGAAGCCTCAGATCTGCTTTTGAAATATTCCTTCTATAATTCTTTGGGTAAAAAAAAAATATCAACATATCATGATGACGACTTTTTGTCTCGCGTAAAGCTTAATTTATTTGAACTCCGTTAAGTGTGACTAACGTGTTAAAACTGCCAAAATCTTACATTTTTTAATACCTTAAACACTAAACAACATAGTTAATCCAGAATTCTTTATAATTGTTCTAATTGAATGGCAGATTGCTTCTGGTTTGCATGACACCACATGCATACAACTCCTCTTAAATAATCAAAGACAAAACATTACTAAGAATGACATATAAAAAGACAATGTTAAGCATATCAATGTCTATTTTACAAATAAAACTTTTATAAAACAATCAAAGTTTCATAACCATTTCAAATTAAGATTCTGTTTGTCTAACATCAGGAAAATTGACTGGTGTTCCGTGCCACCACCGGATAAAGGGTGGGTCCGCCCCTAAATATGCTAATCTAGTCGTCAAGAATTCGTGTTTTGTTCAAAAATCTACTTTAATCAATAATTTGGCTCAATAACCTGATTTCTTGTAATTATGGGACATGGATGTGCATCTAAAGGTGGTTTGTTAAAACCATTAATAGACCAAAAGTAGCAACACTTACTTCATCATGAAATCAAGCCATGCTTTCGGGTTCTTTCTTAGAGCATTCACCACAGGTCCATACTCGTGTGGCTGCACCCCATAATCCGCCAGTATCTCCGCCACTTCAGCCGCCTCTACAGTTCGTATATAGAATCAGATCATTGATTAGCAATGTGTTCTACCAAGTATATATCTGATATGAGAGTGAAATCAAGAACTAACCTGAATCGGGTATGGTATCGATTTCTTCTTGTTCTCTTTTAAGCTCTCTAGTGTAGTGGTCAGCTTCACTTTTTGCAGCCAAATACCTAACAGACACACCAGAAAAACAACATAATCAAAGTGAAAAGGGGTCAACTCTTTTGACTTTTGAGTCAAACACACTGCTTCCCAAATGCAATATTGGCATATATATATATATTTCGAATTATTGATTAAAGTTTAATAAGTGCATTAAATTATACACAAGACCAACAAGCGAGAAGTTGCCAGTGCTAGTTTCATCACATATAAATATCAGATTCCGAGTACCGAAATCAGAGGGTTTAACCTCAAAATTTAAATTTCATAACTCGACAACACTTGCATGCAATTTGCTACTGCGATTTTGTATATTTGAAATGATTAAAGTATGGCTTTATCCAAAATTCGGCACCAGATGATGAATAATAACGATAAAAAGTTGCATATCCGAATAACGTATATAGCATATATGCTCTTTAAATCAACTAAGTAAACCTAAATTTTGTGAAAGGGAATATAATTGGATTACCCGCCGAGTCCCATGGAAATGGCACCGGCAGCGACCTCTGCTATTCCGGCGGTGAGGATGATAGAAGAGGAAGCATTAGCACCGGAAAGCCCAGCCGCAAGAGCGAAGGGAACGGTAAGACCGTCGGAAACGCCGATGATGATGTCCCGGACAACATCACCGGCGGTGAAGTGCTTCTCCTTGTGCCGATTCAATAAACACTTCTCGGACTCACTGACGCTGCCCATTATTGGTTTTGTAGTGATCGAAATTCCAAGTGAATCTAGTGTGTGAGTGTGTGTTGCTCGTAGTGGAATATATAAAGCTAGTGCGGGTTGTGCGAAGGGTGATGATCGATGGAAGCAAGGCGGAAACCTTTTTCTTCAAGCGGTCCACACTCCATACATACAAATCGGAGTTAATTACATAAATCATTAATATGTTTGTTACGGATTTTATTTTTAATCTTAAAATTTTAAAAAAGAAAACGATAAATGCAGCTAACATCACCTAATTTAAGTGATCTTGTTCTCACATATTACTTAAATAATTAAAACACTTAAATAACATTGGTACCCTTCATTTAAGTGGTATATGAGAGCAACATCATCTAAGTTAGTTGATGTTAGCTACATGTATTATTTTTCCTTTTAAAATTTAAAATAATAGGTAATTCATTTGTTACTTTGTTTTACTTTTTTACACTAAAATAATTTTAATGATCAAAATATTTGTATTAGGGCTTTTAACCACAAGATTTTAAATGAGTTAGTGTAAATAACTGAAAGTAAACAAATAACAAACATAATGATTGTATTCGCAAATTTTAAAGTTAAATAAATAAAATTAAAATCTCATGACAACTACGGTGATCATTTATGTAATTAAGTCTACAAATTTGAGTTTAGACGTTAATGTCACGGGGAAACACTAATACCCCTTTCAAATTTCGTAAATGGTACAACAGTCCTTGCAAGTTAGATTGATAGTTGTGATCATTACTTAAAACATCTCAAACCTTACACTCTATAAATCACTCTCTATCTCTATTTTTAGTGGGACCATCCACTCTAAACAATATTTCAATTACAACCTTATTCTCTATTCAATACTTCAAAATTGGGACACATATATTTAATTAATATATTTTAATATATACTTGTTAATATAAAAGATAACATTTCAATTAAGAGTCAAATTTAAATAGAAAGTAGAATTATTTTAGTGGAGTCAATTGATGAAGAGTCAAATTCCACTCTTCATATTTGAAAAGAGTTTTCCCACACTTTATATTTGAAGGGAATTTTGAAGTATGATTGGAGTAGAAATCATCTTCATTTTGAATGGATGAAGTATGATTGGAGATGCCCTTATTAGTTATAAAGGGAATCAAATTCATTATAGATATTGTTGTTAAAAGAACGAGATTCTTTAAATTGGATTTATTGTTTTTTCTATTAGTATAGAGTAGTTAATTATATATCTTTGTTTGATAACAAGACAAATAATAAAGAGGTTAAATATCCACATCAATCATGTATTTAAGTTTATTTATGGGTAATTATCTTTAAAATATATTAAACTATACCTATTTTTTTATTAAACTAGCATAGCATCCGCGCAATGCGGCAGTGATGACAATAGTTTGTGCTCGATAACATGTTTGATTTAAAAAGTAGGGTATTGTATGTGAAATGCGATGTTAGCCAACCTATCCATGTATTTTCTAACTTTTTTGATTTCTTTACTTTGTTTTTTTTACAATCAACCATTTTATTAGTTGTTAAAATAAATTTTGAAAAACAACTAAAAATATTATTATTGAATAATTAGAGAAAAAGATTTATAGTCTTAAAATTGTATTAATGTAAGTAATTAAGTCATAATGAGATAAATTAAATAGCTTTTGTGATGTTTATGATTTATTAAAGTAATAATTGTCTTAAATTAGTTAAGATAATCAAGGGAATGATTGGTTAGGCTATTGCTTTAAGTGTTTGTATCTTAAGCAAAAAAAAATTGTACTATTTAAAATTAAGTAGTCTTAAAAAAAATTTAAAGAGAAAGTTAAATGTTTTATATATTAATATAGATGTATCCACATATAAAAAGTATTATTGAATTTAATAGGCTTTCAAAATTGTATTAATTTGTATATGTTGTAGGTTAATTATGATTAGTAACAAGTTATTTGCAATTAGATATATTATTATAATTAATAATCAAATTAACAGTATTCCCACATGATTCAAAATCTTAGATCTACGGTGTTCAAAGTTTTGATAAACAAATTGAAAGTTAAATCTCAAATCAAATATTCTTCATTTTGGTTTCTATGGGGTTCCAATTTGTGTATGTCTGCGTTTGGGCTACGATCATGAAACAGAATACAGGAAAATGGGTTTCCATTTGCGTATATTTGTTTGGTTCCAATGTGTTTCGATTTGGATATCAGTTCAGTTTGATTTGTGTTCATTTCATTCGAGGGTTTTGTGCGATTTTAATTTAGCTATATTATGGTTTAAGAGTTGTGTTCAATAAAGTCCATATAAAAAACATAGTCCTAAATTTTAATATTCAATCACATGTGATTTGTACAAACATTACATGTAATTATGAAAATGTAACTCCGCCCAAAAATTTAGCATGCAATCTGGACCATTGATGCCACTGATCCAAAAGCTGAAATTAGTCCCTCAGAACTATAAATTAAGTATGAACTATATTGAACATTCTTCTATCGTTTAAATTTGGGTTTCTCGATTAAATGCATTGGTTTAAGTCTGTCTGATTAGGGTAGGTTTCCCGATGTATGAGTTTGGTCTAAATATGTGTTCTCAATGACTTCTATGTTCTTCGTAAAATCCAAATCTAGGTTTCAAATATGGTTACCTGCAATTTAAACATATATGGGTTTCTCCAAACAGATGAATGTATAGTTTTAACTTTTCTTATGCGCATTTATCTATTTATAATATAAAAATTACTTATAGTTTTAAACCAGCCAAAGTAATAATTTTTCAAAACTAACAAAAGTGGTTCTTAGTTTAAACTTATAAATGTTAATAACCTAAATTTGTTGTATTTTTTTAGTACTTAGACCTAGTAATTGTAAAAAATAAAAAATAAAATCTCTTTTATTTGTCGTTTTTTGGGACTATTTGATCGAGTTGTTGACAAATGACAATAAACGAGGTTTTAGACCACCCGCATCCGAGCTCGTGAGAGGCTCGTGAGGGGCGCTCACGGGTGCGAACACCATCACCGCCCTGTGTGATGGCCGGCTCACGCTCACACTCGTGAGGCGGATCGCGCGGGTGAGGGGGAGAGAGACGTTGGGCTGTAGCCGTTGCACACACACACACACACAAATATATATATATATATATATATATATATATATATATATATATATATATATATATATATAATTCTTCCCCTCCTATATATACACCTCTTTTCTTTAATTTTTTACACATATTTTTACTACTCTCCTCTCAAACTTCAATATATTCTATTTAAACATTTATATACATACAAACATGTCATCTGATTCGTCGGATTATTATGACGATGATATCGAGATTAATCAAGCGGAGACATATTTTCTCTCCGTTTATCGTCAAACGAGAACCAATTTGTTTATTGGTTTGTCCAATGCGGTTTTGGATGTGTTGCGTGAGTATGATGAAGTTAACTCTAGTCAATCAACAAGACGGCGAGGCCCGGATCAATTTAGAGACAGTGAAGCTGCACACGAGCAACTTGTAGCAGATTATTTTGCCAACAACTGCAACTACAACGACGAATCATTTAGGCGACGTTTCCGCATAAGCAGACGACTATTCACACGGATAGTCAGCGATCTTGAGGGATGGCATGAATTTTTTCAGCTGCGTGTCGATGCTAGAGGAAGAAAAGGTTTATCTCCATTGCAAAAGTGTACATCGGCAATTCGGCAAATGGCGTATGGGATGACCCCTGACGGATTTGACGAGTATTTGAAGATGGCGGAATCAACCGCACGGTTATGCCTAGAAAACTTCAGCAAAGGTATCATCACTATTTATGGTAAGAGATACTTACGCAAACCTTCTTACCATGATATTCAGCATTTGTATACTGCACATGAGAGTAGGCACGAGTTTCCTGGCATGTTAGGAAGCATAGATTGTATGCATTGGGAGTGGGACAACTGTCCAAACTCATGGCGAGGGCGGTACATGAGAGGTGATCAAAAGAAACCGACTCTTATGCTAGAGGCGGTTGCATCACAGGATCTTTGGATTTGGCATGCATTCTTCAGAATGGCCGGGTCCAACAATGACATAAATGTTTTAAACCAGTCGCCGTTATTCAATGATGTATACAACGGGCGAGCACCGCACTGCCCATTTGAAGTAAACGGTGTACAATACAAACACGGCTACTATCTTGCAGATGGGATATACCCTGAATGGGCTACTTTTGTCAAATCCTTCAAAACACCTCTTGATCAAAGACGAGTACGATTTTCTACCGCGCAAGAAGGGGCAAGAAAAGATGTGGAACAGGCTTTTGGTGTGCTTAAGCAACGGTGGCATGTGATAATGCACCCGACGAGAATGTGGACCACGGAAAAAATACGTACAATAATGTACGCTTGTATCATATTGCACAATATGATATTAGAAGACGAAGAACATGTGATTTGTCCATTCGACGAAAACATTAATCAACCAAACGATGAAGACGACGTAGAAATTAGCGAACAACAATTTGAGGCTAATGTCCGAGAAGTCCGAAGTGCGGAATTGCATCACAACCTTCGATCGGATCTAATCGAGCACATTAATCGGCTTCCGAGATGAAACGACGACGTTAACTAGTATTTTTTATTTAAATTAATGTAGTTATGTTTTTTTATGTAATTTGAAATTTATAAAATATTATTTTAATTTATATTGTTATGTAATGTTTTTTATAATTATTATGTTTTAATTTATATTGTTTAAAAAAAAGAAAAAAAAGAAAAAGAAAAGAAAAAGAAAAAGGATGTGAAGGGTGTGATGGATGCAGGGGTTTGTGTGATGTGATGAGAAAATGGTGGAATGCTGATGTGGCTGTGTTAAGGGTGTGATGGATGCGGATGGTCTTATACGGCCTGCGCTTCGCTGCCGGATTTAATATTTATTTTACTGTTATTCATTTTTTATTATTATTCAGTTTACGCTTCATTTATGATAATGCAAATACAAAGTATAGTACTTTCAGTGAGTAATATAAATTGACTTCAAGCTAGTACAAAGGGGGTATGCGTATGACAATCATGAGGGTAGCAATCAGAATGTGTGTTCGACAAAGTAAAGAGTTAATAGCAAAAGGCTATAGCGAAATCTGTGTGGGTTGTGTTAATTTGCATCCTAGTTTAGTTGTTTGGAGTTGTTGTAACTGTGTGTACCCATCGACTGTAGCATCCATTCAACTGTTGTATGTAGTAGTAAGTGATGGATGAAGACAGTGCCTGTGTAATACTCCTAAATGGTCAATGTTAAACTCATTTTGCTGTTAAAAAAAAAAAAAAATGAAGTTTGGTGGATCACAACAATGGAAAGAGATAAGAGGTGAACGATGGTCATTCCCTTTAATTGATATATTTTAATTGTGAGGGATGGTGTTAAATAGTACATTAAGCTTTGAAAGTTGTACCATATGGTTGTTGTGTAGACTTTTGAGTTACATTTTGTAATGTGGAGACTGTTGTTTTTAATAAAATGAAGCAAAAAAAAAAAAATTTTTTTTACGCTTTATATAAGATTAATCTATTGTTATTTATTTAAATATCATCCATCATAATTTTGTTCTTAAACAATATTAGATCCACAAATCACAATAAACATAACACCTACATATTATATTTAATGGGGTTATCTTTCACATATTATTAGGCAAGACGTTCACTTACATCATGGAATTATCCAACCATATATTTTAATTTTGTACTTAAATAGGAAACAACTCGAATCAATGTCACATTATTGTTGATGAAAATAAATTACAATATATGATCCACGTTCTTGTAGATCAAACAAATGATTATATACACAATCATTTAATAGAAAAATATATTAGGGTGAGAAGATATAAATTAATATAAAATACAAAAGAGATAGATGTGTTAATGTTTAGACATGTGTAAATTGTTCTACACTTTATAGAAGGAAGAGAGAAGTATATATAACAATCAACAAATAGAATAATATATTAGGCAGAAACCTTCATGAAGATAAAAATTAAAACAAAATACAAAACATGTAGGTGTAATAATGTTTGGACACGTATAAATTATTTGCACTTTTTAGAAGGAAGAGAAAAGCATATATCATTATATCATGAGAAAATGCATATCATGATTTTTAGATAAAATTACAATTCTATCCTTGAAAATCTCATGAGGATTTGCTACTTTGCAAATTGATATATATATTAATACTTAAATAGCATGGGTGGGCTAACTCAACTGTAAATATTAATAAATGCCATATTGTGTTTTTAATGACAAGGTGACCAGTGGCTAATGTTACATCATGAACGGTAAATTTTAGACGCGTGGCAATATAATTAGGGATGAGCTCTTTGACCGAAAAACCGAACCGAACCGGAACCGGAACCGGTTGGAACCGGAACCGTAATATTCGGTCCGGTTATCGGTTCTCCTAAAATCTCATTTTCGGTTTTCGGTTCTTTCGGTTCCGGTTCCACCGGTTATCGGGTAATTCGGTCTTAGAACCGGAACCGGTTGGTTTGTGATTTTGTATTTGTCATATTGTTTAGTTGTCAATTTCTACGATAAACATAACCTTATTTTGTATCTAACTTATTGTTTGGTTACTAGTAAAAATTTACACGTAAAAATAGCAAATACTAACGTATTATATTTGTCTTTAATAGAAAAAATATTCACCGGTTACCGGTTTTTTCGGTTCCTACACTTGAAGACATTATAAAATATGATGATGTTGCCAAAGGAAATAAATTCTTGTAATTAGATATTACCAAACCGTTAATTATATATACTAGCTTTTAACTTTGTTTTATTTCCTACTTATTTTAGAGTTGGAAGACGCGATATGAAATAAGAAAACCGGTTCCATAGAATTTTTTCGGTTTTTTTCGGTTATTCCGGTTCTATACCCGAAATAACCGGTTAATAACCGGAACCGAGACCGGAACCGGTTCCCTTATATCGGTCCGGTTATCGGTTCTAGCTTTTGACCCTTTTCGGTTCCCGGTTATTTCGGTTCCGGTCCGGTTCCAGAACCGAACACACCCCTAAATATAATAGATATTTAACGTCATAAATGATATATGATTCATGAGTTCTTTCAATTTACATGTCTAATGTCAAAAATATGATTAAAAAAGAAAAATTACAGGTATATCAATATAAAAATTATATTCCCTCCTTCATATTTACGTGAAATCAGATATTTTTTTTCCAGTTTTCTTTTTGATATATATATTGATTTAATAAGTAAAAAAATATGTATAAATATTTTATAGATAGATATGAAACTTCTCATTAAGCTGGCTAAATAACATATCAAGTAAAATTTTTATACATATTAAAATGGGTCAGATTGTATATATACTCATCTCAACTCGTAAATAAATCTATCCATTCTTACCCGTATAATTTTATTAACGTTTCTAAAAGATGTTAGAAACTGAGATTTGATTTAAACACATATTAAAAAGAGCTATAAGAGCATAAGGACTAAGGAGTATCACCGGCATATGCTCGGCATGGGTGATTTGCCAAACATCACCCCACTACCTTGGTACCGAGTCCAAGCATGAGTTCATGGCATTTCACTACCAAATGAGATATGAATTTTTATAAATTATTTTTAAAAGTTTATGTAGGATTTGAAACGTAGGTATTTCCTATATTTAAGCATAAAAAAGATAAAAAGAAATATAAGCTATTGCTAATATGATGTTGATATGACAGGTAAGATAGTGAAATATAAAACGGTAAGGTAGAAAAGTGTTTTTGATGGAAAAAGAAACTTAAAATAGACACATTATTATACAAATAAAGTAAATACAAAAGCTGAAATAAAAGATTCATAAATTAGCCATGCAGGCATCATCACTAGAGGTGTACATGGACCGGATAATACTATAACCGGTTATAGTATTATCCGGATCGGATTTTTTTTTAAAAAAAAAAACCGGTTTCGGTTAAAACCGGTTTAGTATTAACCGGATATTCCCTCGAAAAGTTATACTATAAAAACCGGATCGGATATTCCTATAACCGGTTTTAAAAAAAACCGGTTTTTTTTTTGCCCAAAAAAACCGATGTCTTTTTTTTTTTTAAATACATTTCCTATAATATATACTATAAAAAAACATACATGTGAAAGAAAACTCAAATTTTGATTAATTTAAATACTTAAAAAGTACAATATTAATAAGTGTTTTGAGTGCTAGAGAATTTGGAGAGAATTTGGAAGATGTAAGTTGTGATTTAATCCCACAACATACCCACACTATATATAAGTGTTTTGGGTGGCAAAATGGTAAAAATATATGAAAAAAACGGTCAAGAAACACCCCAAACGGCTAGAAAACGGCTATATTTTTTAACCCAACGGCTAGTAGGAAAAACCGGATAAAAACCGGTTACAAAAAAACCGGTTTTTTATCCGGTAAAAAAACCGGTCGGCCAAAAATCCTACAAACCGGTCATACTATCCGGTTTTGAAAAATCCGGTCCGGATAAAAAAAACCGGTTTTTAGAAAATCCGGTTTCGGATATTTTTTCGTATAAATCGGATATTCGAATTTTTTGTGCACCTCTAATATCACCATGCATTGGCCCACACGATGGCAAAAGCAACCAAGCAGGGCCGCTTAATTGGGCCGAAACTACATGTACGTGAAACCCAGTGGTTTTATTTACAAATTTTATATATAATTACTTTTGGCTATAAACCTAGTGGCTTTATTTTCAAAGACAGATGATTCGTACACTGTTATATAAAGGTTTATAATTTTATATAAAGGTTTGTTGGTTCATTTTCAAATGTCATATAAAGGTTTGTTGGTTTTATTTATATATTAAGTTTTGTTTAAACTAAACAAGCATGGTTGGATCAAGTGGTTATCACCCTTGCCTCTGGAGACAGAGGTCAAGGGTTCGATCCTCACTCCTTGCAAGGCCGGATGTCCTTTTCTACATTTAGTAGAACTGGAAGCATCCTTTCTACCATAGGTAGAGGTATGGGTGTCTACATCTCAACCTCCCCCATACACCGTGCAAACGGTATTGGGACCCATAACCCGTGGAAGACGGTATTGGGTGTTACTTTACTGTTTTTTTGTTTAAACTAAAAATAAGTTTTATATAGATAAGATTATTTCAACTTAAAATTTTTATGAATTCTAATAATATATTACTAGTTTAATACCCCGTGTATAAACACGAGTTTTGTTGATTTGAATTTAAAACATTTATGTTGTAAAACCATAAATATATAATAAATCCATATATCAATAATAATAAAAAACCAATTATAAAAATCAGAAGATGAAAAAAGAAAATTGACATATTCACAGATTTGTGCTGATAGTTATTAGCCGTTTTAGAAAATAAATAGTTGATTAGTGGGTAAAAATTTCAAGAATAATTCAAAGCCATCTTGACATTGAGGATTTAGATTGGTAAAAATATTACAAAAATAATTTGACGATGTCATAAACTTATTATTTTAATATACATTAAAGAAATATTAAAGAATTAAATATAAAAACCAAAGATAGTATATATAAAATAATAATGTGATGCAAATGTCGAATAAATTTTTAACTTTATGTGAATAAAATGCAAAATTGTAAGAATGTCAATTTGATGTTTTTTTAGATTTTTAAATAAAGTGAAAGATTTAACCATATAATTTTTTTAATAGATCTCGTACATAATTTTATGGATGTAATTCGATTTTTTGAATATTTAAAAAAGATAACAAATATTAAGATAAAGTTTAGCTATTCCTTATTATTTTAAGAAGTTTTTTAATCCCAATAATATTTATCATTAATTTAATTAAGGGTTATCTTTATCTTAATTTGCATTGATTAGATGTCAGTGTGATACACAAGTTAGTTTATAAGTATCATCTAATAGTAAGGAATTATTTATATACTATATAATTTAAAAGGGAACACTCAATTAAAATAACTAACGAAACAGATGGCTATTATACTTTTATAGCCTAAATAATATCACCTTTAAGTGTCATTTTTTTAGTAGAAAAATCTATAGGAGTATACTATAAAATCAAATAAAATAAAATAAAATAATAAGTAAACTTAATTTAATGATATTTGATAAAATAAATGGTTGTCAAAATTTATTTATTTTTTTAATTTAGTAAATCAGGCTTTAAACAAAATATATTGTAATATTGATTTTTATGACCACGTGAAGATATTTTTTATTTACCAAAACAATAATATTATGATTTTTAATAATTTACGTTAAAGGAATTTTTAATTCATTGAAATATGACATCCTGCCTTATCTATTAAAATTAAGTTTGAATAATTTTGTAAGTTGAGTTTAAAAGTTAATCATCGGAAATCAAAATTAAAATTTTAATTTTGATTAATTATCTTATATAATTTTGAAATTGAGTTTCAATTTTAACTATCAAAAGTCAAAACTAAGTTTTAATTTAAAAAAAATAAATGGTTAGAATTTAATTTTAATTAAATGAAAGGCTAGGGTTTTTAATTAAATTAATGATGATTAGTCTTTTATTTATATTTAAAGATTAGTTTGACTTTAAAAAGTCAAAATCAAAATTTTAGATTTAAATAAATTAATGGTTAAGATTAAATCTTTCATTAAATGAAGAGTTCAGATCATTCAATAATTTTTTTCAAATTAGTCTTTTATATATATTAGAAGATTACAAGTAAACAATTGTTTCTAGTAATCTTCTTAGTTATGCTTCTACTAATACTTCTAAATGTTGTGTAAAATCCTCAAAAAGGGTCTAGTCGTATATACCCTTGGTGCCTTAGAATATCAGGTTTATTAATAAATATTAGAATTATATTAAATATTAGAGTTATTATTAAAATAATTAAGAAATCATGATAATAAATATAATAAAGAAAATAGATAAATTAAATAAAATATTAAACGGTTTTGAATAAGGATTCCGGAAATATCCCCGTTAGTTGAAACGGGTAAACGGGTATTAAGTTGTAAGTTGAGAAGGGGAACAAAATACCTCTTGTGGATATTATTGAGACTTAAAGTCTCTTCTCTTCTCTTCTCTTCTCTTCTCTTCTCAAACACGTAAACACATACATACACCCACACTTCTCTTTTCCTTTTTCATTCTTGGAACCGTGAAGGAGAAAGCAAGAGGAGAGATCACCAAGTTTTTGTTCCAACAACAATTTCGAGTTATAATCTGACCCTTATTCATAATCTTCTTCATCCAAGCTTCATTGTAAGTCCACCATCTTCATCTTCTTCATGTTTTGAAGTTTTAGGTCAAAATGGAAGAATTTGATCCTATACCTTCAATCTTTGGTTTGATGTTGTTGTATGTATGTTTTTGGATTCATTTGGATGTCTAAAATCATATGGAAACACTGGAAATTGGATTGGGATTGTTGGAATTGGGTTTGGATTGCAAATGGACTGAACAGGGGGCTGTTTCTCGCACACTGACTGTAAATTGGTTACTACGGCCGTAGTAAGTTTTCCCTACGGCCGTAGGGGGATGTTTTATAAAAATGGTCCTACGGCCGTAGGACATTTTTACTACGGCCGTAGGGACTGTCTGTTATGAATAGTGCACTGTTGTGCTGTTTTTCAACGTTTTGTCGTACGGGATGCTCATTTAGGATTCTATTTAGTCTAATGGCATCATTAGGGGTATCATATTAGTTTTATTAGTTAATGTACTTGTGTGAAGTGACTAAACACGAGTATTATCTTTTAGGTAAGCTGTACGACCCGGAAGAAGAACGCGACGATCACGATTATTGTTTGCTTTAGTCTCTAGCCTCACAGGTGAGTATAGGATGACATAAGAATTAATATAACCGTGTTACATGTTATTTATATGTGCTAGTAATTCCATGAAATGTAATTAAACTTGATGTATGCTATGTTTATGCATAACACATGTAACAATTAAACCATGATTTATGATATGATTATAAATATGCAAGAAACATGTATGAATTGAACTATGGATTTTATGTGGTTGTGATATGCGCGCTATGAGGCCCGAATGGGTCAGATTTGTATTTGTGATCGGATCCGAGATATGGGGGCTGGTTATAGTCCTTGAACGAGGCCAGCACGAGGTCTAGGGCGTTTGAGATCTGCGGGTCGATGATAGCGTCAACTACCTGGGGTTGCAAACCCAGCGTTCCTCGAGAGCAATGGGGATCGACTTATTGTTGTACCCATGAAGGCTTTGGCCTGAAACGCAACGGTGGACCGCTAACCGCTCACCCACCCGCGCGGTTGATGTGTCTGGTTTCCCCAGTTAGGAGTGTTGAGCCGGGCTAGCTACCCTGCAAGATTATGCTTCCTTCTGGCTGTGTCAGCTCATCGCGAGATGCTAGGATAGCATTATCTGATGATTGATATATGATATGTGATATGTTTATGTTAATGATTATGCTATCTTATGCTCACTAGCTTTAATTAGCTAACAGATACTCTCCCCATGACTGCAGGTGGCACTTAGATAGGTGAGCTTGGATACCTGCTTGTGGTTACTAATCTTTTGGAGGAACACTTATCTATATTACTTTTAGTTACTGTTTATGTTGTATAAACATGTATATGTGGTCGGTGAACAATTTCCGTAACACCAACAAATCTTTTGTATACCGTGGCTTCTTTTGATTGTATTATCGCCACTTTTATAGCTTTCGCTGTAATTATTATGTTTTGAAAAACAGGTTTGATATAATTAAAGTTTGCAGACGGATCCATGTAGTATGGATTCTTGATTTTATTATTATTAAAATAAAAAATCTGGTTTTCAAAATCGGGGTGTTACAAGTTGGTATCAGAGCCTAGGTTTGAGTGAATTGGGTACTTGTAAAAGTATTCAGTCTCAAACCCAGGCCCGACCATTGTTTAGTGTTCCTCGGGGGGTCATGGGGTGTGTGAAAGAGTGTTATATTCTTGAAATGCTATTGTTTGCTTGCTTGTTATGTTAGTGAAATATGATAAAAAGTACTAAGTATGTTATCTACGTTTTGTTTGGCCAGGTTATTTACAAGAATAACATGGCTGAACATAGAGATAGAGAGGCTTACATAAGAGATTTAGAGGCTCGTTTGAAAGCTTCTGAGGAAAGAGTGTTGGTGCAACCAGTGGCAGAACCCAAGATGTCACCAGATCTTAAAATTTTTCTATCTTGCCAGCCACCTACCTTCGAGGGTAGCATGGATCCAAGTGTTACTGAGCGGTGGATCCGCGAGATGGATTTAGCTTTCGACAACAGCAGTTGTAAGGAATCCAACAAAGTGGGATTTGCTCGGAAGCAGTTAAGGGGTAATGCACAGACATGGTATGACACCGTGATCTCATCCACGCCAGCAGAGGTGAGAGCTACATATACTTGGGCAGATTTTGTGGGAATCCTCCGAAGTAAGTATTGTTCAGATCAAGTGATGGATAGATTGGAGGAGGAGTTCATGGCATTGAAAAAGGGTGATAAACCGGTTGAAGACTTGATCGAGCAGTTTTCTGATAAGATGAGGTTTGTGAATCACTTACTGCCTGATGAGAAGTCAAAGATAAAACGGTTTGCAAAAAACTCTTCCACCGGATTATCGAGCTTCGGTTAGGAGTGCTCTGTCATTGGATATTGCGTTTGAGATGGCACGACAGTATGAAAGCGACCATATGCAGAAAAAGGAATCTACAGGTGGGAGTTCTAAAAGAAAATTTGAGCAACCTGCTGAGTCAGAGGATACGGGAGGTGGATATTGGCAACAACAGGGAGTTCAAGAATATAATCAATCGACTGCTCCATGGTGCTCACAATGTCGTTCCAGGCATACTGGTAATTGTACAAAGGAAACAGCAAGGTGTCCCCAGTGTGGACGGAAGGGACATACTGCTGAAACATGTCGCTTCAAGGGTAATGTGTGTTACAAATGTTTCCAGCCCGGACATCGTATGTCAGAGTGTAGGTCTGGGCAGGGTCAGGGATCGGGAGGAGCAGGAGGATCGTCGCCGAGTCAGAAGAAAAAGAATGTGCCCCGTGCAACTGGCAGAGCTTATCAGATGACAACTGAGGAGGAAAAGACAGCAGGTGATGTTAAAATTTGCACATTCTTAGTTAACTCCGTGCCTTATTATGTTAGAATCCGGTGCTCCTTCATTTCTCTTAAATTTCCGTGAAAGAACTAATTGTTTAGTCTTTTATAATAAATTTTCTTAGTGTAGAAACATATTGAGATCTTAGACGTGAAGGTCAAACGGTTAAGAACGAAGAACAACCGGTTGATCTTAGGAAAGTCCCACCACAACCTCGGGTCAAACTGAACATTAGAGATCCAGAAGACATTAAGGTCTGATATCCCCACTTGTTTACAGAAGAGCAGATTCCGAGGACGGAATCCTGTTAAGGGGGGTAGATTTGTAACATCCTCAAAAAGGGCCTAGTCGTATATACCCTTGGTGCCTTAGAATCTCAGGTTTATTAATAAATATTAGAATTATATTAAATATTAGAGTTATTATTAAAATAATTAAGAAATCATGATAATAAATATAATAAAGAAAATAGATAAATTAAATAAAATATTAAACGGTTTTGAATAAGGATTCCGGAAATATCCCCGTTAGTTGAAACGGGTAAACGGGTATTAAGTTGTAAGTTGAGAAGGGGAACAAAATACCTCTTGTGGATATTATTGAGACTTAAAGTCTCTTCTCTTCTCTTCTCTTCTCTTCTCTTCTCAAACACGTAAACACATACATACACCCACACTTCTCTTTTCCTTTTTCATTCTTGGAACCGTGAAGGAGAAAGCAAGAGGAGAGATCACCAAGTTTTTGTTCCAACAACAATTTCGAGTTATAATATGACCCTTATTCATAATCTTCTTCATCCAAGCTTCATTGTAAGTCCACCATCTTCATCTTCTTCATGTTTTGAAGTTTTAGGTCAAAATGGAAGAATTTGATCCTATACCTTCAATCTTTGGTTTGATGTTGTTGTATGTATGTTTTTGGATTCATTTGGATGTCTAAAATCATATGGAAACACTGGAAATTGGATTGGGATTGTTGGAATTGGGTTTGGATTGCAAATGGACTGAACAGGGGGCTGTTTCTCGCACACTGACTGTAAATTGGTTACTACGGCCGTAGTAAGTTTTCCCTACGGCCGTAGGGGGATGTTTTATAAAAATGGTCCTACGGCCGTAGGACATTTTTACTACGGCCGTAGGGACTGTCTGTTATGAATAGTGCACTGTTGTGCTGTTTTTCAACGTTTTGTCGTACGGGATGCTCGTTTAGGATTCTATTTAGTCTAATGGCATCATTAGGGGTATCATATTAGTTTTATTAGTTAATGTACTTGTGTGAAGTGACTAAACACGAGTATTATCTTTTAGGTAAGCTGTACGACCCGGAAGAAGAACGCGACGATCACGATTATTGTTTGCTTTAGTCTCTAGCCTCACAGGTGAGTATAGGATGACATAAGAATTAATATAACCGTGTTACATGTTATTTATATGTGCTAGTAATTCCATGAAATGTAATTAAACTTGATGTATGCTATGTTTATGCATAACACATGTAACAATTAAACCATGATTTATGATATGATTATAAATATGCAATAAACATGTATGAATTGAACTATGGATTTTATGTGGTTGTGATATGCGCGCTATGAGGCCCGAATGGGTCAGATTTGTATTTGTGATCGGATCCGAGATATGGGGGCTGGTTATAGTCCTTGAACGAGGCCAGCACGAGGTCTGGGGCGTTTGAGATCTGCGGGTCGATGATAGCGTCAACTACCTGGGGTTGCAAACCTAGCGTTCCTCGAGAGCAATGGGGATCGACTTATTGTTGTACCCATGAAGGCTTTGGCCTGAAACGCAACGGTGGACCGCTAACCGCTCACCCACCCGCGCTGTTGATGTGTCTGGTTTCCCCAGTTAGGAGTGTTGAGCCGGGCTAGCTACCCTGCAAGATTATGCTTCCTTCTGGCTGTGCCAGCTCATCGCGAGATGCTAGGATAGCATTATCTGATGATTGATATATGATATGTGATATGTTTATGTTAATGATTATGCTATCTTATGCTCACTAGCTTTAATTAGCTAACAGATACTCTCCCCATGACTGCAGGTGGCACTTAGATAGGTGAGCTTGGATACCTGCTTGTGGTTACTAATCTTTTGGAGGAACACTTATCTATATTACTTTTAGTTACTGTTTATGTTGTATAAACATGTATATGTGGTCGGTGAACAATTTCCGTAACACCAACAAATCTTTTGTATACCGTGGCTTCTTTTGATTGTATTATCGCCACTTTTATAGCTTTCGCTGTAATTATTATGTTTTGAAAAACAGGTTTGATATAATTAAAGTTTGCAGACGGATCCATGTAGTATGGATTCTTGATTTTATTATTATTAAAATGAAAAATCTGGTTTTCAAAATCGGGGTGTTACATGTTGTATCCATGTAAACAAAATGAAGACACACCTATAAGTCTACAACCTAATTAGCTGGTATAAAAAAGTTAAAAACCTCAATATCACACAATTTTTTTGAAATGTACCATTATAGCTAATTAAACTTTTGGAATATACAGTTATAGGTAATGTATATTTTTAAATGTACATCAAGGTCCGTGTCAATCTCCAAAATCTATATTTGTTATCAAACATATGCAACTCCCATCTCTTTCTTTCCAGAATAGTGATCTATGTCGAGTATGTTCTTTCTGATCCGATTGAAAATCTTATAGCATGGGACTTGGTGGTTGGTCTTTAAAAGAAAACAATAAACAGTTTTTAACACGGTGATATTTTTCTTTTGTTGGTTGCTTTGGTCCTACCGAAATGATAAGAGTATTCAACTTTAAGTCGGAGTCGTCTGTTCACTTATTTAGTCAATTGAAAAGCTTATTCTTCTTTTGGTCAATGTGCGAGGCAATCTTGATAGGATGTTAGTATGGTTTACTTGGCATTATAACCCTCAATCAGAATCTTCTTTGTAATTATCTTTTTTTTCCCTACCTTCTTGATATTAATAAAACTCTATTTTCAAGCATATTTTTTTAACAGTAAGTTAATATTATATATGTTTAACAATCACTGTTGATATAATATCATCATCAAATTATAGTTCTCATCAAATGCAAGTTAAAAAGCAGCATCTATTCATCAATACCTGATACAAAACCATATTGTTTTCCTAACCTTATTTTAGATTCACAGCATAACAAATTTCTAGCTCAACCAGAGAAAATCATCAGTTACATGAACTCCGGGTTTACCTTACTACCCCTTTTTCTTTTTACAGTATACATAACAAATCGTCTACCGATCCTAAAATCTATCAGGATACAACTCTGAACTCCCTACCTTTGTGTGCCCGTTTTTTCCAGCACTGATGCCCCGCGGGAACACTATTTTGTGCATATGTTTAATTGTACTATCGGATATAGATCATCACTTCACTGAGCTGATGCAAGAAGAACATGAGCTGTAGCAGCTCCACAGATTTCTAGTCCAACGAAAATGCTCCATTACAGTACCTATGAAAAAACGAAATCTGAATACTTTTTGTGACTTGATATCTACCTAGAAACATAGCTAAATGGATAAACTGATTAAAGTTTGGAACAATATTTTAATATTTTTTAAAGTCTTGAATGTAAATTTGTCACTGGTATAGAGAGTAAATGAGGTTTACCTGTCACTGAACTTCTCTACAGCTTCTGAGGCGTAGAGAAGAGTTTCATTGGCCTTCTCAAGAACAATATAAAGTTCTTTTCCTCTTGCAGCCCGAACAATCACCCAGGAATTGTTTTTTGCTCTAATGCATATTTCTAGATCCTGTTCACCATCCACATCGTCCCCTTTTCTTCTGCTTTTTTCCAAATCAACATCTTCTCGAATCTTATTTAAGGTCAGTAATGATTCCTGTGGAGTAATTGTAAACATAGTTTAGCCATGTGCTCGTTAACCACTACATTACATCTACATACAACTCTTGGTTTTACACACGTGTGAATGAAAATAGTAGAAACTGGATAGATGTTAAAAGAGGATGAAAAAATTGATATCAATTTGAAGAAATTCCTTAGAAGAAGGTAAAAATCCTGACCTTTGTTAGGGTTGTTACTTTTCCAGGGGGGGAAGCCCGAGATATGTTTCTGTCACCATCCACTAGTAGATAACGATAACCCTTCACATGATAAGCATTCTCACCACCCCATCCCTTTGCAAGCTTCTCCTCGACTTTAAAGATCTTTGAAGATACCTGGATGATGATGATGATAATAAGAAAGAAAATAAAAGAATGAAAGTTTTATAAAAACTGACAAATGTTTGTGAAACAAAAACTAGAGCATATTAATTTCCAAGTATACAGCTAAGAAAATTTACAAATATCAACTTTCAGAACAAAAGGTCAACTCTAAATTGCTTGCCTATATAATTCAACTTTAGAATAATAACACTTAATTAGCTTAACTCCCTATAAAACTTCTATATATCATGCTTACTGTTGCTTTTAATTAATGAGTTTATTTGAAGTTTCTCAATCAAACATTTGAACCACACAGATACTTTATTAAGACAATATTTTCTTGTTCTTGCAACAGCAATCATTATGGAAAAATTCTTATTGCCCTAGGCTCAATAGATCGCCATCAATCATATGTTAAAATACTATTAAGGTTTAAGTGTTCATCTAGAATTTCTAAGCTTATAAGAGCCAATATCAAAATAAATAAACGAATTTTATGAACTATTCATTGACTTCATCAGTCCAACCACCCACCTGAAAAACCTTCCCTACACAGATTCAGAAACAAAACTAATCCATTTTGATCCATATTGACTCACATCAATCGACACACAATAAAGTAGTTCTTTTTGTGTATATGAATTTTAATTTTTTATTAATGTCTAGTTCAAGTTAGGTTACTCTCATCATTTCTCAAAAGATACAACTAGAATACAGATTTAAGTTAAAATGAATAATTCAAAAGGTTGACAACACAAGACATGTTTGTTGTAAATCTATCAAGCAATAGCACCTCCAAGATTCAACAAAAGAAAATGTGATTTTCAGAAATGATTTGAGTATAAACATGAATTAAAAATATAATATTAAGAATAATAATGAATCAGTTCCGGGTTAAAGACTTAAAGTTAGAAGGGGAACAACTTTATAGGGCAAAAAAATTTGGAAACCACTAAAATCTATGCATTATATTAAAAATAAACAAACAAAAAGAATTTAGTTACAGAAAAAGAAAAATATTAATGAGCAAACAAGGAGTAGATACATGATTGGTTTAGTTACATATATGCGAATGTGATGCAATGGCCTTTCTCCTAACCAACTACATGAGTTAAAATATGAAAGAAACAGGAATAATAATACGAAGCAATTGTTAAATAATCGTACTTTGTCCCTTTAAGAGAAATTTTGGAATTGCTAGTAACATCTGGAGTAAAAAAAAAACTCAAACATATGCTGCAGCAATATTTAATAATATAATATGATTGTGATATTGATTTAACAAAATTATAAAAAGAAGAAGCCTAAGGCGGTGTTTAAATTTGTGCTTTAAAACTGATTATCTGATATTGCAGTTATATTTTTCTGATCAGTTAATACCACATAATCGCTTTCAAAACAAACATCTAAAAAATTTGTTCAAGAATAGGTAATAAAATAACAAGAGAAAATAGAAAAACTGACATTTTCAAGAAGTTGCTGCTTCAACATTGAAATCCCCTCCTCCCCATTAAGCATAAAGGTAACAGGTAAAAGAAGAATTATGGTAAGGCTTTTATGTTGATAAGTGCACAGATACATCTTATGGTCTGTTTGTTGAAGCCAAATTGTTGGGGTAGTAGGAACCAAATTACCAACTTCTACACCCCAAATATCAGTAACAAGAAACCCATCCTTCCCTTTGGACCATTTGCCATGTTGTAAAGGCCTCACTATGCGAAAATTTTCACCTCTTACAGAAGAAGCATCCTGAAGCCCCTGTGATCGATCCAAAGCCGACTCAGAATGAGAAGAAGTGTTCCCTTTTCGCAAATAAGACCATGTACTTCCTCCAGAAGATAAAACACGTGGTGTCAACCTTAGGGTACTGTATGAAAATAGATTCACAGTATCATCCTGCAAAACATCAATATGAAATATTAAGTAGTTAAGTACTAACTCACATAATAAAATGAATAAAATTAACATCCAGCATCAAAGCCTGTCATACCACATTACCACATCAACGAAAACTTATGGTCCCAATAAACAAAGCCATATGAAAAATAAAAGCTACTTGAGACGAGAAATAGAGAACAGTTATTAACATGCATTTGACTATCTGTGTGCGTGCGTGTGTGTGTGTGTGTGTGTGTGAGAGAGAGAGAGAGAGAGAGAGAGTGAGTGAGTGTTAGCAAAATCAAGCAATAACATACAGGGTTTAGTGTTGTAGAGACCAGCAGATCCTGGAACAAGATAACGGAGTAGCCTGAGGTGTTCCCCATGCATGAATTTAATGCTCCAACAAGAGACTGCATAAACAAGAAGTAGTTAAACTCGGTCACGGAGAAAATAAAAAAACGTTTACTTTCTTAGCTGGCTCAGTAAAGATACAAAAAGAGTAACAAAAGTTCGCCACGTTACAAAGGAGAAATTTATACACCAATTTTTGAAGACTTAAAGAGACAAAAGACACAGCTTTTGACAAAGATTGCAGTTCAAAAACAAATTTTGTTAGATATATGAGACGGACAGGAATACCAAAGAGTGTGCATGATTTCAATCTGACCTGTACTTCAATAGCAGCCTCCCGTCCTACAGTCAACATCTGTACAGTCCCACGTTCCTTTAAAGACTCACGAAAATTAGGTAACAGGAATTTGTTGCCCGAGAGAAAATCTGCCTCAAAAACAAAATGCAAAATATATAAGACAGAGAGAGAGGTACAGCAACTTCAGCATTGCTCCAGTAGTACAAATCCATGGGAAAACCATTTGAAACATAAACTTCAGCATTACCACAGCACCACAATTCCAATGGAGACCGCTTTTGATATGCTGACAATTAGCAACCTCCAATAAAAAATATTTAAAAAAAATAGAGAAGATAGAAACAGATTTTATAGATCCATGTAAGATTTGATTAAGAAAAGAGCTTACCATTAAGGTAGTCCATGATGAAGGTAAACAAATGACTACGAATTAGTCCTCCACCAGGTTCTTTATCAAGCAACGCTCTTATTGAACCATGAAACATAAGAAAAAGAGAGTGTATTTCCTTAAGAACGCTGCGTAGTGCTTCAATTCTCCATATGGATTCTGTCTCTTTGCTTTTTGCTACCACCTACAAGTTTAATCCTGATCAATGTTATGCGCTTAATTACCACTACTGTAATGAACAGATGGTTAGAGAAGGTTAGTATAATTTGGATAAAGTACTCCTTCTAACAAAGAAACATAGAAAAATAATTATGCTGGTTAAACAGAAATGTTTTCAAAAGAAATAACTTCATCAATTTCTTGTAACGGTAACTTAAATTAGGATTCCATTAAACAGCCCTAAAATCCGACATCAACATGACTTCAGTAACAGCACACGCGCACACAATATTCAGACAAACATATAGTCATATAAAAACGGAGAGGTTTTCCCTGTTCAGGTTACCCGGAGGGTGAGTCTTTGACTCAGATGTACGCGGCCTAACCGGGGTATCCCCGTGAGAAACAAATATATAGTCATATACTAATACAAAAAGGGTGACAAAAAAAACATATGTATCATTCTAAACTCATACTTGTGGAGTAAAAATGACAATTATGACCGATAAATGAGAGCAAATAGAAACGCCATTCAGAAAGAATAAATGGTATAGGACGGATGGAGAGAGAGAGAGAGAGAGAGAGAGAGAGAGATTTGTTCAACTAAAAAAATAAATCAAAAATTCTTTTTTAAGAAAAAGCAAGATGGTAGAAGTCAAAACAAAAGGGTTTAGGAACTATAAAGGTAGAAAGTTATAACAATATGCAACAAGAATGTAATTGTTCATGTACTTGCACAAGTGTCATCGTCCAAATATATTTGATGTTTTTACTTTTTAGGTACTTTCATGAAAAGCATAGCGACGAAATTTCAACCAAAGTCAGAATCTAAGTTGCACGGAAACGGATACGGCACCGGGAAACGGATACGGAACGGATACGGGAAACGACAAAACTCAAAAATTCAAGATACGGATACGGCAGAGAAACGGCAAATATAAAATAATATATATATATATATATATATATATATATATATATATATATATATTAAAGAAATTCCAAAATAGATATATATTGATGCAAAGTGTTAAGTGTTAACTCCAAAAATACTAAATCTAATCAAATGTAATTAATTATCAACAATCAATGGAGGTTGGTCGGTTGATGATGATCTTGTTTCTTGTTCTTGAGAAGAAGCCATAATTGATAGGTTAATAAGGTTATACGTTCGGAATCGGTGATCGGTGATCGGTGATTGACTGATTGTACGACTTACTAGTGTACGTAGAGTCGTAGTCTCGTAGACCGTAGTTACGTACGTACGTCGATTAGGTTTAGTTTAGCCGTTTACGTAGGAATTAGGATAGTCGATTAGGTTTAGACGTACATGGCATGCATTCTGACTAAAAAAGCCCATAAAAAGCCTAAAAAAAGAAACGTGGCCCGAAACTTCGACGATACTTAATCAGAAACGTTTCCCGTCGCATGAAACGTTTCCCGGCGTTTCATACGCGTTTCCGTTTCCCTGCCGTTTCAGATACGGGAACGGCATCTTGTGAGGAGTTTCCGTGCATTATAGGTCAGAATTAGGTATGAAAAACCTTTCATGAACGAAAAACAAATGATCACCCGGAACACACAAACAATCGAATCTATTATTCTTTGAGTTATCAGACAACATTAAAAGTGTTGTAATGTTCTAAGCGAGAAAAAAGAAAACACTTACCATTACCATCCAAATATCAGGCTCTGCCTCAAAGAACACATGAGAATGCATTTCTGCTTCTATAACCTCACAAGCTGCATCAGGAGAAAAAATTCTGCAAAACCGCATTCATAAATCAACAAGCAAAGAAAGTCAAGCATCAGGGAAAACCAAGGAACCTCAAACCTAATCTACAGGTTTCCGCCAATAAATTAGAATGTTTTGGTGAATCAGTGTAAATGCAGTTTTTGTGAAGATGGCGTGGAATCTTCAGAAGATAGTATGAACATTAAGTCATTAACTAATATGTATCTTTACAAGAACATATAAACTTAACACACATATTCATATGCTATTAGTATACAGCAGGTGATGGTAGCAGAATATAACTCATAATGTGATCCAAATTATATAGAACTACAATTATGGTGTGGTATGACAGATGAGTGGCTACTGAGTACTTACCTTGTGAAAGTGATGAGTCCTTCACTGAGCCCAATGACAGAAAGTTGAGCAGAAAAAGGCAAATCAGCAGGAAAGAAGAACAAAATCTTCTCCAATTCCTCCCCTTCATACTGCCCCCTTCTCAAATCAAATATGCAAAATTTCAGTGCTTCACTGAGACTAGTAGTGGCAGTAGATGACAGACCCATACTATAAGTTCCTTATCATTCACCTTAAATCAAACAAACAAAAATAAATCACTAGAACAACCACACATATATAACATGTATCTTGCAAAGCACGCATGCTCCGGAACTGAAAAAAGAACCCTAAATTTGAACAATCAACATAATTCTAATCAGATTGACCCTAATTAGAAATTAACATTACAAATTTCACATAGTCAATGCAGATATCTTCAATTTTGATAGTTTAGTGTAAGATAGTTAACGGGAAGTACACGAATCATATGAATTTATACCAAGTTACATGCGTCTGGAATGGCGAGTAGTTCCAGAGAAAGGGATGAAGATGCTCACCTGGAAATCGGATCGATCGGAAGGCCGGCGAATGGTGGTAGGTGTGTCGATATATAGGGACGGTGGACGATGGTTACGACGAAAGTGTAAGGGCCCGAACAAGGGACACGACTACGAATACGCAGGTGTAGTTTTTTAAGGGGCCACCTACTCAGCTTTTTGATATAACAATTAAAAAAATGATCTAATTTAAGCATGTGAAATTAATAAAAAAAATTAAAAAAATAAAATTAGTAAACTTTATATATCATATTATGATAAGTATGAAGATAAAATTAAAAAAAATAAAAAAATATATCATTTTTCTTCCAATAATAAGAAGTATGATATTATAGTACCATCATATCTTGTTTTTTTCTCTTTCTATTAACTATTTTATTCAGTTTTTTAAATAAGTCTAAAAAGTAATAACACCCATTTTTTGGGTGAGGAGTCTATTGTTTGAGTGCATGGAGTGAATGAGAGGGTGGCCTCACCGCTATGGTGGTGGAGGGGTGGGTGACACTCCATGTATGATTGGTGAAAGTGAAAATATGGTGAAGAATTGAAGATAAAATGAGGAGTGGTTATTCGGTGAATTACGATGGGTTCATTTCTTTTTTTTGTCTTATAAAATATATTTGTGATTGGTTAATTAATATTAGTTAGGTATTATAAGTTGTTGTAGTGATAAGTAATCACTGCAAGGCTGAGTGATTGGTTAAGTAGTGGTCTAAACTCTTATGGAAGTATGTGTGTTTATTTGTGAAAGTTTAGTAAGAAAGAGAAATAAAGGTTATTTAAAAGCTATATTAGTAATTTACGATTGCTAAAATTTAAAAAGATTAAGTAAAACAGGAGAAAATCGTTAGATGTGTTAGAATATATTATAAATAAATTAAGGGAATATGATATATGTTTTGCTGTAGCATCACACTACAAACACCTTAAATAAAGGTATGCTAGTCATTACAATGATTACTTATGTAATTGCTTGTGAGTATTAGTAACATTTTTACTATAAATGTTCAAGCTTTACACATCATTTTCTCCCAAGTTATATACAAAAGTAGTATGAAATTTCTTGTTTGGTTATCTTATGTAAATTAGGTGCTATTAAAATATGAATTATTTTTTTGTAATAATTTTAATAATTGTGGTTAGTAATTAATTTGTATATTCATAAATATACATATGTTGTCTAGTGCGTGATGAAATCTTAAAAGGATGCATATCATTACATTATTCTTTGGAGTAATAGTTTTGACCAAACATTAAATATCAAACCTACAAGTTCTGAAAACCATAATTTAGGTAGTTGTAAAACACCATTGTCATCTAAATAATTAACATCACATCACAATCAACAATTTGTTCAAACAAAATTTAAGAGATAAGTTCAACAACTATAGACCAATAATGCTCAATACTTTTAAGATGTTGTAACTTATAACTATTTACTTTTTACAATTGATACACACATATTATATAGAGACACACATACTGGCATACATACTATAATACTATATTACTAAAAACATATAATTTTCTGAGTAAATTAGTATTGCGAAAAATTTATATCAAAATTAGATAAAGTATACAAATTTATATAAATTTACACCGAATAGTATATATAAAAATCTACAAGCCATGACAAAATACCAAATCGCAAAAAACATGTAGGATTTTCTTGCTTAATGTGATAATCTGATAAAAAAAATCTATTTATTTTGGTAAAAACTTTGTTTATAAATTGATTATTTATTAATATTACTAGATTACATAATCATATGATACCTTGATTGATCTAACAAATGATAAGTGCTAATTACCAACAAAAGAATATTAAATAATTATAAACATACGAAACAAATGAGAATTTTAAAAAATATCACTGATGGTACCCACACCCACACTAGCGGTGGTGGAGTCAACGCGAGGTTGAGGACATATCAGTGTGATGGCAGAAACCTTGTATCATACGAAGAGATATGATTGGATTTTTTTCACAAGTCATTGATAATTATTGTTACAATTAGTGCAAATATTTATTAGTTATAATTTAAACAAGTTTATAATGATTATAAAATACTTTAAAATGATAATTTGGTTAAATATGAAATTTTGAAATGTTATAAATAGTAAATATGATATTTATAAATTAGTGTGGGTAAATACGATACTTTAAAATTTAAGAATAGCATACATGAATTTTTTTTTAATAAGTTTAACACAATTTTGACTAGGAAAAGTCAAATAGGAAATTTCAATTTTAAAGGATGTTAGGGGTGTTTGGTTCATGGACTTGAAATCATAAGGATTCCACATCCCATAGGATTTCAAATCCCTTAGGATTTCAAATCCAATCAAATATCTTGTTTAGTTCATATAAAGGACAATGAGATTTCTAAGGCAAAAATGGTGAAGGAGTTGACTCACCTTCATAACTTAACTGGCTCGGAGATGGGGAAGGTAGAGGCGATGATGGGTGAAGGCGGCGGAGGTGGAGGTGGAAGGCGGTGAAGGACAACGGTGGCAGAGGCAGTGACGGGCGACTGCGGCAGAGGCGGTAAAGGGCGATAGCGGTGAAGGGCGATGGCGGTGGAGTTGGAGTCGGTGAAAAGGCGATGGCAGCAGAGGCGGAGAGAGGGAAGGGTGACGGTGGAGACGGGAATGACGGCGGCGGAGAAGGGGAAGGTCAAGACGGTGGCCAGTTAGGGTAGTGACGTAGACGATGGACAAAGGAAGATGACAACGAATACGAAAACAGTGAAGAGCAACGATTACGACGGTGGTGGTGGGCGACAATGGTGATGCCGGTGACAGTTATGGCGGGGACCGATTACGGTAGGGACGGAGAGAATGAAGCGTCGGTTGATGTGGTGAAGACGAATTGTGAATTATTGGTTAGATATGTTATGATTTTGAAATCCCACGTACGAGGGATTTAGAAAACCCCAATGACTTTGAAATCGCACACTTATATGATTTGAAATCTCAATCCCTTATTTCTTATTTTTAATCAAGCATAGGATTTGAAATGAAAATCTTACAAAATCCCTCAAAATCTCACGAACTAAAATGTCCTTAGACTTTCATTTATATTAGAAGATAGAAGATATTTATTTATTCTTGATACCTTAATCTATACAAAACTTAATATAACTCATCCAATTAAATTTGGCTTGGTTTTTTTTTTTTTTTTGAAACAAGCTTTTATTTTAAAGAAACGTTTGCGCATTCGTACACATTTTTAATAAGTTTGTTTGTTTTTTTTAAGATATGTCTGTGCGTCCGCAGACGTTTTTAATAAGTTTGTTTTTTCGCAAATATAAAACCTTATTTTGTCTATTTTTGTTTATATTAAGAAACTAAAAACTACATTTACTTTCGTATTTCATAGACTTAATGACTTTTAAACAAACATCTCATTTTCTAACTATATATAAAATAGAAAAAGCTAGAGTAATTAATAATGATATATAACAAATACATAAATTGATATGTAAATACAACACATATTATGATGCATGGTTATAACTCATCCATAATATGTAGCGACACATGGGTTATAACTCATAACTCATCCATAATATAGTAAATATATATATAAAACAATTCAAGTTAAATCATGCTTGTAGTATATTATGTAAAAAAATAGCTTCCATAAACCATTATCACGAAAGCCTTGTACAAATGCGTGAAAGTCGTTTTATCGTGAGAACAGTAAAGCTGAGTGGGCCCCACGACACTTTATGGTAAAAACCACCCATCTTCCCCGCATTACCCCTCTACCCCACAAAATCTCCATAGCCAACGTTCTTAACTGCTTTCATTTCACACACAACTCGTTGATAATCTCCGGCGAGAGCTCCAAAACACTTCAACGGGATCATGCATGAGATCCAATTCTGAAAGTTGAATCACTAAACTTCAATTCAATCGTACTTGTTCGCGATGAAACGGTTCAGATCAAAGCTACCTCGACGGAAGCGTTCGAAATTTTCTCCTATTGTCGTATCTTCTATTGCTCTAAAAGTCGATTCTACTTCAGTTATTGATTCATCTTCGAACCTGACGCGAGATGTTGTATTCTCCGGCGATTCCTCCAGCAGAATATCGACAAACAACAAGTCGTTGAAGAAGAGAAGTTTTTCCGATGGAAATGGCGTCGTCGACGTTGAGTTCAGGAGGATTACGAGATCCTATAGCAAGCGGATGGAGATTTCAAGCGAGAAGGAGGTTGAGTTGTCAGAGTCGTCTTCATGTGTGGAATTGTTTGACTCGAGCTCGAAGAACATAATTCGAAAAGGACCTGGAGTTTTGAATAACGCAAAGCCACGAAATGACGATGAAAACTCGTTTGCTGTCTGTGGAATCGAGAATTCAGAAGTGACAACGCGATCCGAGTGTTCAATTTTCCCGAAGGAATTGACAAATGGAAGAGTTAGCCTGCAAGGAAATGAAGAGTCAGATATCGTTTCAGTTTCGTCTCGTTTAGCTTCTCCGGAATCAAAATTCGGAACGACTTCGCATTTCAAATTATCAGATACAACAATCGACGAAGGTCAATCAGCCTATACAAAATCAAAGGACTATGTCGTTTCAGTTGCTTCTCGTGTAGAATCTCACTTAGCGCCAAAATTGGGAAAAATCACTTCGTACATTGATAAGTCAGAAACAAATCAAACGATTCACGATGATGGAGCTGAGAATTGTGGGGAGTCAAAGCTGATTTCAGCTGAATTTGATTTCACATGCTACGAACACTTATGCGAAGATGAAGAGTGCGATCACTCATCAGCTGAGTGTACGGATGTTAATATGGAGAGTTCTGAGATGGAATATTCTTCGGATTTTGCTACATCGTCGTGGTACGACTCAGGCAGTCAATTTTCTGAACGTTCAGTAGGTGATACAACTCCTTCACCGACGTTTCAACTATTGCTCGTTTACCGTAACCAATTCTGCAAATCCGAATTTTCTGCGAATGTATCTTCACACGGCAATAAAACCGAACCTTCTAATAGAATCATTGTAAGTAATCACGCATCCGCTTCATTTGCGTTGCCTACTTTTCGTATATCCATGTTGCTAGTATCTCCTTTAATCACTGCATAAGCATCGAAAGAGAAATTTGGTGCAATGTGGAGATAAATGTCGCCATTCAGAACCTGTACTACATTGAAATTTGGTGCAATGTGGAGATAAATGTCGCCATTCAGAACCTGTACTACATTGAGATAAACTTAGGTTTATTTTTATAGCACAATTATATTTAATTCGCATACATGCTGCTGATTTTAGTTAATAGCTATAGTGATCGATTGAGATGTCGGTATGCTTTGACAGTTGTTTCAGAGTTGGATTACTTACTATATAATGGTAGATTTAATGTAGTTTAGTTTACAATGCTCAGAAACTATTAAGACCTGAAGATGAAGAAGACGAAGAAAGCTACCAGATAATGAGGAAAAGGGAGAGGATGCAAATGTATCTACATGACTACGCCGAAGAATACTGTGGGATGAAGTCATATGGGGATCTGGTCGTTCAGCAAAGGTTGCAGATGGTGCATTGGATAATTGAGGTCCGTTAAAACTGGTTTATAATTACTCGTAGAAATTTGTTTGTTTAATGCATTTGCATATTTTAAGTAACTTCTATTTATTTCCTCTCAACTGTATCATGCACTTTGTAAGTTTTTAACTCTCCATCTTATCAAAATGCTTAGACCACCCGATGTTCTTTGTGCATTACAAGTTGTTGAATACCTTCCTTAGAAATCATTTATTAGAACAAATGTATAACTAGTAAGGGATTACTTATTAAATGAAGCAAAAATGCAACACTAATGGTCTACCTACAGGCTTATTAAGCTAGGTCTCTGTTGACCTATTTAACTCCTATTTCATACTTTCTATAAGCAGCAATCAGCTAACAAGGAATTGCAGAAGGAAACCACGTTCCTTGGTGTCAGCCTTTTAGACCGGTTCTTGAGCAAAGGATACTTCAGAAACAGAAGGGAGCTCGAAATTCTTGGCATTGCTTGTCTCACTCTTGCAACAAGGATTGAAGAAAACCAACCCTACAACAGGTCTGATCCTTTCTTATTTCTCTAGCTGTTCTCCTCTATCATTTTCCACACTTTAATACTCAATGGGATTTCACACTATCATTGATGTAAGCAAAGGAAGAAATCAGGGTTACAATGTTACATGCCTTTTCATCTTTTGCGAGCTTTTGGCTTATATAGTCAACATAATTTGATATTATTCTGTATACATATGAACGATGTTTATATTATCCTTTATTACTTTCCTGATTGGCAATCACTGTATTTTAAACATTACAGCATTCAGCAGAAGTTATTCAACATAGGAAGCAATGAATATAGAAGATCTGAAGTGGTAGCCATGGAATGGCTGGTCCAGGAAGTCCTCAACTTCCAGTGTTATTTACCAACCATCTACAATTTCTTATGGTAACCATTATTCTCAATTCATCACAACTATATCTACACATGCTTGTCAATTGCCACGAGAAGCCTTTATTTCCAATGCACAAATATTAAGCAAATATTTCAGAAAATATTTTGTGTCTTATTCATGGCCATGTGAAATAAATAAAAGGTTCTATCTGAAAGCTGCAAGAGCTGATCAAGTTGTAGATAAGACTGCCAAGTATCTTGCACTGCTCACACTACTGAGTCATCAGCAGTTGTGCTACTGGCCTTCAACTGTAGCAGCTACTGTAGTCATCTTGGCATGTCAAGCAGACAAGGGACAATCATCTCACCAACAAATCACACGGGTAACAACTCATTTTTATATTCAATAATATAACTTAAACTCTTCACATGCAGCCAAAAGCGTTATCAAGCAACTGAAATCTAGCCATCTATTAATCCAACTTTCTGGTTTTTACATTTTTAGATTCTAGATGGGTCAAACGACAAGGATCTACCTGACTGCATAAAGGTAATAAGTATAAAACATGTCTGTTATATTGTTTATATATAAGTATTAGCTCCGTCCAAATTAAAGAGGTGCACTTTGGCTTTACTAGTCAAATGAGTTGATATTGAACTTCAAAGGAGCGTGTACTATAATGGAAATCTAGACATTAAATTTGAAAAAAAGAAGGCTTCGTATCACTTTCAAATATGTGTAATAGTTCCTTCTTTATAAAGCTAAAAATGCACCCCTTTCGTATTGGATTCATTACTTACACTGCATACAGCGATTTCTAATATTCGATATGTATGATGACAGTCTCTGGAGTGGATGTCTAAGTGTATATGAAGATAGATATCAGAATGGAAGAAGTTTGTCCATAAAAGTTATCCCATTTATGAAACTAGCATAAAGGTATTGTTAGAAATAAGTGGAACAAGGTTCCTAAAAGCATGTTTTGTTAACATAGTTATACACACTAAAGAAAATTTTTCTTACTAATAGTAGATATTATACATTACCATTTACCTCCACTGTTGTAAACTTCCTATAGTAAAGAAGATATGCAATCTGTATAGATCTTCTTTCACGTAGTGCTTTGAGTTTTGCAATAGAAATTGACTTCTAGATTCGAGTAGAATAAATTTCATGTTCTGTATTCTTGGTTTCACTATGACTTGTTGCTTTATACAAAATAAAATGGATCTTCAAGGATTTGGAAGGTTGTTATCATTGGAGGATTTGACAGGTATTGTAGGAGAGTCCTTATTCGAACACTCCTCAGCTTTCTGAACCTTCTCTTCAGTCTTTTCAACCTGCTCTTTAGTCTTTGACACCTCATTTTCCTCAGCTTTCTGAACCTTCTCTTCAGTCTTTGACCCTTCTTTTTCATCCTCTGCATTCTGAACCTTCTCTTTAGTTTTGGACCCTTCTTTTTCCTCCTCAGCTTTGTCAACCTTCTCTTTAGTCTTGGACCCCACTCCTTCTGCCACCTTTGCAAAAGCAGCAAATGCACCCGAAACCCACACCGCTCCACTGGATACATAGCGGTTGCTCATGAGAGCAGAACCAGCAGTGGTCGCCTTCTGCTCAGCTACAGCAATGGCGGATTTTGTTGCTTCAGATACTTGGTAACGCTCATCCACCGCCTTCATCTTTTCATTCACTACAGCTGTCCCCGTGCTTATCTTCTGGGTCAAACCCATCTTACGGTCAATAGAAGCAACAGTAGCGGAGGCATTGGATGTGAACTGGTGCTTTTCGTCAAATGACTTGGCCTTTTTGAGTGCGTCTTTCCCAAGAACAAAACCTTTTGCAAGCATTGTGCTTACCACATCCTCTGCTTTTTGTGCAACTTCATGTGTCATTGTGATCGATGCATCTGTCCTCTACTTCAGAGCTTAAAATGGTTAATATGATGAATTCATATGGACAAATTACGTATTATACACCAGGTACTTTCTTACGGCCTTACGGATCATCCATGTCAAATAATATATAAATAAAAGCTTGAAAGGAAACCGGTCAAATAATATATAAATAAAAGCAGATAAGGAGTCAAGGACTATTGCACAACTACTGTTTCTAATTTGGTTGCATACATTGGGAGTAAGAACATTTTGTTAAAAGAAGCCAAGAAAGTACCGGTGTTAGAGGAGGCGCCTCTGGAGGCAGCTTGTAATTCTCAACCGGGCTTACTGAAACAGGTAGAGCACCAATCGTGGCTCCCTGTATGTTAAATGTCAAAAAACAAAAAGTAATTCCTTAATGTAAGAACACAATTTGTATGCTGTTTATGTCACTCCTCTTCACTCAATAAAAGAGTCCACTTTTTAAAGAAGCTGACCAAATTGTATTAATTGATAAGGACTGGCACAAAGAGGATTTAACCTTTATTCAGTTTCACAATGGTATACAACTAAAGCGATTCTTTTAAAATTTACGTACTGTCAAAAGAGCTGCTGTATGTGCACCCTGCGACTCCTTGAAGGTGACAAACGCATGCTGTGTGGTTTCACTTTCACTGCATATACAATAATATACAGTCAGTACGCTATGTTATGTCGTTGCTTATACGTATTGCAAAGAGATCATTAATGTAAGCCAAACCTGTTAAAATTCAAGGATTTTAAAGAAATATTAAGTGCGTGCAACTTCAAAGCACTTTACAAAGCATACCTCTTCATCTCAATATAATGGATACCACCAGAAAAGGAGAAGAATTCCCAGATATCCTTCTCAGTAACTCCCAGCGAGATATTACTCACTTCTACTGTTTTTATCTGCTAATTTGAGATAAGATCATAAGTTAGTCAACGATAAGATAGACATTAGATTATGAAATCATTATTATTTAAAAAATGAAAAACAAGAACGTTAATTTAATTACGATCGACACTATTTTTGCTTAAAAAATACATTTTAAATTCAAAAGTAAGTTCAGTTCTTACTTCTGGATCATTAACTGTTGAAGTAGGAGTACTACTAGGAGGGACATCTTCTTTGCTCTTTGGTTCAGTAGCAGCCATCAGAACCTGCAATTTCCAGATGTTTAATCACGTAATTAGGAATGAATTACCATCAGCCTGCAAGAGCCATTTGGTTCTATGTGAACACAGCGAGTATAATATATACTTCATAAAAAAGGAAACTTGAGACAAGCACATGAAATCTACCATGGATTAGGAAGGATAGCTAAGGATTTAAACAAAAATGAAAACAATACATTCTTACATTGTTATCTAGTAAAGGGTAGTATTATGCACTACATTTTGTTATCCTGGATCAAGTTACTATATAATACCTTCAACAAAGAGTCTGTCTACATGCATGTTGTAAAGCACACTTTGCCATATAATACAAATGTCCAATTCAAGACTTCTAAGTGACCGCGACTTGGGCTTTATGTGGATACTAACAACTGTTTACTTCATCATACTTAGTATAACACGATTTGAAGTAAACTAACATAAGGTGCTTCAACCCGAAGCGTTGTTAGGCTTTGTTACAAATGAAAATAAGCCATAAATAAATTGCTAAAAGAATATACTCCTTTTGTTATATTCCAAGAGTCAATTTTTTTTAAAGCACCAATCAAATCTGTTACTCTTGACCCACCTAATTTTTTGGTTCAAAAAGCATTTAGATCGTAAAACTTGTTGCTTTGATTAATGTCGTTATTAGCTCCTTCTCTATGACCAATAAGATTCTTGTCAATTTAAGAGTAGGATATAGGAAGGATAGTTTATCAAAGGTAAAACATTGTTTTAGCTCAAGTAATGCAGATTAAGTGTCAAGTAAGTTCTGTTCTCACCTCCGGAACGTTGGCTGTAGATTTAGGTGCATTAGTAGAAGAAACATCTGTTTCGGTCTTTGGTTCAGTAGCAGCCATAGAAGCCTGCATTTTTCAGATGTTCAATCAAGTATTCTGAAATCGCTACAAAATGGATTTCATTCACATTAGCTAAGTCAATCACTTCACTAGATGTAAATTTGACCCCCATGGGCCATTTTTCTTAATGGTGAACATAGAGCGTGTATTAGATTTCATGACACAAAAGGTAAACTTAGACATGAATACATGAAATCTACCACATATTAGGGAGGATCACCTAGGATTTAAACAAAAAAGAAAAAAAAAGAACATTTTCACTTGGTTAAAGAGCAAGACTAAGCATTAATCATTATGTGTTATCTTGGATCATGTTACTAGATATCGCTTTTAAAGAAAGAGTCTACGGATAATGTGGAAAAATATGGTAAAACAATCACTGCAGAAATCTTGAGCAGATAGATAGCACTTTACAAACACCAGATAGATAGCCAAGTGGTATGTTGATTATATAAGGAAACCATGATACATACAATACTCCATTTGTTTGACATTTCAAGTCAAACTTACAGGGTATGTCTTTATTTTGACCACTTTAAGAAATGGTACCCCCAAGATACAATAGCAATTAATCCAAATTATACTCCATATTTAAGTCAAACTTAAGCCTATCCACAATCAGAAAATGGAAGGTCAAAATAGTTATCAGCGACAATTCTTAATTGTAGTTTGTTCATCGAATACCCTTTATGAAAACAAGATTCATGAATATGAGAATATCCATAAAATTATAACCACAAATGCATCAAATTACCATGATCACAGCAGATTAACAGGACAAACTTGCAAGAATTTGGCAGAAGATGATCATACGACATAGGGTCTGATTGAATGAAAACAAGAAATCAATTTGATGAAATAATAATCAAAGGGCATGCGAGTGATACGTACGTACCGATATTTAAAGATTTATGCAAATGGGAAGATAAAATTATTAGCAAAAGTCGATTGGGATGGAAGAAAGAAGAAGGAGGTGTTCGCCGGTGGCCGTTTGGGAATGATAAACCGTGAAAAGTGGTTCCGGCGGGAACTTCGGCAGCCACCATTAATATCATCCTCTCCCAATTCTGTGATGATAATTTGTTCAATTAGTTCTTTTTTTTTTCACCTCGTTGAACAAATTCAAGATCAATATAAATAAAATTTCAAATTTTCCCCTACCATAATCTAGATATTTTATGACATGTATTCTGAATTTTTGTGCATTTTATCTTATAATATGATCTATGATTATAGAAAGGTTATTGGTTATAAGAGTAGTCAGGACCCTTATAAAACTTATTATAAAGTCATTATTCGTTCAATGTGTGACAATACTTAATAATTTGGTTCGATACACATTCACTATATTTCTTTGTTACATATTAATAAACTAATTGTTGACGGTTATTGATACAGATACATGACTATTAAGCCTTTTTGAATTGAAAGACGAGCGGATGATCGTCAATAGCAAGCCATTTTTTTCCGTTTTCTTCCAACAACCCAAGATACCCGCACACAATTTTACAACTACTGCATACACTAGGACAAAACATAAATCTGTATCCAATGTCTTCAACCTTCTCGATCCTGAACCAGTTGCTCACTGTGTTCATCCCTGGCCGCCCTACCACGCCACCACTCCTCACATAATACCTACGTCCAGTTACCATGTCATCAATACCACCACCTCCTCCTCCGACAATAGTGCTGAGCTTCCATACAGTTGATTGGACACAAATTGTGGCGGCATTAAACACAATATTAAGATCAGTTGACAGGTTTATGGTATTTTGTTTGGTGTCGAGTGGTAAGAACCTAAGAGGTAGTCCTTTGGCGAGTTGGGTGGTTTCTTGAATAACAAAGGGAGGGCAAAAACCGTCTCTTGATGCAAGGGAAAGGCCACCACCACTACTATTGGATTGAATAGGTATTATGTGATACTTTAGTTCTGGTTGGAGCTCATGACCATCAGAGTCAAAGGGGGTTGTGAAAGTTGTGGTTTGTAGAGGTTGAGTTTGGGAGTATGTTAGATAAAAGGAGAAGAGAAATGTGGATAAAAGAGTTGAAATTAAAAGGTTGAACTTCATCTTAGTGTGTTTGTAGCAAATGAAGAATACAATATTGGTGACTCTATATATAAGCATACATACATATGGCTATGAATTCACTCTAATTAAGTTATTAGGTATAAATGTTTAAACAATCAGCATAGATTAAGGGAGTTTTAACAGTATTATCAAATATTAATAATTAATTAATTAATCGTATATGTATATTTTAACCACAACATCATTTGTGTATGCTTTATTAGTTATTCAACCTCTTTGAGATTATCTTACTAATGGAGTAGCTAATAATTGTCTATATGTTGGTATTTGTTGTATAAGCTTGTTCTTTCTTTCATGGTGTTATTACAAATCAATCATATTCATGTTAATTTGATCCAAATAAAAAAATTTAAAAACGATATATCCTTTTATATTTTGATACTTGTGTTGATCTTGTAAGTATGAGAATAAGTAGGAGGGAAAAACAAGATATGATTTGAGGTGAATTAAGCTTTAAAATAATTCTTTCATATACTATACAACTATGAACACTTTGATTGAAACGTATGATAGAATCAAAGACGAAGATAAAAGGTAAAATATTTCACATATTAGAGATTTAGATCTTAAATATATAAACTTAATTTTAGCCGTTTTCATTTTTAATCACGTAGCATTACTTTTAGGGAAAAAGATGTACGCAACTAGAAACATCTATATGTGTTTCCGTATTTATAAATGTTTAGATGAGTAAATGATGAAATGACTAAAATGTCTCATTTAATATTTGTAAGTAAAAAAAAACACATAAGATAGATACTACTAAAAATATATATACCATATCCCTTTCCTTTTTATTCACAATTCATACATGATTCATTCATTGGAATATATAGAATATGAGGTGTAGGTTTTTCTTGGACTATAGTCATGGGTTAAGTCTCGTGTGAATAAAAGGTGTTGAAAAGTGTTTTATTTAATCTATGATTATAGATTTAAATCCCTATTAGTATATGTATGTGATTTGCTGTTAAAAAAATTAGCGACTTTGAAGGTGAAGGTGAAGGTTGTGAGTTGTGACATATATAATGTGGCGCATAGTAATTGGTAGCAGTTCACGAGGGAGTGAGGGAGACGATGAGACATGAAGTAGTTAGTAAGTCCGTGTTTATCTTTTGTATTTACGTTATTATTGTAACTTTCCATGTATAATATAATAATAATAATAATACTATTAGAAAGGGATATTAATTAGTATATTATATATCACACTTTTTAGGCTTTTAGCTATGTTTAAGATTTTATTAATTTAAATGTAAGAGAACTATACGTACTTTTTGTATACAACTAGGAATGTTTATCCGCTATTTATTAAAGAAAATTTCATTAAAACTTTTATAAAGAAACTAGACTAGATACACGTGTGGTACGTGGGTTGACTTAAAAGATAATAAATATTAAACATCAATAAAAACGTATTAAATAATAATAAAAACACAAATTAAATGAGAATTTTAAAAAATAACAATGTATGACATCAACACTTTAACTAACGGTGGAAACATCAACGCGAGTGGAATGGCAGACTTGACGGCAAAAATGTAGTTCATGATACAAAAATACGTGATTGTATTTCTTATATAAGCCCAATCATTATTGTTACTACGGTTAATAAAGTTAAATCTTATTTGTTATTTTTAAAAAGAAATTTAAAATGATTATAAAATATTTTAGAATAATAAAACTAAGAATTTGGTTAAATATGATATTTTAAAATATTATAAATAGGTAAATATGATATTTATAAATTAATATAGATAAATACAATTTTATATGATTTAATAATAGTATATATGAAATTATCTCTAATAATTTTGTCTCTAAAAAGTCAAATTTGATTTTTTGATTTTAAGTGAATGAATGGTCAAGATTAAATATTTTTTTAAATGAATGGTTTATATTATCTAATAAATTTTATCAAACTAGTTTTTTATTTATATTAGAAGATTTAAAATATTACGTTTAAATTATAAAGAAAATAAGAAAAGAAAATCGTATGATGTAAAAGATATTAAGAAGGGCAAACTGCATTAAAAAATCAACGAACTTTTGCTAAACTATCATTGTGTACAATCAACTCTGAAGTTTTAAAAAAAATACAACTAACTTCAATTATTTCTACATTGTATGCAAGTGACCTGTTATAGCAGGTGACCTTCTTTCCCTCAATAGGTTACCATGTATTATATTATTATCTTAGTTATTTTAATAATTTTAATTATTAAAAAAAATAAGAACAAATACATACTTAGAATTCCATATCTGCAAAACTAAAACATCTGTTTTCATGAACAATCACCACCTCCTTACAAAAGCCACCACCGCCACCATCAAATCAAACAAAAGCCACCACCGTCACCTTTAAACAACCACCACCACCGCCACCTTTTAACGAGGTAGATAATAAGATAGTCAAGATGGTTATGTTGAAGACGATGTGAGGCAGGATGATTAAGTAGGTTGACTAAAATCTTGCTTAAAATGATAATTTTACTACTTAAAATGATACATTTATACGCAACGTACTTATTTGATTGATTATCCCTTCTTTATTCATACAACCATTATGAGTTTTACTTATTTATTTTCCTTTGAGTGGGTGTTTGGGTCGTATTTTAGAATTGCTTTTTAGTTTAAATAATTTGTAGATATCGGAATTCCTTATCAATGTGGTATGAAAACATGATTATGAGTTTTTTTTATTGCAAACATGGTTTTTTAGAAGCATGTCCATACCTGCTTTTACATAATATAAATATCGAGACATTATTATATTTGAAAGGTGAAGTAATTCAAAGTTACCTGTAAATGTAAAATATGAAATAACTATAGAGTATTTCATTTTTAATTATTATAAGAGGGACGGACCTAGAATTTGAAATGGGTGGTGTTATTTCATCCTTAATATTAAGGATTCAAATCATATTATTATCACTAGCTTAACACCCCGTGTATAAACACGGGGAATTATTAAAGTCAGTTTAAATTTTTTAGGTTTTTAAGAGTACTAACATGTATATAAAATATAATTGCAAAACATACATTGTTATATAAAACGTATTATGAACATAATTGTTTTCTCTAGAATTTCTTAATCGTGATTTCTTCCTAGGAGTTGAATATCGTTCCAATAAAGGTCTTTTTGAATATGATAAAGAGGATTGTTAATTCTCCGTAATTGATAACTATCAAAATGAAGAAGAATCATAGCAACATGTGTGATGTCGAAATACAGTAATATCTATAGATTATAGATCTAAATGCCTACAATAGTTACGATCTTCCTGTTAATAAACATCTACATTTGAAAAGTAATAAAAAAATAAAATAATGAGCTGCTAATATTTCAATTCATATTGTGGTGAATTTAAACATTTTTAATTGTTTTTAAAATAAACATGTTTTTAACTAATAGATAATGGCATTATAAAGTTTCTAACTTAATGTTACTATTTACACATATATTGTAGGATAATTAACATATATTGTAGGATAATTAACATATATTGTTTATATATATATATTATATGTTTTCCAAAACTAATCACCTACAAACATGGAAAATTTGAAAATTTTAAAAAACCTTAGTATCTAAAATTATTTTTGATTTTTAACTAATCACCCTTGATATATCAAAAGTATATTGAAAACAGGATGTTATCTGTAATTACAGAGGGTTATTAAGAAAATTTGTGAAATAGAAGGTTATAATTGATAATTACTATAATTAAGAAATAATTATGAGGGGGTTATTAAGAATATTTGTAAAATATAAGATTGTAATTGATAAAAGTTTGTTATAATTAAGGATGATGATGTCATATTTTTTTCTTTTAAGGATGATATCATCATCCTTTTCTTTTAACAATATTATAAGATATGTGTATATCAAGTAGGTATCTCTTTATCGTTACAAATATCATTTCACATTCAACCAATCTAGCTACATGTTTCTGCTTTTTTAAAAGTATGGGGCAAGTGGAATGTTAGGAAATTTAAGCTAATCTTTCCCTTGACTTGTACTCTTATTACAAATATAATCTTTGGCATTACTTGGCCATTAATACTAGGTTTCAAGCCCGTGTAAACACGGGCCATCATGCAAGATCTTTGATATATGATTTTATATTTCTATATAGTGTAAAACATGTTTTGATACACATGTCTGTTCATGTAAAATATGTTGCCCGTGTTGGAGTGTCTGTGTATACATCATAGTGTCCTTGTGTGTCTGTGTATATATCATGTTGCTTGCCATATTATTTCGTGGTCATCTAAGACCACGATAGATATAGAAAAGAAGTTGTTTTGAAATCAATTATTATAATATTAAAGTAAAGTGTTACATATCTTTAAGACCTATCAATTATTATAATATTAAAGTAAAGTGTTACATATCTTTAAGACCTATGATTCTTGTTCTTGAAGATAAATGGGTTTTCAAACCTACGAATCGGCAAACCCACGAATTCTTATAGCCATGGCTTTGATTTACCGATGGACAATAGTACCCACCAGAATTATCAACTTACGTAGGCAATTTGTAACATCCTGAAAATGGGCCTAGTCGTATATACTATTGGTGATTTAGAATCTCGAATTTAATAATAGATATTAGATTTTATTTAATTAAGTTAATATTAAATTATTATAAAAAATGAATAAGAAATGGTGATATTAAGATAATAACGAAAATGAATAAAATTAATATATTAGTTAACGGTTTTGAGTAAGGATTCCGAAAATATCCTCGTTAGTTGAAACGGGCAAGCGGGTATTAAGTTGTAAGTTGAGAAGGGGAACAAAATATCCCATTTGGATATTATTGGAGACCAAAGTCGGTCTCCTCTCTTCTACACATACACATGTACGTATACATACTTGACACACACACTTCACTCTCTCAACTTGTGTTCTTGAGCATTTGAAGGAGAAATCAAAGGAGAAGTCACCAAGATTAATTTCAGTTGCAAATCCAAGTTATTATATGTTCTTTATCATCATCTTTCTCATTCAAGATCAATTGTAAGTTCATCTTCTTCCTTGTTCTTGAGTTTTAAGCTTTAGGTCAAAAAAATGGTTAAATCCAAATTAGCCATCAACAATTAAGTTCAAGTGTTCCAATCTGTTCTTACATCATTTCTAAGTGATTAGGAATCAATTTTATGAATTAAAATGATAGATTGGTCTTGTTTCAAAGAAATCACCAAGTGGGTCAAAGATTGAAGAATTTGATCCCAAGCCTTCAATTCTTGATTAGATTTTGTTATATGTATGTTTTTGGATTTATTATGATGCCTTAGATGATATGCAAACACTGGAAATTGAATTGGGAATGCTGGAATTGAGTTTGGGTTGAAAGTGGACTGAACAGGGGTTGTTTTCTTGCACACTGTCTGCAGGATGGTTCCTACGGCCGTAGTAGGTTTCCCCTACGGCCGTAGGAGGGTGTTCAAAGATAGTCCTACGGCCGTAGGGCCTTTTTACTACGGCTGTAGGGGGCTGGTGTTTATGAACAGTGCACTGTTGTACAGTTTTTCGACGTTTTGTTTCACGGGACAATTGTTTAGGGTTCTAAGTAATTTGAGGACATTATTAGGGGTATCATATGAGTTATATTAGTTAATGTACTTGTGTGAAGTGACTAAACACGAGTATTATCTTATAGGTAAGCTGTACGACCCAGAAGAAGAGCGCGACGATCACGATATTTGTTTGCTTTAGTCTCTAGCCTCTCAGGTGAGTATAGGATAACATAAGAATTAATATAACTGTGTTACATGTTATCAATATGTGTTAGAAATTCCATGAAATGTAGTTAACGTTGATGTATGCTATGTTTATGTATGACACACGTAACAATTGAATCATGATTATGATGTGATATGTATGCGCGCTATGAGGCCCGGAATGGGTCAACTCTATGTTTATGAACGGATCCGAGATATGGGGGCTGGTTATAGTCCTTGAACGAGGTCAGCACGAGGTCTGGGATGTTTGAGACCTATGGGTCGATGATACATCAACTACCTGGGGTTGCAAACCCAGCGTTCCTCGAGCAGGATGGGGATCGACTTATTGTTGTACCCCATGAAGGCTTTGGCCTGAAACGCAACGGTGGACCGCTAACCGCTCACCCACCCGCGCGGTTGATGTGTCTGGTTTCCCCAGTTAGGAGTGTTGAGCCGGGCTAGCTACCCTGCAAGATTATGCTTCCTTCTGGCTGTGCCAGCTCATCGCGAGATGCTAGGATAGCACTATCTGATAATTGATATGTAATATGTAATATGTGATATGTGATATGTTTATATTATTGATTATGCTATCTTATGCTCACTAGCTTTAAATAGCTAACAGATACTCTCCCCATGATTACAGGTGATACTTAGGCGTGTGAGCTTGGGTACCTGCTGGTTGTTACTTGTCTTTTGGAGGAACACTTGTCTTTGTTACTCATATTTACTGTTTATGTTTGCATAAACTTGTTAATGTGGTCGGTGAACAGTTTTAGTAACACCAACTAATATTTTGTATATCGTGGCAAATTTTGTATGTAATTAATGGCCACTTTAAAATGTTTTCCGCTGCTTATTATATTAAGAAAAATAGGTTTGGTTAAATTTGAGTTTACAAACGGATCCACGCAGTTTGGATTCTTGAATTACTAATAAAGAAAAAAGTAGAAATCTGGTTTTCGAAAAGCGGGGTGTTACAAAATTCAACAACTTTTCACATACCAAGCTTTAATGTCCCCTTTATGACGCCACGTAAGCAGGACGAAGACAATAATAATTAGTAAATTTGGGAATGAAAAGCAAAAGAGATGGATAGTGTGAGTGCAATGTTTCCGAAAAACGGCGTTAGGTCCATGCTTAGACTCACATGCATATATAAGTACTGTTTATAGAGAGGTTCACAACTAATTTGATAGGAGAAATTGGAAACCATGAATAAATTGAAGCGGTTGAAGTGATAGAAAATATAGTAAGTAGGTCTGAAAAAGGAGGAGGAAGTACCTTTGTTTTGGTCTAACACTTCACGTCCAAGTGTAGAAGCCTTAGTGTCAACTATCAAGCAAGCCACTTTACGAAAATCCAAAGCTGTATGTGACAAGTTATAATTTATGATAAGTGATAGTTTGAAAAATCCTTTGTCATAAAAAAATTTCTAACCTGCTACTACTATACATCAATCCAATAGGGTAAAAATTAACTTACATAAAAGCAATTCAAGTAACTCGGGTGTTGAATCATAAAAGTAAAAGATAAGTCACTTAAATACTATATGTTAGTGCTTTTAGATAAAATAAAAAAAAGTATAATTATAAAGTGATTAATGAGTTGATGGTAATTATAAAAACAAAACTATGACCAAGGATAATATTAAGTTATCAAAATTTGAACGGATGAGGTTAATACAGAAATAACCATCAGATATGTTGCTTTTTTCAGCAAATAATGTTTATTCAAATGAATAGAAGGTTCACATAGCAAAAAATTAGAAAATGAGGAATGTATTCTTTTTTTGAGAGGCGAGGAAGTGAGTTAACATAACAAATGGGTTTACTTGATTACAGAACCACGGAAAAGATGTCGCGGTGCTATGTGACATTTCATAAAACTTGGTGTGCACACCAATAGAAGAAACCAATTGTTTAATTATTGTATGGAGCTTGTAATTAAACATGCTTTCTGATTTTACAAAACCAGATTCAAAATGAGATAGAGGAAGGAGAAATATTCTAAAAAAATTCTGCAATCAGTGGAGTAGAAGTAAGCCAATAAGGTTCATAGCATTAAGACAGGAAAAGCAGAGTATCATAAAAAAGCAAACAACATTGAGGTGAGCATATCGTTTCCAGTGGAATTGGACAATCTGTTAACTCAAAATAAATCCGCGTGCTTTCTTTATCATCGATTGCCAATGTTCTCGAGTGTATCAAGCTTGTTGATGCAGATTCAGATGGGATGATGCAAGCACTACAGGGGAATATTTAAACAGTCAATAGAGAGAAATCGATTCCTCAAATCAAGATAACCCACACTCAACGATCAACAACGTCAAGAGATTCCTCAAATTAACTTCTGATAACTCCAAATCAACTTATAATGCAAACTACCTTTATTTCATCTTGTTTGTGCTTCAACACAGTTTTATGGGTGTCTTTAGCTGTTGTATTTTTCTGTTGATGAGCAGCAAATATAACAACATTGGAAACTTGGTGGTTAACTTGCACCTGCAACACCAAGCAAGGAAATAAGAAAGCTAAAAGAACTTAACAACGCAAATTCATTAACAATGCGATTGTCAAACTCTTCCACGACCTAAACACGGATTCTATAAATCGTAAAACCAATAAAAATATCAGCTACATACTAAAATCACAAGAAATTTAACCTTTATGATGAGAATGACCTGAAGATGTTATAAGATACATGAGATGCTATGTAATAGATAATTAGTATTATTATTTAAAAAACTCTAAACATAAGATTTGTAGGAATGATAAAGATGCATTTTCAAACACAAAACAATTACCATTTACAATTAAAAACAAATTTAAGGTGAAATGAGATTAAAAGTTTAAGAAGTACCCTAACAACAAATAGAATATAATTAGAGAGATTGCTACTTTGCTAGGGGTATTTACCCAAGAATCAGCAAACCAACAGCAAAAGGTAGCAAAAAAGTGACCAAATTAATATGTATGTAATAATATTAACGCATTAAGTAGCAGTACTGACCTTCTCATCACTAAACATTTAGTATTTGCGGAAGACGACATCCTTGACTGAAAACATAATCAACAACAAAGTTACGAATCTAAAATGTAACTGCAACTTATATTATAAGTTCAGATAATTCACAACTTTTTATATGACATTGTAACCATGAGCTACTATAGCCATCAAGTGAAATGATTAATCATGTTTGATAGAATACAAATCATAAAAAATATAGCACAGAAAAATGTCACGAGTCATGAGTGTAAGAAAGTATTGCATACTATCAATTTCAGAACAAATGTATTTGTATACTATCAATTTCTTTAATTGATGGCAATCATGAAAACAAATGTAGTTGTATAGCTAAATGAATAAATGAATCTAGGTAAAATGCATAATTAAAAAATGTGTACAACATGTATGGTGTAAACTGATTCTATTTTCTAATTACCTTCCAGTAGAACCATATGCAAACACAGTTGCATTTAGACCATGGACTACTCCAGAGATTGTAGATGATATACTTCTCCTACAGACATCCTGTGTATATTAGCGCCATAAAAATTTGACCATGATCATTAGAATTATCATTTCAAGCCATTTGTTTAACTCTACCAATTAGAGAAATAAATTAACCGAATTAACCCGTTCATAAGTCAGTGAGACGAAATGTGATCTGGATCAACTCATATATAAGTTGGTAGCTACGAACATACTTGGCTATGGTCATTTCAAGAATATGTTAGTGATATGCAGATTGAATGCAAGATTGTTCTTCAAAGGGAATTAGGTCTACCAATTCGCCCTGACATCCCATTGGTAAGATGTATTATACTGTTGCCAATTTTGGTAAAATACAACACAACACACTGAAGTACACACTCATAACAGATAGGATTTATTAGGAGACTGGACTACCAGAAAGGTAATGACATAATTCTATCAGGGACTCAAGACCTGCTGCAATATGATGTTCAATTCATAAGTAACCCCTTAAAAGGCAATACTTTTTTGGTCAGATACGAAAACTTCTATATGATTTAAAGTTCCAAAATATGCTTCAGATAATGCTTGGATCCGGAGGTTCACATTATGAAGACTGGATGAGACTTGAGAGCTACTGAAGCATTAAAGATAAATTCCGTGGATGGGTGGGGTTCAATGTTCCCATACCTCACCGGATAACAACAGGGTAAATTACTCACACCAGTTTATGTGCAAGAAAATTTTCTAAGGACAAAGTTTATCTAAACCAAGTTACTTTTACTCGATATGCAAATGTGATATTCTACTAATGCCGTCAAGATTTGAGCCCTGTGGTTTATATCAGTATTTTTCCTAAAAGATATGGCACTATACCAGTAGTCCATGGTTTATATCGGTTGTTGGCTTATGTTTTATTCCGAATGGGTCACAAATAAAAAAGATCAGCTAATATAATGAAACAAATCAAACGGGTCGAACACGGTTGAACAGCCACTGAAAAATGTATATTTTAATGCATAGAAATTGTAATCATATTTAATGCATTAAATATCTGTCATGTAATTTTAAAGGCAGACAAAATTGTGTTTGTCAATCAACCCAAACTAAATGTTCTCTTATTTTAACCTGCTAGTCTGTTTGTGGAGTTATAAATCATAAGCAGCTGAGTTTAGAATCATTATCCCTTCAAATTGGCTGCTTTTTCCAATAAACTAAAGGAACAATAGATTTGTCTTTACAAAGCCAGAATGAGGCATAGTCACGCATATCACAAATCAAAATGAATCAGAATGAAGCATAGTCATACATACTTAACAGAACAATCAAAGCAATTTCAAACATGATGGGTTTTTTTTGTAGGGGGTCTAAAGTCTACACATGTGGCCTGGAACACTATTACGTCCAACTTTGTTGAATTCTTTTAAAACAATTAGTATTTAAAATATGATTTTAGAATTTAAACCATTGAAGTGATAGTTTAATAATCCAAGTTGAATGATTTATGAGGTTTTTATCCATTAAACATTTTATATAAACTTTGTCCCACTGCTATTTACTTTTTAGGCTTTTAGCAAGTTCATTCTTTATTTTAACCGACTGTCCCTTTAGAAAAAAAGCAATAACAATGTAGCCTGAATTAGGCAACAGATAAGTTAAACGCGTCAATGCCAACCTCTATCCTACATATACTATATAAGCTTTTGTTTATCAACAGATGGAGCAATAGCAAAGTTGCAGGTCATTGTTGGGACGGTATGTGTGAATATAACCATTATCTTATTGTTATAATTTCACTTAATCAACATAGCCCTGCCTTTCTAATAGTTGGCTTTTGGCATAAGAATTAATATACCAGATAGTTAGTGAAAAAGAATACAGAATACACCCAATACATATAACAATTTACTAAAACACAAACACTACGAACAGGAAACCTAAAACAGCGAAATTAGGTTTTTTTAGTTGATACTTACGAAGAAAAAATCAAAATAATTAACATGTTAGGTTGACATAGAGCAATAAAACATACCATATAGGTAGAATCAATCTTCACAAGATTTCTTTTGAAAACAAAGAACAAAATCACAGATCCCTACCAATTGCAAAAGAAGTACAAATGAATGTAAGTCGATTTATAAGAACATACGAATAAAAAAAACAAATAACGATGAACATAGTTACACTAACAGATTCAGATCTGACCCGTTCCTTGATGCACGAGCAAACTGATTCGATAGACAATTAGGCATGGACTTGAAATCACCCTTAACTTAACCATTAATCTCTTTTAACCTTCAGAAGCCAAATTAGAAACTTATAATCGAGCAATCTCCAAAATAGATCAGCAATCAGATTAATAGCAAAGAAATGTGTATAGTAAGTTTGATAATCAGTGTGCATACGTACACATCTTTAACACAGTACCAAAAACAGCAATATGTAGTTTCAACATTATAACTAACACTCTATATCCAGAAAAAACAGTAGCTACGTTCTTACACATTAAACTTGGGTGTCGAATTAATCTTCTAGCTTAAAGATTGTCCTAATTTCAGGAAAACTATCACAAAGCACCTAAATTTCATAAGTATAGTGTACCTTTCTCCTGAGATAAGCATGTAAAGAGAAAGATGAATTTATTGACCCACGTATAACGTGCATAATCTTTGTCCAGACGGTATGTAACCCGTTCCAACCTAAACCCATTTACTTATTTTCAAACCAACAGCTCTGCATCTTCACCCACCTGTGTTTGGCAAAACTGAAGACCTGAGTTTAAAAACATACAAAGATTATTTTTAAAAAGATAGAAACTTCTTGTCTTTCGTTCTGAATGTGTGAATTGCATCTTGAGTTGGTTGAAGACAAAGACCACCAGAAAACAAATAATTTTACTAAATGTACCACCGAATAGTCGCCATCGGTTGTCTCTTGAAACAGTAATTTGAAATCCATCGGGTCGTCTTCATTGGCAGTTGTGGCAAAAACGTAGATTAGGAGTTGACAAACCCTAATTAAATTCCAGGGCATGAATTCGAACATTTGTTAATCGTAAGCGCAATTAGAGCTTTCATGGCTACTGATTTCCTCAATCTTCTTCCGAATGGCGTCCATATTCAGCTGCAGATTATAGAAATTGAAGAAGAGACGGAGATCGAAAGCTTTCGACAAAAGACACTGAAGAGCTGCTACGAAGGATTGAGGCCTAACATTGAAGATTGGCTATCGATTGAATTGATTTTGGAAGTGTCGAGGGTTGCTATGAGTTACTGTAACGCAACGGAACTCGAAACAACGAAACAGAGAATTCCCTAAAGTGTTTCTAATTGAACTTGATTTAAGATTTGGAGATCAAAATACAAGTACCACATAGGATATAATAGTTCTTCATGTGCCCCTACGAACGCAGTCGAACATATATGAATAGGAAGTCGATTATGAAGGGCATTGACGACCTGAAAGTGGGCAAGCCTCTTCCGTTTCTTCACCGGAAACAATTAATGCCAAACAAACGATCCGCATGTCACCGTTTAAGACCCTTCCGATTCTAACTTCTAACCTAGGCAACGCATAAGACTGCCACCTCATTTAATGGCGGTCAACGACGGCTCAATACCCCAAACCCATATCGTCTAATTAAACAACCCATTCATACCATTCCAAAGGCCCAACTCGCTCATTTCAGGCCACATCAGAAATCAAAAGAAATCAAGAAGTTCTAATTACCCTACGTTGACATTTTTAGGCTAAATGAATAATGCCACATGGGATTGATTCAAGCCTAAGTTATATAGGATAAAGATAGAGTTATATATCTCTTATGGCTCCAAAAATACAAGATAATAATAATAACGTCCCACTTGTAATTTGGGATATTCTTGGCATATTATAAATTTTACTTACATCTAATGAGTATACATTTAGAATAAAATAAGAGTATCATGTTTGTGTTTTTTTTTGAAAAGGTAAACCTGAATTAAAAACTGAGACCTATACTATGCAATTGTTCGAAGCAAGAAGACTCTCATGTTAAACTATAGACATTATTTGAAATGGACATTGATGTGTTAATCGAAATCGGATTTTTTAATCTAAGTAAAGGAAATACTCAAGTTTTATCACATATTATTAGTAAGTACGACTGCATCACATATAATATAGTAACACTTGGTCATGGTTGAATACTTAGGAAACGGTTAACAATAATTCGAATAAATAAACCACTACTAATTAATGTAAAAAGATTTCTTGCTTTTTTAATAATAATAATAATAATAATAATAATAATAATAATAATAATAATAATAATAATAATAATAATAGTAATAATAACAATAATAATAATAATGTATTATTTATTTTTTGGGTTTAGTTAATCAAAGTGTATCAAACTTGTCACGTTTTGTTATTGTGTGTATCGGACGTAAAATTTTTCTATTGTATGTATCGAACATTTACTTTGTCGATATTGTGTGTATTAAACTTTCTATTGCATGTACTATAGTTACATTTTTTTTCCTTTTTTATGTATCTAAAATACATACAATAGCAACAAATTAAAAGTTTGATACACATAATGGAAACTTTAAAAGTTAGATACACACAATAGCAAAACGTGACAGGTTAGATACATTTAGGCACTATTTTGAAAATCAGACCGGACTGGCCGATTGAACCAGTTAGACTGAAAACCGAATCCAAGAGCGGCTTAATAATAACGACTAAACCGGTGGATTATGAACCGGGCGGTTTTGCTTAAAGAGGAGTCAAACCGGTAAACCCGCACAAACCGGATAAAACCACTTCATTCAAAAATATGGCACACTGCGCACTTGAGTGTTACTTTTGCTTCTTGTTAGCCGATGGTGTCCCCTATTTATAAGCCTGTACCCCTTGTGAGTTTCATTTCCCCACCGACGTGGGATAGTGAATTAATTTAAGTTCTCATCCTTTTATTTCTATATTGTTCTTCTTCCTCACTTCTACTGTTCTACATTCCATTTCTTACTCTTTTTTTTCTATTTTTTGTTTCACATACTTTATAATTTAAACGGTATACATAATTCTCATTATAATCAGTGGCGTACTTATGCAAGAGCAAGGGGTAGCAAGTGCCACATGTCAATTTTTTATATATAGTATAAAATTTCTAAAAAATTATTTTTTTTATATACAAGTGCAACATGTCAATTTTAAGAGTGCTACATATGATTTTTCTTCTAATTAAAGAACCTAACCAAACAATTTAAAAAGCCCAAATTAGAAGTAACATATTTTTGAAAGCCCAATAAATAAGAAAACTAAAGAAGTAAAGAAATACAACAATACAACCCATGAATGAAGTGGAGGATTAAAAAATCTATATCTAAAGCAATAGCCTCATTTCTACGGAGAAATCACTGGAATTAAAAAAAAAACAGTTTTCAAATTTGTGTATTGCCACTGCCGAGAGGTGCTTCAAGCCTTCCAACTCTTCAATCTTTCGAGATCTTCAAGACTTCAGGTGATTCAAGGAGAGCTTTTGCTGATATAAGAGGTTAGGTTTTCATCTAATCATCTTTATTTATGTATTTTTTTTCTAGGGTTTCTACTTTATTTCTTTTCAAGTTTAAAGTAGGATTGTAGGAGGTATGAGGTAGCAACTTTTTCCCTGCTTTATCTGTTTATGCAGAGGTTTTTCAGGAAGAGTGCGCATTTTTTCTTTGTTTATATTATACCTTTATTGAAATGTGTAATAATAGTTAGATTTATTGTAATTTTTGAAGGGTTTTGTAAGGTATAAAAATATATCAAATAACATGCATAGCGGAATAAAACAAAACCCCCTCCAGTGATCTCATCTAACTCGTACATAAGCTAAAAGCTAGTAGGGAATAATAATTATACCTTTCGGCAGTAACCTTGAAACCTTAATCCAGATAGCTAAAGGTAGAACACCGCTACTGCACCACCACGAACAGGCTGCTAGACCGCCTAATGATTTCACCAATGATCAAACGATGCCCGTATGTGTGTGTGTGTTGCGCCGCCGACCCCTAGGGGTGTCCTCGGCTCTTGCGTCGACTAGAGAGGGAGAGGGAGAGAGTAGAGTTGTTTTCTATCTTTCAATTATCTCTTATGTGATTCTAAGGATTAATAAGGTATTTATAATAAACCTTATTAAAGCCAAACCCGTTTAATTAAAACACAGCTTTAATTAAACTATTAGATAATTACAGAAAACACCCTTTAACCTTTCTAATTAATTAATGACTATTAATTAATTTGTCCAATTAATATTTAAACTTAAATATTAATTTCTCTCTTTAAAATAATAAATAATTATTATTTTCCTTCTCAATAATTAATTGACTATTTAATTATTCTTACACATAATTTGGTAAAATCCAAAGAGGTTCTAAATGGGTGTGTAACAGTGTGATCATTTAGTGTCACATAGTATTTGACACGATGATACGTGTTATCTATCTCTGCACACGATCTAACAGACTTCCGCTTGTGCAAGATAAGTAACACTCCTTGTACATCGTTGGCCTAAGGAGGTCCTAGCCAGACACTTAGGTTAACCAGACTATGAGATCTATTACATCTAGAGATATAATCCACCCATTGGATTATCTAAGCTTTTCCTTTTGTATCGCGATATTCCGTAATGTGAGTATTAGACATGGAGCAGGGATCTTATTTTAAATATTCAGATTTTCTCGACTTTGATCTCGACACTCTGCAGTTACGGTTTTACCAAATGATGACGCTCCGTAATAGCGTTACCTCCCTAATGTAGCTCACACTACATTAAGTAGCTACGGGCATTTAGACAATTCATCACTTGACTTGTCATGGATAGGTTAAAACATGCTAATAATAGACAACAAGAAACAATTATGTAAATACCTCATATTTCAATCCCATGAAATGTAAATACATAATAAAAAGAGTTTCAAGTTACATCTATAGTAATAATCAAAAACTTGAACTAGCTGCTATGTTCTAAGTACTGCATTCCTATAGAACTCGCATGCCTCTCATGCTTAGCCCTAGTTAGCGGCTTCGTCAACGGGCCAGTAACGTTGTCGTCCGTCGGTATCTTTTGCAGTCGAATATCATCTCTTCCAATAATCTCTCGGATGAGGTGATATTTTCTGAGTACATGTCTAGTCCGCTGATGATCTCTTGGCTTTTTAGCTTGCGCCACAGCCCCCGAGTTGTCACAGAATATATCGATCGTTCTAGAGATACTGGCAACAACTCTAAGATCCGAGATAAAATTCTTCAGCCAGACAGCTTCCTTTGCTGCATCACTTGCCGCAATATACTCTGCCTCTGTAGTCGAATCTGCTTTTGTATCTTGCTTCTGACTTTTTCAAGATATGGCTCCTCCATTTAGGGTAAAGACAAATCCTGACTACGACCTAAAGTCGTCCCTGTCGGTCTGGAAACTTGCATCAGTGTAACCAGTCACACTGAGCTCATCCATAGAACCTCCATAAACTAGGAATATGTCTTTTGTCCTTCTCAAATAGTTGAGAATATTCTTGACAACTACCTAATGAGCCTCACCAGGATTTTGCTGATATCTACTCGTGACACTAATAGAATAGGCAACATCGGGTCTAGTACATAGCATGGCATACATGATTGACCCTATTGCCGAAGCATATGGGATCAGTTTCATCTTGTCCTGATCTTGACTAGACACAGGACACTGAGTCTTGCTCAAAATCGCGTCAGATTGCATAGGAATAAATCCTTTCTTGGATCCATCCATTTTGAATCTTTTCACGACTTTGTCTATATATGTACTTTGACTAAGTCCGATAAGCCGCTTAGATCTATTTCTATAGATCTTTATACCTAGTATATAAGCAGCTTCTCCCAAGTCTTTCATCTGGAAACATTTACCCAACCAGGATTTTACTCCTTGTAACATTGGTATACTGTTTCCTATTAGCAATATGTCATCCACATACAAGACTAGGAAGGTTACCGAGCTCCCACTGAATTTAGTGTTAACACATGACTCGAACTCACTTTTGGTAAAACCAAATTATTTGATACGCTCATCAAAGTGTAAGTTCCAGCTTCTAGATGCTTGCTTTAACCCATAAATGGATTTTAGCAACTTGCATACCTTATTAGGGTTCTCTGGATCCGCAAAACCATCCGGTTGTATCATATATACGTCCTCTGTCAACTTCACGTTAAGGAAGGCGGTTTTGACATCAATCTGCCATATCTCATAATCAAAATATGTTGATATGGCCATAAGAATCCTAATAGTCTTAAGCATTGCTACTGGGGAAAAAGTTTCAACATAGTCAACACCATGAGTTAGCGTGAAACCTTTTGCCACTAGCCTTACTTTAAAGGTATGCACATTTCCATCCATGTCTGTCTTCTTCTTGAAGATCCATTTGCACCCAACAGCTTTACTGTGTTGAGGCAAATCCAGTAACTTCCAAACTTGGTTGTCATACATCCATTGCATCTCTGCCTTCATGGCTTCTAGCCATTTCTCAGATTCTAAACCTGAGGCAACATCTTGGTAGGTAGTGGGTTCTAAAAGACCCCCTTCGTCTTAAGCAACAAGGAATCCTAGATACCTATCTGGCTCATGACGAGACCTACTAGATATTCGAAGGTCTTGTGTTTGCACTTCCTCCTCAACCACAGACTCGGGTTGAGATTCAACAATTCTCTGTTGAACCACGGGTTCGATTATCAGTGGTGGTGTTATCTCTTCCTCTTCAATTTCTTGAAGCTCTATTTCTTTTCTTGGAGTTTCTGAATTTAGAAACTTCTCTTCCAAGAACACCCCTTTACGAGCAACAAAAACTTTGTTCTCATCTGGGTTATAGAAATAGTATCACATGGTTTCCCTGGGATAAGCCACAAAGATACACTTATCTGATTTGGGATTGAGTTTATCCGTAAATGTTCGCTTAACATACACCTCACATCCCCAAACCTTGAGAAAAGACATTTTGGGCTTTTTCCCCGTCCATACCTCGAACGGTGTCTTTTCAACCGATTTAGTCGGAACCCGATTCAGCATGAACGCCGCTGTCTCGAGTGCGTGCCCCCAAAACGACAAATGCAATGAACTTCGACTCATCATTGATCGTACCATGTCAAGCAATATACGATTCCTCCTTTCTGACACACCATTCATCTGAGGCGTATATGGAGGTGTGAGTTGTGAAACAATCCCACATTCTTTCAGATGATCTTCGAATTCCTGACTCAGATATTCACCACCTCGGTCGGACCGAAGCAGCTTTATCTTCTTGTCCAGCTGATTCTGTACTTCATTCTGAAATTGTTTGAACTTGTCAAAACTTTCAGATTTAAGTCTCATGAGATAGACATAACCAAACCTACTGAAGTCGCCAGTAAAGGTAATGAAGTACCGGTATCCTCCTCTAGCCTCTGGAGTAAAGGGTCCACACACATCTGTGTGTATTATCCCCAGTAACTCACTAGCCCTTTCATTCTTACTGTTGAAAGGCTCTTTTGTCATTTTACCAGACAAACAAGATTCGCAAATATCATACGACTCCAAGTCAAATGGTTCTAGAATTCCGTCATCTCGGAGCTTCTCTATGCGTTTCTCGTTTATATGTCCTAAACGACAATGTCAGAGATAAGTCTGATTCAAGTTACTCTTGAATCTTTTACTTATATGATATATGTCTTTATTATTGTTATCTAGATTTAGCATATATAAACCATTCTGTGGAATAACTTTAAAATATAAGACATCATTTTTAAAAAAGGAAATCACTTTGCTATTCATAACATAGTTAAAACCACAGTCTATAAGTAAATCAAACGAGATAACATTTTTGATTAGTCTAGGAATATAATAACAAGGTTCTAGTTCTAAGACCATGCCCAAAGGCAAACTAAGACAATATGTTCCTACTGCTTCAGCACCAACCATGGAGTCTTCGCCTACCCGCAGGTCCATATCTCATTGTCTTAGCTTCCTACTTCTCTTGAATCTCTGCAAATGATTGCATATGTGATGACCACATCCGGTATCCAATACCCATGATTCATAAGAAATAATAAGACAATCTATCATAAAGATACCTGAGTCATTGAGCGAACCAATGTCCAGCTGATCTATGTAGAGTGAGTGCTCGCATGAATCCTTGCCGCCACAGTCTGGGCAACAAATTTCTTCAAACTCTTCCAACCAGTCATCTTCCTGCATAGGGTCCACAACTGTTGACTCTAGCTGCTTTGGATTCAACTCATCGCTGATGCACATAAGAATCTCGTGCAGCTCCGCGACGGTCATCTCAAAATCACTGAGGATATAAATTACCCTTCTCTAGTAATGGTCCGACAAAGAACCAAACAAGAGCATAACTAGCTCATGTGGTTTTGATTTTGACCCAAAACTTTCATAGCAATCCAAGAGTCTTCTCATGTTAATAAGATGATCGCTAATTGGCTGGTTATCTTTCATTTTTGCTGAAAGAATTTCCTTCATTAGCAAGATATGACATATTCGTTAAATGTACTTGAACTTACGCTCCAGTCCCTGAACAACCTCATAAGATGACTTCTCCCGGAGATCATCCGTAAACTCGGATGAAGCTGTGAGAACGAGAATTGACATGACGTCAGATTCATCAGCCAGATACTGATAGTAAGCATCATACTCACCATCCAGGGCATCTACCCCTGGTCGTTCTGGAGGCAATGTCTCTATGACGTGAAGCTTTCCCTGTGCATCCAAAACATTCTTTAGATGCATCTTCCAAACAGCAAAGTTTGGACCTGAAAGCTTCCACTTGCCGACGATGAGGCTTAGAGATTCCTTAGGTGAATAAAACGGAATAACAGATAAAATAGACATCTACAGAAAAAGAAAAGATAAAACCGATTCAGTAATATGATTATATCTTCTAATAATTATTACCTTTTAAAAATTTAATTACTAGACTATGATCCATATTTCACATTTCCCGATGCAAGGTTTGGGCACTTCCCACCAGGACAATGCTATTTCTGGTAGGTAAACCTATACCAATCATATCCAACCTGGACACGACTCCTAGATCCGCGTGACATCGGCTACAAGAACCGTGCATGTTTTAGTCCCTCTAGTGCATTTTGGGCCGGGACTCCCGATAATTACCAAAATAGATTTCACCACCTAAGACAGTGTGAACTATGGCCGGAACTCCCGATTATCGCAAAGTCTTTCAGACCCTCCCCCGCAATGGTTTGAACCCGAATGCCCAAGGTTTGGTCACTTCCGACACCCGAGTACCGTTTAACAGGAAAGGTGTACCATTAGGTTGGTAGCACACTGATCTAAGATTTTTCTAAAAAGGATTTCAAAAGTTTTTGACGAGGAAAAACTTTTTGCCAGTTTTCTTAAAAACGACTGTTTAATAATTAACTATTATTAAAACCCTTGTTTTATTTCATCGTGAGAATCACAACCACGCATATATAAATAGTATGTAAAGAAATAAAACAACCACAAATAAACTATGTCTTAGTTTTGCCCTTAACTAATGTCGGTTTCGTGAGCCACAAGAAAAACCCGACGGTCCAAAACCTAAGTGGAAAAACAACACAAATGGCATGGCATTCTGAAGCTTCCACTGGCTCCAACATCCAATCCTGCTCCTTGCTCCTTGCTTCTTTATATCGGCTTCAAATATATTCTAATTATACTATTCTATTCTATCATCTAAAAAACTATAAAATTACAAGATATTCAAAGGCACGCAGGCCCCGCTAATCTAATACTTTTACAAAATAGAATAGGGGTTGTAAGTGACACACATGTCTCCCCACACCATAGAATAGAAAAACCAATCATAACCACAAGTGCAATAAATAAAAACAATCCACAAGGTCTAGGGTTTGGCTATGGCATCCCAAACATGTAAAACTAATACATGATGTAAAAAGCAACCGATTTCTAATTATTCATATTGATGAAAAATTTTGATTTTAACAACTTGTTAAAATTCCCTATATTGTTTTCCTGTAATTTGCAATAAATATATATTTCAAGTTTCATACTTGATAATTAATCAAAAACTCAAAAATAATATTTAAACTTAAAATTAAAATAACAACTGTATTTTAATTTTTCATCGACCACAAATATCCGAACCACTAACTGGGCCTGAAACCGCTGCCGGTCCGGTTTTTTGGGCCGTGATTCCTGGCCCGAAGCCGCACCACACTTCCGTTGCTGCCCTGACGCCGACCGTCGCCAGCCACCTGCAATCGGTGGCGGCCGCCTCGCCTGGACCGCCGTCGACTAACGCCGCCCTCCGACTGGGACGCCGCTGCCGGACCGACCGCCGCCGCCTGAGGCCGCCGCCGATGATGATGGTGGTTCGGTTTTCGTTTTCCGCAAATAACAACAATAAATAAAAAAACAGATTTAATTAAAAATTAAATATAATCAATCCTTTTATCAAAAGCAATTAATTTATCCAATAAAAATCAAAACTTGATTTTTTATTTTCCTGGATAATTAAAAACATTTTCTTGATAAAAACAAACCATTTTTCATCAGAATAAGAAGAAACCCAATCTAGTTCCCTACGAGGTTAGAAGTGGCTCTGATACCATTGAAGAGTTTTGTATGGTATAAAAACATATCAAATAAAATGCACAACGGAATAAAACAAAACCCCCTCTAGTGATCTCATCTAACTCGTACAGAAACTAAAAGCTAGTAGGGAATAAAAATTATACCTTTCGGCAGTAACCTTGAAACCTTAATCCAGATAGCTAAAGGTAGAACACCGCTACTGCACCATCACGAACAGGCTGCTAGACCGGCTAAGGATTTCACCAATGATCAAACGATGCCCGTATGTGTGTGTGTTGCGCCGCCGACCCCTAGGGGTGGCCTCGGCTCTTGCGTCGACAGAGAGGGAGAGGGAGAGAGTAGGGTTGTTTTCTATCTTTCAATTATCTCTTATGTGATTCTAAGGATTAATAAGGTATTTATAATAAACCTTATTAAAGCCAAGCCCGTTTAATTAAAGCGCAGCTTTAATTAAACTATTAGATAATTACAGAAAACACCCTTTAACCTTTCTAATTAATTAATGACTATTAATTAATTGGTTCAATTAATATTTAAACTTAAATATTAATTTCTCTCTTTAAAATAATAAATAATTATTATTTTCCTTCTCAATAATTAATTGACTAATTAATTATTCTTACACATAATTTGGTAAAATCCAAAGAGGTTCTAAATGGGTGTGTAACAGTGTGATCCTTTAGTGTCACATAGTATTGGACACGATGATACATGTTATCTATCTCTGCACACGATCTAACAATTTTATCATATTGTGTAATTCCACATTTGTGCTTATCAAGCCTTTAGACTGAACAATGTTGGGTACATTTGTAACTTGTCGTTTCTTGTTATTTTTAACTTGGATTATTTGATTACTTTAGATTCTTTTGTAGGGATACATTCATGTTAAATTGTTTAAGATTATACATGTTAAATTGTATGGATCACTACTTTAGATTCTTTTTAACTTGGATTAAACATGTTTTGTATAGATCATTCATGTTAAATTGTTTAAGATTATACGAGTAATGTGAAAGTTAAAGGTATTTTTATATATTCGTAGTATTTAAATTAACTATGATGTAGTCCGGTCCGTCATATATTCGTAGTATTTAAATTAACTAGTAAACCAGTATGGTGGTCGTTTGGTGACTGGTCAGGTTTTCAAAACCATGCATTTTGGTGAACTAAATTCTGGTTCTTTAAGAGGTTATGGGCCATCAAAATGGTATTGTCAACCTGCACAAGTAGGAGTCCGTTATGAATTGTGTGCACCGTAACTAATATAGTTATGTCACGTCCAATATAATAGGACACTTAAATTTCACATATGTGAGTGCCTATAAATCAAACAATAATGCAACCCCAACTCGAGAGTAATTATTTAAGTAATAAATTCGTTAAAGTTATAACAACAGAGGTTATTATATGATTTTGGTTTAAATCGTTAAAATTTTCGAAATGTTTGGATAAGAACATTGTGTATCTATATACATAGAGAGAATTCGGCTATTATAATTAACTAAAAAATAGATTGACAATTATATCCGAATTAGGTTTAAATTGGATCACATATTGAAAAATGATAGTTATCATAGGATTTTTTAGCGTTATTAATAGTCATCAAATCCTTATAAGACCATCCGCATCGGCATGTGAGGGAGGGGCGTGAGAGGCCTTCACGCGGAGGAACACCATCGCCGGCCCATGTGAGCGGCCGCTCACGGTCGCGCTCGTGAGGGTGGTCGCGGAAGTGAAGAGGAGAGGGAGAGCCGTTGGGGTAACCGTTGGGGGGTTTTTAAATATTTTTATTATTTATTTAATCCATTTATCTCCTATAAATATAACCTCTTCTCTTTAATTTTTTCACACATATTTTTTCTACATTCTCCTCTCAAACATCTATATTCTCCTCTTTAAACATTTATATACATTCAAACATGTCATCTGATTCGTCGGATTATTATGACGAAGATATCGATATTACTCAAGCGGAGGTAGATTTTCTCTCCGTTTATCGTCAAACCCGCACCAATTTGTTTATTGGAATGTCGAATGCGGTTTTGGATGTGTTGCGTGAGTATGATGAAGTTAGCTCGAGTCAATCATCAAGACGGCGAGGCCCGGATCAATTTAGAGACCGTGAAGCTGCACACGAGCAACAATTTGAGGCTAATGTCCGAGAAGTACGAAGTGCGGAAATGCATCACAACCTTCGATCGGATCTAATCGAGCACATTAATCGGCTTCCGAGATGGAACGACGACGATAACTAGTATTTTTTATTTAAATTAATGTAGTTATTTTTTTTTTGTAATTTGAAATTTATAAAATATTATTTGAATTTATATTGTTATTTAATATTTTTTATAGTTATTATGTTTTAAATATATTGTTTAAAAAAAAGAAAAAGAAAAGAAAAAGAAAAAGGATGTGAAGGGTGTGATGGATGCAGGGGTTTGTGTGATGTGATGAGAAAATGGTGGAAAGCTGATGTGACGCTGATGTGGCTGTGTGAGGGGTGTGATGGATGTGGATGGTCTAAGTAAGTTACTCCTACTCTCATATATATATATATATATATATATGAGAAATGTTCAATATAGTTCATAGTTATTGCATAGTCCTGAGGAACTAATCTTAGCTCTTGAATCAGCCCCATCAATGGTCCAGATTGAATTTTAAAAATTTGGGCGGAGTGACATTTTCGTAATTAACATGTAATGATTTTACTATCACATGTGATTGTATAGTGAATCACATATGATTGTATAGTGAATCACATGTGATTTTATATTAAATCACATGTGATTAAATATTAAAATTTGAGACTATGTTTTTTATATGGACTATATTGAACACAACTCATATATATATATATATATATATATATATATATATATATATATATATATATATAACCGTAGAAATTTCCAAGCCTTTCTTTAGGCTTCGGGTTTCGATTTTCTTCAGCAAATTTTTTAGAAAATGAGATCCGCATTTGCTCTTGGTTTGCGTAATCTAGCTTAAATGACTATTTTTTCTTATGTGGGTAAGGGTTAATACTTTAGCATATTTTTAATCATTTTTGTTTCATCTATATATTATTGTGGTCGAATGTTACGAACAATAATTATATATATTTTTTATTAAAAACATAGCATTCACCTTTTATGAATTAGATAGTCGTTTTATCCGGTAAAACCCAACAATATCTTGATCGTGTTTATGGTACGTATGTGGTTAAGGGTTAATGGAGGATCAAGGATTAGCTTGACATTTAAAAGTTATTTTGCGGTTTCAGCTTTTAAAATTGTTATTGACTCATGAAATATAAGCTAGACATTTGTTTCTTTAAAATGTATCTTGTACTTGTGCATGTTGCCTTGTGGTTGGCTTTGTGAGACATGGAACTTCTTCGGTAGTCCTATAGTTGTATTTTATTTATATTTTTTTCTAGATTGGTACACCGATTGTCATAATGATATGGTTTATGAATGCGAAAGTAATATTGTAGTATTATAATCGCAGAGGTGAACTTATGGTTTTTATATTCATGTAGTAATACAATAAGTCTTCCGTTGTAAATGTCAAATTTGGAAAACCATAGTGTTACATATAAACTTCATCGCATAAGGCAAATTAATTTGCTTTTTTTCTTGGCCGTCGCCTAAGACCATCCGCAACTATCCCCTAGTAGAGGCAAAGGATAGTCGGCTGAGCATAGAACAACATCATTCTCCCCCACCTCAACCCACGAGTGAGGGTCCTTTGTTGGCTTCCCAGGTCCCAACCCGTGCCCCTTTCTCTTTTCTCTTCCTTGTCTCTTTACCTTCTTTTAATGTTTTTTTATTTATCTAGATAGGAAAGGGTTGGGAGGGATGGGTGTGAGTTAGATTATATGTATGAACACATTTTGTTATATACCAAAGCAGTTCTTTTAACAAATAAATTATATGAAAAAATAATATTACGTTAATATAACAAGAGAGATGAAATGGTTATGACTTATGAGAAACTAAGTCCAGATAGCCTAACAATTCTTTGTGTCATGGAAAATCCCTCACGCAGCGCGTGAGCGCGTGCACATACACACCCCAACACCCCCTCCCCCCCCCCCCCCCCTCCAAAAAAACCCAAGAAAAGTAAACTTCGCATTTGTTTCTATCGGTCGAATAGACTTCCCCTTAGCAACACAACCTTTTATCATTTTGTCAAGTTTCTTCAAAACTTTCTCCATTTATTCTTTCAAGAGCTCTAAAATACAATTATAACAAAATAAGCATAATGAACATAATTCACTATAAAAATATATTTAAATGATAGCATATCGTATATAAACTATATGTATATTTATCGGATGTAAGTATTAACGTTTGACAAAAACATCTTGAAAAGTTGGGTTCAATATCTGAAATCAAACTTAAATGTTGATCATTTGAACATTAAGACTTAAAAGTTAAAATCCTTAAACATTTGACAAAAATTATGTTGCTAGATGTGAGTTTAAGTTTTTATTTTATTTTATGTAAAAAATTCCGAACGTACTAATAACAAAGTTTTCATTTTATTTTAAGATGTGAAACTGTTTTCTGTTTTTATTAAGGCCTAAAATCCTTTTAAAATTGTTTAATCAATAAAAGATATAACTATATCTTATAACCTCTTAAAAGAACATATGCTTCATTCTCCTATAACAGTCAACCTATTTCTTTACTGATTTACGACAACATCTGTTCATTCACTTCTCTACATACATGCTCTCTTCTCCAATACCGTGTACTTTATCATTAATTGTCCTCCTCATAAACCTGGTCAGTCACCGCACTCCTCTACGCATATCACTATCAAATATCTTGGTTTTAGTTAACTATATGTTTGATATTGGTTATTAATTTTTTTATATACTTGGAAAAGATTAAATTTTGTAAATAAAATAAGAGTTGAATATCGGGGTTGGGCCTACAAGTGTGCTCAAGTCATTTCTTAATTTGGACCTCATTATCGGGCGGGCCTGGTACTTTATTAAAAAGGCAGACATTCATTCTTACATAATACATATGTTTCTCATGTGATGATTGTGATTGAGGCTTTTATAAGGTTTTTGGGAAACACATTTTACAGTATTTAGTTAAAAAAATTAAGATGAAAAACAAATCACAGGTTTTTTTCCAAATCGGTTTTGTTCAAAACCGGTATTCTTAATCCGAGACCAGTTTAACCAGATACACATTTTACCCCTCAAAAATGGTTTCAATCCAATCTGGTTTTTTTATAAAATCTGGTTTTTTACAAAACAAAAAATCCGATCCGGATCAAATAAAAGTCCGATTACGTGCATCCCTACTTAAAACGCAGAAATTCATTCTTACATATGTGTCTCATGTGATAATTGTGATTGAGGCTTTTATAAGGTTTTAAAAGTCCCGTTTAAGCTTGATAAGATATTAGACTTCACTCAACATAATAATCTATAATTTCCTTTAAATATAAAATTTATAAAATTATATTCTATGCATCAAAACTTGATTCAAACAAGTTTTTTATTTGTCCGCACTTCGTAGCGGGGCAAAGTTACATTTTAGATTGTTTTTTATGAAGTGTCTAAACAACATTTCTTTTAGATAGACTTTAATTTAAGTTAGTCAACTTTTATTAAAAAACACCGATAATATTATATTTATCTTTACAGAATTTTACCAATTAGTAATTTGCTAGAATATTTTTAAATAATCACTAAGCCAAATATCATATTTTTCATATGCTCATAAATTATGCTAATAAGCCAAAAAGCTCTTAAAATAAGCTAAAACAAATACCCCATTATCTTTATACATTTATTATTATACACTTCCTTAAGTGAAAAACTTTTTTAGTACCAGCTTTTTATCACTTCACTTCAAACAAAAATTAAGATTGACGCATACATAAAAAATACACTTTCTATATAAAAACATAGATTTAAATCAATGCTTCCACAGTTCCAGATGTATGAAATTGGGAGCAAGCTAGTGTCATGCACTTTAACACATGTCTCTTTATGTGATTTAATCAACTTCTCAAGAGAAATTCATAATCTCTTTATCTCCTTATTCTCTTATATCATGATATAAATGCTGAATTTACCATAATACCCTTTATTATCTTATGAGAAAATGACCATTCACTTGGCTAATTGATAGATATGATAATGTTTATATTTCTAAAGCACGTTTCCATGGGAAAATTTAATTATATCCTCAACGGTGTAACGTGCTCTTATGACTAGAACAAAATAAATATAATAATATTCGTGTTTGATTTGATTGAGAGGTTGTTTCATAAAATAAAACGATTATACTTTGAATGACTTGATGACCTAAATAATTAAATGACTTTGTATGGAATTAACTTTAAATTTGAAAAACTGTTTGATAAGGATTTTGAATAAGCAATGTGAATGGTGAAAGATTACAATTTCAATCTTCATAACTATTTATTAAAGCGTAAGAGACTGTTTGTTTGCTTCTTAATGGAACCATTCAACGCTAAATGTTGAATCATTCAACGCTGAATGTTGAATCATTCAACATCATCATGTTTGATTACCGTCTCTGAATGAAGTCTGTGTTGAATGAATCAGAAGAATGCTGCTGAATCATTCTACAATAAAGTGCATTCTGAATCATTAAGCACCAAGTATTTATCCTAATATTCCTTCTTTCACATGTTGTCTTGTTAAACAGTCATATCTTATAATATAATATATCACTATTAAGGTTAAAACGATAATTTGCATCATTCAGATTGTTCATTCAGAAGCTTTATCAAACAACATATCATATTTAGAGGTAGATTCATTTAGAACCTTTAAATTATTCGAACCACATAATCATTTAGTGCTTGATCATTCTTTTTTAACAAACAACCCCCAAGATATGATTGTTTAATACGAGTAGGTGCGAAAAAAATGTATTATGATAAAATATCGGGTGCATAATGATTCATAATGTGTTTCAAGGTTTAATAATTCAACACTCATGTCCTTTTTTATTTGATACAGTTTTCATAAAGACGAGAATAATAGGTCTTGAATACTTAACAATTTAGCAATTGGAGTTGGATGATTTCATTCGACTGCAATCAAACGGCTTCTAAATGCGTATTCTTGAATTCAGTATTAAAAAGATAGCTAATTGTACTTACATACACTAAAAATATATAAACAAATAAACATATTTAAATCGAGAAATATAACTATATTATAATATGGGAGTAGTTCAAACGAGAAATTTTTTTTATTCAAAAACTGTGAGAACCATTTCTGGTCAAATATATTTCATTTCTTGTCTTTTCTATTTGATTTAAATAGGAAATGGTAGTGCAGACATTTTTACATTATCCTTACCTTTTTAATACTAATATATCCATCAAACAAAAAGTTGTTAAATTACAAAAAATATACCAAATTAACGAGAAACTTATACTCTTTAATTTGAGATCGATCTTGCTATATTTTTTTGAAAAAAAAGTCGCGTTTGCGGGAGTAATGTAAAAATGGGGTAACGAGAAACTTATGCTCACCTTTTCGTAATTTAACACATTTTCGTTTGATGTATATATTAGTTTTAAAAAATGGGGTAATATAAAAATGTCCAAATTGACCTTAATTAATTAAAGATATGTTTGATTAGTTTAAGGTTATCCATTAACAACTCCTTAATTTAAATCCTTCATTTCTTTAATAAATGACTGCAATTGATTTTCACAGTTCTCATACAAAAAACAATTATCGTTTACCGTCCTTTATATAGTATAATATTTATGGGGATGTAACAAACAATATCTTATATGTGGTTTTCTCTTATTAAGAAATATATGCACTGTTGCCTTCTTACGCTGTGTTCCCGAGATACAACAAAGAAAGAAAAGAAAGGAAAGGAAAATTAACGAGAGAAAAGAAAGGACAATGATTTTGATTTTTCGTGTTCCAGAGTTGGAAAGAAAAGAAATGAAATTAAAGAGAAAAAACATAAGGTTGTGTTCCTGAGTTGGAGAGGAAGGAAAGAAAAATGGTCATTTTACAATAATGCTCTTACTTTTTAAAATTATTTATGTGATTAAGGGTAATTAAGTCACTTAAGAAAAATCATAAAAGTTTTCCTTTTCTTTCCTTTCGAATCCTCTCACTTTTGAGAGGAAAATTTAAAAGAAAAAATTAATCAAACTTTCCTTTCAAATCCTTTCTCTTCTCTCTAAATTAAAACTCGATGTTAATATCAAGTGGAAGTCCTAGCCCCATCGCTAAACACGTACGCCTTGGAGATTTCTAAAGAGGCAAAAAAACATAACTGTGATTTGTTACCCAAAAAAAATGACAAGCCATTATTAGTTAGTTATTCACATAAAGTTGTAAATGGTAAGTTGGTGACAAATCATTGTTGACTTTGACCATATATCATGATTATAGCATTGAACTTTGTAAATATTGGGGGTAAAGCATTTCACCTTTCAACTAAAAACATTACGATATACGATATAAAAAGTGAGAACAATGACTTTTAGTAGTTTAAGCGAAAAATTAAGTTAATGTTTATGTAACATTCTCTCACTTTCTAAAACACACATGCACACAATAAATAAATCATTTTAGAATAAAAAAACATAATCCTTTTTAACAAACACCCATTGCTAAATCATTAAATAGTTTTCGACATACAAATTTGGCAAAAGAGAGAGAGGAAGAGTTTTCACGTGTTTCAAGGTACTAGTAATTTAGTAAATCTGGCAAGAGAAAGAGTTTTGGGCTGAAAAGTGGAATTCTAATCACAAGAAAATGAATTATGATCGTATATACACAAATACATAGAGATCAATTGGTGACTTCAACAGTCACTATACACCTTCAAATCTCTAAATCTAAATGACAGCTATGATTGAACGGAAATGACCATTACTTTTAGTGACAGTCATTTTCTATCACATGACTAGCCAATAAACACGGCCTTACAACTAGGGGTGAGCATGTGTACCGGAAATACCGAACCGTACTGGCACCGTACCGGAACCGGTACCGAATTAGAGTTTTCGGTCCGGTATTGGGTACTTGAAATATTGGTAAATCGGTATTCGGGACTCGGTATTCTCGGTATTCGGGACTAGTACCGAACTAACTAGGTAAAATAGGTATTCGGTACCGGTACCGGTACCGTATATAAATACTCGGTACGGTATTCGGTACCGTCTTTAAATCAAATTCGGTATTCGGTAAAATCGGTACCGGTACAGGTCGGTACCGGTATGGTACCATGCTCACCCCTACTTACAACTAATAATTAAACTGCTGCATTTTAGCGAAGAATTGCTTGAGTCATAAAAGATATATAACCCCTTACTTTTAAAATCCACAGGGAAATAACAATCAAAGGAGAGAGCCACTTATACACATACTTGATTTGTGTAGTTTTTCTTAGGCTATGCGCATCCGTCACGAGAGAGCAAATGTGGGGGCCGGTCACACGATGGAACACCATCACCCCCATGTGTGAGGGGTTGCTCACGCTCACTTGTGTGAGCCGGGTCGCGCATGTGAGGGAGTTTCGTGAGAGAGAGAGGTATTTTTTTTGTTTTTTTGTTTTGTTTTTTGTGATGTGAAGCATGTGATGGATGCAGGGGTTTGTGTGATGTGATGAGAAAATTGTGGGATACTGATGTGGCGCTTATGAGGCTGTGTGAAGGGTGTGATGGATGCTGGTAGTCTTATGTGGCAGAAAGGTGAAATCCATCCAATAACAATCTTAATTTCTCTTTGGAAGACTCATAAAAATAAAACACAATGTATAGTCTATTTGCATCTTGCAGATTAAGGCTTAGAATATATATGAAACGAGGAATTGTACCCTGCGCATTGCGGCAGGGGGTGTAACACATATATGTGTTATCTAGTAAAAGTCTAATTCGACTTATATAAATAAAGTTATTTCACATGTTACTACTAAAGGGAATTCGTATGCTATTTTTTAGTACTCTTACTTTGTTGTATGACTTTTACATTGAAAATAGATGAAATATATTTACTAACCCGATTTGATTTTTAATAAAATTAAACATCTCATTTAAAATATACAAAAAACATTTATTTAAACTAAAAAACTATTTTAAATTTGATGATCTAAAGTTCAAACATAAATCTTGAAATAAAAGTTGATAAAACTCAAAAGAACTTGTAGGGCGTTTATGACATTTGGTTTGTGTTCAAATGTATTTAGGTTAGTTTTTTCATACTATAGTGAACATACCATTAACCGAAAGAATAAACCTTTCAGAAAGACATCGTTTCACAATAAAGTTTATATCGAGTAGATAAAATAAGATCGTCAAGAATATATATTTAGCTAAAACCTATAAAATAAAAACAAATAATGTGTGATATTAATTTTTATATGATAATGATAAAATATAAAAATACAAATAATGACCGGTCAAGTGGTATGTTTCAAAATACAAAAGCAAAAAAAATTAAATTTTAGAATGGAGCCTCGAACATTTGACCAACCCTGATAAAACACATAATCTGGAAGTTTAATAACTTAAGTGTTAGTCACTCCGCTACAACTGCAATTAATTAAACCGATCAGCTATATAGAATATAAAGGATATTTAAAAGCTTGGTAGAAAATGATAAAATACGTACTACTTATACTACATACTATTTGTTATATATATATATATATATATATATATATATACACACACACACACACACACACACACACTAGCATGATAACCCACGTAATACAGCGGCGGTGAATAGTTCTATTTAGCAACATATCATTTTTAAGAATATAATTGTATGTTATTTGTACGACTCAATGCCACTAATAGTTTTTGTTCAACACCAAGTCCGTTTTCTTCTATTTTTTTTATTTCAATCAACTTTTTATTAATTTTTAAATAATATTAATATAAGAATTTTTTTTCTATTTATGAAATTAGAAGAAGAAAAGTTAATAAGATCTTGAGAATTGTGTTGATGGGGTGAATAATTTGTGTTGTATGAGAGTGTGTGAGTATTTTTAAATAAATAAAAAGTTAAATTATATTAGGAAATAGATTGAAATGGTTAAAATTGGTAGGTGAGATTAATTTGATTAGAATAGAGGGTCAAGATGTAATGTTGATAGAAATTTAAGAAATCTTAAAATGAAGGAGGAAATAGAAGATTAAATGGTTTATATAGTAGTGTGTGTGTGTGTGTGTGTGTATATATATATATATATATATATATATATAGGGTATGGTTAAACAAAGAACCTCTCTTAAACATAGAACCTAAAAAACCACCCTGGTGATGACATGTGACATTTTGATTAGGGCCAAAACTGGAAAATTGGAAGAAAAAATACCCACGTGCTACCAGCACCACTTCTAGCCAACTTAAAAAGAAAAAATCCCCATTCAACTTTAAATCATCATAACTTATTCATTTTTAAGAATTTTAACAAAAAAAATTATATCAATAGATTCAGTTTTTCGTCCTCTTTCAAACAAGATCAGGATTGATATATTTTTAAAACTTTTTTTTTCAAAATGCAAAAAATCTAGAATTTGCATTTTCGTCTGGGTTTCACTCATGAATGCTAAATGCAAAAAATGTAAAATGCAAATTATCGAAGATGCATGTCAAGCAGATGCTTTCAAAATGCAAATTATGAAAATGCAAACTCAAAATAATTCAATGAAAATGCAGCCCCAAAATGCAAAATTATATATTCAAACTCAAAACTCAAAATGCAAAATTCAAACTCAAAATGCAAAAATACACACTATAAACAATCATAATCTACCAAAAAATGCTAAAATATTGATTATTAACACCTATAACTTATCGATATCAAACATATATAACACTGTTCATCTATGAATTAGTCTAGTTTATCATACACACTAATTCTCTAAAAAACACTGGAAAATGATTCTGTAAAATATGGAAAAAACCCAAAATTTATCCATCATTATGAATCATAAGAAACTTATATTAAAAAAGCAGTCGTGATTTCTAAAGTAGATGTTTAAGTACAACCCCAATCAAAGAGTACAAACTAGCAATGCATGAATTACAACCGGAGAAAACTATGGGCCACAATTACTCAATCAAATACACTGTGGATTCCATCTTCCCCATTTACAATTAAAAAAGCAGGTCATCTCTTTTTGTTCTTCAACGATCTTCTCAAATTGACTTTATTTGAACACACAGATGAATAAAATTATAATGTACACGTATATTTCTTCCAGTCTGAAATGCTAAAAAAATAGTCGTGACTTACTTAGTCCATCGACGGGAACATGCTCCAGGGAATGCTCGACGGAGAAGCAGCGGTCGCTGCAATCGTCCTTGCTGTCGCTGTCATCGTGGAGTTCGCGGGCAGGTCGAGAACTTTAGCCGTTTAGGAGGTCGGACGTTGCCGTCACATCCATCGCTTAAAAAGGGGAAGCCACTGCTCGAATGGTCACCGTCGCTCGGAATGCTCGCCATCGCCGATGGAATCTCCGACAGATTAGAATGGTGAAAGAGAATCGTGAATCGCCTGTAGCAAAAGGGTTTTCTTCATTGAAATCTGGGTTTGGACTTTGGAGAGAGAATTAATGTATCTATGTTCCATTTTTACCCTTTTACACTAATATATATTGCGTAATTATTATATTTAGATCTCTTGTTAGTATTAAATCTCAGCCCTTAATTTTCAAATCTAAAGACCCATAACGGTTCTTTAGATTCTATAGTTAAGGGGGTTCTTTATTGATGCAATATATATATATATATATATAACTTTCATTTTATAATAAATAGTTGCTTTATCAAAATCATGACATTTAAAATACGCTTTCCTTCGTTTAAAATAGATTATTTATTATACACTATTATACAAAAAGAAATTTTAAAACCAAATGTAAGAAGAACCAACTTTCAAGTATCAAACTTTAATCAAGATTAATTGTAACACCCGCGTTTAGGGCCTAGTCGTTTGTGGCGGTGGTAAGTGTTATTTAATTGTTTATATTTGTATATTTAATTGGTTATAATTATTTGCTATTTATTTATATATTTATTTGATGATTACTTGGTATTTAAATTGGACCGCGAGATAAGAGGTAAAAATATTAGTTTAATATTTTGTTTGTTAGTTGGTACCATATGATTCGTTTTTATACGAGGGTCCCGAATAATACCTCGTTGCTTGTTAATGACTTGAGTAGGACCGCTTTATTTAGGTTCCTGTATGTTAGATAACTGTATTTGACACTGTGTAGTATTTAAACTAAATTCCCAGCCAACCTATGTGTTTTGTTTGACTCTTTAGAAGTCAAATTTATCTTCTTTGTTGTTGCACTTGTTTCTTTGAGATGAGGATAACTATCAACAATTTGCTCCAGCCTTTTCCCTACTGATTTGTGTGAATCTTTTCTAAATTAAAGGTTAGTTATCTTCCATAAATCTGATATTGATTAGTTCTTGACAGCCCTTGATGAGTTTTTGCTTTCAATCTCTTGTTTGAAAATTCTAGGGTTCAAGATCATATGGGTTTTTGCCTATTTCGATTTTGTACATGTTCTTGTATGCTCTATAGTGGTTATTTACTGATTTTGAGTTGTGTTTATGATTAAAATATGTGTTTTGATGATATAAACCCAAGAACTCCATTAATGGAGTTGTAGGTTGGAATTGAGAATTTGAAATCATGGTTTGATGAATTAAATGTGTTTGATAGTTGTTTGTATGTTGGTAGTACTTTATAAGTGTTTTAGAACTGAATTAGATGAGAATAATCTGCTGGAATTCGAGTTTTGTTTGTTGGTTTGATGGCTGGAACGATCTGCAGCAGAACAGACCTGCTGCTGTTCGCGAAATTCCGCGGCGCGGAACTTGGGTCGCGGCGCGTAATTCCCTGTTCCAGCCCAGTACTTCGTCGTTTGCGATCTGTTTTGACTCGTGTTCTTTCGTATGCTGTTGTTTGATGTTAGTACATGTTAAGTATGTATTCATATAATAGTTATGAAGATCTTTTGTTGATGAAGTATAACTAGAAGGGTCTTGAACTATTTATGCTAAGTTGATGTTAAATGCTCGCTTTAATTGTAAGAAATGGACGTAGATGACTTGTATTTGTATTCCATTAGTTCATACATGTTTTATATATTATTTATGATGTTTTTAAAGTGTTGAACCTGTATGACAAGTTAATTTGGTATTTTTAAAACCAAATGGATTGGGTTTGACCCGTTAGTAAGCAAAATTATGAAATATGGACTTTAAATGTGTTTTGTTGATTGCTATACCTTGTTGGTAACATATATGGATATTCTGAATGATATTAGATGTATTCTATGTTGGTTATATGAGTTTTGCGTCTTAGTTTTGAACCATTTACTATTGAACTTCAATTATTGAGTTAATTGGGATTTGATTTACTAATCTAGTTGTGTTGTGTTCTCAGGAAATCTGAAGCCTCAGTGAAATTAGACAACTGGGCTTGGAGTGTGTCGAGGACACAGGTGAGTGGACTTTAATTCACTGGCGGTTTTAGTTTTAATCGTTATGGTTACTTGAATTTTATACGATTAATCATGCGATAGACTGTTAGTCTGATTTGATTGTTTGACTGGTTATGTGATGATTATTGCGTTTGAGTTCAAGATATGAGTATCAAGGCATGAAATTGTGCTCATGATGTTTGTGGCAGAGGTCAGCTAAGCGTGGTTTTGGGCTGGGTCAGTTGCTTCTGGTTAGGCAGTTTTAGATCCTCTGTTGCATTTGTTGTAGCAGAGGGGGTTTAACTGTGCCAGTTAGCAGATGGCTATCGGTAGATCATTGCTATGGCCAGCATTGGTCGTAGGCTCGGCAGAGCCGCCGGTCCTTTGATATTTGAGATAAACTGTTCTTGTGATCGTTGTGGTTCTGCTTTAATTGTTTGTGGCTTGATTTTCATTCACTTAGCTTTGTGCTAATTCCCCACCCTAACTCTTTGTTTCAGGTTTTGAGAGCACGGTAGGTTGCAGTTTTGTGTACAGGGAAAGTTTGACCGTAGCTCTGATATTTTGGGTTTAGAAAGGATGAGCCATACTTTGTGTAATGTTTTGTAACACTAAACGAAGTACTGTATGTTTGTACAGTGTTGGTTTTAACTTTTAATGTTATTTCCTTTTTAGATTTATGACGTAATACTTCCGCTGTGATTTAAAAAAAAATATATGACTTGTATTTTGCGGTGTTACATTAATGCTTTGAAGGATTATTTTTATGGATCTTAAAGACATGAGAGGCTAAAGCTTTTAAAGATCACCCGGAGACAAAAATCAAAGTTCTATTCGTTTAGTTTTTATTGTCTTTTATCTTTTTCTTCATAAACATTGGATTATTGTAAGTGACACATAATTGGTTTGAATGAATATATGCATATATTTCATATATGTGTTATTCTTTCCTCATTAAATAGTTAATTGGCAATATTGAAGATAGTCCAACGATATCGCTCGACCGTGCCAATCACAAGTAGATTAGTTAGTGTAGGTGAGAAGACGGTTGGTTTAGATATACATGGATTATGCCAATGAGTTGGATTTACTATTAATAGTTGAATATATATCACGCACATAATGAAGACGGTTTTTGATAAATAAAATTTTAAATTGTTTACGTACCTTGATGAGTAGTTAAAAGGGTGATTTTGTTTAGATTTTAACTTAGTATAGGTATGATTTAACTTTTGGATTGGTTTTAGTTTCAGCAATTAACCTGCTATAGCAGGTATGATATATAAATTGGTAGCTTTTTTAGATGTTGAGTACATTAAACGGTAGTTTTGTGAATATACACAATAGCAAAAGGTGAGATAGCGTTTCTTATATCTTCAATGGTCATTGACCATGTAGACGTTTCAACCAACACTTTGTCCCTTGGGTTGAATCCATTTGTCTGGAGTGAAAAAAGTTTAAATTTTTTTAATAGAGGTGAAAACAATTAACAGTAGATGTTTGTAGGAAGAGAATGATTAGGGTTGTTGAAAAACAGTTGAGTAGGAAAGGTGTTTTTATAAGACAAATATTTAGAAAAGAATTAAAAAAAGGTTTGAATTTCCAACGGGTATACTTTACTTGGCGTACCCAGCTTGACAAGGTATACTTCGTTTGCCTCGATAACTGCCAGGCCAGTGTAGCCAACTACCGTTCCACACCAGAAAATCACTCCCTACACCATCCCTCTCCTCCTATGGCATTATCATAAGACAAACACATGTTCACTATTGATCCTATCTCTATATAAGATAACGTTCTATAGTAAAAACAACTTAAAAAAACAAAGAGAATACTAGCAATTAGGAAAAAGATATGGAAATTGACAAAATTATACTCGTTTTTTAAAGTATACTAACAAAAATATTAAACATTTTAGTACATAACAAAATTGTATTTAAAAACTAGATTTATATGCATTTAGTAGGTGCACTAATGGTGGAGGATTTTCCTCACTGGTGAAAGCAGCCCTACCGAAATTAATTAGGGGGTGTAGTGGAGTGGGTTCGAACTCGGGGCCCTGATAAGTTCAACCGGGTTCAACCTTGTGCCTCTACCGCTGAGGCGAAGCCGTTTAAAAAAAATTAAATTAGATATTTAATTAATCGGATTTGTTCATGGTCTTCTTCTTTTTTTTTTTTCTAAAATAGTTCCTCTCTTTTGTTCTTGCTTTAGACTATAAATTTATAAACAAATAATGTAATTAAAAATTCTTTCAATATATAAAGAATAAAAATAATGGTTTAATCTATACTCTTAAGTTAAATTTATTAACTTTCTTTGATTAAATTCCACCGAAAGAAAAGATCAAAAGTCCAAATGTTACTTTTGAAATATGTGGAAAGGACAATCGGTTGTCTCTTGACTTCTGGTCAAAATATAAAAATAAAACCAAAGTACGGTTTGTGATTCTATCAAGTTTTTCTTTACTTTTTTAGGAAATTTTAATTTATAATTAACACATAACAAAAACTACTAATGGGTTTGCAGTATAGTGGTACAAGGTGTTATAAGATGTTCATTTTGACCTATGGTCATAGTTCAAGTCTCGCTGTAAACAAAAAGTGTAAATTTAGAAGTAAATTAGTATATGCATATGTTCAGCTATATATAAAAAAACACATGACAAAGCTCTCCTAACAAGTTTCAACTTAGAGCACCAAAACCAAACTCAAACTAAATCCAAATTCTTGGACAATAAGAGATTCTGTGCTTGACTTTTTGACGTCGTGATGGGAATACTGCAACTCTGTTATATGGTGAGCCATGGTGTATTTTACATAAAAGGACGATTTGTGGTTGATTTTTTTATGATAAAAACACATACACACTCACCTAATATACGCTCATGTCTAATAATTTGATATAATAAGTAATGTAAAGAGGGTTGAATTGTATGTTAATTGATAGGATAAAAATGCTGATTGACAGTGAGATAAAAGCTAACCATTTCTACCACTCTAACAGATATATGATTAGCTTTGCACAAACCTAAATCGAGTTAATTTAGATTTGTTGAGTTTTAGAAGTAAAAGTAGTTGATAATATAGATTTAAAACTTTATTTTTTTCAACAATTTTCTTTACTAGAAAAACATGAAATCTCCTTTTTTGTAACCGCAATTCTCATTAGGGGTTGATGATCAATCCCTTCACACACACTCACCATCGTCCTTTTTTCTCTCAATCCATCAGACTGACATTCATTAACTCTGTTATCGATCATAGCAAACCACTAGTGGTCATACCATCATATTGAAATATAAAAAATTAAAAATTAAAAACACTTAAAAATTTATTAGTCAGTCGCTTGAATAGAGTCGTTAAGGATTATTTGGTGAAATAACTTATATCTCATCGTGACGATAATAACACTACTGAATGACGCTAGGAGGGATGCCGATGGTGTGATCGGCCAATCATAATCCTATCACGCCACCACACGACACCACCTAATCAAGGTCTGAATTCACCATGCCGTATACATAAATTAGGAATAATTATTTGGCTAGCTAATGCTATCGACACCTAAGATAACGCTAAAGGTTCGAACCTCAGCCTTCTATGATATGGAAAACAGTATTCAAACCAATAATTATTATTTCGGTCGTTCTTGAAGGTTAGTTTTTATGCAACTAATTATAAATTACAATTTTATTTATTCTTTTGTAGCTATCTTTTTTAATATGCGCATAAGAATTGTATTCAATAAAGTTTATATAAAAAACATAGTTCTAAAATTTTAATATATATACAATTGCATGTGATCTGTAAAAGCAACACATGTAAATTACGAAAATGTTCCTCCATCCAAAATTTTAAAATACAATATAAACTATTAATTTTATGATTTAAAGGCCAAAGTTAGTTTTTAAAACCCTAAATAAAATATAGACTATATTAAACATTATTTATACGTATAAACGTAACATTTTTAATGGGCTTTTTTTTTAAAGTTCGGACAGAATTTAGGGAGGCAAAACGGCGCAGCCGCAAAGTGCGAAATTGGAGGCCCAAAGTATTTCGGTGATTGGATTTGCAAAGCCGATTGGTTTGCTACGTGTCCAATCAGAACCCACTTTAATTACCATTTTAATCTTCTTTTCTCCCCCTTTTCCGTAATATATTAAAGTATGTATGTAAATAAAGTAATATCAACATTATAAATTAAGTAAAGATTTTTTTTTTAATTGAAAAGCAAAACCATTTACGAACCCACGCTCTATCAACTCCACGTCTCCACCAATACCATCTTTTCACACCTTCGATCGATGGATCCCCATGGAAGTCAAAACCTTTCTGACCGGAATTCTTCCCGATCGGAGATGCCAAATAAATATATCAATCACAATCTTATTTCGATATAATTATATTTCCTCTCTAGACTCATATCCTCCACTTTTTTCTTTTAAACTCTTCACCAAGAATATACCATCCATCCATCAAAAGCCACTACTTAATTTTGTTCCAAATATGACACATTTGGCAAAGTTAACTAAACATATTATTTGATTCGTCAAGCTCCCTCGTTTCTGTCAATCTTCTTTAGTCGCAAACGTAACACAATCTGTCATGCGTCCATTCCTCCTCTCATTAACTTTTACATTCATTATATTCCTAACAAATCCTCCAAAATTCTTTTTGAGGGTGAAATTTCCTACTCATTAATCCAACCAAGATTTGGTAGATGACCCATCACCCAATTATTTCCCAAACAACCCTCTAAATTGGACCAACAAGTTTTTGAAAGCATTTGAGCACCAACAGAAAGATTATTAACATTAATTGAAATATTTTATTTAACAAATATCACAGCATCCGCATATTAAAGGTTAGAAACCATAACCTTTTCTCTATGTACACTCCATGGAAACTCATTCAAACTTTCCTTTTCGATCGCTTCCAACATCAAGACATTCAAATTTTCAACAACGATGAGAATATAAATGGCGCCAACGGATCTCCCTAATGGAGGGTCTTTTCATGCTAAATTCAGCGTTGGAGAGACGTTGACTAAAACCTAAATGCTAAATACTTCAAGCAAGCATTACTTAGTTACACCACCTACAACCAAAACTCATCATCTTCGTCCTACCAAGCAAAGTGATCGCTTACCCTCTCGTAAGATTTCTCGAAACCAGCATCTCCTTGGCTATAAGCACCCCATCTAGAACAAAATGACCCTACATAAAAGTATTCTAAACATTCCTGTCATTTTGTTCACAACCCTTTAAAAATTTTACCCAATAACTTTGCCACATATTTATGATAAAACCTCTTATCAAACTTATCACCCGTAGCCATTCAACCTAACTAGAATAGATACTTCTGAAATTAAGTTTAAGAATGAAGAATTATATCCTTTATTAATTATCATTGAATTGCAAAACCAACCGAAGACTTAATCAAGACAACTTTAACAATCTCCCAAGCTACCCTTTTTAACAAATTGAAAATTAAAATCGCTCGGTCCCAAAGCTTTACAGCTTCCACATGATTTCAATTCACCACCGACCAAATTTCTTCTTCATTGAACTTCGCTTCCAACATTAAAGCTGTAACATCCCAAATCCGGGCCCAGTAGTTTAGTGAGTTTTCTTTTAATTGTCTACGTGTTTATTTTAAAAGTATGCGTTTATGGTATCGTTGGATTCGTTTTTATAAATGAAGATTCCAAATATAATTTTATTAGAAATTAACTAGTTGTTACTAGTCGGTTATGTGACAAACTGTATATTTGAACGTAGCGTTTTAAATACTGATACTTATGAATATGTGGAGGAAGCCGAAAATAAGGATGTATATATATATTATTACATGCCTTAGTTTTTTTGTTTTTATTTGTGTGAAAGTTAAGGTGAAACTTGAGAGAAAAACTTTCAACTTGCTACTTGATTCCACATCTTTGCTCTTGATTAATAGATTCAAGGTAGAAGTTGATTTATGGTTACTAATAACATGATTTCAAGTTGTTACCATGCTAAAATTTAGTAAGAACCACCATGATTGTGTTTTTGAATAAACTTGAAAAGTTAGTTTCTTGATTTGTTGATTTTAAGAGTATTTATGTATTATTGATGTTAAGAAGCATGTTTTATATGAATTTCATGAGTTTATGAATTAAAATCATGATTTAAAGTATGTACATGAAAATCGAGATAAAAGATTAAGGTGCTTGTTCATATGAAAGTGATGGTGTTCTTGAATAATATGATTTTATGGTAACTTGAAGACGATGAAAATGGAGATAAGATATTAAAATGATTTAATATTAAAAGTGATCATGATTTTATGGAAAGAAACAAGTTGATCTTGAATTCTTGACATGCTTAGTTACTTTGATAGAATACATATGAGTATTTAATAAAAAAGGGGCTAAGGCTTATAGAAATGTACTTGAATCTTGGATTGGAAATATGACTAAGTGTTGAGTTGAATTGGTTGGTTGTATGTATGCAATAGCATGGGATTAGTATGCTAATAGAATGGAAGTGTTAGTATGCTATAGATCCATGCTATAAGCCTTGTTTTTTTATAAGTCATGCTATAAACCTTGATTTTATTGTACTAAGTGTTGGATGCTATAAGCCTTGTTTTCTATAGATCCATGCTAGAGCTTTGAGTTGAAAATTGTATAAGTGTTGGAATATATCTATAGTATGCAATAGTGTATATTTAATAGAAAAGGGCTAGCATGTACTTGTATTAAATTGATAGTATGGATTATGTGTGTGTGGTCTATCGACCGTGTATGGTTGTATGTGTACGATTGAAAGTGTTAGTATATATATAGTATGTGTTGAAAGTGTAGTATGTGTGTGCGATAGATCAACGGTGGTATATGCTATAGACCAACAGTGTTGTATGCGATAGGTGTGTGTGGTGCGATTGGTGTGCGATTGGATAATGTTGCATGTGTTAGTGTATAGCGATAGTATGGGTGATGCGATAGGTGTGCGATGCGATAAATCATTAGTGGTTTATGCGATAGATCAACATCGGTGTATGCGATAGAATATGATTATGTGTGAGTTAGTGTGTGCGATGGAGTGTGCATGGGAGTGTATGTGTGAGATGATATGTTAGTATGCATGAGAGTTGATTATGTGATTATAAATGAGATCGATTATGTAATTATATTATAAGGATAATATAATAATTGATATAAATATATTTATGAATATATTTATGAGTTGAAAACTGATTCTGTTGATTTTATGTTCTCAGGAATAACAAAGGCTCAGTCATTAGACAACTGAGTGGAACGAAGTTTGAGGCTGAGGTGAGTGGACTTTGACTCACTAGTGGTTGTTAGTTGTAACTGTTTTGGTTACTTGAATTTGTGTACGTTCGAGCATGCGATAGACTGTTTTGTTTGCTATCATTGTTTGACCGATTGTTGGATTGGAAGGTTGATGATGGATTGTGAGAAAGTGTTTGATAGGCAATATCAAGGTTAGAACTTGTGAGCCTGATGGTTGTGGCAGAGGTCAGCTAAGCATGGTATTGGGTTGGACTAGATGCTTCTGGATGACGGTTATAGATCATCTGTTGCATTCGTTGTAACGGAGGGGATTTAAATGTGCCAGTTTGCAGAAGGCTATCGGTAGATCATTGCTTGGCCAGCTTTGGTCGTAGGCTCGGCAGGGCCGCCGGTCCTTTGTGGGTTCCGATGTTACCCGATTGCAAGGCATTTGTGACGACTGGTTCATGTGAACATTGTGGTTCTGCTAATTGTTGCTTGTGGCTTGATTTCCATTCACCTAGCTTTGTGCTAATTCCCCACTCTAACTCTTTGTTGCAGGTTTTGAGGGTTCGGTAGGCTGCTGTTGTTGTTGTACATGGGAAGTTTGACCGTCGCTCTGATATTATGGTTTTTGAGAAACGATGAGCCATTTTTGTGAAATATTTTGTAACACGAAACGATATATTGTGTTGTGATACAGTATGGGTTTTAAGTTCGTGGGTGTTGATATTCCTTACTATTTTCTGATGCAATACTTCCGCTGTGATATAAAAAAAAAAGTTGGCTTGAGTTTTATGGTGTTACAAGTTTGGTATGGAGTTTTATGGTGTTACAAAAGCTTCAATTCCTCTCGAGAAAATCTTTTAAATTCATTACTTCTAAGGCTCTAAGTCGTGAGATTAGACGTCAGAATCATCAAAATTTTCCTTTTAAAAGTATTTAACAAAACTCTTAAATTTGAATAGGGTCGTCACACAAAGCTACATTTACCGTCATACCCCTCCAAAATTCGTTAAAATGGGCATCTATGTTAGTTTTTTTATTTACTTCCGATTCGGTTTCTCAAGCCATACATTCCCATCCATAGCATCAATTCCAATTTGTAATCTTTCAACTTTGCCCTTAAATTTTACCAACTAATTAGTGACATGTAAAACTTGTGATTTTCGTGTCACCACTTAATGAGGAATCAAAATCTTTCAGCTTCGACCTTTTACTAGTTAACGATTTATATGTAAAACTTCTTGGTGATTTTAGTCTCACCGGGTTATTCTAGTTTATGTAATGGAGTTTATAGATTACCAACGGAGTTCAAATCTTGATTTAGACAAGTTAGGAGGTGTATAGGGCACATTTGTGTAAAAACGAGTTTGATCTTGATTTGACCCAATGGTGGGGGTCAAGGGTGCTGCGCCCCCTTGCGGGGTCCTAGGGGCAGTGCTAAAAAATTTACTTTAAAAAAGAAAACTTTATGGAAATTATTTTGTGGAATATTTTGTGGATAATTAACATAAAATTGTCATCCCTTAATTATGGGATAAAATCAATATTTGAATTGATTGATTTTGTCTTTGGCGATCAGAAGATTTTGGATGCTATAAAAACCCTTGTTCATAGTCTTATATCACCTTGTCTAACTCCTTTCTCGACCTTAAACTTTCCGACAGAGAGCCATTTATTAATACCGATAAGTATGTTGAATTGCTGATGACAAACATGATTGTATCCAGAATATCCATTTGATCCGAAACCCATTTGTTCCAAGATTTCAAATAAGAAGCTTCATTCCAAACTATCATACATTTTTTCAAAATCAATCTTGAATATCAAACTTTTCTGTTTTTTCTTTTTTAGCTCATGTATGACTTCACCAACCATTAGGATCCCATCCATTATAGACTGACTCTTAATGAAAGCAGATTGCACCTCACCAATAAGTTTATTCATCATAACTTTTATTCTATTTGCTAGTATCTTTGAGATTATTTTATAATAGCAACCAATAAAGTTTATTGGTCAAAAATCATTAAAAGTCAATTTGACTCATGCTAAATAATATCAAGGAATCTTTAAAATTACACATTAAAGAGCTCTTCGTCCAGAAAATTATTTTTTTCAATGCTAGTAAGTGTAATGATGCTTTATTTCACGTTAAATAATATATACTTTACTGTTTAACATATTCTATTAAAATATACCTATGGATTACTTCATGGATCCCACAAATGGGATGTGAATCGATGTCGGTTAAGAGCTAACACAATCACCCTTTTTTATGGCTTGGTGTGGGTTTAACGGTTCTCTTAAGAGAAAGTCTGATAGGGTCGGAAAGCCAGTCTATTTATCTTTTTAAGTTATAAAAATTAGTGTGTGATAGATGTTGTATTTGTAGGATAAAATAAGATAAAAAGAAAAAATAAAATGATGTTGATATAATAATGAAAAAAATATAAGAAAGTGTGAGATGAATGTCGATATATATTGCTAAAAATCACAGTAACGATTTCTCCATTCATAGCAAAGTGTCACTTGTTAAAAAATTAATTAAAAGCAGATTTCAAAATTACTCAATTATTAAAGAAGTCTTTTCATCTTGCCTGCTACTAAAAAAATTAAATATAGAAGAAAAACTGAAAGGTCATAGAGGCTTAATCAGAAACCACTTGGATTTCAAATTAATGAATACGAAATGAAGGAGATAATTTCTTTTTATATAGCTTTGCTAATTTCTTGCTGTTTCAACATGAATTATTTTATTTTTTATAAAATATAAAAATAAACATACAAAATTTTCATATGTTCTTTTATTCATACCAAATTTGTTTAACTGAAAAATGCTTAATTTGTTATAAAAGAAAAGGAGAAAAATAACAATTGACTATGGAAAAATGCTAATATTTTAATTTACATTGAATAATGATTGACCAAATATATAAAAACTCTACGGTAATAAAACTTTTTGACCTAATAAAACTGCAAATAAAATAATGAGTTTTTTCCCCCTTAAAATAGGTAAAATTAATTAAATTAAATTAAAAAAAAAACTTTAAATGGAGGAATATAATTCTCTTTTGCCCATATCATTATTAAAAACCCATCCTTTAAAAGCTGATTTCTCCACTACATCTCCTCCTCTTCCCCACATAAAACACTCTCGATCTTATTTCCATTTATGTAATCGAAATTTCAAAACCAATGGTTTGTACGATTTTAGCTTCCATTGACTAGATTGTTCATTTTCTTTCAAATTTGATTGGGTTTTCCTAATTACTTCAAATATGATACAACTGCTAAAGTCGAAGAGCGAAGTTGACGAATGCAAATGGGTTGTAAATATGCTCGAATGTAAGTTCTTCGGAACCTGCATCGATCACATGAATTTGAGGAAAAACGAAAAGAACGTGTTTTGTATCGACTGTAATCTTTGTCTATGCAAACACTGTGTTAGTGGTCTCAAAACGCGTTATTGTCATCACCACCATCGTCGTCTTCAAATATGCCGCTATGTTTATCATGATGTTGTTCGTCTTCAAGATATTCAGAAACATCTTGATTGCTCCGATATTCAAGTTAGTATCTCACTCTCACTATAGTTTCTTTATATTGTTAAAGATCATACATATCTATATTTATTTATTTAATTCCAATTATAAGATATTGAATTATGAATATGAATTGACCCAATTGATAGAGATCGATGCATGAACATGAACTCGATCATTTAGGGTACTGAATTTTAAGTTAATATGCGACTACAAATCTCTTCGATTCTATTCCTTAATTATTTGAATTGATTAAATGTAATTATTCAGTTGCTCTAAGTTATTTAATTGGACATGATCAGAATTCAAGATATGAAGTTTCAAGAATTTGGAATTTGTTAATTGTTTGAACTTTGAACAATATTCATTTATTGAATTGAATTTGATCAGAATTCGAAACTTAAGCTCCAAGAATTTGCAATTTGTTAATAGTTTAACCATAAATTGTAATTTATTATAATAAGAGGAATATTGATCTGTTAATCTACATATATTTGATATATTGGACTTGGTTTAATACGTGTTTTAATAATAAAATGAAATTTATAACATTTATATAATAGATTAGAAAAATTACATATTACATTTATTTATTAAAAAATTTAATATATAGCTTGTTAGTTTGTCATTTTTGGTAAATTGATTGGCTGTATATAATCATGAACTTGAAATGAAAATAGTTTATACTAATTTAACTTACTTAATTGAAACTCACTAATTTAATTCAACTAATTTCCATATCGGCGCAGGCATACAAAATTAATGGTGAAAAAGCAGTGCATTTGAATCCTCGACCTCAACAACATAAAGACTCGAAACCATCAAAAATAAAAATTTATGGCACTTATTGTGAAGCTTGTGGAAAGCATATTCAAGATGTCCCTAATCGATTTTGTTCCATTGCTTGCAAGGTATATTCTTCTAAACAAATTAATGTTAAAATTAAAAGGTAAAGAGATAAGGAAAATGAATTGATGAATTGCAAATGTGATTATTTAGTAGATAAGAAGATAGATTGATTATGCAAAATTTGTCTAGAAACACAATATAAAGTATGAATATTTAGTAAGATGAAGTATTAGTTTTCTTGTCGAACAAATAATTGATATAATCAAACTTTTCAGGTTTCGGTAGCAGTGGAGAATCTAAAGAAACAAAAACGCCATGGAATAATATCATATTCGTTTTGTAAGGGAAATTATGATTTTGAAGTACTTGGAAATGAAGACGAATCTTCATTCTCTTCGTCACTTGATTCACTTGAAGAAAATATTCAAAGAAGTGGTTGGCTAACTTCGAGTTTAAAGGCTAAAAAGAGTGTTGTTCATAAGCGGAAGGGTGTTCCTCAAAGAGCTCCTTTATGTTGATATATATCTTTTTCAGGACTGGTTTGGATCAACTTATTTTTCAACTTATTGGTTTATTAAAATTTTGAATAAACTAATAAGCCAACTTTCTACAAATTATGAACATATCAACATGAACTTGAATTATCTATAGGCATAAATTGATATGTTCATAAACTGGCTTATAAATTTATAAATATCTTAATAAACTAGTGGAAAAGCAAATAATTCAAACTTGGTATGTAATCCGAACATATATTATATTACTTCTTATAAAAGAAAAACAACTAGTGAGTATCATTCACATTTACGTCGATTTGATCGACTTTTTGGCGTAGTGAAGATGATTAAAGAATGAATTTTGTATAAAAAAGTATTGTTGATATGAAAAGATGAAATTTTGACCTCATAACATGTCCTTTTTCATGGGATCGATGTCAATTAGTTGTGAAGAAACCCCACATGTTTAAAGCTTTGATCGTGCGATTTTATTATTTTGTTTTTTCGAATATGAATTATGAAATATTAGGGATGTAATTTATAAATTTTGTGCGTGGATTAGTTTATATTTTTTTACAAGTACATTAAATTATTATAAGTTGATAGTTTATTAAACCAGAAAATAGGCTAACACACAAAACACCATTAATTAAAGGGTTTAGTTCATAAAAGTGTATCCAATTTTAATTACACCTTTTGCTATTGTATATACTGAACTTTAAATCTTACCATTTGATGTATTGACCTTTTAAATTTAAGATTTTTTGATTTTTTTTACCTAAAGAGCAGGTATCAGGTAATTCACTTATTTTTATTTTTTATTTTTATTGTCATGTCATTAAATACATTGCCACATCAGTAATTCTTATTTCTTGAAGAAAAAATATGAACATGAATATGTTCTAGGTGATGAAACCAGATGAACATAGAACCCTAAAATTAGAACAGAACCCAGAAATCAAACCAAAACCAATAACAAGAACCGTAAATCAAGAACACGAACCAAAATCCAGATGAAGCAGATGAACATAGAACCTAAAAATCGAACCCTAAAATCGACCCGAAATCAAACTCGTGTACCAGCCAAGAACCCTAACTCAACTAAGAACCCAGATGAAAATCGAACAATTAAGAACCCTAACTAACTCAAACCAGAAACCAAGAACAAATTGAATCCCAGAACCATAATCTGTTGCTTTGAATCAAAGAACAAAAATCGAACCAAGAAACCAAGAACAAATCGAACCAAGAAATCAAGTACAAACTGAACCAAGAAATCATCTCTTACCTCTCGATTGAGAACCTCAGAGCTGTTGCTTTGAACCAAATCTCATATCATGAATCAAGAACAAAAAATCGAATGGATCTGTAAGATGAAGATGAAGATTAACGCACATGAATCAAGAACAAAATTCTCTTACCTTTCGAATCACAAACAGATCTCGTGCAATCTTGAAACAGTGGTGGTGGTGCCGGAACTAAACAGTGGCGGCTGGTGTGGAACCCACTCTGTAAGAACCCTAAATCGAAACTCGTATGGCAACCCAGCTATTCGAGAAACCCTAAACAAACAGATGAAGCTATTCGAGAAACCCTAAACGAACAGATGAAAACCCATCGATGGCCAAATGAAGAAACCCTAAACCAGATTGCTTAGATCTGGAAACTCACGAATAAGAACCACCGCCAGATAAAGAAACCGTAATCAGATGAAGCTCTTCGATGAAGCAGGTGAGGGAGGTAGATTGGAAACTTAGTTTGAACAGATTATTGCTTCGATGAAGTTCTTGTTTGAACATATTATGGTTTTGAAAGAACAATTCCTAAGAACACTAAATCAAAAACACATTCAGCTTTGGTTTGAACAGATTATTGCAACTTAGTTTTATTATTATTGTTATAAATATTTTATTTAAATATTTTCTTTTTGAATTTTTTGTTAAACAAGAAAAAACACTATACTTGCCACATCAATGCCAAGTCATCATCCACATAAGCAAAACATGCTCCACATCATGTTGTAAACTGCTATAGCAGGTATGGTACACACAATGGAAAGTTTGAAAAAGTTTGATACATCAAACAGTAAGTTTGAAAGTCCGATACATTTAATAGCAAAATGTGTAAAGTTAGATATACTTTTATGAACTAAACCCTTAATTAAACCTACTTGTGAGAATTAAACTCAAGATAAAAAATAGCATCCGTTTATATTGTAACTTTCATTTCCACTTACAAAGGTCAAAAGGCACAGATCGATTAGACCCAAGGTTCTAAATAACGTAAGGCGCGGCGTGGCGGCATGGTCAAGCCTCAAGTTATAGAAGTCATGGCGAAGCCATGGCGTTTTCTAAGGCGTGACTTAACGCGGTATTTTTGTCTGTATTTTATAATTATATGTATGTAGTGTTACTTATTTTTATGCAGATTGCTGATAATCACACAAATTGAGAGCAAAGTAACATTATACAAATTACAAAAATCAAATTTATAAAAGTCCAATATACGCGATCGCAAATCCGACACAAAAAAGTTAATTTTTTTAAATTTTTTAATTTTTTTCACACCACGCCTTAAAAAACTCTTCATTTGGCGGGTAAAGGCGCGCCTTGGCGCACGCCACGCCTAATGTTCACGCCATGGTCCATTTCTTAACGTCGGAGCCACGCCTCACGCCATGACGCGTTTTTTAGAACAGTGATTAGACCCTAAAGTCACCGACATTCTATTAATTGACGTTCTATTAATTGAAATAAAGTCTTTCAAATCCTGTTTTCTGATTGTTATTATATAGAAATAATAGTTTATTACTTTACATACAATACAATACAAAGGCAGACAAAAAAAAGGATATATAAATCTACGTATATATACATAATTAAAAAGGAAGAATTAACTTTTATTTTTTATAACTATAATTGTTTCTTATTCATGATGGATTGTATATTCTCTATGTCATGATATTATTTAGAAGCAAATTTAAGCTTACTGTTTTGCTCATCTGTCCTTTACAAGTTTACATACAAATTGTTGGAAAAACACAAAATTAAAGAGGCAATACTCGAACAAATAAATAGATAATTTAGGGCTTGTTTGACATGGTTTACTTAAAACTGATTTGATGTCTACTTTTTTAGGTTACAACAACCGAAACAATATGTACTACCTGAATTGACATACTTTTTTAAAAAGATGACCGGAACCTATCAGGTGAGACCTTGGATCCATGAACTCGGCAATAAAGACATATAAGATTAACATACGTGTGTAATAAACTTACAATAAAATTCTAATTTCTGAATTAACTTCACATATTATCACATATGTATTATAACGAGGTTTTTCGAACCCACGCTTCGCAGCGGGATAAAATCACTTGCTCGTAATTTATATTATTTACTTTGGTTACAAAAATTTAAAATAAAGTGGAAAAATTCAATCAATTAGGATTGAAAATGTGATGAAAGTTTGTTTCAGTATTCACTTGTACATTATGCCATCTAGTTTGGATTGAAAACATGTTAGGTTTTGTATCGTATTTTATATCATACACATACACATGGTTAATAATATAAAAATTAAAATAAATTGGAAAAATTCAATCAATTAGGATTGAAAATGTGATGAAAGTTTGTTTCAGTATACACTTGTATATTCTCATCTAGTTCGAATTGAAAACATGTTAGGTTTTGTATCGTATTTTATATCATACACATACATATGGTTAATAATATAAAACTAAAGTCCGAACATCAATATTGAAATAAAGTAAATAAAACTCTAGAGAATTTGTAATATGTTCATGTAATTTAGTTTGAAATCAAATATATTGTAGGTTATTGGGTTTTTCGTACGACGGTGAACGAAACATTTATCAAAATATTATATGTTTTAGATAGATATTGTCTCACAATAGAATTTATATTGTATATAGATAAAAATGAGATCCTCACGAATATATGTTTCTATTTAGACTATGCATCATATATTAAAAGTATTATGTATGAAATTAATTGTTTAAATATTAAAAGAATAATAATAAAATATAAAATCAAATATTAAAGTCACTTTTCATAATGTAAAAGAGAACAAATGCAAAGTTAAAAAGTTTAGAGATAAGGTTCGAACATTGGACCTTGTGGTTCAATTTACATGTTACAAACCACCTAGCTATTACAATGTTTGAGTAATCTTTGGAAATAATAATATATAACTAACATTTATTAAGTTACTGTTAATAGTTCCTGATAAATGTTAATATATATAATAAATAAATTAATATTCTCTCTTCTTCTAATTAAAAATAAGTAAAATCTCATTTATATCATGTAAAACATAAAAACAAACCTTTAAGCTACAGAGTGTGAAATTCAATTTTCTTTTTGCATAAAATATTGTTACATGGAAATATAATTAATTTTGGTGTTAGTTATCATTTATACAGTTATTTTCTTAATGATTTTATTATATGTACATAAATTTATATTATGTATTTAACTTTTAGGTATTATTATATACAATGAAATTTGTTTATAACGAATGTAATCAACCGCACTTCGTTGCGGTTTATATGTATTCAGTTCTTCGTTTTTGCTGCCGTATGTCTTTCACATGAAGCCATCTTTTTATCTACAGATAGAAGTATAATTGTCTACATTATACATTCATTATACCACACGGTAGCGTGATTGGATATAGTATTATTGCTCTTGTTGTATTAAATAATTCCGAGTTTAGCTTACGGGGTCAAAGTCTTATAACTATAAGATTTATTTTCAAAAAATGTTTGAGGTTATAGTTATACATATGTATTATCTTAATACATTGAAAGTAAATACTATTACTATACTATGTTTATCAAGTCTATTATATATATATATATATATATATATATATATATATATATATATATATAAATTGGATCAATAAAGAACCATGTGTTAAACAAAGAACCTAAAGAACCAATTTGGACCATTGCATCATCAAAATTAATTGATGAGATTTAACGATGGCAAAACTGCAATTATGATATATAAATATAGGAAGAAAAAGGCAAACATGGAAAATCCCCCCCCCCCCCCCAACAACCCACGATTTTTTTAAAAAAACTCCTCAAAACTTTAAATTGTCATAACTTTTTAAGTTTTGTGAATTTAAACAAAAAAATTATACTAATCTTTTAGTTTTTTAATCCTCTTTCAAACAAGATCACTCTTCCCATATTTTTCTAAATTTTTTTTAACATGAAATTTTTGTTTGCATTTTGGGCAGTATGTAGTATTTTGTACGGATTTTGCATTTTGGGTTTGAATGTGTAATTTTGCATTTTAGACTGCATTTTTATTGAATCATGTTGGATTTGCATTTTACATTTTCATAATTTTTGCATTTTGGAAACATCTAGATGGCCTGCATGTTTATATTTTGCGTTTTTCGGGTTTTGCATTTTGCATTTAGAGTGAACCCAGCTCAAAATGCAAACTTTGCATTTCAAAAAATAAAAGTTTCAGAAATATATCAAGCCTGGTCTTGTTTGAAAGAGGACGAAAAACTAAATCTAACGATATACTTTTTTTGCAAAAATTCTTAAAAACGAATAAGTTATGATCATTTAAAGTTGAGTGAGTTTTTATTTATTTATAAAGTTGATTTTTTCTTTTTTTTTTGTTATTTTCCAATTTGTCATTAATCAAAGTGTCATGTGGTATTACCAGGATGATTCTTTAGGTTCCTATATTTAAGGAATGTTCTATATATAACCTCACCCTATATATATATATATATATATATATATATATATATATATATATATATATATATATATATGTTATTGTTTTTTTAAAAGAGAGATAAAAACAAAAATATTGTGGTTAAAAAAAATAAAAAAAGAACCTGCCAAAAAAGAAGAAAACATATCACGCAATATATATAATTATAGTTTATGATAGAAATTTATTGTTATAAAGTAGTGAAAGGAAAAAAAAAAGCCATGTGAAAATAAAAGGCAAAATTGCAACTAAAAATACAGAAATGCAAATGGCAGGGCTCAAAATCTGGAGCAGTTGCACACATAGGAGGATGAGTTTACCAACTCATCTAGAGACAAATTTATTACAAACTACTAATATATTATATATAAAATACATGATGCATGTTAGTAAAACCTCCTAATAAACAGAAACTTTGGTATATCGAAAAAATATATTATGAGTGAATGGGCATAACAATAATTAAGAGAAAATTAGTCAGATTTTTTTGTTTTTTTTGGTATTTGATCATTTTTTAAAAGAAATAGTAATAATAAAATAAAAATAAAAATAAAGAAAAAATTCATAAAAGGGCCGGGAACAAAATAGGAGGGCGTAGTTACTGCGTGTCTCATGGGCGGTTGGACTTTACATGGAGTTGGAGATTGTGGTTTCATGCATATCTTTGTCGGGTCGCGTTTGGCGTCTAGTTTTGTCTTTCTTAACTTTTTTCGGAAAATAAACACTTTAAACAAAATATATATATGCAAGATGAATCTATCAAATGTATAAAATTTTCTATGTTTCTATAAAGTGTTTATTATTTTTCCAATTAAATTAATTAAAAACTCATTAAAAACTAACAATTATGAATTTAAAGAAGAATGTTTATGTTATGATTCACGAGAATTTTATGAAACTCGAACGAATAAAATGATAGTTTATTTCTATATCAGTTTTGATTAAAGAAAAGAGTCAGCAATGTCATTTATGAAAATTTAATCATTCTTTAAAATTAAAGATTGTTTCTTTCTTCACATATGATGATTGAATTACATTTCATGAGTTGTGTTCAATAAAATTTATATATAAAATATAGTCCTGAAATTTTAATATTTAATCACATGTGATTGTAAAAGTATTACATGTTAATTACAAAATTGTCACTCTGCCTAAAATTTTAAAATTCAATCTGCACCATTGATGAAGTTGATCAAAAGACTAAGATTAGTCCCTCACGACTATGGATTATGGACTATATTAAACATTTCTCTACATTTTATTTCTAATTTTTTTTTACCAAAGAATCATTTTACTCTTATCTAACACTTGATCAAACTTATGAAATATCTCACTCAGCTCTTCTACCAGTCATCGCCACCGCCGATGCCGCAGTCTCTGACCGTTATTGCCGACCCTGCTGTCACCGACTGTTGTTGCTGGATATTTTCCGACCATTGCTCCCCGCCGCCGCTAGGCACAATTGCCACCAACCAACGCAGGCACCGGTTTCCACCATCGGCCCCGATGCCTGATCACCACCGCTGCCACCGACTGGTCCCTGTCTCCACCACCGGCTGCCCCGCTACAGACTGTTGATGCTGCTTTCACTGCCAGTATCCAAGTTAAAAGAATATCATTAGAAACAAATAGTCGGTACTAAAACGCAATAAAAAAGGTTATTGATGTAATTTTGCAAATTAAACAAATTGTTCGAATACTCTTTTATGTTAATATAGTTACTTTTTTTACGATATAAAAGCTTATATATAGCTTTTACATTAAGGGAAGAATAACAGATCGATTACTTTTCAAATAAATTTTTTCACTAAAGCTTCTTTTTGTTGACTTAGGACGTATTACTTAGTAGTATCAGTGTATGTATTAGGTGTCTTACAAAATTATGAGTTCAAGTATTATAATAAAGAAAATATACATTTAGAATTAAGTTTAAAGAGTATGTTATCTTATTTAAAAAAATAAGTCTAACTTATAAACCATATATTTATATCTCTACGTACACATGAAAAATATCACATATTTTATTTCACTTTTGATGATAGTTGATAGGGGAGAGTTCAAACGAGAACGGTTTTTCGTACGAGAACTGCGAGAACCAATCTTAGCCGTTGATTTGATAAGTGGAATTCATGGATGAAGAGCGTGGGGGGATCAAGTGTTGGCGGGGTGCATGTGATGAATTCATCAGTGGGTGATGACATTAAATGAGGGGAAATTGGACGGCTCAGATTGGTTATCGCAGTTCTCGTACGAAAAGTAGTTCTCGTTTGAACTTTTGCCATAGTTGAGGGGAGAGTTCAAACGAGAACTGTTTTTCATACGAAAACTGTGAGAACCAATCTTAACCGTTGATTTGATAAGTGAAATTCATGGATGAAGAGCGTAGGGAATCAAATGTGGCGGGGTGCATGTGATGAATTAATGGGTGAGTGATGACATTAAAGGAGAGAGAATTGGATAGCTCAGATTGGTTCTCGTAATTCTCGTACGAAAAGTAGTTCTCGTTTGAACTTTTGCCATAGTTGATATACATATTTAACATAGTTGAAATTTTTAAACTTTTTTCTTACATAAAATGACCATTTATGTTTATAAATTGATTGAAACCAAACAGTTTACATGTTTTTGAGGGGTCTAAATAAGCATTAATCTTTAAAATATTTTTATTAAATGTATGCAACAAAAAATCAGAATTATTTGTTGCAATTTTAATATCTAGCGGAATTTGTGTAACCACTAAAACGACATACATAGATCGAATTATTGATCGAGTTGGAATTTCACATTTTAATATAATATGATACTTATTTTTTTAGAAATATTTAAAGTTTTAAACTTAACATAATGCTTGCAAGATCTATCTCTGCACAAGGCGCTTCTAAGTATACATTATTTATTTTACAAATAGTTATGAACTGCTAAAAGACTTGAAAATCAGACCTTGGGCTCATGCCAAGCATTATGTTTTGTCCTCTTCTTATTAAAAAGTCATATTTTTTGTTTGTAAGCGGATTATTAAGGCTATGGTGGCAGACAAAATTGCCACCAAAAAAGTTTGATTGATTTTTGAATGCCTAAATCCTACTTTTAATTTCTTTAAATATAATTATTCTTCACCAAGATACACACGCCTTAATTTGCTTACCTTTTATGGCATTGATTATGTTAACATCTTACATCTTATTCTTAATAATTGTAGCCATGAAACCATCATGTGGTTTAACTTTTCTTTCTTGTACGTCCTCTTTAAACAATTAAGTTCTTTAAAAGGACTTGAGTTATGCTTAAATATATACGATCTAACTATAATAACCCCTTTACATGGTTCGATTCTAATAAGTATAACCATAAGATATATATGGTTGGTTATAGAAAAACACTCTTGGAAGAACTTTAATTTGTATTACTATATTTGTCTTGCAACGATCTATTTAACTTGTTTTTTTAAAAACTTTGGCTATCTAAACTTGAGCTTAGTTTGACGGTAATACTGTTATCTTAAGAGTGTGAATGCGATTCAGGTCGTTCCTCTATTGTTCGTCATCTAATAACATATATGTGGTCTAGCATTACTTATGTGTGGATAATGTCCTCCTAAACTATGTGTTTTGAGGGGTTAAGTTTTTATTTGTGATACAAGTGTGAGTAGAATATGTGTGTGTATGTTCTAAAAAACAAAAAAAACAAGGGGGCTTCATTTCGTGTAGGGTAATGGTGATTATGATCCAAGTGGTTAGGAGGGTCGAGTCGCATGCAATATCAATTAAATCAATGTTTTATTAGTTTTAGAATATTAATATAATCAACTTTTATTATAGAAAAAGAAAATAAATGGACCAACAAAAAACCAAATAATGATGTGAATAGACATAAATGGATTCCATGCATCCTTGTAGGTCTAAAGTCTAGACCCTTGTGCAACAATGTACGTAGAAAGGTAGTGTGTACTAGCATTTGTTACTTTCTAAACTCTAATTTGATTTTAATAAAAGTATTTTTTTTTAATTTTGAATTTTTTGATCTCTGAATGTAGGTGCCAAAAGCCCTAGTCATATTTGGCACTGTCTTCCAGGGGCTGACCCATGATTTTTAAGGACTGATGGCATCATATGACGACAAAAATAAAATCAATAAGATTACAGGTTTTGTTCGGATTTTTTTTCGGTTTTCCGGTTAATTAGGTCGGGTTAACGATGTTTCAGTTGTTTTTACGGTATATTATAGCTAAAATCTAAAACAAAACACAATTTATATAAAGCTTTATTAATTAAATTGTTATTTTTAAAGTAAACAAGAGTCTTTTAAAAATATAAATCAAATATTAAACTATGATTTATCATTTTGTTATAAAAAAACTCATTTTTATTGAGTTTTTGTGACATGAAAAAATTACTGGTAACACCCAAATTTTGAATGGTAGCATCGGCTCAAAAAAGTTAAATATTTCCACTACGTTTGCAAAAATGACGTGCCACCGCTCGAAACTATATAGGTCTGCCTATGCTAACCCCCTAAAGGTTCCGTCTTTTTAAATGGGTTTATTTCATATAACTTTAAACAAATTTAAAAAGTGTTCTATAAAGATCATTGATGAGAAATCTCATAATGGGAAATAAAAAATGAGTAACCTTAGATTGGTGGAATAGTTTTCAATCTTGGTTACTATTATGTGAATATTCACATACAATATCTAGAAGATATATTACTATTATGTGGAATAGATTGGTTAATATTATGTAAACCCTAAACCCTAAACCCTAAGTTACAAGCTTTATACAATATCTAGAAGATATATTATTAATAAAAGTCACATACAAGCTTTAGACTGATTTCGGACCGGATTAAACCAATTTATTGTCGATGAAGACCAAAACAACTAGCCATTGCCCAGTGGACTTCTAGAGCTGGATTTAAGACCGGACCTTTGGACCGGACAAAAAAAATTCAAGAAGCAACTTATTAAACACTATTCACAAATGGCAACATATATGTGCATTCGAAAATGAAAAAGCCTAACAAAAAATACTTCAAAATAATCTCTTGATTATTAAAAAGATGATAAATAAATTAAAGGCTATCAGTTAAAGAAAGAATGACAAAAACGAAACAAAAGCAATCTCCAATCAAAACCGATTCTCGCCACTCGAGCTAACCGTAGATGTCAAAGAATCATGGCACCCGTATGCTGTAGAGGTCACGCTTGATTGTGTGTTTTCAGTGAACCCAGACCGGTCAAACCCGCCAATTTCATCCATAGCCTGCCACTTTTTGACAGTTTGAGGTAATGTTGTATTGAGGTCAATTCCATAGAAACCATCAGGGTGGTCTGGTTCAGATGGCTTCCAAAGGTCGGTTAAAGATGATAGCACATTAACCGCATGGCTCATGTCAGGCCTCTGGTACGGTTCACGGGCACAGCAATGTCCAGCTAGCTCAGCCACCTTGGTCACACTGGCTAAACCTTCTGCATCAAGATAAGGGTCAAGACACGGGTCTATTGCTTTTCTAAACGTCTCCTTGTTTACGTGCATTTTTCTAAACCATTGGACCAGATGAACACTGTCCTCTGGTTGTGTTTCTTCCAGGGCTTTTCTACCTGTGATCAACTCCATTAGGATCACGCCAAAGCTGAACACGTCAACCTTGGTTGTCACCCGACCCGTCACTGAAATAAAACTATATCAGTTAACGTTTGGATAATAATATGATAGTGGTTTTGCTTATCATATTATTTAGGTCGGGTTTCATACCAATCTTCTAATATATATATAAAAGACTAATTTGATAAAATTTATTAGACGATCTGAGCCTTTTATTAAAATAAATTTCTAATCTTAACTATTTATTTACTTAAAATAAAAAATTCAATATAAAATCATTTTTACCCACCTTAATTTACAAATATCATATTTACCCTTTATAATATTTCAAAATATCATATTTAAACAAATTCTTAGTTTTATCATTCTAAAATACTTTATAATCATTTTAATTCCTTTTTAATTATAACCAATAACGTTTAACTTTATTAGCCTTAATTGTAAAATTAATGATTTATTATTTATATAAGAAATAGAATCATGTTTTTTTGTATCATGCTATCATGTTTCTGCTGTATAGTCTGCCTCCCGCTCGCCTCAATGTTTCCATCGCTAGTTAGAGTGTTGATGTCGTACGTCGTTATTTTTTTAAATTCTCATTTGATTCACGTATTATTATTATTTAATACGTTTTATTAATGTTTAATATTTATTATCTTTTAAACTACCCCGTGTGATACACGGGTATTTAGTCTAGTTACAAGATAAATGATTATTTAAACTTGTGATAAGAAGAAAAATTACTGAATTACCTGCATATTCGGGTGCAAGATAACCGAAAGTTCCAGCCAATTGTGTGACAAGTGAAGCTTTACCATCCGGGGCAAGCCGAACAAGTCCAAAGTCTGCAACTTTAGCCCGCATATCATCACCAAGAAGAATATTAGATGGCTTAAGATCTCTATGAATAAAACTTTGCTGTGCTAAACCATGTAAATATTCAACACCTCTAGCAACATCTAAAGCAATCACCAATCTCGTCGTCCAATCAAGAGGCTTCAAATCTTCACTCTCCCAATGGAACAAGAACCGACTAAGTGTCCCTTGAGGCATATATTCAAAAACAAGCAGCCTCTCGTTTCCATCTAAACAATACCCGAGAAGTGCTACTAAATGTCTATGTCGTACCTTTGTAAGAACTGATATTTCAGATTGAAACTCATCTAATCCTTTTTCACTCATGACTCCTGATTCCATTCTTTTTACAGCAATCTTAGTTCCATCATGTAATTCGCCTTTGTAAACAGTTCCAAACCCGCCTCTTCCAAGTATGTTATTCTGACTGAAATTGTTTGTGACGTGTTTTAGAACTTGGATTGAAATTACCATATTGCCCGCTTCGATTGTGTGAATATCAGTAGGTCCACTACTTGTGTGACTGTTTAATTCCCGTGATCCATTGTTAGTGTTTGCATTAGCAATGGTGATCTTAATCCCATCTCCATCAGACCCTGAATGGCGGGGATGGATCACCAATGTACTCTGATTATCTGGACTACCAAACCGTTTACATTTTGATCTGAAAACACAAAAAGCTATCAACCCCACTAGCAAAACTGCACAAACACCGCCAATGATCCACCCCACAACCACCACTTTTCTTGAATTACCGCCACCACTACCGCTAACGGTTCTTTGATGACCACCAGCAGTTGAGACTGGTGTTTCACTAGGACCATCCTTCCCGATATCAGGATTTCCTTCAATATCCAGCTTAACATTATCCCTAAAGAGTGGAACTTTGCCATAAAGTCGATTGTTTGAAACATCTATTTCCATAAGGTTAGGCAAATCTTTGAGTTCAGCAGGGATAACCCCAGTGAGATTATTATCTGCAAGAATCAACCTTTCTAGCGACTTAATTGAAGAGAAGTTTGACGAAATATTGCCTGTAAGACCCATCTTTCGAAAATTAATAACAGTAATCTCCCCATTACTCGAACAAGTTATTCCCAACCATAAATTACATGGATCATTTCCCTTCCATTTTACAGCAAATTCTTGAGGGTAACTCACAGATTCTGCTACTGCAAGCAGCTTATTAACACGGGAATCACATTCAACGCCTGGTTCTTGCAAACAAAAAGTTTCAATCCCAGTCATATCAACAACAACAGGAGTATCAAACTTTGGCATTGGCCCTTGCAACATGTTTTTAGTCAAATTAACAACTTTTAAGGACTTTAAACCTATTAAAGATGGTGGTACAGGACCTGTTAACTTATTATCTCTTACACTCAAATTCTGCAACTGATTCAATCCTGAAAAATCAGGTAAAGGACCTGAAAACAAGTTCCCATGAAGCCAAACTTCAGTCAATTGTGTCATGTTCTGTAAAACTTCAATACTTCCATTTAGCCTAGAACTACCTTTCTGCGAATTTAACCAAAGATTCTGTATCATTGAACGCGAAAACGATTCGGGTAATTCCCCTTCAAGATAATTGAGCGGTAAACGCAAAGTAATCAACCCGCTAAACGTATCACCGCCGAGAAAATCAGGGATTTTTCCGGTGAGATTAGTGGACGTAGCCGAGAAAAGGTGTAGTTTAGTTGCAACTTTTAAACCGTCTGGTATAGACCACGCATTAAGATCATTATAATCCAAGTAAACTTTCTGCAAAGAAGACATACCATTGAAGAAATCTGTAGGTATTGAAGAGAAATTGTTGTTGTTGAGTAATAGGCTCTCGAGGTGAGTCAACCCGGAGAGACTCGGAAGCGACCCGGTGAGTTGATTGTGTTGAAGCTCCAAAACTGTGAGTTGGGTGAGGTTCTTGAGTGTTCGAGGGAGAGAGCCTTTCAGATTCTGATTTCCGACTTGAATTCCTGTGACCCGGTTGTCTTTGGAGCATGTAATACGATCCCAATTGCATGGATTCGGGTCAGACCAATCGAGTGAATTCAGTGATTCCAGATTATTCTTCAGAGCCTGCATTACATCAGCGTCGCTAAAATTCGACTGGGAGTGAACATTGATGAGTAAAACAGTGGATATATTAAGGATTAACAGGAGAAATCGAGCCCGGATACGAAAACCCATGTGGATCTGCGTGAGAAATACAGAGAATGTGGTTCATTCACACGATCAAAATCGAGGATAAGTGATTAGGGTTGGTTTTCTTGGAGACGATGACATTGTTTCTGGTGTAAAACGAGTAAAATTTGGGAAAAGAAAGCTATTATGGGAGGAGATAGGCGATAACGAAGGAGAGACGGAACTGAAAGAACTATTTTCGTTAACAAAAGTAAATTACAATTTTAGTCCCTTAATTTATACAAAATTTCACTTTTGTTCTTTTTTTAAAAAAAATAATTATATTGGTAGTTTTTGTGGCTTACTGTTGGTTATAGATGTAGACCGTCGTTATCTCTTTTTTATTACATGAGAGCTTTTTTGATCATTTTTACTCCAATCCTTGTTAACAAACACATAACGAAGGTAACATATAAGAAGCTAACATATTATCAATTAGGTGTTTTTATTTTCAAACATAAGTTAGAAGCTAACAAATCACTAATGCCCAAATTAAAAAGCTAATACACATAATCTTGAAATAATTCCACTATATCAAAGAAGATTCACAATGTGAAATAAGAAACGCACAATTAAACTTGATTTAAATCCTCTGTCACAATTGGTCAAGAAATAAAAACAAAACTAGTAGGTCTAATCGTATTAATATCAATGAAGCAATTTCAACACAATCACATGATGAACAAAAAAATTACAAATAAAGAAATAGAAACTTAAACCTCAATCAAGTTTTGTAATCAATTGCTTAATACTCAAAATATGTAAAAACCCTAAGATTTAGACAAATCAAAGCCCTAACTAGAGACTGTTGTTGACTGAAGTTGAATACAAGCCATATGTTCTTAAATACACAATCCCAAGCATCCCTTTTGATATTATCATGTACTAACAGAATAAAATTGATGGTCGGGAAAGAGTGATACATTTCGAAAGCAATTTGCCCTTCAAATAAAAACCGATCAATGGGTTGTAAATTTCTAAAGAGTCTACATACATTTTGATGGTGGCGCTGTGATAGGATGCAGATGATGGAGGTGATAGAGAAAGAAAGAGTTTGGTCTCGGATTAGAGAGAGACCACCATCATTGGTTGTGGTGAGAAAGGTGGTGGTGGTTTCACATATGAGAAAGGTGTGTCGGCGGCGGTGGTGTTCCATAGAGGTGTCGCCATCGGTGGTGGCGATTCCATTTGAGTGAGAGAGCTAGAAAGTGTTGAAAAACTACCAAGAAGATAACTGTAGGGGTAATTATATCAAGTATATTAAAGCAAATTCATAATGATTAGTATGATTTTAGCAATTGTATATGAATACATGAGAGAATTAAGAAAACACACACACACACAAAATATTTGGTAACTTGAAATGCTTAGCTGCGTTAGGGAAAAATACAAATGTTATTTAGACAAAGGGTATTTACATATTTTATCCTAGTGGAATGTTCAAATGAGAACCTTAAATAAATTGAGAATGAGAGACTCTATCATAGCTGCCCAATTCCCCCTCCTTCAATGTCATTGCCCACCCATGAATTCCTCACATGCACCCTGCCACACTCTATCCCCTCACGCTCTCCATCCATGAATTCCACTTACAAAATGAACGGCCAAGATTGAGTCTCTCATTCTCATTTAATTCATCATTCTCATTTGAACTTTCCCCTTCTATCCAAGGCCGGTCCAAAGTGTTTTGATGCCCTATGCGAAGGGCACTACTAATGCCCCTATGTACGAAATTTAGTACGTGGAAACAAGATATGTAACACACACACACACACACACACACATATATATATATATATATACACACACATATACAAAAATGCAACACAATTTTACTTAAACAAATTAAGCGATTATACAAAAGTTACAAACTACCTAAAAAACAATGCCTACATGCATTCCTTCAAAGTCTAGTGTTGTCTTATCATGTAAGCAGATGGTGAATTTTACATTTTTCTTCGTATGTATGCAAAATAATTCTATATTTCAGTTTAAGCACCTTCGGGCATCACCGGAATTTTGTTTTTTCAATCAATTTGAATGATTATATCACCATGCCTGTATGTAAACATTTAACTATGACTTAATTTTACCATTTTCAAGTAACACCTCCAAGCTCCAAGAGAAGCATAAAGATGGTGATAGGGAGGGTTCCAATGACGTATATATCATTATATCTATACTACTTTTAGGCACTTAACTAACATTTACATATACTTCTGCAGTTTCTCCCCGAGTCGGATTCCCATGCTCATCTCAATAAATTAAGGCATACATTTTGTTCGTAAGACATACCCAGACAAATTGTATAAATGAAGAAAAATCATATAATAAACAAAACTTAAAAACTTGAAATCCAACCTTAGAACACTCTTGGTGAAGAATGCAGAAGCAATAGCCGCTTGATTGAAAAAATTATTATCTTTATGAAGTTTTAGCAGATTAGGAAACAAGTCCATAATTAAACAGGAGATTTAAACATTTTAAATAAAAACAACCTTTAAAAGCATTCTGATTGTGTTTAACAAGTGCAAAACGTAGTTTATTAACATCATAACATGTAGCAAAGTAATGTACTAATGTGAATAACTGCTTGATGCAGAGTAGATGAACTTGAACTATGAAAATGATCACATGAGAAACAAAATCAACAACAAAAACGTTGTTTTCTAAATTTTAATCATGATCGTGAAATGTACATAGAAGCAAGTTACATTAACCCGAGTAAGAAGTTTCATGGTTTTAGTGCCATAGATGCATAAGAATGATTTGAAATTTTGATTGTTTATTAAAATTAAAAGAAAAAAACAGTACCTTGCCTTTCAAATAACCTCTCGAAACGCTCAAATTGCACATTTCAGTTCATAAACATACATCAGAAGCGAAACAATTAAACTAATATGTTGAAGGAAACATCAAATCCAAATCAATTAAACAACCCTTATGACTGAATCACTAATTCACGATAATCATGAAATAGATAAACAGAAAGAGAGATATCGTGTAAGTCTCGGATTTAAATGGGTAGACGTAGTTGACTGATTCACGAAACAAGAATAACACAAGCCCTATAACCTATTTAAGTCGACGGTTCGTGAATCGTGAATGCATTGAGAACTCCAAAGGACTCCGAATATGTGCTTATGTGCAATCGCCTCGTTGCCTTGACATTTGACGCAACGCCTCGTAATCGTTGCCCTTGCCCTTCTCGATCGCTGCCTTGCGCCGTTAATTGATGATGCTGCTGGATTGTGTGTAATGGATCGAGTATTGAGGATACGGACTATTGGACAGCCTTTATTTTAACCCAAATGAACATACTATACAGTATACAATGTATAACCCATTTAAAATGATGCCCCCTCTAACTTTGATGCCCTGGGCCCAAGCCCAGCCTGCACATAGCTTGGGCCGGGCCTGCTTCTATCCTATACTTCAAGGAAATACAACTAAAAGCAAAACTTAAACTAGATTGGTAGATTGACACAACTTGAATCTAACAATAACAAGTATTACAATAGAGGCAAAAGTGCAAAACAGAGCTAAGAAAGACATCCATAGGAATTGAGATGGGATATGAAAAGTAGCTAAATTCCAATACCTGTAACAAAATTGAGCAAGTTTGAATTGTTGTTCTTCATTTCAGCACCACTTCCCACAAAGGGTACATCATATGGAGTATGTATGTATACCTCTTTTATAAAGACTTGAAGATGTTAAATTTCTGTTTGAACGGCAAACACACACCGCGTTTAAATCTACTCAATTGTCCACAATGAGACTTGAACCCACAACCACTTGGGAGGAGGCATCACTCCAAACATCAGATACTGTTGGGCTACAAACCCTTTGGTTGGATGACAATACAAATTGTTCCATGACAAGATGTTAACTTTGCTTGGTACTAATTTGGTTCGCAAACAAGGTGGACTGAATTTGTTTTTTTAAAAGGAAGCATAAAGCACTTTCTGTCATGTTGTCATCTCCATCGCTCTTTAATGTTCAAAAACCTATCACTCTATGTCACTCTCGCACTAGTCGCCATTCTCGACCTCTTCAATGTTCCTTTGCATTTACCCAGTACGACCATAAAGAATGAGAGAAACAGATTTCAAGAATTTATTCTCATAAATATAAATATATAGATTAATATATATTTTTAATGTGTAAAAGAATATTCATACGCTTTATTTTATTTTATATAGAATATATAAATTAAGTTAATACACACATAGATACAAACATGTGTGTATATAGTTGAACGTGTGCATTAGTCTCTTTAAAGTTATTTAAAATATCATAAGATTGGTTTATTGTGCACATGTGCATTACCATTTGTTTTTAGTTGTTTGAAATGTAATAAAAACTCATTAAATTACCTTAAAGTACATGTATAGCAGCTTGTTAAAAGTTGTTCAAAACTCATAGGATTAGCTTATGAACAGTTTACTCAAACGTTGTTTAAAATATCAAAATTCATTTGATCAATTCATGATACGTATGATCATCTGTTGAGTTTTACCGGATAAAATAATCAAGACTTGATGAACTTAGTTTTATAATTGAAGCGTTTAAAACAAAAATGATTTTAAGAACAAGACACATAACCAACCTTGATCTAATCATCTTTCGAAATTAAGCCACTGGTTACTAAGATAAAACTATAGATTAGCTAGTATGAACATTTGCAATCAAATGCCTATAATCAAATGATTGAAGCTACTAAATATTTTTGGTGATCTTAGTGTCACATAATCATTTCAATGTAATGGAATTTATAGATGACCAATGGAGTTCAAATTAATTTTTATATAAATTAGAAAGTGTGGAATGCACACTTGTATAAAATGAATTTGTTCTCCGGTATGACCAAAAGGGCAGGGGTCAAAGGGGCAGCGCCCCCTTGCGGGGTCCAAGCACCGCCCCTAGTATGGTCCAAGGGACAACCTTGAATTCTGGATATAGCTTCCGAATAACTACCTTGAATTCTTGACATATATTAATCCAAATCACCCAAATATCAAGCTTTTGGGACTTTCGAATAACTGCCTTCAATTTTGGATTTAGATTTGCATCGGTTCTCTCTAGATTTCGAACTTCTATTCACCATCTACAAAAACAGACTTTGAATTTGTGCCTAGATTCTTAAGTTGATTCTTGTATGATTATCTCAAATTTAAATTTCATTATAACCCATGCATAGAGGCAAAATATAAATTTGGAAAGTGTATCACATGATTTTGCGAGCAATCCAAGTACTTTTGATTCGAGAAACCCCACTATTTTCTGTATAATTTCTAACAAATATTGAATACAAAACAATTCAAATGATTCAAGAATGATAACAAAAACCTTCAAGTTCTTGAACAGAACTCACATATGTAAACCCTAGAAAGGAATTATGGTAACGTCATTGATCATCATAAAGGAGTATTACGGGAAGAGATATGGCTTTGAGACGTCCATTGAGCAGCCCTTTTATAACAGCAACCCACTGATCAAAGATGGAAATCAAGTGATGATTAAGTGAAGATCGGCTGTTTCCAAAGTATCCATCAGAGGAGAAGATAGGCCCGATTTCCTTCTTTATTCAATTTGAAGAATTTGGCTATATTTTAATGAAGCACTATGCATAAACAGAAAATTCACTTAACCCCTTTGTATATAGTGTTTCATATTTAGATAATTAAGTTAAATTGCATTCTTAACAAATCACATAAACAATGATCAAGGTAAATGGTCTTAACTTTTCATTTAAACTTGATTTAGCCCCTTAGCACAGCTTAGAAAGTTTGACTACTCCATATTCACAATATCGTTGTTTTTGCCAAAAAAATTAGGCACATGGTCGAGTTGAGATAGGAGGTTTATTCCTACGCACGTACGTAGGTGATGGCACGAGACACCAGCCAATTTTATAGACGCAGTGAAAATTTTCAACATTTTCTGGCCGGTGTCACCAGTCAGATTTTAGGGTGGCACCGATGATTTTTTTATGTCACCAAAGTCGAAGGAAAAATGGTTTTATTATAAATGATAAGATATAGTTCAATCTTCGATCTGTATCTGTAAAATACTTTAATTTACCTTAAAAATAGCAATTTAATTAACCTTCCTTGATATGAATTGTGTTTTGTTTTAAATTTTGACCATAAAATACCTGAACACAATCGAAAACTCGTGAATCCGATTCAATTAACTAGAACCCGAGAAAAACTCGAACAACACCCTCAATTTTAATTAATTTTATTTTTGCGATTATATGGTACCACCAGTCAACATAAGTCTTCAATCTGCCACTTAACAAACAATCAAATATCTTGAATGATAAGAGTTAATTAAAGCATAAAGGATATATATGTTTGGATATATGTAGTTATCATCAAGTTGCAACATGAACTGTAGCTTTCAGCTTGCAATTTGAAAAAAAAAATGTCAGTTTCATACTTTTCCTCATAAATTAGCTTGCTACTTGATACTTGCTAATGTTGATGTTTGTTGACTTTCTTTTTTAATTATAGAGTTGCAAAAACTGTGGAGATAGGTAGTAATTAACTTTCTAGATATGATAGAACCTCATCATCATGTGCTCTTTTGCATCCTAGATGTTCATCGACTTCTTTTTTGACGTTGGAAATAGGTAGTAATTAACTTTCTTTAATGTAAGGGTGAGCATACGAACCAAAACCGAAACCAATTCGTTATAAGCGATAATATCGAATCAATAAAACCGAAACCATTTCGAAACTGATGGTTTGGTTTTCAATTTTGGCAAAACTGATTGTTTCGATTTGGTTATGGGTTTACCTCCAAATTGTCCCACTAAGAGTATGTTTGGCGGAAATAGCTGGTAGCTAGAGCTGAAATCTATATATTTATATATTTATTTGACAAATTAGCTGGTAGCTGCAGCCTGCAGCTTAATAGTGTAAAATGACAAATTATAAAAATAGGAGGAATTATAAATATTTAAATAGAGTATTTAGGTAATTTGGTATATAAAAAGATTTTAGCTAGTTTAAAAGCTACTTTAAGAAGTTTATTGTTTTAGAGTTTTTTTTATTTAAATAAAAGCTTATAGTTTTTTCATCCGAACTAGCTTATTCTTTTCGAAATAAAAATCTACCGAACTAGCTTATACCAACTCCAAATTTGATATTTTGGCCCTACGCTCAGATTGGTTCTCGCAGTTCTCGTACGAAAAACAGTTCTCGTTTGAACTTTTGCATATATATATATATATAGGGTTTAGTTCATAAAAGTGTATCCAACTATACACATTTTGCTATTATATGTACTAAACTTTCAAACTTACCATTTGATGTATTAAACTTTCAAATTTTTAACTTTCTATTCTTTTTTTACCTATTAAAGAAGTTGCAGGTAATTCTCTCATTTTTTATTTTTTTTATATCCACATCATTAATTCATTTTCCACATCATATATTCATAGCTCAAGAACAAGAACACATGAAGAAACCCAGATGTGTAAACCTAATCTGAACTGAAGATGGAACATCAAATCTCAACCGAAAAAAGGAACCATCTAGAATAGAAATCAATCGTGCACCAGAATAGAAATCAATCGGAAGCAACTATGAATCACCACGAGCTGCTATAAATGATGACCAATATCTCTCCTGCAGATTAATGTAGAACATATATTACACTTATGCATAACAATTTGCTTTGTTATTTATTTACACAGATGACCATACTGGACATATATTACACTTTTGTATTTTTTTTCTTTTTTTAGCTACTAATATCCAGCCTCTCTAAGTTTTTGACCAAAATTATCAATTAAACAGTTCACAAAACAGTTTCTAGACCTCTCACTTCCATCACAAAATATGAAAATCTAAATAAAAAAACAAAGAAAAGATTATAGTCAATGATGGTTAAAAACCCTAAATTTCAGATCTGGAGATCTGTAATCGAAACTCTCAACAATCAGTACATATTATATCCTAATATGAAGATACACAGATCTGAAACATAAACCAAGAAGATGAAATCAAGAAGATGAAATCAAGAAGATGAAACCTTAAACAAAAACCCAGATCATGGAAACCAAGAAGATGAAATCAAGAACCTTTAAGAATCAAAAATCACTTACATATGGCAGATCTGAAATCGGAACAAAACCCAAAAGGCAGATCTGAAATCGGAACAAAAGGTGAGGGAGATGATGAAAGCAAGATTATGAGAAGATTTTGAACTTGAATTTGTAGCTAGAATTAACTTGATGTCTCTCTTGTGATTCTTCCTAAAGTATTCAAGAGCCAAGCAAGAAGAGTGTTAGTATGTGTGTTATGTACGTACATATGTTTGTGTTTGTGTATGAGGGGAACCGACCTTAGGGTCAATATTACCCACAAGCGGTATTTTGCTCCCCTTTTTAACTTACAACTTAACACTCGTTCACTTGTTTCAACTAACGAGGATATTTCTGGAATCCTTATTCAAAACCGTTTAATAATATATTAATTTTATTTATTTTCGTTATTATTTTATAACTTCGTTATTTAAATATTTTCATAATAATTTCAAATTAATTTAATCAAATAAATTCTAATATTCATTACTAAATTTGAGATTCGAACGTACCGGGCGTGTATAGGACTAGGCCCTCCTGATGATGTTACATGTACTATCTTCATGACACAATTTTGAGTCTTTGTTAGTCTTCAATGATAACAATTTAAACTAGCAAAGAAGCTGTGTGGGTGACCCATGGTTGCAGGCCACGGTCGATCGTGAGCTGCGACCGTACGGGGCCCAGACAACTTATATATTTTCTTATTCTTAACTATAAAATGAGGCTTTTTCTCTCATTTTAAACATACATATTGCACAGAAAATCCTCTGTAATATTAATCACACTCTTGTGATCATTCATCTTTATATATTCCTATGCGTGATTTATGAGTTTTTAAAATCAAAAGAGATCAAAAAGATCCAACTTCCACAACTCAAAAGTTAGTAAGAGAGATCGAGAGAGAGAGAGAGAGAGAGAGAGATTCAAGAACTTCAAACTTACATCTATTTGCCTTTTAATTGTTGAGAGTGAAATCATCTTGTACACACCATTGTTGGTGTTTGTGAGGTTTCATTCATTGTGTAAGAGTCCTAGTTGTAAAACTTATTTTGTAAGTGGGTTTGACTATTCCCCACTTTGTTCTCGGGTTGAAGTTCTTGTTGAAAAACTTGTAAAAGTCCTTGGTTAAGGCACTTGGTGGAAATCCTTATTGGAGGCATAGCGAGTTCTTGTTGAAGATCTCGTACTCGGTGTTCTTGGACTAGAACATCTTGACGTGGTCACATCCTCGTATTAAAAGTGGTTGTAAGCGGTGGTCACTTTCGTTCTAAGTATACTTTTGCATATTGTGCTAGTGGAACTCTTGACGGAGGTCAAGGAGTGGATGTAGGTTGGTGTTCAAGTGAACCACTATAAATCTTGGTATCATCTCTCTAACCCTTACACTATTTCCTTGATTTTATATTCTTGTCATTTATTATTATAGATTGTTTCTATTGTGCTCGAAAATATAAACATATATTTATATTAAATAGTTTAATATATAAAGGGTAATATAATCTTGAAAGAGTTAAAAAGAATTTTTAAGAAAGAAAAAAAGTACATAAAAACTATTCAACCTCCCTTATAGTTTCTACGAACATAAAAAAGTTCCAAATTTTTACATGAAAACATACTCAAAAACACAAATTCAAATCCAGATAATTAATCATTAACGAGTTTTACAATACCCCGCGTGTTGCGGCGGGAAAGAGAAAATATAATTTTTAATAATATAAAAACACATGATTAAACACTATACTTGAAAGTAAAGCAAATAAATAACTAAGCAATTATAATTAGATATGCGATAATTTCAAACAAAAATATACCTAAATACTCAAAGTAATAGTCCAATAAAAAAATATCGCATTTATCCTTAAATTTATTAATATCATATTTACCATTTATAATATTTTCAAACATCAAATTTAACCCAATTCTTACTTTTACAAATATTTTATAGTCAGTTTAAATTCTCTATATTTATAACCAATAAATACATAATGCTATTGCTTTTAATTGTAACAATAATGATCAATGTTTGTAAAAGAAATAAATCATTTCTCTTGGTATATAATACGATTCTGCCATCATATTTGCTCTCTCACTCGTGGCGACGCTTCCACGATCGTCTGGGTATTGACGTATTTGGTCATCATATTTTTAAACTCTTATATATTTCATGTTTTATAATATGTTAATATTTTTATCATTGTTTAATATTTGTTATTTTTTAAATCATATGAATATTTAAATTAGTAGATTCATAGAGCAATAAAAACAAAGGCAATGTAGAAGTGTAATATAATCAGCAAAATACAACACGTCAACATCATGCGGCGTGCCGTATGAAAAATGAATGGGAAAATGATGAAAAAAATGCATTGTAGAAAAAGGCACACAAAAGATTCGAACCCTGGTGAGTAAACTTATAGGGCATGTGACTTACCAACTTCTCTAACTTATTAATTAGGTGATCTCTCTTGCTTTTTATCTTATATTGTATAAATGTTCGTAAAAGGACAAAATTCTACTGCTCATTGTTCCTGACTTTTGTTAGATACTATGAAGAAGTTAAGAGCTATGAAGGTTTCTTAATGGAGGTTATAGGGAATTTGTTTAAAGTAAATAAAAATTTAGATGGGCCGATTCTTGATGGATCGTTTTCGAAAGGTAAAGGCTTGCTACTTTGGGCTTTCGAAACAAATGAGTTGTGCTTTTGGTTAAATAGGGTCGGTGGTGAATCATGAATGTATTAGAATTATTGAAATATGATGAGTTATTATGAATATATGGATATTTAGGTGAAATGACAAAATAAATTTGTTCGTTAATTAGATATTGATTTATTAATTCTAAGTATCATAATTCATCAGTTGTAATTTATGACCATCGTAATTCATGATTGTATAATTAATAAAATAAAAGAGTGAAATATAGACATCTAATCTAATCAAATTAAGTATTTTATACTAACCTAACTAGTTGGAAATTGCTTAATCTATAGTAAGATTAATAAATAACAGAATTATATGTTTCTAATCAATAGTGAACACATAATTGTGTAAAAAATGTATATATACATCAAGTATGCGTATAGATATATATCAAATGATGTTGACGCTTATGGGTAGGTATAATTAAATCTAAAATATATATTTTCAAATAGGGGTTATGAATTTAGAATGTCATTATGTAATTTTTAGAATTTTTTCCACTAAATATCCCTCTTTATTACTTAAAATGGTTAACGAACGAGGATTTTCTTATGTCAAAAGCCTTAAGCCATATATTTTAAGTTGGACATAAATTTTAAGTAGAAACGGGTTACCCGTTTTCGTAATATAACTCGATTTTTCCCGTCCTCTCAAACTCGGAAACACAAAATAAAAGCAATACACTTTCTTTTTCTTTTCTTTTGTTTTAAACTTGAAAACACGAAATTTTTGCTTTTCTTTTCCGTTAGAGTTAATTACTGAAATGGTCCCTGAACTTTGCCAAAAGTATCTGATTTAGTCCCTAAACTTTAAAAATTACGTAGATAGTCCCTACTGTAGCAAATAAGTCCCACATTCAGTCCCCGGATCTAACTTCTGTTAAAGGCCTTCGTTAACCTCCTTTTGAGAAGGGGTATTTATGTCTTTTTGCACTACAGGGACCATTTCAAGTAATAAACCATAAGGACCAAATCAGTGACTTTTTTCTAAAGTTCAAGGACCATTTCAGTATTTAACTTTTTTTATGATATATATTTCTTTAATTTCTTTTGCTTTCTTTTTTAAATGTCCTTTATACTTTTTTTCATTTATTTTTGTTGTTATTTCTTATGTTCTTAATTCTTTTTTATTATTAGTTAAATAAAAACTATCAAACATCTTAGGAATTATCTATTTTATTTTTTATTGCTTTTTATACCTCTTTGTGAAGATTCTTTTTATTTTTTTCTTTTATACTTTTAAGTAGTATTTTAAGAATTCATTTTCTTGGCTTGATTATTATTTTTTTATTTTGTTATATTTTACTATTATAAATTATTTTTTTCTTGACCATCATTTTGTTATATGCTTTTATCATATGGTTAAAATTGTTGAGGTAATTTCTTATAAACCCTTATTAAATACTTAAATATCTTATTTTTCTACCTTAAATTTAAAATATCCTATGTACCTTTCTTAAATACTTAAATATCTTATTTACCCAAGTCGTCATTTTTATTAATTTTTAATCATTTTAAATGATTTATAATTATTAAATATGATTAAAAAGACAATATTTCCCCTCTGTTAAATCCGTTTATAAAATATCACTTGTACCCTTACTAAACCTTATAAATATCATATATATCCAAGTAATTAACACAAAGAACATTTTTCTAATGTTTTATTATGGCATATAGAGTTTTTTAGTGTTCATATATACCAATTATGTTTCTAAAAGAGTTTTACATGTGTAAAATTTTGAAACAAATATGTGTATAATAAAATGTTTTTGTAAACATAAATAGGTCTAATGATATATTTTTTGAACATTAATGAGCATAATAAAATTTTTGTGAACTTGATATGTATATCCAAAAAACTTCATGTATCATAATACAATACATGAAAAACGTTTTTTGTGATGATCAACTTAAATCCTTATTATACTAAATAATCATAACAGTGAAATAGAGTGTGAAGAAATAAATAAATATTATAAATCCTATAACACGATATCAGCTTATATATTTTAGTTTGTACGAAATTAGCTTTTATGTTTGTTGATTATGTATTAATGTTAGCTTATATATTTATGTATTAACATAAATATTATAAATTAAATTCAACCTAAACAAAAATTTTATCCCGTAGCGAAGCACGAGAAAAGATAACTCTTTATTAGACATTTTCAAAAAATAGTTTTATATAACTACTTACTATGCAAAAAAAATTAGAATGTTTATAATTCATGTATCCATGATCTAATCAAAATAGAAAATTAAAAAGTAAGGGTCAAAATAAAACATGATGTTAAGTAAAAAAAAATATATAATAGTAAAATATAACAAAATAAAAAAATAATAATCAAGCCAAGAAAATAAATTCTTAAAATAGTACTTAAAAGTATAAAAGAAAAAAATAAAAAGAATCTTCACAAAGAGGTATAAAAAGCAATAAAAAATAAAAAAGACAATTCCTAAGATGTTTGATAGTATTTATTTAACTAATAATTCAAAAGAATTAAGAACATAAGAAAAAACAACAAAAATAAATGAAAAAATATATAATGGAAATTAAAAAAAGAAAGCAAAAAAAATTTAAGAAATATATATTATAAAAAAAGTTAATTACTGAAATGGTCCCTGAACTTTGAAAAAAAGTCACTGATTTGGTCCCTATGGTTTATTACTAAAATGGTCCATGTAGTGCAAAAAGACATAAATACCCCTCCTCAAAAGGAGGTTAACAGAGGCCTTAAACGGAAGTTAGATCCAGGGACTGAATGTAGGACTTATTTGCTACAGTAGGGACTATCTACGTAACTTTTAAAGTTTATGGACTAAATCAAATACTTTTGGCAAAGTTCAGGGACCAATTCATTAAATAACTCTTTCTGTTATTTTCCTTCATATTTAAAACTCGGGAACACAGCTTTATAGTATGCTTTATTTTTATTTTTTTTAACGGCAACCTCACACCCACTAATCATATCCCTAAATCTACTTTATTGTGCCGAACTTGAACTCACAACCTCTTAAAATGGAGCACTACTCCACAACCATCAAATACCGTTGGGTTACAAGTCCTTTAATAGTATGATTTATTTATGCTTCGAGTCGATTTGAATCATGTCACTTAGGTTGTAGCCTAGTGGTAAACACTAAGTGCTTTGGTGTGGTGCCCCATTGACCAAAGGTCATGGGTTCAAGTCCCAATAAGGACAAAATGGTGTAGATTTAGGAGCCGTTTAAAAAAATGGACTTAAATCGAAGAAAAAAAATAATTTATGAAACTTGATGTGGTTCATTACACTTTCTTTTTAACATCAAAATAGGCTGGTTTATTAATATAGTAAGAATTAGTATATTAATGAAGGATTGGGGTTGCTTATTGCGACTGTGTTGTTCAGCTATAGTTTGAGAAAGAGAGGTTTAAGGTTATGGGGTGTGGAAATGGTTATTACAACTTGTTACGCTGATTCGGTGATGTTGGGTCGTTGATGTGTCCTGGTGTCTATAGCCTCAGTAATCTGGTTTGTTGCTGGTTCGCTGCTGAGTTTTGGCTTTCGCATTGCTGCCTTACTGATGCATTGTAACGTAGTGATGGATAACCTTCCAGCTTAGTGCTTTCGTGTGATCAATTATGTGATGTTAGATGTTTTTGTGTAGTTTAATGTGCTGTATGTATTCCTATGTACCTGTGAGAAACACTCTTCTTCCTACTGAGTGATAATCCTATTCATGCAGTTCAAAAAAAAAAAAAAATGAAGGATGATGTGGTATAGTATCAATTAATTAGGATGATAGTCTCTTAATTACACCAATTAATACTCACTTTTTATTAGTTTGTTTTTCAGTACGTTTGTGTTTGATTTATTTTAATTTAGCATTATGAGTTAGGATTATGTTATATATATGGTAATCCTCAAGAATTCTTTAATATAAAATAATATATTATAAAACATTCATATAAAAATAAAGAGTATAATGAACAAATACACGAGGATGAATGCAAACAACCTGAACTTGTTTCTTGAGGATCAAATGTCCAAAATGCTTTCATGTGCAAGCTACACATACACAATGTCTTTCTATTATCATCTAATCTAGAGATGATAAGGTAACCCATCAATGAAAATAGGAATAAAAAAAGAGTTTAGCTCATTAAAATATATTTAAGTTATTATATTTTGTTAGTATGTATTAAACATTTAATATGTTGTGATTGTATTTATTTGGATACCTACAAAAAGAAAAAGTATAAGTTTAAGTATATACCCAAATTATTTAAAATACTAGGTTGGGAAAATTAGTTCGAAATCATATCGGTCACAACTTTAATTAGTCACACGGCTTGTTCTAAAGAATAAACGTGTTCCCATGGATTATTGATTATTCTCGCACGATAGGTGTTGAATTTTTTCCTTGTCACCGTCTTTCCTTGGAAGAAATTGTACACTATCATCCAATTATTATTATTATTATTAAAATTATCAGTAATAAATATATAATTTTACTGGTTTTGTCACTTGTTTGTTAAAATACACAATCTAAATGCAAGATATTAATTAAAGTTCAACAATACCAAACAATTTAGATAGAAATGACGAAACATTGGTTATTCAATATAGTGTCTACTCTTGATGGTCTCATAACGACGAAAGATCAAAAGGGAAACAATGTATTTATTTCTGATTAGGATTACGAGACTTAATTAAATAATAAGAGAAAAACTTAATTGCAAAACTGTGAACATGGAAAATAAATATGGTAGTAGAGATTTTTTTTTAAAAATTCAAAAATATTATAATACCAAAACCTAAACATAACCCGTTTATTATACGGGTTGGCACTTGGCAGATCAGCCCAAAAATGATCCGAACCTCTTTAAGCTTAACTTAAATCTGCTTATTTGCGTGTTGGTTCATACTCAATAAAATAATCAATATAGATGACACAAGGAACATAGTAGTCTACTTTTCTAGTATTGACAGGATAAAATCGTGAATTTTAAGAATACGCTAAGTAGGGATATTACGAGAGGTTATATCATCTACAGATTTAACCGGATTAAACGGTTAGCAAGCTACTCGAATTTGAATTGCTAAAATAAAAAAGAAAATGTGAGGATGGAGACAAAAGCGAGATTAATGTTAGATTAGTACAGTACTAATAACGTAACAATCAGTAATATTATATTAACAATCATTAAGTTTGTAAATACTTGTATGGGATAAAATCACTTATAACAAGCTTTAGGCTTTATAAGTAACTTATAAATGGAAAAAGGTTTAGATCAAACAAGTGGTCCATCTCCCTTTCAATTTTAAATTTATTTGAATTGATGCACTACTACAAACTGGACCTTTTGCGACGGCAAAATCCGTCGCAAATCCGTCACAAACAGGGTTTTGCGACGGATATCGGCGGTCCCAAAAACCTTCGTCGGAAACCATCTAGCGACGGCTTTGCGACGGGAATTTTGCGACAGAATTGCGTCGGTCATTTTGCAACGGATTTGCGTTGGATTTGCGTCCACCTAAATCTTGGTGGCATTTGCGACGGAAATAGTTTTGCGACAGATTTGTGACGGATACTATGCGACAGCTTTGTGACGGAAATATATTGCGACGGCTTTGTGACGGCATATAATTTGCGTCGGATTTTCTACTGCATGAAATTTGCGTTGGTTTTGAGACGGATTTGCGTCGGTGTCTAACATTTGGACAAAATCTCTCCTTCGCAAAAGGGCAAAACCTTTTTCTTGAATATTTGTTTTTATAATTTTCATTTTTTTCTTGTTTATACATAGATGCAAATATCCATAAACATCCAACATCACATAAATATTAAAAGTTATCCAAATTCTAACAAACATAATTCGTTTTAGTCGATAAGAATCTCATAATAATCCAAAATAAACTAAATTTTAACATTTTCCGTTGATATTTCACGATTTGCGTAAACAATTCGACCACCTTGCTATTTGTTTTATTCGGTGGTCCTCGGATTGTTTGGCTTTCTCTCTCTATTATTTCATTCTCTTTCTCTTTCTTTCTCTTTCTTGTTCATAACCTAAAAGAAAATAGTAGTGCATAAGTTATCACGAGAGAGATATATGATCCAAAATGAACAGAAAATAGATGTCAACTATGATTCATGTGCACAAAATTTAACTCACTCGCCACTTGTAGTCATACATATCAATCTATTATGTATAAAGCCATGAAAAACTCCAAATCCCTATCAAAAGCAACTTACATAAAACATGTGCAGACATAAATAATTTTACCATATGATGAACCCTACCAAAGTCATTACTTAAGGTATTCAAAAATAAATTCCACAACATCAATATATATTAATATTATGATTCTAGCAAATAAACACTGATGACTTTATGTTCATCTAGATAGTAAAAAAAAAGATTCTTAACTTTTATTAGAAACATTTCAACAAACAGTTTGCAGGCAAGAATTTCTTTTATGTACAAATCTCAAATACGTAAGGGCAATCAACCACATTTATGCGTCAAACCTACCAAAACCAACTTTGAACCAAATGCTTACGCATATGAAATACAAAAACTTACCTGAACCGCTTGAATAATGGCGTAATGCATACACCCTGCATTACAAAATTTTCCCTGGAATTCAAGAACATGAAAGCGACACTCTTAGTGTAGAAATCATGATATAACACTATGGCTAAATGCCTATAAGAAAAGAAACCCAAATCAAAGAGAGTAAAACACCCATCAAGTAAAGTTGTCAATGAAAGAAAAACAGGGCAACCATATTTCGTTAACCCACGATCTAATCAATAGATCAACAATAGTTAATATAGAAGTGGTGGTAATGTAAACTAAAACTTTACATATAAGATATCACCACGGGTTCTTGACTCCCGGTAAACACTCAACCTATAACTGTCTTTCCAGAGTCCAAAATCTTGTGTTCGCTATTACTACGTAGCTTTTGTGCTTGGCTTGTATTTCTTCTAATTCCAGATTAACAAGGGGCCGTAGTCGTGTTGAGGCAAATCACGGAGATATGTCGATTAGGAGGCGGATGTTGTCTAGGTCAAGACATCGAGAGTCGTTGAATCATATGTATACGGGAGAGGGGGTGTTATGGGCGGGAAATGGAAAAAATTGGATGGACTGCCATGGGAAATTGGGAATTGGGAAAGGTGGGAAACGAAAAATAAATAGAGGGAATATGAAAATTTTAAACCTTTTATATATATTTTACATTAATATTTAACAATCGGTATTATAATTAATCTTAACTACATATATGTGAATAAAAGTTAAGTTCAAAGAAATACATACATCAAAATTACTACAATTGTTCATAATTATCTAAAAAGAATGCACAGATAATTTTAATAAAACGCAATAACTTGTTTGTTCGACTATAAATTATTAAAAAACATAACTTAAACAAACAAATTTTGTGTGCCATCCAAGTATATTATTGTAAACAAAAAAGTCTTTTGATGACGTTTTCTTCGAGTTTCAGTTAAGGCCTTTCAATTGGAATTCAATGTCCGTCGCAAAAGTGTGGAATTTTGTGACGGATTTGCGACGGACTATTTATTTATATAATTCTTTTTCATTTATATACTTTTGCGTCAGATTTGCGTCCGTTTTCTCCGTCGCAAATTCGTTCGTCGCTAGTCCGACGCTATTCCGTCGGTAATTTCCGTCGCAAAACCGTCCGTTGCTAGTCTGTCACTATTCCGTCACAAATTTTGACGACATGATTGTGACGAGTTTATGCCTTGAAGTTCGTCGCAAAACCGTCGGAATACCGTCGCAACTTGTCTAATTTTTGCTACGGACATTGTCCGTCGCAAATTTCCGTCGCAACAGACTGTTTGTGTTGTAGTGATGTTTCATTCATTGCCTTGAAATAAAATGTGGTCCTCAAAATAAATGCGAGTAATTCGCTCTAAAATTTTCGAAATTATGTTTCATTCGTTGTTTGTTTTGTCCTCGTCGGCCTTTTCTTGTGCTTTTGTTGGTGTTATTATGTATTGTGCGAGATGATTTATGTACAACACTTATTTACAATTTATAATAGAAAGTGTATGTCGACAGGACCGGTCCAAAGTGTTTTGATGCCCTGTGCGAAACATTCTACTGATGCCCCTATGTACGAATTTTTACTAGATGGATAAAGATGGATGAATATGACCCTAAACCTCCTTATTATTATTATTATTATTATTATTATTATTATTATTATTATTATTATTATTATTATTATCATTAGAATTATTTTAAAAAAATAGAAAAACACATCATCTGCCAACTCAATCCATGTCATTGCCACATCACTTTAACATGTGCCACACATCATCTTACCTGCTATAGCAGGTAAGATGATGATGTGATAAAAAACTAGAAGTTCTAAATAAAAACTAGAAATTTTAGGCAGGATCATTATACATTAGAAGTTCTAAATAAAAACTATAAACATATATGATAAAATATATTCATTACATATGAATATATAATTTATACAAATACCCTTATATATTTTCATATAGGCTCTTGTAACCAAATTCAAATTCGATATTTAAAAATTGGTAATGACAATCGGAAATTAGTCGAAATTGAGGCCAATATTGACTGAAAAGTCAAAATGGAATTAAGTTAAATGTTTTGATTGGTAAACATATTGACTAAGTATATACCCTAACCTAGTTTTGCATTCCAAAGGTTATTAGAGCTATTTGTCACTTTAATATGAAGGCTGGGATTGAGGTGTTCTATGTCACTACGTGATAGGGATGGAAAAACAGTATGTATCTTTTCCAGCCCTGTATATCAAAAGTTCAACGGTAGATGTTTAACTAGAAAGATGTGTAATTTGCTATGCTAAATAAGGACAATAGAGGGACGATCATAAGAAACCTAAGAATTCACTCGGATTCTCTAGTGGCGGTTCAAATACTAAACAGAGAAAGGGACGGGAAATCATTATATCCATATGTTATTAACAGAATTGAATATCTGTTTAGAAGTTTTGATAGTGCAAGTTTTCACCACATAAGAAGAGAACTTAACGATTGAGCAGACTGGTTTGCAAAAAATGGAATATCTAGATCCAATCTTAGATCATATGGGCTTAATCTACATAGGAGTTTCGTCCCTAATAGTCTGTGCGAGGCTTGCTTGTTTTCTATGGTGCTTGCGCGCCTTTGTTTTGGTACGTGTGTGCTTGTCCTTATGGTCGCTGTTTCGTATAGTTATAATCTTGATTGGTGTGTATATGTCTATTGATATCTGTTAGAGGTTGTTTGCTAACGGATATTGTCATTATTACGGCAAGTGTGCTTGTCTTTGTTTTGTTTAGGGTGTGTTAATTAGATAGGTTTCCTTGTGTTTGTCTGTTGATTGTTTTGTTTTTGGCAGTTAGTATATCATTGTGTTTTGGGTTTTGGGTTATTTACTCTAGCTAGGCTGCCTTGATGTCTCCTTTTGGTCTAGTTTCCTGTTGTGTCTGTTCCGGTTCTTGGGGAGTTTCTAGGTTGGGTTGCTGTTATAAGGAGTTTTGATAATGGCCAGGAGCGTGAGGGGTGACTAGCTTTTAGGTCTGGTGTACAAGGGGGTGTTTTCGTTTTCCTAAGGCGTATGGAGGTATGGAGGTTGGGTGGGTGATGTTTTGGCGTTTCCCTATCCTTTTAACCTGTCGAGCCTCTGAGTTGTTTCTTCTTGTTAGATGTTAAGTGCCGGTTAGTATACATTATGATAGATCTTGTTTCATGAGTGATGGGAAGACTTTGCTATCTTGTTTCTGTTTTAGGTATTCAGTGTTCATCCCCCCTTCTATGCGAGTTTTAATAAACATCACTACCTGTATTTCTATGCTAGATTTGTACCACTATTTTGCAATTATCCAGATTAGGTGTGGTGATGGTGGCCTGGTGTGTAGATGATGACTTTTTTATGACATGTGAAAAATTATTGGTTGATGGAGCAATGAAAGTTTGGTGGGTGATGTTATGGTGTTTACCCTTCCCTTTTTAGCCTTTTTGAGCCACTTAGTCTCTTCCATCTAGACGCTTTGACGATGGTAGTTTTGGTTTATGGCTTCATTAGTTTTGAGAGTGGCGGAAAGGTTTTTCTCTCATGTCCCTATATTAGGTACTTCTTGTTGAGCCTCAGAGTTTGTTTGAGTACGTAATGCGTGTGATGGGTGATAAACTAGTTAGTGAATCATAAACATATCACTTAAAATCTAACAATTATGATTTTAGCAAAAGAGTTATGTTTGAAAAGTGAACATAATAGTTGCAATGAAATTGGTGGCATTTATTGAAATAAATATATATATAGATAGATAGATAGATAGATATATCAAGTTTGGTATTGGAGAGTTGAATAAATGTGTTTGGCACTTGATCGTACAAAATATATTTATAAATAGTAAAAAACATACATCCAAAATAGTAGCCGAGAATAGTTGAAAAACAATGAAAAGCATATTTCTAAGTAGGATAAGCATTAAAATCAATTAATAGAATCAACATTTAACTGATAAAACCAAGCCAAACTAATTGAATCGTTTCTAAATGTGATGGTTGAGTTTTTAAATTACGGTTAAAGACTAAGGGGTGTTCAGTCCTTAAATTTCGATTAACTTAACCGCCCAAATTAGAATTTTTTTTATAGTCATTTATATTGTTTATATATACACATACAATGAAGGATTCAAATGAGGATACATATTTAGGTGAGAATGAGAGCTTTCATCTTAACCCTGTATTTGATTTGATCGGACGGTTTACAATTGTCCCTATTTATTCAACCCAACCATGAATTGTGACGGCCCTGAATTGCGACGGGTGATTACGACCGTCAGATTTAATAGATCGACATCTAATTGATAACTATGATTCATTCTCCCATTCTCAACTAAATATTCATTCTCATAATAACCCTCCACTATATATATATATATATATATATACATATATATATATATATGTATATATATATGTATATATATATATATGTATATATATATATATAGGGGAGGGTTCCATTGAGAACCAATTTTAGTGCGAGAACCGCGAGAACCAATCTTAGCCGTTGATTTGATAAGTAGAATTCATGGATGGAGAGCGTGGGGGATCAAGTGTGGCAGGGTGTATGTGAGGAATTCATGGGTGGGCAATGACATTGAAAAAGGGAGAATTGGACGGCTCAGATTGGTCTCGCGGTTCTCGCACTAAAAATGGTTCTCAATGGAACTTCTTCCTATATATATATATATATATATGGTAGAGTTCATGTAAGATGGGTATTGAAGTAAGAGGGGTAAGATGGAACAATAGCCATTGGATTTGCTACTTTAGTCAACAATCTTGAGTCAAGATCGGATGAATTTTGTGTCAGTATTTTAGGGAAGTAAGGGTATAATAGGTACATCAAATTTTAATAACTACTTTACCGAAAATTCAGCTTGAAACTTTTAATTCATAAATTCTTCTAAAAAATATTCAAACGAGCTCAGGACAAAGAGTATGAATATTCATCAAAAATTATTATAATCAAGATACAGATTAAACAGAACTTGATGCATATTATCAATGACTTGATGAACATTATCAAATCACAACTTAATTAAGCAAACATTACTTCAATACACAAACATTTATGAATAAAAAAATACACTAATTCAAACCAACATTTTATTCCAATCATCTCCATTCATCGGAAAAAAATTGATGAACAACTAGTTGCTAAACAAAATACAAAAACTAAAATAAAGTTAATGATTAACAAAGGATTTGATGAAACATAAATTAAATATGAACATTTTTTGATGAACAAAAAGGGACAAAAACCTACACACCCACCAGGATCAATTACTAGATTTCAGAAAAAAGAAAAAAGAAGAAGAAAAAGAGAGGAGTCGGAGTTGCTGATGCTGGAGGATGTTTGCGCAAGAAATGGTGGCTACGTTCGTGGTTTACGTCGCCGATGACCACCGGAGCAGAAGGCGGTTGACGTGGTGGCGGGCGGATGAAGCGGCTGTTCGGCTATTTATGGTTACAGAGGAAGCGGCGGCGGTGGTTTACGGTTCCTGCGACGGTGGGGGATTAGGGTTCCTATGGGCAGTGGCTTTATGCTTCAGCATGTGAGAACAAATGGCGGAGTGTGGGCGGAAGCGGACGGAGGAAGCAGTTGCCTGTTTAAGGTTACAGAGTAAGCAGCGGTGGGGGTCTAGGGTTCCTGCGTCGATGGTGAATTTAGGGTTCTGGAAGCGGTGGTGGTTTAGGGTTCCTGCGTCGGTGGTGGTTTAGGGTTCCTGCGACGGTGGTGGTTTAGGATTCCGGCGGCTGTGGTGGTTTAGGGTTCAGGCGGCTGTGGTGGTTTAACTTTCAGCGTGTGAACTGAACAGGGGAGAGGATGTGTTATATAAAAGGTAGTAATGATATATAATTAAGGAAAATTGAAAATGTATATAATTACCTATAATACCCTTTTTCTATATATGCCACATGTCATCTTTATATCACCTCTTACCCCTCTTACATAAAAATCCCTCTGACTTGATCATATATATATATATATATATATATATATATATATATATAGGGAGGGGATCCATTAAAAAAAATCTTATTCTACAAAAAATAAGGAGAAATCTGAGCTCTTAATCTGTCCCTAAAAAAATGGTTTTTTTGTTTTTCTATTAATTATTAATAAAATCCCTAAATGGCATAATCGACCTTTCAAAAAATCATTTCCCTGATATTTAGGGGCAGATTTCAAAATACAGGCACTGCTACATCGATCATTTAGAAATTGTGCATTAACAAATTCATAAAAGAAAAATAAACATTTGAACACAATTCACAGATTTGATGAACACAATTCAAATATGAATACTCAGATTCACTACAAATGTACAATTCAACATATGGTACACAATGATCATCAAAAAATGATGAATAAACGTTGTTAATTCTTTAACCGATACACAACCGTAACCCTCTCAATTCAAACAGAAACAAAAATAACTGAATACACAATGCATCTAAATCACAAATTGATGATACAAAATTCATGAGATTGATGATCAATGAAAAATTGATACACATTCTGCGAGTAACAAAATACCATAAAGAATAAAAAATCTAATAAAACTAACAATTTAGAAACTTGATGAATAGGTATTTGATTAAAAAAGAAATTGATGCACCGTGATTCTTGAAGGCGACGACAACCATGAGCGGTTGTTAGGTCTCCAACTGGTGAGACGAAGGCGGACTCGACAACAGCGACAGGTATGATTCAGATGGATGGCGGATGCACAACGACTGCTGACCTTAACCCTAGATTCCGAGGCAGTGGCGGTGGCGAACGACTATAGGCAGTCGTGGTTTATACGGCAGGAGGGACGAGGGAAAATGACGCCGACGATGTGCATCAAGAACATCATTGAGAACAGCGGCGGTGATGATGAAAGTTGGTGCATCGCGACAGTGAGCATATCAGCGGAGGCTGGAGTGTGGTGTAATCGGCGATATACGGCGGCGATGTTACATGAGCGGTAGAGGATTATCACCCGGCGGCGGTGGGTGCATCACGATTAGCGTTTTGGGAGGGTGAGGGTGTAGTACGGCGGTGACGATGCTCTGTGTCGGCGACGTTGCTGTGCGGAGGAGGCTATATTATTAGGGTTTTCATCAGAGGAATGTGTCGGGATATTAATCGATGTCGATATGAACGAGGGCATGGATTCGATGCAGAAAGAACGTGGGCAGGAGTGCAGGACCGAATATCAAGGGAAGAGGGAGAATTAATGTGTATAATGTCTTAAATGCCCTTCAATTAATTTTGCTTAAAAAGGACACGTGTCACTTCCAGATTCCTCCCTACCCTTTTTATCTTAAAACTCTTTTTATTTGATCATGTTTCTATATATAGGGGAGAGTTCATGCGAGAACCGTTGTTAGTGCGAGAACCGCGAGAACCAATCTCGGCCGTTCCTTGGATATGGAAAGTTTCATGGATGGTGAGCGTGGAGGGATAGAGTGTGGCAGGGTGCATGTGAGGAATTCATGGGTGGGCAATGACATTGAAAGAGGGGGAAGTGGACGGCTCAGATTAGTTCTCGCGGTTCTCGCACTAAGAATGTTTCTCGCATGAACTTTTTACTATATATATATAGGAAAAAGTTCATGCGAGAACCACTCTTAGTGTGAGAAACGCGAGAACTAATCTGAGCCATCCAATTCTCCCTCATTCAATGTCATTGCCCACCCATGAAATCCTCACATGCACCCTGCCATACTCTATCCCTCCACGTTCTCCATCCGTTTAACTTCCCATATTCAAGGAACGGCTGAGATTGGTTCTCGCACTAACAACGGTTCTCGCATGAACCCTCCCCTATATATATATATATAGGAAAAAGTTCATGCGAGAACAATTCTTAGTGCGAGAACCGCGAGAACCAATCTGAGCCGTCCACTTCCCCCTCTTTCAATGTCATTGCCCACCCATGAATTCCTCACATGCACCCTGCCACACTCTATCCCTCCACGCTCACCATCTATGAAACTTTCCATATCCAAGGAACGGCCGAGATTGGTTCTCGCACTAACAACGGTTCTCGCATTAACCCTCCCCTATATATATATATATATATATATATATATATATATATATATATATATATATAGTGGGAGGTTCAAATGAGAACCTAAATATTTTTGAGAATGGGAGACTCAATCTCAACAGTAATTCCCTCTCCTTCAATGTTATTGCCTACTCATGAATTCCTCACATGCACCCTGCCACACTCGATTCCCCCACGCTTTCCATCTATGTATTCCACTTTCAAAATGAACGGCTGAGATTGAGTCTCTCATTTTCATTTAATTTCTCATTCTCATTTAAACTTTCCCCTATATATATGTATATATATATATATATATATATATATATATATATATATATAAAGAGAGAGAGAGGTAGGTTGATGTGAAAAGTATGTTATTTACGAAAAATGCGAAAAATAATCTAGACCACACGATTAAAAAATTAATGTTAAGATTAACTATGGCAATTTAGTACATAAATCAAAGTGTAAGAATATCAATTAAGTCAATAAAAGGGTAATGTAGTCATTCGACATCTCTCTCTCTCCTATCCTCTTTCTCTCTCTCTCTCGTATTACTCCCTATCCTCTTTTAAAACCCTAACGGCCTGTTCTCGAGTTATTTTAAAGAGAAGAAGGAATGGAGTGGGAAGGAGGAGAGGAAATGGAAGGATGGAAAAACTCCCCCTCCTAATCATCCCAAAAATGGGAGGATAGATTTTACTCACAAAACTATTAAAATTGCCCCTCCCAACCCCTCCCATTCCTTTCCTTTCCCTCCTAAAAAGATCTCAAGAACACAATTTTTGTTCCCCTCCCCTCCCAATCCTTCCCTTCCCCTCATTAAAAAATACTCGAGAACAGGATGTAAATATACACTTAATTTATCCAAGCCCGCCTATCTCTTCTCTCTGACTGACGATCATTGCCATTCCTGTCGACAACTATTCATGGACGCCACAGCCGATGGCCCTCGTTTCGTTTTACCTCCATAGACGAACGCCATAGTTGTCGCTCCGAGTCAAATATTCGCTGTTTATCTCCAACTCCGAGACAAATATTCTCATTTCTTTCGCTCGCTCGCTCTCTCTCTCTCTCTGTACCCGCCGACCATTGCCGATCTCCTCCGCCATGGTTGCTCTCCTCCACTGTAGCCGTCGAAATCAAGCGACGCCATCACAACCGCCTCCCTTCTTCTCCGCCCTCGCTGCGCTCCTCTGCTTCAGCAACGCCACCACCGGCTGCTTCAACAGGGGCCGCTGCCGTCTCTCAACAGCGTCGTCTCCGCACATCCGATCTCTGCTTCAATAACACCGCCGCCATCATCATGCACCATTGCTGCCGACAAGAGTGCACCGTAGTTACCGCCGTTCTCCTACACCGCCATCTTCCTGCACCACCGTCCTAGATCTAAATCATCGACGTCTCCTGCATGTAGCCACCGCCTCCTGTTTCGTTCATCCATTTTGAGGACAGGTTTTGTTTGGAACCTGGTTATTCATCAATTTTAAATCATGCTTTCACTAATAAGGATTTTGGGAATCATCTTGTTTCATCCGATTTTAAATCGCACAAAAGTGATGAAATGAAGAGTGAATGTCTCTTTATTCATTGGTTTAATGGACTGGATATATCTTATTTATCAATTTTAGGTTTGTAAATTATTATGAGGCTTTCATGAAAATAAGTACCGATGCTTATACATAAGCCAAAATAAGCTATAAAAAGTCACATTACGAAAATAAGCATCAGTTTCGCCCCCAACCCTCTCAGTTTCGCCCCTAGCTTCACCCTCCAATCATTGTCTGCCACGTGTCCTCAGTTTCGCCCCTAAGAAGCTCAGTTTCTCCCCTAGGTCTTCAGTTTCGCCCCCTGTGGGCCCCACAAGTCCAGTTTCGCCCCTAGCCTCAGTTTCTCCCCCTGTAGGCCCCACATGTCTGGCCCACCATTAGATTTTTTCATTTCACCCCCTTTTATTTCCTTTAGTTTTTGAAAGTAGCCCCTGACTTATTTTATAAAATTTAGACTATATATCTTACTCCTATATAATACATTTACACTTTAAAAACTCTTAATTTTTAAGTAATCTCCATCTCTCTCTCCTACTTTACACACTCACCAATAAACATTATTATATAATTACACACTTTCTAAATAACAAAAAATAACATTCATCTCTGTTCCTACTTTACGCACTCAACAATAAACATATTATATAATTACAAACTTTCTGAATTATAAAAAAAATTGTTTGATTGTTTTTTAGAAATATGTTTAAAAAAATAAAATAGTATGAAAAAAAAATTATGAAAAAAAGAAAAAAAAATGAAATGACATTATCAGTAAAAATTATTTTATCATACTCCTATATTATATAAAAAATGGTATGTTATCGGGTACAAACTATTCGCCTCCGCCGCATTGCGCTGGTACAATACTAGTATACATATAAAGGCACAAAAATTTAGGATATAAAAAATGATGTATATATATATATATATATACGTTTGTAATTATTTATTTAAATTTAATGTTTGTTGGCATTTATTTGCCCGAAAAGTTAAATTTGATTGTCAGTGTTGAACGTGTATAAGCGAAAATTGTTAACGTTGGTGTAGTTTTTCATTAATTTAAATTGATTTCAATAACGTTGAACAGTGTAATATACATCATACAAAGAAAGGTCTGGCTCAAATTGTGACAAATCCGTCTGGGTTGGTTCCGCAGCAGTTGAGGCATTAGTTGTCTGGTTAGTTGATTGTTGTGAAGAAAACGGCATTCTACAATTGTCTCGGTTGTGTCCACTGTCACCGCATCTAGTGCAGCGTGCAGGCGGTACCTGCTCACCCCGTGAGGGTATCCTTCTGACAAGTTTTGGTCTCCCAACATACCTTTTATTGAGCAGTGGAGGATGTAGGTTTATGAGATCTGAAGGTAAGTCCCACATATTATTGTTGGGCATGGGGTTTATACAACCGCTATATGTCTCAAGGTAGATTTCAATAGTGAACCAATTCAACGACCACTGTCTTGAATCGGTAAGCCTTAGGAATCTGGAAACTGCAATTGCGTGGCCACATGGCAACCCGGAAAGTTTCCATTTACGACAATCGCATGTCATTTCTTCAGTATCAACTATGTTAACGTTTTGTTTATGATCCTCAACCCCAAACCGGTAGTTTGTAATACCTTGTACCTGCCATGTCGAGCACTTTGCCATCCTATGAAGTATTTTCTTCTCTGCCCACGGGGTAACCCTGTGCTGGAGTTTCTCTGTTTAAAAAAACTTGAATTAATAAATATTTTCAAACTTGGTGCAGTTGCTGTAGGAGAGATGTTTACCTGCTTCCTTACGGCATTTGAAGAACCAGTTTTGAACACTTGCACGGAAGAAATCAATAAGCATGACCACCGGAAGTTTACGCGCGTGACGAGAAAGCGAGTTGATGGACTTTGCGCTGTTAGAGGTCATGATGTTGTATCGATGACCCGAGAAGCAGGCTCTTGTCCATTTGCTTTTTTCCACCTCTTCCAGATACTCATACACTCGTGGCACCGACCGCTGAATCTTGCCGTACCAGTAATGGAACTGATGTTCTGTGTTCGATTTGCATGCCTTCCAGAATAAGAAGGAAATTTTCTTGTGTTTCTTAGCCTTCAGGTTCAAATTCATCTGCAGATGACGACATCACAGGACATGGTACGATTCTGGAAATACGTCTCGTACGGCTAGCTCAATAGAGGCAGCTCGGTCAGAAACAAATGTATAGGTCTTGTGCGGGATGCATGCACGTAGTTTCTCAAGAAACCACGTCCAAGATTCACCACTCTCGGTTTTGCCTATCCCATACGCTAATTGAAGGATCTGGTTGTTACCGTCCATTGCAACCGCCAGGAAGTTGGTGACCAGGTGTGTTCCTTTCAAGTGCGCCGCGTCTACTATAACTAATAGGCGAAGGCTGTATGAGAAGCTTCGTAACGATGGTCCAAGAGCAACAAACAACATTTCAAACCGAGAACAGTCATCCGTAAATATTTCTGTGACAGTACCGGGGTTTTCCAGCTTCAGATAATGACAGTAACCAGGAAGGTCGGTGAAAGAACCAGCATGCGTGACGTGTAGTTGTTCAAGGGCATACGCTTTCCCTCTCCAAGCCTGGGAGTAAGATATGTTACATTTGTAACGTTCATTAACGTCTCTTACTATATCACCCCCCCCTGATAAACACGACTTGGGTCTTGTAGTTGGCCTTTTATGATATTCGCCATCACCTTCTTACCCGCGTTGCGCATTGTAGGATACATTTGCGTTCTTGAACAGGTGTGTTGGTCTTTTAGCGTAACTACGATGAAACACGGGTTATCCACGCCGGCAATGTTTTTGGCCTTGAGTTACTAGGCGCAGTATTTTGATGTGCACTTCGCCTCGAACCTTTTTTTGGTAGAAGTACTGACTCTGTACTCGAAGCACTCCTGAAGGCATTTCATGCCTAGCTGAACCTCTAGTTCGTCCTTACTATCAAAAAGTTGTCCTTCATAAATGCATGATGACGAATTTTGCCTTAAAGACGATGTAGATGACACTATCACTGTGGGTTCGGGAAGGGGGGCTGGCATGCCATGAAAGGTCATGTATGTTGATTCGCTTGGTTGTTTTTCATGTTCATCCTTGTCATCCCCATCTTCTCTGACTTCTGAATCTCCAAGATCACAAGTTGGTTCGGCGAATGGGTTATTGTCAGGGTTATTGGAAGGTGGCCTTTCTGAACTGCCGATAATTTCGGGTTGTAATACTGATGGTTGTGTGGGTATGGTTTGTTGTTCGGATAAGTATTCATTTCTAGCATAGTCTATGGGGACATTGAAAAATGAACCCGTATTCAAGTGCTGATATTGAGAATTGGGAGAACGTGTATCATATTCAAACTGTTTTTCATAGGCGTTAGTTTGTTTAGGTCCATCATCAGACGGAATGTTTACTGTAAACAACGTTACAGACTTATTGGAGGAGCGGCTTTGTACGCACTCCACGAAAACACTTACATCATCATCGTCACATATATATAACGGAGAATCGTATTGTGGGTCTTCGTATGAGAGCATGATGTTGTTACCCGAGCCACAATTTCTACACATGAATTGAAACAGCTCTGTAAACGTTACCACCGTAGGAACCTTTGCCACACGTCTAATAAGGTTGGTTGAAATATAGTTGTGAACACCATCAACCAATTGCCACTCACCACCAGTTCGGTATGAAAATTTAATTGTAGGAACGGAAGTACTCATGCTTGGAAGAAAGTAAAATGATGTTCTTTAACAGATTTACGTTGAAAGACTTATGAAAATGGAAACTTGTCTAATAGTATTTAGATTAAATTACAAAAATCGTCCCTGTGATTTGCAAAAAGTAACACTTTTGGTCATTTATAATCAAAAAGTACAAAAATCGTCCCTGTGGTTGACATTTTGTAACACATTTAGTCCTTTATAAAAACGCCGTTTGTTTTTCTGTTAAGTCTCCCTCATGTGCCTTGCACATGAGGGTATTTTGGTCTTTCTACCCTTAATCTATGTTTCCAAACACATACTTGTTATCCCTACCAACTCTCTTTCTCACACTATCTCTATGCTCTTACTCTCTCTCTCTCTCTCTCTCTCTCTCTCTCTCCTCTCATGTGAATTTCCAGAAACAATAGATCAACACCAAGAACACCATGAATTTCCAGGAACAACAACAGATCAAAACAGTAAGATGATGAAATATATATTTAAACAAATCAAAACAGTAAGATGATGAAACATGATTTCCAGATAACAGATCAACATCAAGAACTCAAAAATTACATCCTTTCAATGGATATTATGTATCAAGAAGAATGAAATGTTGGAACCCTTAAAATATTGTAATAGAATAGGAGTTTTAATATTGTATGGGGGGCTTATTGTAAATATATCCATGGGGTATATATACCTTATGCTTAGTGTAAAATTGTAAGGATTGACACATTACAAAGAAATAAACTATGTGTTTTTCATGGTGTAAATGAGATTCTCTCTCTAACTTACATAGTTTCTATTGCAATCCTTCAATCTACCACTTGATTTGGACTAACAAGTGGTATCAGAGCCAAGGGAGTGAAGATTGGATCAAATTCATCATCATCCAATCAATTTTTGAAGATTAATGGGGCTGGAATAAAGAAAAAGGGGCTGAAATCAAGAAAAAAAGTAAGTTTTCTCGAAATCTGTGTTGGTTGATTGAAGAATCATTAATCAATCATTGATCAATCATTGGCAATCATTGGTATTTGTGTTCAATCATTTGATTCAATCATTGGAAAGCTTCTTCTTCAAGTTTCAGAAATGGAAGTTCCAGTTTGACGGAAATTTCAAGTTCACGATTCATCACATTGAAGGTTGTTTTTGAATTCAAATTGATTCTATGAATATCGCCAATCATTAATTTGTACTTTGGAATTTGTTTGGAAGAACACCTACTGAAAGGTGTTTGTACGTGAAAGTTTGTTAGAGATTGGATTGGGTTGTTGGAGTTCAATTATTGAAAAATCAACCAAGTAGTGATTGCATGCAATTGGAAGACAAAGGAATCGCATGCAATCAATCTTTCAAGGGTCAAAGAAGTCGCATGCAAGGGAAACCTACATGATCGCATGCGATCCTTAAAGTCAACCTTCGGATTTCACTAAGTCTTGAGTTCAACAATCCGTTAGCATGCAATAGTCAAAGTCAACCCTCGGTGTTCACCAAGTTTTGAGTTTAACAAATCCGATTGCATGCAATGGTCAAACTCAACCTAGCTTTTCATTAACTGATGATCGCATGCGATCCTTGCCAACACTTTAATTCTTTGGTCAAACCAATCGCATGCAATCCCTTCATCAATCGCATGCGATCCAGTTTTTCAATAGTTAACCCGATTACATGCAATCCTAGTTAAAAAAAACGAGTTTCACTAAGGATTAAGATTGCATGCAATCCCTTCGTCAATTGCATGCAATCCATACTTTAATTCTTTCAAGTGTTGGTCAAACCAATTGCATGCAATCCATTCTTTAAACTCTTTCAAGTGTTTCAAGGGTCAAACCAAGTGATTGCATGCAATTCATTCTTCTCATTTCAACCAATTGATTGTATGCAATTCATTCTTCTCATTTCAACCAAGTGATTGCATGCAATCCTTTCCTCAATTCAACCAATTGATTGCATGCAATCCATTCATCAATTCAACCAATCGATTGCATGCAATCCATTCCTCAATTCAAACCAAGTGATTGCATGCAATCCATTCCTTAATTCAACCGATAAATTGCATGCAATCCATTACTCAATTCAACCAATCGATTGCATGCGATCCTTCCTCAATTCAACAGTATTCGTTCAAGTGTCCAAGCCCGAACCACCGTCGTCATTCTGACTGCTTTATCTTGCCTCCTTGATTCTTAAGTCAAGTGTTTGGATTTTTTTTACTGAGTCAGAGGTTATCAAAGTTTTAGTTATCATTCTGATGTGTCTATATTTGGGTTATCTTTGGGTTATTGCTACCATATGCTTAATTCATAGTACCCTATGTCTAGTCATCCTGTCATTTCCTAACTGATTTTTGGTTCTTCTTTCTTAGTGTCTCCAATTTCTAGTCTCTAAACTAGATTTTGGCCATCCATCCCTTGTTTCTTTCGAATCTTGGTTATCTTTTTCAGTCAGCTCTAAATTCTCACATTTCATTCCTATCTTTCAGAATTCTAGTCTCTTTCTTTCATTGTATTGACCAATATCCGGTTACACAAGTTTTTTTCGAGGATTTTGAAAGTTCGTTTGAATGCTTTCAAATGAGGATGTATCCGACTCCCTGTTCACGATATGCGTTCTGAAGGGTTTTGAACCTGACCAAACCACTTATGACACAAACTGGTCAATCCTGGATTGGATCCCACTGGTTCAATCCTAAAAGCGGAACTGGATTGAACAAAACCCTCTAAACCCCAAAAGGGTTAGGATCTTTTTAACTAATGATCAAACATAGTTTCTTGCAAAACAATCCACATAAAAGGTTATAGAATTATACCTGATTAAAACTTGTGATTGCTAAAGTAGTCCACCACTACTGCACCTCCGATTGAACTGGCTGCTAGACCGCTCCTGGATCACCAAGGCTTCAAAACTCGAAACCCTTGTGTGTGTGTGTCCTTGCTTACGTCAATCTCGAAACCGAGAAACACCACTTGGTGTTTCTTCCTTGTTCGACGAAGAGAGAGAGACCGTGAGAGAGAGAAAGAGAGTTCGACCGAGAGAGAGTTCGACCGAGAGAGAGTATGCGACAAGGAGAGAGATCGAGAGAGTTATGGTGGTGGCTAGGGTTAATCCCTTAATGTCTCATATCTAATCCTTAAGGATTAAGGATATTATATAGGGATTAACTTGGACCTAAGCCCGTTTGATTAAAAGCCCAGCTGGTTTTAATTAAACTTTCATCTCTTCTCATATTGACCCCCTGGACTTTACTAATTAATTAATTAACTATTAATTAACTTAGTCCGTTAAATATTAAAACTTAATATTTAATTCTCTTTAAATAATAAATAACTATTTATTATTTCTTCCTTTCTAATAATTAATCCGAACTGGATAATTATTTATATCTCTCTTTTCAATAATTAATTCTGACTGATTAATTATTTACTTTTCTCTTTAATAATTAATCTAACTGATTAATTATTTCCACACAGATTATGGTGAGATCCAACTGTTCTGAATTGGGTGTGTAGCAGTGTGACCCTTTAGTCTCTTATAACATTGGATACAATATGCCCGTTAATTATCTCTGCACATAATCCAACACGTTCATAGTCACCTTTTCTGTAGACGTACAAAATGCTTATTTCACACTATAGAATCACTATGTGTCCCAAGTTTGTTTGCATCCTTATGTCTTTCATCATCTTTTTCACTTGTTGTGATTCGGAAGAGGTTGATAATTCTTGTTTGAGACATCGGGGATATTTGATTTGATTGATGTATCCATCTGATCTACATCACTCCTTAACGATCTGTATTGGCTCACAAGTGGTAGAAAAACAATTGACTGGTATCTTTCAACTGTATTATTTTGCATGATGCCCATTGAAGATTATGGACATCATGAGGGGGAGATAAAGTTTATTCAGTTGATGATTACTCTGATGAGATATATTTTACGAGGTATTCAGTCTAGGGGGAGAAGTACTCGGATGAAAGAACAATTTATTCTCACCCTGAATTTGTCAACAAGGATCGAGAGCAACATTGTAGGGGGGTAGTTTCCTCGTTCGTGATTCTAGCGGGAGTGAACAATATATTCTTTCCTGTTGATGAATCCTTATGTGCTTCCGCTGATAGCCCAAATGCTCAAGAGACCCAAAAGCTGAAAACCTCTATATGCTAAACTGATTATATAATCGAAGGCGATCAATGTGTGAGGTAACCGGAGCGATACAAGACAATAAGCAAAAGTCCCTCAAGATGCTGCAGAGATCAAGACTCCTATTCAAATTTATTCTACAACTCCTATTCTATTCCAAAGGGGGAGATTGTTGGAACCCTTTAAATATTGTAATAGAATAGGAGTTTTAATATTCTATGGGGGGCTTATTGTAAATATATCCATGGGGTATATATACCTTATGTTTAGTGCAAAAGTGTAAGGATTGTCACATTACAAAGAAATAAACTATGTGTTTTTCATGGTGTAAATGAGATTCTCTCTCTTCTTTACATAGTTTCTATTGCAATCCTTCAATCTACCACTTGATTTGGACTAACATGAAACCAGATAAATAATTTAATCTGAGATCAAGTTCAACAAGACGAATTAAGATGATGAAGAAAGTCATACAAAAACAATAAAACCCTAATCAATTAAATCTGAGATGATTATAAAAAAATTTCAATCACAACATAAAATAACCCGAATCTGAATACCCAAATCTTGGATGTGGATGAGAAAACCTAAATCTTACCACCCTGGATCTGCTTGAAGGCACCTTGGAGACACCCAAATCTGAGATTAGTTCGAGATTAGTCTGAGATTAGTTCGCACTTGGATGTGGTTTGACTTCGATGATGGCGCTGGCAATGGTGAGAGAGAGAACGAGGACGATGATGGCGGTGGTGATCGTTGCCCGGTGGTCTGACTTCCGATGATGGCTTGGCGGTGGTCTGACTTCGATGATGGTGATGCAACGATAAGAGAGATAGCGAGGTCGACGATAATGGCAATGGTGATGGTTGCCTGTTCACAACCGTCGCCTGTTCACAACTACCACGTCACCGCCGTCATCATGTGTTACAAAACCCTTGGAGAAAACCCTAGATCTGGTTCATGGAAAAGGGCGACGGTGGCAAAACCCTTGGCGCACCTTGGAGAAAACCCTAGATCCAAGTTGGAGAGAGGTAATGGTGGCAGTGGTGGCGGCTATGGTGGAGTAGGGTTATGACAGCGGTGGTGGTAGGTGTAGCCAGTGGTGGTGGCTCCCGTTTAGAGAGAGAGAAAGTCATGGGAGGGTTTCAATTTGAGAGAGAGAGAGAGAGAATATGGTGGTGGTTCCACAATGATCTCGCCGGTGGTGGTGGTTCCACAATGTTCTCGTGGTGGTGATGGTGGTTCCATTTTTTAGAGAGAGTATGTGTGTGAGAGAGAGAGAGTGAGAGTGAGAGAGAGAGGAATCTGTTTGTGTTCTAGAGCAGAGAGAGAGAGAGAGTGAGAAATGAGAAAGAGAGTTGGTAGGGTGTTTTTTAGTGTTTGGAAACATGGATTAATTGTAAAATGACCAAAATACCCTCAGATGCAATGCACATGAGGGATGACTTAACAGAAAAGTTAACTGTCGTTTGCATAAAGGACCAAACATGTAATAAAATGTCAACCACAGGGACGAAGAGTGTTACAAAATGTCAACCACAGGGACGATTTCTGTACTTTTTGATTTTAAAGGACCAAAGGTGTTACTTTTTGCAAACTACATGGAAGATTTTTGTAATTTACTCTAGTATTTATATACGAGAAATACTTAGGGTTTATGGGTGAATCAATGTGTGAATGCGACTACTCATCTTTTAGGGGCGAAACACTGTGTAATGTCTGCTTTTTTTGAAAGACAATACAGTTCACAGCGACTACTCATCTTTTAGGGGCGAAACACTGTGTAATGTCAGATTTTTCTAGAAAAAATACAGTTGACAGCGACTACCCATCTTTTAGGGGCGAAACACTGTGTAACGTCTGCTTTTTGTGAAAGAAAATACAGTTGATAGCGACAAGTCATCTTTTAGGGGCGAAACACTGTATAAAGTCTGCTTTTTCTGAAATACAATACAGTTGATAGCGACTACTCATCTTTTAGGGGCGAAACACTGTGTAAAGTCTGCTTTTTATGGAAAAAATACAGTTGACAACGACTACTCATCTTTTAGGGGCGAAACACTGTGTAACGTCTGCTTTTTGTGAAAGAAAATATAGTTGATAGCGACAAGTCATCTTTTAGGGGCGAAACACTGTGTAACGTCTGCTTTTTCTGGAAAAATAAAGTTGACAGCGACTACTCATCTTTTAGGGCCGAAACACTGTGTAACATCTGCTTTTTCTGGAAAAAATAAAGTTGACAGCGACTACTCATCTTTTAGGAACGAAACACTGTGTAACGTTTGCTTTTAAATATAAACCTTCATCTTCTTCCTATCCTCATACTCACCATCTTCATCCTCTTCCCATATTCATATACACACTATCATGGCTCAACAACCGACTCATCAATGTCCAACTAGTCCATGCCCAAATCGGCAACGTCAGACTCCGACTCCGCAACACGATGAATACCCGGTACGGGTTCCCTCTCAAGCGGATCAACACCCTTTCCCGCACTATTGTACGGCCACTCGTCGTCCGTCCAAGATCACCGTTAACAGCTACACCGGTGGTAGTTTCGAGGAATACCCTTCTCCACACTATTGTGGGGACGAGAGGTGTACGGTTAAAGATATACCCGTGGAAGGGTGGAGTGTGAAGCAGTTTTGTGAGTTCTTGAACTGGAGGTTCCACAAGTTTGTCAACTTATATTATTGTGCCCCTTACGACGTAACCGGTCGGAGGTTCGTATTAGATGATACAGATTTGCAGGCAATGATTTGCCTTGCGGATAGGCTTGGCAGTGTCGACGTTTATTTCGAATATTTTGATGTCAAGGCCGCACTCGAGGAGCTGCAGTCGGTCTACGAATCGCCCTAAATAAGCGGCTCCAAATCTATCTCGCTTTAGTTAATTAAGTTTTTAGTTAATTTACTAGTTTAAGTTTTTAGTTAATGTACTAGTTTTTTTTTATTTTTAGGAATGTAATTTCTTTACTCTAAATGAAATGAAGTGTGTTTTATTTAATTTATTTGAAAAAAAATATTAATTTAGTATTAAATTTATAAATAAATATTATTTAGGTTTTTATATAAATGTGAAAAAAAATTAGAGTTTTACTTAATTTATCACTACGGATGCTATTTAGGGCGAAACACTGTTTTTCTAAAAAAATATAGTTGATAGCGACTACTCATATTTTGGGGGCGAAACATTGTGCACATCTGTTTTTTCTGAAAAAAATCCAGTTGATAGCGACTACTCATCTTTTAGGGGCGAAACACTGTACACGATTGGGATTGTATATATACATCCTTATGTAGCAGTTGTAGCATTGAAAAAACCGTACCAATCTAAAATTACTACAAAAAATGGATTGTTTGAAAAAAAGAATGCTTGATATTCAACTAGAATATCAACCCTTGTTCGACGAATACTGTACATTAAAAAGACAACACGAGCAAGAAATGGATGAAAGTGTAATTCTTGATCCGGTAAATCTAGATGAACACAGTCATCCATGGACAGGAGAGTCACAAAGTAGCAGTAGTAACAACACCTCGTTCATTCTTAATGAAATGAAGTACAAGCTTGATTGCCTAATAGAAGAATACCAACAGTTGAATAAAATGATGCACGTCGATGAAGAACAGGCCAATGAACAAGCACACGAGATTGACGAAGAAGTCCAGCTACCCCCGATTAATTTGGCTGAAGATGTCTACCCATGGAATGAGTTTTCCAAGGCAGCTACTGCAGAAGAGTACTACTTGAATTGCGACGTTGGAGTAACGGAGGATATCTACAGAGCATCTTTTCTCGTAAAGTGCTTAGGTGATTTGAGGTGTACGAGACATTTTTGGGGCGTCCTTCTAGGAAAAGAACCCAATTCTAATTTGTGGGAAGCAGTAAGCATTGCCAACTTTATAAATTGATAATCATTGTTAAATAATATAATAATGACTTTCTTTTAATTAACAGTACTTGAACGCTTGGACTACATGGATGATGAGTCTCGTGAAACATATGGAAAGTGGTAGTGCAGCACCATCGACTAGGTTTACGATACTACCTGCAAGTTTTCATAATGAATTAGCGCTAGGAGATCTCGACGAGATGCGAAAGTATGATGGGAGTACACCCCTACATCCATCTTTTACAGATGCAGCCGTGGTACGTGAAACAAATACTTTCGAATTCGCATATTTCAAATTTGATATATGATTTCCTTTCCATTGACTATGAAGGTACTCATGCCTGTTCGTTTGAGATCTGATCACTGGTTCCTCTACTCACTGAACCTTAATGACGGTTGCAAAGTAGTGATCTATAACAGTGATAACATGAACACCAACGACGAAGACATGGAAATTAGAATTATTAACATCACAAATATGTTCCTTAGCTTTTTACGTAAAATAAACTACTTTTGGTTAACCAGGAGGCAAAGTATACACATCAAACGCTTGTCTTTTGCAAAAGTGTGTCAACAAAGTCGCTGTTCAGGGAATTCTGTTGTGTTTGTATGTAAGTTTATATACCAGCTAATTCGTAACAAGCCCATGGTTTATGATCCAAATGAGGACTTGGACGAGGCAGCCAAAAAATTCAGACATGGCATGGCAAAACATTTGTATAAGATGCGTGTAGCCTAATTATGTAATAATACGGTTGAATAGACTGTTTACCTTTTGTAATAAAATTTTATTATTAAGGCTCAATTTTAAGTGGTTGAATTACTAGTGCATCTGTATTTTCAGAAAAGATAAGGATGACAGCGAATAGTTACCTTTTTCAGAAAATATGACAACGACAAGTCATCTTTTAGGGGCGAAACACTATACACGTCTGCTTTTTCTGAAAAAATATCCTGTTAATAGCGACTACTCATCTTTTAGGGGTGAAACACTGTACACCTCTGCTTTTTCTTAAAAAAAATACAGTTGATAGCGACTACTCATCTTTTAGGGGCGAAACACTGTTCCGACTAGTATATATATAAGTACATGGTTTTCTATGTGGCCTACAATCACTAGTTACAAACTTTGTTTTGAATTTGTTCAAGTTCCCACCATGGCTAGATGTTTTGGACATCAACATTTTTGGACAATTCGTCCAGAAGATCAAAGAACTTTAGATGAAAACTACTACAGTAAGTGTGGTCATATATTTCTACTCTTATTTTTTTTTCCTAAACCAATTTCTAAATGTTTCTTGCTTTATAACAGTTGAGTTTGATGATCTTTATACACTTAAGATAATTCAGGGAGGTCGGTTTGTGGGTACACTACATGAAACTGTAACTAACAGTGTGCCGATTACTGTGAACTATGTTGACAATGTACCAAAGGATGAGTTCATTGCGAGACCAGTACGTACTCTAAATTGTATTTTATGCGAGTTAGGTTACCAGAATTACGCCCCCCGTCTGATAAGGTCCTACTACTATGTACCACGTAACCACGACATGCACATAATGAGAAGGGTCACAACTTCTAAGGAAGCAGAAAACCTAATAAATGATTTAGGGAGCACAAGAGTTGCGACAATCTACGAAACAACTACTTTCCCTACTCCATATACTCGTTTCCTTTTGGGTTAGGAGGTGTATTTGGTCGTGATTACCATATAGACTTATGCTAGTCAGGATGTTCTCTTGTTGTTGGTATGCTCTATTTGACGTTAAATAAAGTTGCGCAATGTATGATAATTTAAAAATAAAGTGTTCAATAACATTTCATTGAACAATACTATCAAAAAACATAGTAGTCATCTTCTCACGATGTCTGCTAACGGATAATTGAGTAAAACTGTGGAATTCTTCCTGTGAAAGGTCTGCTCCCTATGTTAACAACTCAAGGAACCAACACACAAACACCCCGTAGTCCGAAGTATTTTCCTGTTGTGGTGTTCTCTTAAATGACCCCCAACATAAAGTACGACCCTGCACTGTTTGACTTGGGTGTTTGTTATACCAGTTTTCTTCATCTAGCTTTTGATAATAATACATTAAGAATTTTAGCAACGCCCTCGCACCACTCTCGGGGATACGCCACCTCTATCATACTGTATAATAAGACATAGAAGTTAAATAACACATTATCTTTAAAAGTATCACTAAAAGCATAAAAGTTAAAACTTGAGTTTCAATTATACGTACCTGTCGTAATAAATCAACTGCCAACGGGAGAGGTCTAAGACGAACAACACCCAATGATAGTCATTATAGTTCACAGGTAGCATTACCTAAAAATAACAAAGCAAAGTCTTTCGTAAAGGTATTATTAACCACAAGTACCACTCGTATAGAATATTCATACATATTCAACATCCGCTAGATCCGGCCACATGTCGTAAGACTGTACACCACGTCTGGGTGTACTACCAATTAACAATTGCTCCATAAATATGGGGGGCATTATGGTATATTTTGCGTCAGTCGGCCGTACCCGCATTAGGTGGGCGACCCACAATTCTATATTCTGCACATGATTAATAATATATTAATGAAACAATTAAATTACAAAATCTCTATAAAAATATATAAATGAGGTTTATAACTTTAAGAACTTACTTCAGATGACAGCCACCCATTCGAACCGTCATCAACACACAGAAGACGTGCCCAGAAATTCCTACTACAACTTACGGTAGAGTACAGTTGACTACGCGTGCAAAATGTCTCTAGTAGCGACCTGTACCATTTCATAACATCTTGCAAAGATGTTGGCCTTTGTCGTTTGCCACGTCCCCGCTCCTGTGTGTACGGGGAACGTAGGGCTGCAGCTGGTCTAGTCTGTCGCTGTTGTCGCCTTTGGGCAATAGGTACATTGCCCGATGTAGAGCATTCTCCGACCAAACGAGTCGGAGCCGTCTGATGTGGCATGCTCTGTTCCAAAATAAATCAATAATTTTTTTTACTTAGCTAGTCATACTTATATTCACTATCAAAGATCATACCATTGGCTCCTCTTGCTGCTGGTATGTATCAGCCCCATCTAAATGTCCCGAATGTGACTGTGAATACATAGCGTTTCAAAAAGTTTTAACACGAACAAACTTATCATACATATTATAACATAATTTATTGAATAAACATCGTTACCATATTTTCGTTGGCGGTAGGCATCATCGGGTGGGTGCCCGCAACTATATCCTCAAACTGTCTCTGAAATAGTTAAAAATACACGCAAATTACCAATATAATTCAAAACAAACTTTGTTCAAATATACATATTCTATCAACATACCGTATATTGAGCTTTGATACTCTCGACCATCGTAGCTAGCTCATCCCGCTTTGCGCATTCATACTTGTACTTCTCTTTCAGCACATTTAGTTCTTCGTTTGTTTTACACCAAATTGATTGCATTAAAGTTAGCTTTTGGTCTTGCTCTTCAATACGGGCTAATAGCTTATTAAACACATCGACATTCAGACCATCACTGCCATAAACCGGGATTCCCTCATTTGGTGGGGAACGCTCAGGAGTATTCATATGAAATTGCGGTGCCGGTGCTCTCTCCTCTTCATGTTCGGGGACCTCGACGCCATCACCACCTTCAAAGAATGGAAGACTGGCAACCCACCAACGCTGTCTCTGCTCACGATCCGTGGGAGTCAAGTAGATCGGTGCTTAACCAGGCTTTGGATGGTCAAAATTAAATGTTACTGATTAAAAAATTAATACGCGTGTATTAAATATAAGGAGACAAAACAAGTATAAACACTAACCTCAGAGCATTTGGCGAATATATTCGTTAACTCATTCGAGTACAACCTACCATGGTATTTTCCAATCGCTCCGCATCTTGGAATCAATCCATCATTGGATATCACCCTAGTAACGGCCGGGAATGTCACGAAAATCCAACACTAAGTGTAAAAAAATTGTATTAGAAAATGTAACTAAGTTCATCATATAGTAACGTTAGAAAAGGTAAAAAAAATATTATCATACCTTAAGGACCCAAATCGGCCCGTAAATAGTGTATTTTGGCACCCCATTTTCTGCAGTACGAACCGCAGCAATCTGGAATCTTCGCTCATTTATGGCGTCGTACAGTTTATCATACGTGTACGTCCATAAATACGACCCCCATTCGAATCTATTCCATGACCGCGGGATATCCTCAAGAAGATGAATCAAACCAGTAGCGACGAACCACTCTGGCTTCGCCCCTATAAAACCTTTGTACAACATGTACAACAACGCTACTCGAACAACGTCATCATCCCCCAGATTATTAAAATTAGTCTCTGAATCCCAAAGACGACATATGTGGCCCACACGTAGCCGGGAGGATATCTGCTCGTTAAAGACACGCCTCATAAATGGCGTGTCGGGAGCACGGTTGTCTAACATGTACGGCCCGAACCTAAATCTTGTCAACAAACAGAATTCCCTCCTGCCAAAACTTACGGGATTCCCCGCTACGTTAAATTGTAGAGTCTCATACTCGTTTTTACCCACATGAACTTGGGTACACAACAAATAGTGTATGAGCAACGGATCATTTTGCCTCGCCTTAATATTTAAGAATGACGCAAAACAAGTTTCGTTAAATAAGTTAAGACTTTCTTGCTTAACTCAAGACGGGGTTTAATTTCTTCCTGACAGATTCTCATCCGGTTACGACAAGTTAGACTCGCGTGATAAATTTCCTACAAATAAAAAAATAAACATAAAATTAAATAATTCAAAATAATTCTATTTATGACCTTTTTTTATATACATTATAACTTACTTAATTTACAAATAACTCGCAAAAATATATAAGTAAACTTTCAAAACTATTTTATACTATAATACAATTTTTTTTTTCAAACTCTCAAATATATTTTTTAGTTATACAATTTTTTTTGCAACCTCTCTAAAATCGTAAAAATGAAAAATAAAACATTTTGACTAATATAAATTAAATTTTTGTCATTAACTCAAAAATATAATACAATTAAAATATATAATTTTTTTGTTATCAGCATATTTAACAAAATGTAACTACAAGTATGATATAAGTTTTTTGTCTAATAAATTAATTTTTACATTTGTAACATTCATAAAATAAATCGTTCGTTCAAAAGCAACCATTAGTTGTAATTGTTCCATAAACAACCATTAATATATATATATATATATATATATATATATATATATATATATATATATATATATATATATATATATATATACACATTTGGCATCCCTTAAAATAAGCCGAGAATACTGTTCATAATGGAGAAAGCTATAATGCGCCTTACCCGTGTATCTTATTCTCCGTATTACTTCATTTGTTAGGCTTTTTATTTATATATTACTTTCTCTTTCCAAATTTGTCTTCTTTCAATGCCTATTCATTAATAGATTGCATCTTTTTTATTTCTTTTTTATTTTAAAACTTTTATTATTATTTATTTATTTCCTATTTCTTGAGATGTAAATTTTAATCCGTCAAATATTTGTTTTATGTAATGACGTAATTGTAATCTAACTCTTTAAAAATTAATAAACTTATCTAAAATCAATTCTTTATATGGTTTTGTTCCTTTTAATCCTTTTATTTTATGTCGTTATGAATAAGGTTTTAAAATAATTTTTTATAAACATAAAACTAAGGATATATTTAATCACAATACTTTAAGAAAATAAAAATAACTTATATTTTATTTTGAATGCCCAATGGTTAAGAATATAATATTTAAAACTATGGTTTTTTTACGTTTTCCTTTAATCAAATGCTTTACTCAAATGTTTAAAAAGTTAAATAAATAGTAAGTTTTTCGTTATTTTTCTATAATATATTTTAGTGTTCAATCATTAGTAACTAAATACGTATTTTTTCCCTTTAAATATGGATACAAAATGTAAAAACATGCTTTTAAGTATGTTTTAATTTATTAACATAGATCAACTTCTATTAACAATATATATCAACATTTACCTACTAAGTATATGAAATAAGCTAATAATATGAAACAACATTAAACTAATAACATATCAACCTAATAACACAATAATACAATTTGTTCTAAAAACTTTAATAACATTCAAAAAAATCATAATACGTAAAAAAAATTACCTCGTTTAACATGGTTGAAATATAAGAAATGAGTGTCGCCGGATTATTGTTTGCCGGAAAATTTTAGGTGGTGTGGCCGGAATATTGTTCGTCGAAATGATGTTGTGCCCGGATTATTCGTAGACGCAAGTTAACCAACCCTTATACATTGAACTCGCCGGAATGATTTCGTCGAAATGAACTCGCCGGAATTTTTTGGCCGGAAAAAATGGAGAAAACTTTGAATGAAGATGGTGGATTCGCCCCTTGCTTCTCCCTATTTATTTTCGAAATTCAAATGGGCACGAAAACCGAAGTCTGCACATAACAAGACATGACACAATGCATGACAAGACAAGACTCTGACATGACAATACAAGAGAGAACTCTTGAGGGCGAAACTGGCAAGAAACACGAGACCAGGCACAAAAAACGACACACTTTTACGGTAACCGAGGCATCAGTTTCGCCCCTAGCACGAAACACGAGACAAATGGGGGCGAAACCAAGCTTCTAGGGGTGAAATTGGCACTTAAACCGAGACCGGGCACAAAAAACGACACACTTTTACGTTCACCGAGACAAGCATAAATGTCGAGGTCATGAGGGGCGAAACTGGCATGTGAGGGGCGAAACTGAAGCCATTAAGGGCAAAAGTGGATACGTGGCGGGGTATGATTGGAGGGCGAAGCTAGGGGCGAAACTGAGGAGGTTGGGGGCGAAACTGATGCTTAGTTTCGTAATTTGGCTTTTTTTTGCTCAATTTTGTAATTGTTTAGGGTAATTTGCTTATTTACGTAATTGATTTAATTATTATTCTAGCTACAGACTCAAGAAATACATGAATTTTTTGTTTGTCAATTATAGTTGTAGAGGCTAGATGTTCATCTTTATATCTATGGGTTTTATTTTTAATGAAAGATTAAGCAGAGATAGAAGAACAACATAAAGAGCTATTACAAAGATTATATAATGATACACACATTTACGATAGATTAAAGAAAAAATCACATATTTTAAAAGAGAACTTCAACCTACAAATAATTTGAACCATCGATGATAATATGAATTCCATGTTGAGAAATGGAAGAAGACATTTTTTGATATGATTTTTCCATGAAGCTAAGCCTGAAATTAATCAGTGCACCAATTAACTTCATTGAATAACACTCCGAATACAAATGCAAAATTTATATGATTGTTATAGATCATATTTTTAATTGAGGCGATAGGTTTGATTGAATCGAGAGAGTTTCATCACATCAGTCTTTGTTGCAATCTTCTGCTCTCTTGCTTCTTCCTCCATAGTTATGGAGAAAAAGCTATCGAGCTTTGCCAATATAGGAGACTTGGATGCAGAATAAGATGTTTATCAAACATTAAAAACTAACCACCGATTAACTTGATGCCCTAATTTTGGTACTAAGGGCTTTTCAAAGAATAAGGGTTTCGGCAGAGATAGGAAGGCTGCAAGAGAGCCGGAATAAAAATTTGGGAGATTAAAGAAAGGATACGTGACATAGAAAGAAAGAGCGGAAAAAAAAATTTGGGGATCAAGAAGAGGACACGTGACATAGAAAGTTACTCTTTTATTAAAAAACATTATATATTAATATAAAACTTTTATAAGAAATGTGTTATAAATAAAAAAATGTAATTTTAAAGTATTTTAATATTTATGCTTTAACCTTTTGGAGGTTTTGTTATAATCCATAGTTTTATAATTTTTCTATTAATAATCTTTTATATTGTTAGTTAACGACCACCCACAACCGTGTTGGATTATGTGCAGAGATAGATAACATGTATCATCGTATCCAATGCTATGTGACACTAAAGGATCACACCGCTGCATACCCAATTAGAACCTTTTGGATTATAACTATTTGTGTGGAAAAGAATAATTAATTAGTTTAATTAATTATTGAGAAAGAGAAAAATAATAATAGTTAATTATTATTAAAAGAGAGATGTTAATGTTTAGTTTAATTATTAACGGGACCAGTTAATTAATAGTTATTAATTAACTAGAAAGGTCAAGGGGTAATTTGTGTAATTGATTAATAGTTTAATTAAAGTTGGGCTTTAATTAAACGGACTTAGGCCTAATAAGAGTTTATTATATATATAAACCTTATTAAGCTCTTTAATCACATAAGTCAATTACAAGCCTTAAGAGAAAAACCCTAACACTCTCTCACTCTCTACCCTTCTCGGCCGATCTCTCTCTCTCTCTCTCTCTCTCTCTCTCTCTTCGAGAGGTCGACGGCTGCGCAAGGCAAGCCGCAGGTGGCGGTGGTCGACGGTGGCGCAAGGACTCACACACACACGGATCACGGTTTGATATGAGGTTTAATCCTTAGGCGGTCTAGCAGCCAGTTCGAGGCAGTGCAGTAGCGGTGGATAGCCTGCAGCTGTCTAGAGGTCAAAGAAAAGTTTTAATCCCTAAAGGTATAACTTTCTAACCCTCTTCTTTTTAGTTCCTGTATGAGTTAGATGAGATCACTGGAGGGGGTTTTGATTTCTGCTGTGCATGTTTTCTGATATGTTTTTATACCCTACAAAACCCTTCAGTGGTATCAGAGCTACTTCTAACCTCATAGGGAACTAGGTTGGATTCTTTTTATAATGATGAATAGTTTTTCTTTTATCAAGGTTTGACTTTTTCTTTTGTTTATCCAAGTATTTTAAAAATCAAGTTTTGATTTTTAAATGGATAACAAGAATTAATTATGATAAAAGGATAAGGTTTAAGTTTTAATTTTATATTTTTGTTGTTGTTTGCGTTAAGATGGTGGCCGGCGGCGGTTTCACCACCGTAGCCGGCGGCGGCGTGCGACAGAAACCACGACGGCAGCGGCGTCGATGGATGGCGTCGGCTGGCCGGTCGGCGTCAACTGGTTAATCGCAACCACCAGTTGGTCGGTAGCGTAAGGTGGTCGACGTCCAGGTCTCGGCAGCGGCGGCTGCCCTCGGCGGCTAGCGGCTGGCGGTGGTGGAGGTGCGACGTGGGGCGGCCAACTGCGGCCTGTACCTGCGGCCCAGGTTCAACCGGCCCAGATGTGGTTAGTCCACCAGTTTATTTCTTTTGGCCCAGTTTTGAGGTCCAAGACTATATTTTTAGTTTTTTGGGTTTAGGGTAACACTTAACAGGATTAAAACTAAAAATATTATGAGTTTTATTTTATAAAACTTATATATAAAATATTAATTTTAATCAAGTATTGGTTAAAATTAATTATTTTAGTAATTCTATACGCATAACAATAATTAAATAATTTTATTATTTTAAACCAGGTGATCTTAACAGTTTGTTAAAGTCAAGTTAATTCGTCGAGATATGATAATTAGAATCAGTTTTGTATGTATTTAGTTTAAATACATGTTTGGGATGTCATAGCCGAGCCCTAGACCTTGTGGATTGTTTAATTTACTGCACTTGTGGTTGTGTTTTGGTTTTATTTATTCTATGGTGTGGGGAGGCCTGCGTGCCACTTACAACCCCTATTCTGATATGTAAAAGTACTAGAATTAGCGGACCTGCGTGCCTTTGATTATCTTGTAATTTTTTTATTATTTCTAGTTTTAAATTATAGAATAGAATAGTATTATTAGAATATTATTTTTTGAAGCTGATTCAAGAACCAAGGAGCAGGAAGCAGGATTGGATGCTGGAGCCAGTGGGAGCTTCAGAATGCCATGCCATGTGTGTTGTTTTTCCATTTAGGTTTTGACCGTCGTGTTTTTCGTGTGGCTCACGAAACCGACATTAGTTAAGGGCAAGGCTAAGGCATAGTTGTTTGTGGTTGTTTTATTTCTTTACATATTATATATATGCGTGGTTGTGATTAACACGATGAAATAAAACAAGGGTTTTAATAATAGTTAATTATTAAACATATGTTTTTAAAAAGAAAACTGGCATTAAAGTTTTTCATGTTAAAAACTTGGAAATCCTTTTTAGAAAAATCTTAGATCAGTGTGCTACCCACCTAATGGTACACCCTTGCTGTTAAACGGTACTCGGGTGTCGGAAGTGCCCAAACCTTGGGCATCCGGGTTCAAACCATTGCGGGAAGGGGCATGAAAGATTCTGCGATAATCGGGAGTCCCGGCCAGAATTCATGCTGTCTTAGGTGGTGCGATCTATTTTGGTGATAATCGGGAGTCCCGGCCCAAAATGCACTAGAGGGACTAAACATGCACAGTTCTCGTAACCGATGTCCCGCGGATCTAGGAGTCGTGTCCAGTTAGGATACGATTGGTATAGTTCTTACCTACCAGAAATAGCATTGTCCCGGTGGGAAGTTTCCAAACCTTGCATCGGGAAATGTGAAATATGGATCTTAGTCTAATAATTTTTGTTAAAAGGTAATAATTATTAGAAGATATAATCAATACTGAATCGGTTTTATCTTTTTTCTTTTTCTGTAGATGTCTATTATATCTGTTATTCCGTTTTATTCACCAAGAGAGTCTCTAAGTCTCATCACCGACAAGTGGAAGCTTTCAGGTCCAAACTTTGTTGTTTGGAAGTTGCATCTGAAAAATATTTTGGATGCACAGGGGAAGCTTCACATCATTGAGACATTGCCTCCAGAGCGACCAGGAGTAGATGCCCAGGATAGTGAGTATGACACTTACTATCAGTATCTGGATGATGAGTCTGACGTTATGTCGATTCTCATTCTCACAGCATCATCCGAGTTTACGGATGATCTCCGTGAGAAGTCGTCTTATGAGGTTGTTCAAAGATTGGAGCAAAAGTTCAAGTTTAGTGAACGGATATGTCGTATGCTACTGATGAGGGAAATTCTTTCAGCCAAGATGAAAGAAAGTCAGCCTATTAGCGATCATCTCATTAATATAAGAAGGCTCTTGGATTGCTATGAAAGCTTGGGGTCAAAATCAAAACCACATGAGCTAGTTATGCTCTTGTTCGGTTCCTTGTCGGACTATTACCAGAAAAGAGTAATGTATGTCCTCGGAGTTTTTGAGATGACTGTCGCAGGATTGCACGAAATCCTCATGTGCATTAGCGACTAGTTGAACCCGAAGCAGCTAGAGTCACCAGTTGTGGACCCTATGCAGGAGGATGACTGGCTGGAAGAACTTGGAGAAATTTGTTGCCCAGACTGTGGTAGCAAGGATTCATGCGAGTACTCACTCGACATAGATCAGCAGGACATTGGTTCCCCCAATGATACAGGTATCTTTATGATAGATTGTCTTGTTACTTCTTATGAATCATGGGTATTGGATACCGGATGTGGTCATCACATATGCAATCATTTGCAAGGATTCAAGAGAAGTAAGAAGTTGAGACAAGGAGATATGGACCTGCGGGTAGGCGAAGGCTCCATGGTTGGTGCCGAAACTGTAGGGACATATTGTCTTAGTTTGCCCTCGGGTATGGTCTTAGAACTAGAACCTTGTTATTATGTTCCTAGACTAATTAAAAATGTTATCTCGTTCAATTTGCTGATAGACTGTGGTTTTGCTTATGTTTTTAATAAAAAAGTTATTTCATGTTTTAGAAACAATGTTTACTTTTTCAAAGCCACTCCAGAAAACGGTCTATATACGCTAAATATAGATAACAATGACATCTATCATATAAGTAAGAGATCCAAGAGTAACTTGAATCAAACTTACCTCTGGAATTGTCGTTTAGGACACATAAACGAGAAACGCATAGAGAAGCTCCGAGATGACGGAATTCTAGAATCATTTGACCTGGAGTCATATAATGTTTGCGAATCTTGTTTGTCTGGTAAAATGACAAAGCAGCCTTTCAACAGTGAGAATGAAAGGGTCAACGAGTTATTAGGGATTATACACACAGATGTGTGCGGACCCTTTACTCCGGAGGCTAGAGGAGGATACCGGTATTTCATAACCTTTACTGACGACTTCAGTAGGTTCGGTTATGTCTACCTCATGAGACTTAAATCTGAAAGTTTTGACAAGTTCAAACAGTTTCAGAATGAGGTACAAAATCAGCTGGACAAGAAGATAAAGTCACTTCGGTCGGATCGAGGTGGCGAGTATCTGAGTCAGGAATTCGACGATCATTTGAAGGAATGTGGGATTGTTTCACAACTCACACCTCCGTATACACCTCAGATGAATGGTGTATCAGAAAGGAGGAATGATACACTGCTTGACATGGTACGATCAATAATGAGTCGAAGTTCATTACCATTGTCGTTTTGGGGACACGCACTCGAGACAGCAGCGTTCATGCTGAACCGGGTTCCAACCAAATCGGTTGAAAAGACACCGTTCGAGATATGGACGAGGAAAAAGCCCAAAATGTCTTTTCTCAAGGTTTGGGGATGTGAGGTGTATGTTAAGAGAACATTCACTGATAAACTCAATCCCAAATCAGATAAGTGTATCTTCGTGGGCTATCCCAAGGAAACCATGTGATACTATTTCTACAACCCAGATGAGAACAAAGTTTTTGTTGCTCGTAAAGGGGTATTCTTGGAAGAGAAGTTTCTAAACGCAGAGACTCCAAGAAAAGAAATAGAGCTTCAAGAAATTGAAGAAGAGGAGATTACACCACCACCGATAATTGAACCTGTAGTTCAACAGAGAATTGTTGAACCTCAACCCGAGTCTGTGGTTGAGGAAGAGGTGCAAACACAAGACCTTCGCAGGTCTAGTAGGCCTCGTATTGAGCCAGATAGGTATCTGGGATTCCTAGTTGCTCAAGACGAAGGGGATCTTTTAGAACCCACTACCTACCAAGACGCTGCCTCAGGTTTGGAATCTGAGAAATGACTAGAAGCCATGAAGGCAGAGATGCAATCCATGTATGACAACCAAGTTTGGGAGTTAGTGGATTTGCCTCAACACAGTAAAGCTGTTGGGTGCAAATGGGTCTTCAAAAAGAAGACAGATATGGATTGAAAGGTGCATACTTTTAAAGCAAGGCTAGTGGCAAAAGGTTTCACGCAAACTCATAGCGTTGACTATGATGAAACTTTTTCCCCAGTGGCAATGCTTAAGACTATTAGGATTCTAATGGTCATATCAGCATATTTTTTACTATGAGATATGGCAGATGGATGTCAAAACCGCTTTCCTTAACTGGAAATTGATAGAGGATGTATATATGATACAACCGGATGGTTTTGCGGATCCAAAGAACCCTAATAAAGTATGCAAGTTGCTTAAATCCATTTATGGACTAAAGCAAGCATCTAGGAGCTGGAACTTACACTTTGATGAGCGCATCAAAGAGTTTGGTTTTACCAAAAGTGAGTTCGAGTCGTGTGTTTACACCAAATTCAGTGGGAGCGCGGTAACCTTCCTAGTCTTGTATGTAGACGACATACTGTTAATAGGAAACAATATACCAGTATTACAAGGAGTAAAATCTTGGTTAGGTAAATGTTTCCAGATGAAAGACTTGGGAGAAGCTGCTTATATACTGGGTATAAAGATCTATAGGAATAGATCTAAGCGGCTTATCGGACTTAGTCAAAGTACTTTTATTGACAAAGTCGTGAAAAGATTCAAGATGGATGGATCCAAGAAAGGATTTATTCCTATGCAATCTGTCGCGATTTTAAGCTAGGCTCAGTGTCCTGTGTCTAGTCAAGATCAGGACAAGATGAAATTGATACCATATGCTTCGGCAGTTGGTTCGATTATGTATGTCATGCTATGTACTAGACCCGATGTTGCCTATTCTATCAGTGTCACGAGTAGATATCAGCAAAATCCTGGTGAAACTCATTGGGTAGCCGTCAAGAATATTGTGACAACCATCACCAAATCATAAAAAGGTTTGTCCCATATACTTTAAGTTTAAAAATTCGATAAGTCCTCGATGATTTAGAATTACCTTTCGTAGCGTAAGTATATAAATAAAAGTCCTAGTTCTTTTAAAAAAAATATATATACTTTACGTCTTACCTAAAAATCTTATTACATGTTTAAATGTCCATTATAATTATAAATAAGTAGCAAGTATATTTTATGTACACTATTAATAAAATGTAATGTAATAATAAACATATTAAAGATGTTTACCTTACATTATATTTATAATAATATTAATAATAATAATAATAATATTAATAATAATAATAATAAATATAATATTAAAATAATCAAAGTCAAATCTCATCATTTTATCAATACTTACACTCAACCTACTCTCAACCACCACCATCATCACCCTCACCACCCTCAACCCCCCCCCCCCCCCCCCCTCCTTCCCTTCTTTTGCCTATAAATACCACACAAACTCTTCTCATTTCTATATCCCTTTCTCACTCTAACTCTCTTACACTCACTCTCTCTCTCAAATTCTCTCTTCAAGTTCTCAAGAAGATCAATAGGAAGGAGCCACTCTTTCTTCAAGTAGTTTACTATCTTGAAGGTATAATCACTACCCTTACTACTAGTTCTTGTACATATGTAGTCCCTTGGGAAAAATCCACCATCTTCATCATCTTCTCCTCTTAACCTCTTCTTGAATACAAGAAGATCAACATATAAACACATGCATGCAATCCGATTTAAAGGACTTTGTACTACCATTTGAAGTATGGATTTAATCCTACCAAATGTTGTAAGGCAATAAGCATGCATGTGGTTAGATCATATAAACACATGCATGCAATCCGATTAAAGGACTTTGTACTACCATTTGAAGTATGGATTTAATCCTACCAAATGTTGTAAGGCAATAAGCATGCATGTGGTTAGATCTTATAAACACATGCATGTAACATCCGATTAAAGGACTTTGTACTACCATTTGACGTATGGATTTAATCCTACCAAATGTTGTAAGGCGAGAAACATGCATGTGGTTAACCTCATTCTTCGTGTTGAAAAAGATTGGTAAAAATGGTGGGTAATAATCAAGGATTGCAAATTTACAAAGACTTACAATGTTTAACCTTGCATGCAAGTATCTACTTATGATAAGTATAAAAGTTCTTAATAATTTCAAAAATCATGTATAAATATATATATATATATTTACGACTATGCATGTATGTGTGTTTGATTTTAAAAACTATAAAATATGCTATTATGTAGTAATATATAAACAAAAGATATACTTTTATTATATATATTTATGCATTCTTATTAAAGAAAATAACTCTATAATGTATTTATACATTATCAAAGTTAGTCATAAATACATATAATAATGTTGTGTGTCCTTATCTTCTTTAAAAATTATTATATATATATTTATTTCATTAATGTACATATAATTAAATCGTAAGACAAGTTTTACATAAATGATATATATACATATATGAGTGTTGCATGTTTTCAAAAACTCAACTATAAATTGATATATATATTTTCGCATATATAATATCTATATGTATAAGATAAATATAAGTAGAGTTTAATGATAATAACTACAAGTGAGAATTATCTAGACTTTAAAATACTTCAAATATTAACATAATACATTTATGAAGAGTTGTACTCTAATAAGGACCTTACGGTGGACATTTAACATAATAGGATAAAGGTGTTGACGAATTTAAGGAACTAGTAGGACTTCCTATTACTTACCAAGCTCCACGAAAGGTGAGTGTTCACAACCCCCTTTTTAAATACCTTTACTCATGTATTTGGGGTGAACGCATGATTATATATATATGAATGTTTTATTTATTGCCATCATAAATATTTTAAATTACGCATGTATGGTAGTATTATACTTGCTGATGTACTTGGGTTTTAATACATTATCCATTAACTACCACTAAAGGGGCCTATGGTACTTGTAGATAGCGCTATTTGGGGTCGACATCCCCCACTTATGGTTTACGAACTATAGGTGTACTTTACCTATTTCCAACGTCATATAATTTGGGCGTTGGGGTTAATAAAATATAATATCAAGGCAGTATGTCGAAAGGATTGGAAAAATGGCTCAAGCTTAGTAAAACATCCCATGTATACTCAAAAACCACGCGTATAAATTGGGCAATAAACTGTGGTTGGATTAACGTCTCCATCCTTACAAAAATTAGTTGGGTTCAAAGCCCCGACAATTATACTTTATTACTTTTGCATCAAAATTTCATTTTATGCATATAAACCTGTGTCCTCACCAACTCTCGTAGTTGACCTCTCTTTTACTCATGCCTTTTAGGTAACCTTCGCTAGGTCTTAGAGCACGTTAGTGCATATCATGTGTGGATTTCATGAAACGAATTTCCAATCGGCTACTTTTATTTTTATCTCAAAGACAATATTCCATTATCAGTACTGTATTTGGATAATTGTATTTTGATTTTATCTTAATTATTCTGTTATGGTTGGAAATTTTCTGTTACCTTGTGCTATGAGACCTATTGCTGTGACATCTCGTGTTTCCGCTTTAGCGGGGTGTGACAAACATTCTCAAGTATCTGAGAAGGACGAAAGACATATTCCTAGTATATGGAGGTTCGATGGATGAGCTCAGTGTAACTGGTTACACTGATGCTAGTTTCCAGACCGACAGAGACGACTTCAGGTCACAGTCAGGATTTGTCTTTACCCTAAACGGAGGAGCCATAACTTGGAAAAGTCAGAAGCAAGATACAATAGCAGATTCCACTACAGAGGCAGAGTATATTGCGGCAAGTGATGCGGCAAAAGAAGCTGTCTGGCTGAAGAATTTTATCTCGGATCTTAGAGTTGTTGCCAGTATCTCTAGACCGATCGTTATTTTCTGTGACAACTCAGGGGCTGTAGCGCAAGCTAAAGAGCCTAGAGATCATCAGCGGACAAGGCACGTACTCAGGAAATATCACCTCATCCGAGAGATCATTGGAAGAGATGATATTAGATTGCAAAAGATACCGACGGACGACAACGTTGCTGACCCGTTGACCAAGCCGCTAGCTAGGGCTAAGCATGAGAGGCATGCGAGTTCTATAGGAATGCAGTACTTGGAACATAGCAGCTAGTTCGTGTTTTTGATTATTACTATGGATGTAACTTGAAACCTTTTATTATGTATCTACATTTCATGGGATTGAAATAGGAGGTATTTGCATAATGTTTTGTAGTTATCCATTTTTAGCATGTTTAACCTAACCTTGACAAGTCAAGTTATGAATTGTCTAAATGCCCGTAGCTACTGAATGTAGTGGGAGCTACATTAAGGAGGTAACACTATTATGGATATTTGATGATTTATTCGGGTATGAATAAAAGCACAAGGCTGTGACCAAATATTCATAGATATTTATCAGGGGATAAATATTGGGGTGATCCGCCTCGGGCTTACTTCATGGAGCATTAACATAAGTAAACCTGATAGGTTGTCCTTAGACCTGAGATATTTGGTTTGGGGCATGGTAACTTCTGTACTTTAGCATGTTCTAACGTGACGCCGTAACAGGGTGATCATAAGGGGCTTGTCTAGGTGCAGCGGAAGCCGTGTGCTCAAATTGCAAATAGTCAAGATGGGATTTGCACCTCTTTTTTAGGAGAGATTTTTTCTGAGCTCCTCGACGATTAATACTACTGAAAATGCGTGGCCGCGCTCGGTTAGAATGATAGTTATTCATTCGGGAAAACCGTAACTGCAGAGTGTCAAAATCTGAGTCGAGAAAATCTGAGTATTAGATGAGATCCCTGCTCCATGTCAAATACTCACATTACGAAATATCGCGATGCAAAAGGAAAAGCCTAGATAATCCAAGGTGTGGATTATATCTCTAGATATAAGAGATCTCATAGTCTGGTTAACCTAAGTGTCTGGCTAGGGACCTCCTTAGGCCAACGATGTACAAGAAGTGTTACTTATCTTGCACAAGTGGGAGTCTGTTGGATTATGTGCAGAGATCAATAACATGTATCATCGTATCCAATGCTATGTGACACTAAAGGATCACACCGCTGCACACCCAATTAGAACCTTTTAGATTATAACTATTTGTGTGGAAAAGAATAATTAATTAGTTTAATTAATTATTGAGAAAGAGAAAAATAATAATAGTTAATTATTATTAAAAGAGAGATGTTAATGTTTAGTTTAAATATTAACGGGACCAGTTAATTAATAGTTATTAATTAACTAGAAAGGTCAAGGGGTAATTTGTGTAATTGATTAATAGTTTAAACGGGCTTAGGCCTAATAAGGGTTTATTATATATATAAACCTTATTAAGCTCTTTAATCACATAAGTCAATTACAAGCCTTAAGAGAAAAACCCTAACACTCTCTCACTCTCTACCCTTCTCGGCCGATCTCTCTCTCTCTCTCTCTCTCTCTCTCTCTCTCTCTCTCTCTCTTCGAGAGGTCGACGGCTGCGCAAGGCAAGCAGCAGGTGGTGGTGGTCGACGGCGGCGCAAGGACTCACACACACGGGTCACGGTTTGATCCGAGGTTTAATCCTTAGGCGGTCTAGCAGCCAGTTCGAGGCGGTGCAGTAGCGGTGGATAGCCTGCAGCTGTCTAGAGGTCAAAGAAAAGTTTTAATCCCTAAAGGTATAACTTTCTAACCCTCTTCTTTTTAGTTCCTGTATGAGTTGAATGAGATTACTGGAGGGGGTTTTGATTTCCGCTATGCATGTTTTCTGATATGATTTTATACACTACAAAACCTTTCAAACCGTCCTACTAAAATCGATAACCACTCATTAAAACTGAAACCAATCACTTAAAAGTAATCAGAACTAACATATTGGTTTTTGTTCGGTTTTTAGTCAAAACTGACCCATACTCACCCCTATAATAAGTGTGGTTATAGGAAAAAACAAAATAAAAGTGGGAAATTATAATTTTATCAAAAAAAAACTTATACAAATATTTATTAGTGAGATGATCCTTAAACAATAAAAGTGTTGTGTACATATAAAAACTATTGTCTATGGACCATCACCCTTTATTATAGAGGTTACGTGTATTAACCGGTAACTAACCTAACAATCTATTCCATGTCAACTAAATTAAGGCATATTTTTCTATGTATCAGGTTTCTATGATGTTTCGTATCTTGTCCACCAATGTAGATCCATTTTGTTTTGTTTTGTTTTTTTTTTCTATCGACAATGACGACTTCTTTGTCTTACAAGCTTATGCGAGAACCACTGTTAGTGCGAGAACCAATCTGAGCCGTCCAATTTTCCCTCATTTAATGTCATTGTCCACCCATGAATTCCTTACATGCATCATGCCACACTCTATCCCCTTCACGCTCTCCATCCATGAACTTCCCATATTCAAGAAACGGTTGAGATTGGTTCTCGCATTAACAACGAATCTCGAATGAACCCTCCGCTATGAATAAATAGTATTCTAAGTATAGACAATCCACGATTTGAAGTTAATGAATGGAACTCTAGCAGCAACATTTATTTATGCATCCATCTATTTTATGTATGGGGTGTTTGTTTTAGCTTATTTTTTGGATTTATTGATTTTTTAGCTTATTTTATGAGTTTATAATATTTTTTATATATATGGATAAGCTAAATTTTTTTCGCTCTTTGAACCTTGTTTTCAAATTCTTGTTTCTCTCTTCAAAATAAAACTCTAGAACATGATATCTTTTAAAATCCTTCACCTTTTCTTTCAAATTTTTTCTTTTTTCCTCAAATTAAATAAAACTCTAACACGATGTTAAAAAAAAGATAGATATGAGTTAAATCATGAAATCTAATAAGATTTAAACATCTCATAATATTATGGTTAAATTATAAATATATCTTTTAAAATCTTATTGATAATTAAAATACCCACGTACTTACTGTGGTAATTAATAGTATATTTAACTAGATAATTCTTTTAATTAATATTCTGGAAGCTATTTCATTTCTACATGTTATAATCAACTTGAGTCATAATTGAAAGTTTTCTCGACTTCTTGGGTTAGTTTATTCTGCATGCTAGTTGCAAATACTGAATTATTAACTCGGTCTTTAAGCAAACTTTGCTCAATTAATATTAAAGTCAAAATATGAAAGAGTGTCTGATCAAGTCTTCGTTGAAGTAGTTCGAGTCTTCGTTTAAAAAGTTCGAGTTCAAAGAAAAAAAACTAAACCCTTATTATTTAATTAATTAGCTTCGCGGCCAGGTGGCCAATTATATACATACAGGTGGCCAATAAATTTATCACTTGCATCCTGTCACACTTGACTTCCCCATGCTCTAAATCTATAAATTCAACTTATTAAATCAACGGTTAAAATTGATTCTCGTGGTACTCACACTAAAATGAAGAAGTTTATTTGAGAACCATTTTTATTGCGAGAACCACGCTAAACAATCTGAGTCGTCCAATTCCCTCTCCTTCATTGTCATCACCCACCCATGAATTCATCACATGCACCATCTCACACTTGATTTCCCCACGCTCTACATCCGTTAATTCCACTTACTAAATCAACGACTAAGATTGGCCGGTTCTCGTGGTACTCAAATAAATATTCCATGTTTGAAATTAGGATTGGCAAGTTGATCAGGTAGTTCTATTGGCGCGCTACTTAATTGTCCATTTCATCATTAATACGCTGCTAGTCCACCATCATTACTTCTCAGAAACCCGATACATGAACGAAATGCTACCTACCTAACTATATATAGCTCTATCTCTTTGAATACAATTATCTTCCTTGATCAGTTCCTTATATATATCCATCTATTTATATATATATATATTGTGAAAAGTTAGCTAACGGAAAGTGGAAACACTCTTAATCCGCTTTTTCAGACAATCGTTGATGCAATGATGCTACAAGAAGCCGTACCTGCAGGTATCATTTGTGCAGATCCAGATACGAAACTCAGGTGGCTTGAGTCTCAGATTGTAGGCCGGGATGTTGAGATTCAGACTGTATTCGGAAAACGTAAACTCACGTATGCTGATCACACGGCCTCCGGTCGCTGTCTTCGTTACATCGAAGACTACATTCTGAAGAACGTCTTACCCTTTTATGGTACGTGATTACTAGCTATTATATACTTTTGTTTCTACGTACTTTGAATTAATTTGCATGTGGTTCTGATTATGTTATTATCTATAATTAACCATGCATGTCATTCATTTGTATGAAGGCCATTTATGGGTCAAAATAGAGTTTAATTAAGAATTGAGATTACCCGAGACAAGTTCAACAATAATCCTTAGACCATCATTATTCATAATGGACTTTAAAGGAGTTTCGGACTGTTACATCAGCATTCATATCATCTCACACCTCCAACCCTCTTTAACCCACAAATCCCCATATCCAATCCACGTCAAATATAATATACGTTATATATTAATTAAGAGAGAATAAAACGGAAAAGGAAAATAAAAGCAACCGACTGTTGGATGGGAACCAATAAGAGTTGGAACCCTCTTAAATCCACTATGGGGCGATGGTGTGCTAGCTCTGGGGAACCAGCCAAGCGTTGGTAACTCTGATGCGGATGGTCTTAGAAGATATAAAAATACACCATGATCACACCACAAGCTAAAAAGAAACATCTTTGTGACGAGAAGACACAGTACTAGGTTTGCTTTTTGACTTTCAACTCTTGAAGAATTTATGGTTTGACCTTCATCGATCGACGACTCTGTCGTTGCGAAAACTCATGAATTTCTTTTTTATTATTTTCCCACGGAAAATAGCATTTGGCGTTGAAAGTTTGGCCCCCCTCATTTTATTAACATTTGTCACCACATGTTGATGAAGAAAAGTAGTATGCACAAGTTTTGGTGATAACCCAAAGGCGACTACGTTTAGCCACCACAAATTTATTTGGCAGCGAATTTTGTTGTCGTAAGCGATGGCTTTTTTGTAGTGACAAAAAATGTTTAGTTAGACAATTATCTATCTATACTAATATATAAAACATTTACCTTTCTCTCTCTTAAAATTTTTAAGACTACTTAATTTTAAGTAATACAAATTTTTTTGCTTAAGATACAAACACTTAAAGCAATAGCCTAACCAATCATTCCCTTGATTATCTCAACTAATTTAAGACAATTATTACTTTAATAAATCATTAAACATCACAAAAATTATTTAATTTATCTCATTATGGCTAATTTACTTACATTAATACAATTTTAAGGCTATAATATATTTTTATCTAATTATTCAATAATAATATTTTTAGTTGTTTTTCAAAAACTATTTTAACAACTAATAAAATGGTTGATTGTAAAAAAACAAAGTAAAGAAATCAGAAAAGGTAGAAAATACATGGATAGGTTGACTAATATCGTATTTCGCATACCATACCCTACTTTTTAAATCAAACATGTTATCAAACACAAATTATTGTCATCGCCGCCGCATTGCGCCGGTGCTATACTAGTATAAATAATTGATAATGAGTATGCGACAGTTGCACAAAAACATTAATTGTTATGTATAACCAATCATTATTGTATATAAATGACATCATAAATCCAAATTACTCAACCTATAACTTGCAAAATCACATATAACTATACAATATTATTGATTTTTACAATTGAATAAATGTTTTTATAAAAGAACTTTTATGCAGCCATTATAGCATATAGTATTATTAATCTTTATGATTGAATAATTATTTAAAAAAAAGAACTTTCATAAAAGTATTCTAACATATTCTTCTAATACAAAAGAACTAAATTTTGAAATCACAATATTTAAATAAATACTTTAATATAAGAAAAAATTGTCATATAAAACGTATAAATGAAAAGTTAATATATATAAAACGTATAAATGAGAACCACCATATATCTCCATAAAACGTATAAATGAAATCACAAACTCGTTTTACTACCAACACCCCCTAGTGCCTCAGAGTCTTTCAAAACACTATTGGATGCGTCTTTGGTCAATTGCTCTTTTCTGAACCACTTGGAAATTCATATGGATCTTATCTTCTGAACCGCTTGGAAATTCATATGATGAGATATATGGAGATATATGGTGGTTCTCATTGGTTGAGGATCAGTTGCACTACGATTTTCAATAGCCTTAACCGTTGCTTTTGATATTTTGTTATCATGTTCTATACTCTTTAAGTATCTCATTGGACAAATGGAGGGGTAAAAGTTGGAGTATCAGAAGATTGGAGAATATCTAAAGGAAGCTAATTTGGTTTTGTTTTATTAGCATTGTTTAGTTTTTGGTGGTGTTATTGTTCACGTGTTTTTTGTTTCTTGTTATTTGTATATTGTATGTTCCAAGTCTCAGTCTTTGAGGCTTTTATTCTAATACAATTCGTTGCTTAAAAAAAAAATTCTTGAGGATATGAGAAAAAAAATAATAAAATGGCAACCGTAACACCAGAATTGTTTTTAATAAACATAGCCACTCTAAAAATATATAACTATAAGGTGAAATTTCCCTAATAAATATTAATATATATAATAAATAGTTGTAATTTCATTACTTTAATTAATTTTATCAAATTCAATACAAATAAATTAAACAAGACATATTTCTTATCCTGCAAATTAAGCGCTGATAATAATCATATGTGTATAGATCAATAATGAGACAATTTGATTTCTATTTTGTTAAAGGTATTTAAGTTAATATGATTTACTTGAAACTAATTTTATCTTTATTAAATTATATATAAAATCAACTGATATATTTGTATATATGAAAATTAATAAATATAAGAAATTGATAAGGTAAAATAAATTAATTTGATTAGTTGATAAATTAGTTTATGGAGTTAGTTTATTATTTAGTACTTTAAATCCATTTTCTATATATACATAACATAAAATTATTTTTTTATAAAGATAAGGGTTAGTTGTAATTATTGTACATAAATTTCAATATAAACTAAATCTAACATTAATTACAATGCTTAATAAATATCAAAAGTTTAAAATCAAAACATATCTTGTATGAGAAACTGAAACAGACTTATTACCCTAAATCCAAATAGACAATTACTCACATATATTAACCTTAATTAAAACATTTTACATTTAACTCCAAACACATAAATAACTAAAAAGGATATTATGTTTAAAGCCATAAATTTGAAATTTCATATATAAACTAAATCTAACAATATTAATTACAATGCTTAATTAATATCAAAAGTTTAAAACCAAAACAGATCTTATTCGAGAAACTGAAACAGAATGATTACCCTAGATCCAAAGAGACGATTACACACATACATTATAACTAAAACATATTACATTTAAAACCAAGCACATAAATAACTAAAAAGAATATTTCGTTTGAAACCATAAATTTCATATATAAAATATATATAACAACATTAATTAGGATGCTTAATTAATATCAAAAGTTTAAAACTAAACAGATGTTTGACAAATTGAAAGAGAGTGATTACACTAAATCCAAATACACGATTACCAATATATCTTTTCTAGGTAACTAAAACATATTACATTTAACACACCTATAATAACTAAAAGAGTTAATTACAAAAATGGTTATTGTCACTAAATTTTACTTTTAGTCATTTAACTTTAAAAATTACAAAAATGGTCACTGTGGTTGTCGATTTGTTTCAGTTTTGGTCCTTACACTAACTGCCGTTAAGTTTTTCCGTTAGAAGCCCTCATGTGCCTTGCACATGAGGGTATTTTGGTCGTTACACTAACCTGGTAATTTTTATCACAGAGATACTCGTTAAAGTAGACTATGACTTTTTACTACGTGAATCGTCACCGTTAAGATTTTATCACGAGTTTTAGAAAACAATTATACTAAATTATACAACATTATCATACACAAACATAAATTAAACCGAAATTAAAGTCTTATAGATCTAAATGCATCCAATATATCGAAATCAAACAATTCAAAGAAAGACGGCATTAAAACAATGTTTTTATAAAAGTGTATAAAGATTTGTATATTTTTTATTTAGAATTAATTTTATGCATATTAATATATAATTATATGGTCTTACAACAAACATTTAATTATAATCGAGTAATCGTGGCCGGTATCGGGTAAAAGGGGAATGGATCATCAAACTCGTCCCGTCCCCATCCCCTTTTAAATAATTGGGTTTCCCCTTCCCCATTTCTTGTTCCGTCCCCGCCCCGTTTAGGAGTGTTCATTTGAGAACCGCTTTTGATAAGCGTACCGCAACAGCTAATCTTGATTAAAATATATCGATGACCAATAAAAATGATGCTAATGGCTCATTAATGACTTATTAATGAGAGATATTTTGGGATACTCTAGCCTCACTTTTTAATTAATGACGATTCATCCAAACGTAATTCACGGTCTAAAATTTTTATAAAAGACTTAAATACTCATATTAATAAGTCATTAATGGAGATTAAAATGATACCAACGATATATATAAAGGAGGGTTTAATTTAGAACTGTTTTTCATTAATAACGCACTAATGAGGGTATTTTGGGACAATCAAGCCTCACAAATAAATGACGGCTCATCTGGACGCAATTTACCATAAGGTTAATAATGTCGTTAATAATGTTATAAATAGTTCTAGTACAAAAAATAATTCTCGATTGAATAGTTTTCCACAGCAACTTGTCTTTATAATTTTTGAGTCATTTAAATTCTATAAATGTTTATGAATTTAGGTTATAGGTTATTCAAATTCATGAGTCTATTTATACACATTTCTAATAATTAAGTTCAACTATTTATTATGTACGTGATAGAATATTTATAATGAAATGTTTAGTTTTAAAATATTTTGTAATACTTAAGTTAATCGGCAATGACTTGATGTTTTAAATATTTTCTTATTATGGAAGGTTTGTTCACTAAAATAGTATATATGAATCTCATTAAATCCATTTAATATTTACTTTATTTAACAAATTTCATTTACTTTGATTTGAGAGTAGTTTAATACTTTCAATTTACTTAAAAATTAAGAGTTTTGAAAGTTATAAATATTTTACAAAGGAGTTATATATATATATATATATATATATATATATATTTATATAGGAAGAAGTTCCATTGAGAACCATTTTTAGTGCGAGAACCGCGAGAACCAATCTGAGCCGTCCAATTCTCCTCGTTCAATGTCAGTGCGCACACATGAATTCCTCAAATACACCCTGCCACACTTGATCCCATCACGCTCTCCATCCATGAATTCCACTTATCATTTGCGAACGTTCGCACGGTGCCAACGCCCACAAAACAAAAGTCCACGGTGAACAAAACTCCGGCCACCTGTTATCTATTTTTCAACTTAGTCAAAGTTTGTGTGCTATGTTTATATTATTATTATTATTATTATTATTATTATTATTATTGTGTGTCTAAAGATAAGATGTGGTGTTTTTAAACAAGATGTAGTGATTTTTTATTAGATGCAGTGGTTTTTAGATAAAATGCATTGGTTCTTAAATGAGAATCTATCGATTAATTCATGCATGATGAACTAGATTAAAGAGAACTACATGTTTTTTAGATAAGATGTATTGATTTAAAGTTAGATACGGTGATTTATAGACAAGATGCAGTGTTCATATACTAGATGCAGTGTTTCTACCGTTGTGAACTGTTTCTATTGGATCCTTACCCTATATATATATATATCTCTCTTTTTCGAAACCATATGTTTTTAAATTTAAAAATGATATACGTGAAAGAGAAATATAGATTTTAAAATCAAACGGAGAATATGGTACTTTTGTGATTTTTGCAAATCCAACGTGTGAAATAAAAATTAGAATTCTTAACTCTAGTTTTATCCACATTTGTGTAATAATTATTGGCTAATAGGTAGGGGTGTTCATTTTCGGATATCCGGATATTCGGATATCCAAAAATTTCGGATAGTATATTTCACTATCCGATATCCGTATCCGAAATTTCGGATATCCGAATTTCGGATATCCGAAATTTCGGATACGGATATCGGATAATCCGAAATATCCGAATTACCTAAAAAAATCATCATTTTTCATAAGTATGCAATCTTCACACACATCTACTTCTAGTTATCCATAAGTTAATACAACATTTAGTACCTAGTTTAAAAGTCTTAAATACTACGAATACACACGATACAAATGTCTAAACTATAAAATAAGTAAATAACATAGTGCATACAATAAAAATAACTTTATCTTCCAAATTACAATCTTGATCCTTGTCTTTTGGATGACTTTATGACTTCATGCCTTTATTGCCTTCATGACTAGTTGCTTGACTTGCTTCCCTTAGAAAGTAACAAACTCACAATTGAATTAAAAGTGTACATTTTCCATCTGATTAAAAGGATCATAATTTAATAAAAATAAATTACAAAAACAAATTAACAAAACAGAAATAATCAAGAATGCCAACCAAGAATGGTAATCAAGAATGCTAAGTTGCTAACCAAGAATGCTAATTAATCAGATTACAACAAATTAACAAAACAAAAATAACCAAGAACTCTAATCAATTAATCATGAGCTATTAAAACTTAAAACATCTCAATAGGAATGCTAATTAATCAGGTTACAACAAACTAGTCACAAATCTTTTTCTGCTAATTAATCAGAATATATCAACAAGTCAACAACAAATCGGAATATATAAGCAGCAAACAACAAAACAGCAAAACAACAACTAATCTGGAATATATAAGTAGCAAACCTAATTACAAATGCTAATCAAGAGGGTATTTTGAAGTTTAAACTTACTATGAAGGAGAAGGAGCTGCCCAATCGAGAAGGAGAAGGGGCGTCGCCCGTGGCCGCCTACTTCTGCAGTTCTGCCGCCTCTCTCTCTCGTCTCGTCTGCGTCGCCGGAGAAGGGGTGTCGCCGGACGGTAGGTGGCCCGTGAAGGAGGCTGGTGCGTCGCCGGCTTGCTGAAACCCGTAAAAGAGGCTGGTGCGTCGCCGGAGAAGGAGAAGGGGCGTCGCCGGTGGCCGCCTACTGAGAGAGTGGGAATCGCCGATAGGGGTGGCCGGTGGGGATTACCGATTTGCCGGATTGGGGAAAGGGTTTAGAAGGGAGAACTCGTGAAAGGGCTGAAGACAGAGTGAAGGCTGAAGTTGAAATGAGAAAACTAGGGTTTCTTCGCTTTGTTCTTATATTATTACTAATAAATATTTTTAAAAAATCGGATATTTCGGATATCCGAATATCCGAAATTTTGCAAAAGTAATATCCGTATCCGAATCCGAAAAATCGGATATCCGAAATTTCGGGTATCCGAAATTTCGGATATCCGATTTTTCGGATATTTTCGGATCGGATTTTTCGGATATTCGGATATCGGATCGGATTCGGATATTTTTGAACACCCCTACTAATAGGTGTTCTTTCACTTTCATATTTAAGAGATGTTGTACCTAAATCTCTACCATATATAAACCTAAATCTCGCTAATGACTTCGTCTTTACGCGCGAGTACCTACATATAACTTCGTGATGACCTACTTTTCAAAATTCCTTTTGCGTATATACATGTTTATTGATTTAACTGTTTGGGTAAGTCAGAAAATCAAGAACTCATTAGAGACATATATAGTTTACTAAGTTGTTATGAAAAATAATATCTTGAGATATCGCATGCATGTCATTTCTAATTGTTACTAATATTATAATTAACGTTCGTAATTTTTATTGTTGGCATTTAGGCAACACTCATACAAGTGACAACTATGTTGGTGACCGGACCACAAGAATTTTCAATGCAGCAACTGAATATGTCAAGAAATCATTAGGTGGGACACAAGATGATGCCCTTATTTTTTGTGGATCGGGGACAACAGCATCTATTAAACGGCTTCAAGAAGTCATGGGTATAGCAATTTCACCACTTCTAAAAGAGAGAGTAGTAAACTCGTGTCTAGCTACCGAAGAAAGATGGGTAGTTTTTGTTGGTCCTTATGAGCACCACTCCAATCTGCTCTCGTGGAGGCAAAGCCTAGCAGAAGTAGTAGATATCGGTTTGGATGATGAAGGATTGATCAACTTAAATGATTTGCAGCTCAAGTTAGAATTTTATCAAGCCACTGGGCGCCCAATGTTAGGTTCTTTCTCTGCTTGTAGTAATGTTACTGGAATTTGTTCGGATACTCGTTCTCTATCTCGCTTGCTTCATCAATTTGGAGCTTTCGCATGCTTTGATTTTGCAGCAAGGTACATGTTTGTGCGTTTTTATAATACGTGCTTAGGAAAGGACGTGTGCAACTAACAGCATCACTTAACTAACTAAGTGGTGAAATAACCTAAATACCCCTAACTTAAAATTGTTTGTGAGTTTGGCAGCACACATATATTATCCCTTTCATGGTTTGTTGTTAAATATAACTGAATGTCGAGTGTTAACACATTTTATCCTTGTTGAATGTATAAAATTTAGCGGTCCATACGTAGAAATTGACATGAGGTCAGGTGCGGTTGATGGCTACGATGCCATATTTGTAAGTCCACATAAGTTTCTTGGAGGGCCTGGATCACCTGGGATACTTTTGTTAAGCAAAGACTTGTACCAGCTGAAGAACTCCCCACCTTCCACATGTGGAGGTGGTACTGTTAATTATGTCAATCTATTTGATGAAAAGGTATATATGTGGATCTTAATTTATAAATAATTAGAACTACTGATTAAACTTTATATATAACCAAGTCATATTATATATTAATACCAGCATACATTATACATCAATGACATTGAAGAAAGGGAAGATGCCGGTACACCACAAATCATCCAACGAATCAAAGCAGCTCTAGCTTTTCAAGTTAAAGAATACATTGGATTCAAAACTATTGCCGAAAAAGAGCATGATTATGTTGGAAGGGCACTCAAGAGGCTTACCAAAAATCAGAATATAAGAGTGTTGGGAAATACTAAAGTAGAGAGACAAGCAATCATATCCTTTCTTGTTTACAATACTAGTGCTTCAAGTGATAGTGTAGTTAGTAATAGAGAAAAGCCTCTGGATGGGGCTTTTGTTGCTACACTCCTCAATGACCTCTTTGGTATCCAAGCTCGCGGAGGATGTGCTTGTGCTGGACCTTATGGTCATCACTTGCTTGGTATCGACGAATCACAATCATTGGCAATTAGATCTGCAATTGAAATGGTACACTATCATCTTAATTCCAAAATCTCCAAAAAAAGATATAGATTTATCACTTTAAATTCACAAGATGTTCATTTTTGGTTGATAGGGCTACATTGGAGCCAAGTCAGGATGGACAAGAATAAGCTTTCCCTACTACATGTCCAATGAGGAATATGAATTTATTCTCTCTGCCATAGAATTCATAGGCATTTATGGAAAAAGGTTTCTTCACTTTTACATCTTTAATTGGAATACTGGTAGTTGGAAGTTGAAGACTAATGCTTTTGCGGAAGCTAATTTGATGAAGGAGAAGAGATGTAAACTTTGTGCATCATTTTCTAACAAAGATTTAAAACCAGGATTACATGTTAAACATGGAAACATCTCAAACTCACAAAAGCTCATAGAAAGTAAATCAACAAACGACCATATCGATGACCTTTTGTCTAAGTATGACTTTTATTTGGAAGTTGCCAAGCACATAGGGGAGTTACTCTCAGATTTCCCTTCTAGATGTAGTAATATACCCAAAGACATACTAAACCCCAACAATGTGTTGTTTAGCTTATAGCTCCATCGCATATGTATGAAAAAAGAATGGTATTTATAAACACTAAAAAATAAGCCTTCAAGACCCGCATGTTCAAATTAATGCTAGATGTTGCACATTTTGTGATGACAAATAGGTCATCGATCACTTTAGACATGTGGGTTCTCTGTGAAGTTTAATAATACAATTCTACAACTAGAGACATTATTTGAACGTCCCCATTTATATCGTCAAAATATACATGTATAGTGATGTATTTGATGTTATTTTTAGTGATTGTTTATTCATGTTTTTATGATGACATTGTTTTTCCTGTTGCTAATTTTTTTTATGTTGCTATATGAGATTGCTATTAATGTACATCACTGTCTCTTCTTAAAAGACTCTCTAAAGATATTCTTCTTAAAAGACACTAGCTATTTATTTAACACCCTTCGTCGCTAATCTTGGACGTAACTATAAAGTCATTTTGGAGGCTATAATATTATTGTAGAGTCAAGCCCAACTTGAGTCATTATTCATGTTGTTATATCCTTAAAGATGTCACTACTACAAAAATGACATTTAGGCCCGGTTTTTTTAGACCTTTAGACCCGGTTTTGAGGGGGGCCTGAAAGGGGGAGACTGAAAGTCAGAGATTCAAGCCCGGTTAAAAAACCGGGTCTGAATGTTACTTTTAGGCCCGGTTTTTATATAAAAAACAGGGTCTGTATGTTTTTTTTACAAGGTTCAAATATTCACTTTTAAGCCCTCTTATTTAGTTAATAAACCGGGTCTGAATCTTTACATTAAAAAAAAAGAAATTTTTTTTTTTTGTTGTTTCTATTATCATTGGCAAACAATATTCAACCCAACTAATAACATAACAATTGTATAACACAAAAACTACTCATAAATAAACCAATATGTTTAATACAATTTGTCCATACTACATTTTTTCCACTATCTTAAGCTCACTTGTGAATGCACTAAAACTCAAAGGAGCTATACATAAGATAATAAAGTTAACATTTTATCTAAGCAAGAACATTTTGTAGAAACAATGAAACATATATAATTCTTAGCTTGTAACACGAACAAATTGATCATCTCTTGTCATTGAAAAGAGGCCCTACACAAGTAAGAAGGAATAATTGTCTTAGTGATGATAACGAACACATCAAATTGACCCGTTTGATGTAGTCAATTCAATCAATTGTAAATTTGTACATAATGATATTCACATCAAAATACTTTAATAGTAAATGAGAAGCATACCATAGTTTGTAGTCGTATAGAGACTTTAAACAAGTAGAAAATCAACAAAGATTAACCACAACACTCGAGCTGTTTCGCTAATTTCCCCTGCAGTGCCAAGACGTAATTAGAATTAGTTACGTTAGTCCTCTCAGTCAGTACACTTCTTCTCTCATCTCATACTTAGCCAACAACAAACAACAAAGTTAGATGTATCTCTTACTTCTAGCTAAGTTACAAAAACTATTCCCTTAAGGTTACTAACAAACGTCCCTAACATATTGAAAATAAGAATACCCATTTCTTTAAGCTAAGGATCCAAGAAGAGTACAGCTGAAAGCACAAGGAGCAAGCTTGCCCTTCAAAAGGGGCCGCATACACAAGGCATAAATCCTAAAGATGCAAGGTGGAATGAAGAATAGCATCCTACATCACTATAGTGAGTACAAGTAGCTTTCAGTAGAATAAAAAAAGAGACAACTTCTCCAAGAACACATTCTTTGTAGACACGTTTCCAAAGCAAAAACCATGAACTTGTGTTTATACTCCACAAAAGTGCAAATCTCTTTTCTAGGATTAACATATATACATTCTCCACCATTACATCTTCATGTGAGTTGTGACGTTACATTAGAACTTATCTTCTTTGTTTGTTATAGTCTCTTTTTTCTTAACACTTCGCTTAATTATGCTCTAAAACACTTAAAAACTCTTAACATATTTTCCTTTAAATAACATCACATGGATATTAATTATTATACGCCTTACCTAGGTAAGGTACATGCCTGGTCACCATGGCAACTATTCTAAATACATATGTAACCAGGATAAACTAAAGCAACCCCATATCACAATTACTATAGTACAATTTCCATTTATAAAGAGAAGACTATCTTTGTCTATATTATAGAAGACAGAAATATAGGTTTGCCACATCTGGGGAAGGCTTAATTTACCTCCTCTCCTATATTTGTGCCATTATGACAATACTTTTTACATGTTAATATAGGTTTGCCATATCTGCTACGAAAGATCTTATAGAAAGAATAAGCTATTATCCATGAAAACTGATCAAAATTGAACATTGTAACAAAAATTAACTTTGTAAGGTAAAATCTATGACTATGAGAAAGTTCCATTAAAAAGGTAAGGAAGTACTTAATTTAGGGCAAAAACCAAAACTAAAATACTCAACTGAAATTGGAAACAGAAGTAGCAAACAAAGCAAGCATACATGTTCCTTTGTAAGCCGTGATTGTAATGAAAGGGTATTTGCATCAAGAGAAATTATCAACTAAATCTACAAGATTAAGCTTTGTAACAAGAATCAAAATCACAAACTAATCCAATAGACTTAAAGAACTCAAACCTCCATTCGCCTTCTTCATATGGAGAGTAGTCGATGTCCTCTCTTCTAACACAATTAAACATCAAAGCAGCCAAAGAAGCAAATATCCCTACAAGTATAAAACCATATTCCCCCAAAAAAAAAAATCTCAAATTAGGTTTATAGATGATAGTAAACGAATTAATCCATCAACCAAAACCTAACAGCAGAGAGAGAGAGAAAGGGAACCAGGAAGGTAATGAAGAAACGAGACTTTAACAGAACTGCATACGACGGCATCGACCCAAAACCACCAGCCGGCTCCAAAAACAGCTCCGGCAACGCCTGGTCCGAATATCGCCCCCGATTCAGACAAATCCATTGATCGGTGGAGACGGACGGGCGACGATGGAGCACTGGGAGATTGGGGCCGTCGTGGAGGAGCGGGAATGAAATCCAAATGAGGAGGAAGGGCGAGCTAGGCATACATATCTGGGAGCGAGTTTAATTTTTTTATTCTTTCGAATATACACTTTTAGGCCCGTCTTTCTTAAAAGATAGAAAAAACCGGGTCTAAATGTATTGGGCGTGCCTAGACATGATCTTTGGACCCTGTTTTTTTTTTAAAACCGGGCCAAAATGTTTTTCGCACAATCAGACCCGGTTTTTTATCAGAAAACCGGGCCTAAATCTTAAAAAACGTGCATTTAAACTTTTTAGCCCGGTTTTTGGTGATTTTTTAAAAAACCGGGTCTGAAACCGGGGGTCTAAATGTGTCTTTTGTAGTAGTGTGTCTACGTCGTTGTTTTTAAAAAAATTCATCCATAAATGAGCCTGTGTTCTCTAGTGATGTCATTACTTGCATCGTAAGAAATTGCAACAAATAACTAATTGTTTCTATACACATTTTACATGAAAAGATTGTAGCTAAAATAAAATACAAGTATTAGTTATTAAGTAAACATTCATAATATTGTGAATATATTTCGTTACATAATTCATATATGATGAAACTCATATTAATAAAGGTATACAAATATCTAAATCTAATTTTGTTTGGAGACGAAATAGTAGTCACTCTTTACGTTTTTATATCTTAAAACAAGGTATTACATATGCTAAGAAGACATAATAGCTAGTCTCTCATCATGCTAGATCTCCATTGTATTTGTGTGTGTGTGAAAACACCTAAAGATAGTCTAGAGGAGATGCATTTGACCTTTAATCACCTCATAACTCGTGTCATATCTCGTATGAGCGTGACAAGTGTTATTCAAGTCCTTCCATGAGGGGCAGGTGACACTGCAAGAAATTGACTTATTTACGACTACGACAACTGTCGTCACTAAGTTGCCACAAAAAGCTCGTCGTAGATCACAAAATAGCGACGTCGATGAAAAAGTCATCACAGATTTTAAAAATAAGAATATCACATATAATATTGCATACACATTTGCAACGACCTAGTTGTCGCTAAAATTATAAAAACATATAAATTATTTGTGATTGTATTTTGCAACGACCGTGTTGCCGCTAAGTCTCTTAGAATTACTACCCAGTTTTAGATTTTGACACACCATGTCATCGCTAAAATTAAATTTTTTCATATATTGGTTTCCATTTTTCATAATGTACGCATTATAATTATATTCTACATATCCCGGATTAATAACCTGAATATTGTTACAAACGACTTAATTTAAACCCGCACATTGCAGCGAGAAACAAAAAATTAAGATGAATAAATATAAAAACTAATAAATTCTTCTGTTTCAAACCGTATAGTTCCCATACAAATTGATCTAGGTTTTATACTTTTTGTACTACGTTCAACATTACATCTAACTTTATCTTTAGGACAGAAAAAATATTTTCACGACAGTCTAGATTGAACTATAATAGTATTATTCTTTTTTCTAATCTAAACTTTAAAATTAAAAACGTAACGGACTCATTTTTATTTCTATTAATTTCAATCTCAATCTTAACGTAATAGGGTAATATATATGATACTAATAGTCAGGAAAATGAAGAGTGTTGGTTTTGTCGTTTTCTACATTGAATATATTATTACCTCCGTCCCATTTTTATTGTCCAGTTTTGACTTTTTAAAGTCTTTCTTTTTCAACTTTGACCTTAAATATTTTTGTTTCTATTATATAATACTAGATAAAAATTATATCACTGAAAATACATTTAAAACACAATGCATTCATATATTATGTATCAAATATTATATAACACAAACAAAAATATTTAAGGTCAAAGTTGAAAAAAAAGACTCCAAAAAGTCAAAAGTAAACAATAAAAATGGGACGGAGGGAGTATATATATACTTTGTAGTTCAATGTGTACACACAGTTGGAAGTTGGCAGATTGATAGGAGCTGTGGGAATTCGTAGAAGTGGTCCTGATTTCTCTTTCTTTTCTATTTTGTAAAACATCGATTTTCATACTTTAGACATATTTTTGATTATTTTCTTCCTAAACTGTTTTCTTTTCTTTTTTAGAACAGCTTTCTTTTATTATCATTATTATGATGATCATAATAATAATAATAATAATAATAATAATAATAATAATAATAATAATAATAATTATTATTATTATTATTATTATTATTATTATTATTATTATTATTATTATTATTATTATTAGGTAAAAAGAATTAAAAAAATCAAATATGGTTAATAAATAGATTTCGTCTATTTTCAACATAAAAACACATGGCAAAATACGAGAACTAAAAAAATGATGCACATATTTCTTTTTGTTGTAACGTATATTACAGTATTTTACTTATATAAGTCGAATTAGATTTCCACTACATGTCACATATATGTTTCAAACCTCGCCGCAGCGCATGGGGTATAATTACCTCGTTTATCAAATGACACAATACAATCTTATATATCTATATTATTTTTGCTTTATATTAGAATTTGTGTTAAGAACCCTCGTATTGTGATAAAAAATAAAAATATAACGATAACTAACATCCAAACATAATATTATTGATTTTTTATTTAAAAAATGCTTAACATGTTCACACCATTTTGTTTGAATTCAAGTATATATAGATTTAATTTTTTCGCATTATTAAAGTTCACAACGGAAGAAAATTCACAAATAAAGAATAGAAATCTAACCATTCTATGTTCTTTTGTCAGAAAAACATAAAGAATTATATGTAGAACACTATATCTTTTTAAATCCTTCACCCTTCCTCTCAAATCTTTCTTTCCCTCGTAATAAAACTCTAAAACACAATGTTAGAGAGAGAGAGGTGAGTTAAATGACAAAATCTCATAAAATATAAACATCTGGTTGAATTACTAATATATCTTTGAAAATAAAATACCCACTTACTTTGATAGTTATAGTATAGCTATGTAATTTTTTTAAGATATAGTGAACTTTACAAGTTATTTTATGGTGAGTAAGAGAATAAAATAGGAGGAAAAAATATAAAGATATTATTTTAAGATATTATTTTTCTTCATTAAATTTCTGTCATGGAAGCTTTAATTCTCATTTGTGTAAGTTATAATCAATTGATTGGTAATTGAAGTAGTTGTCCTTGGGTTTGTCTATTGTTGGAAATAGTGAAATACTGAATTAATTAGCAAACTTTGCTTAATTAATAATAACGTTAAAATATGAAAGAGCGTCGGATGGAGTCTTCCTTCTGAAGTTCTGATCGAGTCTTCCTTCTGATAGAGTCTTCGTACACATAGTTCGACTTCAAAGAATATAAAATCAAACACTTGATATTTACTTACCTTCTCGGCGGCCAATTATATACACACGTGTGACACACACACACACACACACATATATATATATATATATATATATATATATATATATATATATATATATATATATATATATATATATATATATATATATATATATATATATATATAGGATTAGGATAAAAAAAGATGTGAATTAATGTAAGATGTGAAAGATGTTATAGAGGAGTGACATGTGGCATTTGTGAGTCAAGGGTATTGTAGGTAATTTATATATATATTTCCATTTTCCTTAATGACATTTCACATTTACCTTTTATAAACCCTCCCCCCCCCCCCCCCCCCACGCTCCTCTCCCCCTACGTTTCAAAATCTCGACCGACGGCTCTAACCCTAAACCACCGCCGTCCTCCGTCATGTGTAGGTTGAACCACCGCCGTCATGTGTAACTTGAACCACCGCCGTCTCTGTAGCTTAAACCAGCGCCGTCTCTGTAGCTTAAACCACCGCCGTCATGTGTAACTTGAACCACCGCCGCCGCTTACCCTAAACAGGTAGCTGTTTCTCCGCCGCGGCGCCGCCCATACTCCGCCCAGCCTTCTCAGACGCTGAAGCTAAAAGCCACCACCATATGAACCCTAAACCACCACTGTCGCTCCTCATCTGAAACTGTCATCTAGGGTTTTCATCATCACCATCTAGGGTTGAACAACGCCGCCGAGCAAACCCTGAAGTCCGCCGTCGCTATATGCAACCCTAAACCACCGCCGTCGCGATTTGCAGCCCATCTTCGCCGCCGTTTGGATCACCACCACCATGGTTTTGCAGGCTTACCATTGCAGCTTACCATTTTTCACCAACGATCTCAAGGTTAATTCATCATTTTTGTTGTTTCTATTTGTTGTAAAGATTATTGTCTATTTCATCATTTTTATTTCTTTTTGTTGTAAAGATTGTTGTAAACATTTTTCACCGGCTTATAGATTAATTTTTCATCATTTTTTGTTTTGTTCATATTGTCTGATCTGTAACGATTTGATTCTGATCTGTAACTAGTTGATGAATCTGTCTATTTCATCAATTTATTCTTCATATCATTTGATGAATCTGATCTGTAACGATTTGATGATTCCCCGGCATTCTTTGTGAATCGTTGTTGTTAATGTTGTTTTAATTTGTATTTTAAATTGGGGTTTTTTTTAATGAACGTGGTATGCTCATCAGTGAATCTTTGAATCAGTATTTTGGATTATATATTAAGACTTTAGCATACTTGTAGGGAAGATTGAATGGTGAAATGGTCAAAAATACCCTTAATCACCACTTTTATTAAATTATTTTAATAAATAGAAACTTTCTATAAATTGTAGATCTGATGAAAAATGGACGGTTCAGATCGTATCTTTCACATCTTAGGATAATTCACATCTCACAATAACCCTAATATATATATATATATATATATATATATATATATATATATATATATATATATATATAGGGGAGGGTTCAAACGAGAACTGTTTTTCGTATGAGAACTGCGAGAACCAATCTCGGCCGTTCCTTGGAAATGGGAACTTCCTGGATGGAGAGCGTGGAGGGGATCAAGTGTGGCAGGGTGCATGTGAGGAATTCATGGGTGGGCAATGACATTAAAGGAGGGGAAATTTGACGGCTCAGATTGGTTCTCGCAGTTCTCGTACGAAAAACAGTTCTCGTTTGAACTTTTGCTTATATATATATATATATATATATAGAGAGAGAGAGAGAGAGAGAGAGAAAGTGATTTGTACAAAACACAGATTAGCCATACATAACAAAAAATGAATATTTGGACTATTATACCCTTGAATTTATTGATGAAAATAAAAGTTAGTGGGTAGGTGAGTGTATAAGAGTCATGATTGTTGTGTATGGCTAATTTGTGTTATGTACAAATCATCTCCCTATATATATATATATATATATAGTTTATTGACTCGTGCACGCACGAGTATTTCAGAAATGTATTTAAGATAAAAAAAATATCAAATAAAAATAATTTAACAAATGAAATATCACCGAAAACTTATATATGTCAGAATTTGTAACAAAAAAATAACTAAATTTTTTAAAACACTTCTTTATAGACTACATTTGTTGTTTTGTTTGTAACATTACCACTATTGACACAAATCAAAACTTTTAATCATTTATGTGTAACATGTGAAATGGCAACATACAATTGACCATGTGTAAACACAGACTGCGTGAGGAATAAACCAACTTCTGAAATTGACTGTCCTTGACTTTTGTTAATCGTCATAGCAAAACACAGCATCTAAAAAGATTGATTCTTTGAAACTTAACCGGAAGTTTTGTATCTGATAAAATCATTTTCATTCTAGGAACATATGTAATTTCCAATGTTCTTTCTAAAAATGATTTTGGGCTCAATAAAATGTGCACAAAGCCGAACAATTTGTAGATTTGTTCCATTGCATAAACTCTTAGATTGATTTATATTCTTAAGTAATATAACAGGAACACAATTGAATTTCCACTTCTAAAGCCGAATTTTCGTACACTTTGTAAGTAGAAGAAAAAATAATGACTCACGTGTTAAATATTAAAAAATCAAGAATGGTTTCCTGTTTTGTGTATAAAAATTAACACTTCTATTTTAGTGTTACATTTGGTTAACTACCCACACTAATAATATAGTTTCAGGACCATTAAGAACATCTATCTTTATATCCGTGAATTTATATTTTTAAATATATAATATATCATCTTTTAATTATACATTTTATTTTAAACCATATTTTATAAAAGGTTTCATACATCTTTCTAATAAGATTAAGAAATGCTTTAAAATCAATAAATAAACACTTTGAATAGCATAATCAAGTTGACCACACAGTTCATCACCACAATCCCAAAAAAACCTCTCGGCTAAACAAAAAATTACTTATCCACTACTGTTAATGGATAACAAAAAATTAAGAATATACTAATTTTAAATATGTGTTATATTATACCAAAACGTAGACAAAAATAAGACAGTCGTGAAAATATAATTATTTTTTCTCTAAACAAAACATATCACAAGTTCACAAAACATAATTTATAAATAGCCTATAATTAATTACATTAATATACAATTTTTATATAAATCTCTCACATTTTCTTAAAAGTCCCTCACATGTTTTATAAAACCCCCTCACAATTTTCATACAACTCCCTCCTAATTGATTTAAAATTGAATTAGGATCCGTATTAATCTTTCTAAAACTGTTTTTGAAATTGAATTATTTTAAAATTGGAGGTTGTAATTGGTTGATTAAGGCTCAATTTATGGTTATTTTGGCAACATTGGTAAGCCTTATATATATATATATATATATATATATATATATATATATATATATATATATATATATATATATAGGGTATGGTTAAACAAAGAACCTTTCTTAAACATAGAACCTAAAGAACCCCCCTCGTGATGACACGTGGCACATTGTTTAGGGGCAAAACTGGAAAATTGGAAGAAAAAAGAGACTCACGCGCCACCAGCACCACCTCCAGCCAACTTAAAAGAAAAAAAATAAAAAAAACCCCATTCAACTTTAAATCATCATAACTTATTCGTTTTTAAGAATTTTAGCAAAAAAAATTATATCAATAGATTCAGTTTTTCGTCTTCTTTCAAACAAAACCAGGCTTGATATATTTTTGAAACTTTTTTATCAAAATGCAAAAAATTCAGAATTTGCATTTTCATCTGGGTTTCACTCATGAATGCTAAATGCAAAATATGTAAAATGCAAATTATCGAAGATGCATGTCAAGCAGATGCTTCCAAAATGCAAATTATGAAAATGCAAAATGCAAACCCAATATAATTCAATGAAAATCCAGCTCAAAATGCAAAATTACATATTCAAAACCCAAAATGCAAAATACATACGCATCACTAAAATGCAACCCAAAATGCAAATTACATATTCAAAACAAAAAATACAAAATTCCATATACAACGCTGCAGTGCAAAATTTCCAGAAATGCAAAATGAAAAATAACACTACACCAATTCAAATGAAGAACCACCGCCACCGAACTAATCACACCATGTAGATCTCAAATTAATTCATGTGTATTTTCACAAATCTGTTGCAATGAAAATGCAGCCCAAAATGCAAAATTACATATTTAAACTCAAAATGCAAAATACAGATATGAATTTGATACTAGAATGATAGCCAAACGCCCAAAATGCAAAATTAATACAAAAGAACTCCTTTTTTTGCGTCCTCGGTGCTTCTAGTTCCGGTAGAATACTACCGACGAATCCACCGGTTGTTTTCTTTTTCTCCAAGAGAGCTCCTTTTTCTGCTATAATTCATAATAAAATCTCTAAATTAACCATCGCTGGTCTTCAAAAAACCGTCGTAAGAAACCAAAATGTTTTTGCTTTTGCCTATAAATGTGAGCCGGTGACTCGATGGAACGGCAAAAATGATGAAGAGGATCGATGCAAAATCAACGATGGCCGGATTTCTTGTTTGTCGCCGGAGGTTATGAACTAGGAATGAAAGAAAATGGGAGCCGGTGACTCGATGGAACGGCAGAAATGATGAAGAGGATCGATGCAAAATCAACGATGGCCGGATTTGTTGTTTGTCGCCGGAGGTTATGAACTAGGAATGAAAGAAAGGAACTTGAATCAAAATCAATGGTGGCCGGATTTTTTGTTTGTCATCAGAGGTTAGGAACTAGGTGAGAGAGAGAGAGAGAGGAGCTTGAATGATAAAAACAACAATTAATGTATGACTGGAAGACGTGAGGTGATTTTGATGTGGACTTCAAGTTTGCATATAAACTTCCAAAAGTACCCCTGGATATTTATTTACACGCGTGAACCTTCCATCAGTTTGTTTTTTCTTTTCCTTTCAATCTGAATCATTGATTAATATATCTAAAGGTTAGTATTGGTTCTTTAGGTTCTTTGTTTAAGCAGTGGTTCTATATTGATCCAATTTATATATATATATATATATATATATATATATATATATATATAGAGAGAGAGAGAGAGAGAGACACACACACACACAGGGGATGGTTTAAACGAGAACCGTTTTTCGTACGAGAACTGCGAGAACCAATCTTAGTCGTTGATTGCTAAGTTGAATTCATGGATGTAGAGCGTGAGGGGATCAAGTGTGGCAAGGTGCATCTGATGAATTCATGAGCAGGTGATGACATTGAAGGAGGGGGAATTGGACGCCTCAGATTGGTTCTCGCGGTTCTCGTACGAAAAACACTTCTCGTTTGAACTTTTGACTAAAGACACACACACACACACACACACACACACACACACACACACACACATATATATATATATATATATATATATATGAAGAAATTAATTTGAGAACCGTTTTATTGCGGGTACCGCGAGCACCATTTGTAACCGTCATTAATTCTCAAATATAGGGGTTATTTTAATCTTTCATATATTTTTCAACCATTAATTGCATTCGGGTGAGCCGTTATTAAAATACGAGTCTTGCTTTTCTCAAAATATCCCTCATTAATCCATAGTTAATGTGTCATTCATGAGTCATTAATGAGCTATTAATGCATCATAAATGAGCCATCATTTTTATAGTCATTGATTTATTTTAATCGAGAGTCAAGATTGGTACTCACGGTACTCGCAATAAATATGGTTCACAAATGAACTCTCCCACAAATTAACATAGTCCTTATGCTTAAACATAGTACATAAAGTCCAAATCTTGACCATTAGATTTATAAAATCAATTGTTAAAATCTAATAATGGCATTAAAGAATTAATTAAACAATTATTATATTAAATTATAGAAGAAAGAGTATTATGAGAATCTTGGATTAAACATTTAATTTTCCGCCCCAAAATCACTTTCTTTCTTCTTTTTTTCTTCAAGAGTCTAGTCCAGCCGAAAATGATGTAAATTATTTTCAGCCAAAAATTATATATATACACATGTTACCAGATGAAAATGATAACAATTTAAAGATGAAAATGATAACAATTTAAAGATGAAAACAATAACAATATACAACATTCAAAATGATAACAATGTCTAGATGAAAATGATAACAATAGACTCATTCCAGCTAAAAAAGATATAAATACACATGTTTTCAAATAAAAATGATAACAATTTTACAGATAAAAATGATAACAATTTCTAGATGAAAATTATAAGAATATGCAACATTCAGAATAATAACAATATCCGCTTACAAATGATAACAATAAACCTATTTTAGCGAAAAATAGCATAAATACACATATTTCATATAAAAATGATAAGAATATACAACATTCAAAATGATAACCATATCCAGTTGAAAATGATAACAATAGACTTCTTCCAGCCAAAAATGATATAAATATATATGTTTCTAGATAAAAAAATGTAACACCATACAACATTCAAAATGATAACTATATCCTAATAACAATAGAATACTCCTTCCAGCCAAAAGTGATATAAATACATATGATTGAAAATGATAACATTTTGGTATTGTTTTCATCTTGTTAGCATTTTTAAAATAAAATTTTCATAAATATGGGAAGAGTGTTATTGATTGAAAGATGATTAAAAAATAACTAGATTGATATAACTTTTTGCTTAAATTCTCAAAATTAAAATAATTATGGCAATTGAATGATTTAAGGAGTAATATTATAAAGAAAAAAAACTGGAAATTTTAGGGAGGGAAGCACTTGAGTTTTTATTATAATTTTTTTAATTGTTATTTTGCTCTTTTAAATAATTAGCTGAAATTTAAACTTTAAACACTATTTTTAAGGATAGTTATATATAGAACCTAACCATATATATATATATATATATATATATATATAGACACACACAGACACACACACAAAAACATATGTTCACACTAGTTAAATGTCTGTATGATATACGTGTTGATTAAAAAAATATTAAACATTAATAAGAAAATATGAAATAATTATAAAACGTGAAAAAATGGAAGTTTTAAAAATGAGACGACTGAGGGTGTCAACACCAAGACCAATAATGGAAGCGTCAATGCGGGGAGCAAGCATGATTACATAAATGTGGTATCATAATACGACGATACATGATTGCATTTATTGTACGACTCATTGGTCATTATCGTTTAAATTATAAGCAATAAGTTAAATATTATTAGGTTATATTACAAAAGGTTTAAAATAATTATAAATTCTAAAATGATAAAAATAAGAATTTGGTTAAATATGATTTTTTAAAATATTAAAAAATTATAGATATGATATTTATAAATTATAGTAAGAAAATACGATAATTTAAGATTTAAGAAAGGAATAAACAAAATTATCTATAATAATTTTGATCCAAATTAAAAAACTTTGACTTCTAATAGTCAAAATCAAATTAATAAATAGATTTACTTTTATGAAAAACGAATAGTTAAAGTTGTTTAATGAAGACTAAAAAAATTTTAATCAAGTTTAAAGGTAAAGAATTATTTCCACCGATAGAATTTATTGACTAATATAATGTTTTTATAATATATTTCTGTTTAAATTTTCTAAAAATTAAAAAACCACTTCAATTAGGATGCGATTAGAATTTCAAAGGAATTAATGCACTTGATCTAGAAAATTTGCTTAAGAATATGTCATGGAGAAGTTACTAGTTATAAACTTTGTTTTTATCTATACTATATTATAAATCATTTAGCTCTTTTGTTTTAATCTCTTAATTTTAAGTAATTTAAAATTACTAATTTACCCTTATTATTAAACTAAACGAAAATTATTAAATAAAGCAACTATATAATTGAGTTAATGACTATCTTATTACCATTTTAATAACTAAAGTTTCCAAAATAAATATTATTTTAAAAATTAAATCTATGTAAATTAACTTAATAATTAAAAATTTTAATACATAAACTTTTTATATTAAATATTTTATTGTATAATAAATATTATAACTTAACTGTTAGAAATTGCGTATAACTAGAAGTATACTTTAATCTAAATAACATACCACCTAAATTTATTCAAATTACTAGATTTTTTAAATGGGTAAATTAATTGAAATACAATGATGTCAACATTATTGTTAGATTTTACTTTCCATGTAAAATTTTATTGACCCATTTTAAATTAGAATATAAACATATCACCGTTATTTTAAAAATGGACAAGTTATCGAGAAATATTATTCATAACCGTTGCATTGTACTAGTACAATGCTAGTCTAAATTAAAATTAAGAAGGTTATAAACTTATTTCCAAGTTTCTTTTTGTGAAAGTTTGCTTTTAATGTGAAATGGTTTAAAAGATCCATATATTTCGTATAAATCCGGTCCTTTTAAATATAGTAGTCTAAACTAAGTTTTTTTACTAAGAAAATAAAGGTTGTGATTAGTTAATTAAATGTTTATTTACGAAAACTTTTTTAATAAAGATGATATATATAGTATAGTTTATTTGAAAACAGTTTAACTATGAGTGTCGCGAAAACCAATTTTGACTCTTAATTACTAAGTTAGATCAATTACTACAATCCTAATGCCTGATTATTGAGATTTAATTAATGTTTATCAACAACACATAAATGTCTCATCAATGACTCTTTAATGAAGAGTATTTTGAGAAAATTAAGTCAATTTAATAAAACTCATCTACTTGGACGCAATTCACGGTTGAGTAAATATATATGTACAAAATATCCCTATTAGTGACCATTAATGGTGATTAAAAATAATAATCGTAATAAAAACGGTTCTCAAATAAACTTATATATACATAGAAACAACCTTATATATATACATTAATACATAACCTACACAATCAATCTCAATTTTTAGATATTGGATGATCATTGGTTGAGATTACAAATATATATACGACATTGTACATACACATAGATAAATAACTTATAATTAATTCTACATAATATTAATTAAGAAATCTTTAAAATGTTAATATGTTAGTAATAGAATTACCATATAAATGGTTTGTGGTAATTGGGACGGGTAATTATGCTGTTATTAACTAAAGTCATAACCGGTCTAGACCCGTGAATTAATTTAAGAGAAATCAAATCTTATAACTATTTACCCAACTCAAAAGTTTCGAGTTTAGGTTTTTCTGTTAATTAAGATCGTCTACTTTTATCATTCCTAAAACCATCCGCATCCGCTCGGGATGGGATGGTGGTTCCCCTCGGTTCATGAACCCACACCATCGCCCCTCTCTTGGGCTCCCTCGGGCTCTCTCTCTCTCTCGGGCTCTCCATCTAGCTCGGTTTCATCTTCTTCTTTTTTTTTTTTTGCCTTTTTCCTTTTTTAATAAATGATGTGCGATGGTGTGGGATGGCTCAAGATGGATGCTGGTGTTTGTGGGATGGTGTGGGATGGGAAGAAAAAATGATGTAGCGCTGACGTAGCATGGATTGGCTCAAGATGGATGCTGATAGTCTTAGGGTTTGCAAGTTGATGCCGTTCTGTAGGCGGGCTGCTGCTTCTCCATTCCATCATTGTATGCTACTGGTCCACGATTATTATTTCTCAGAAACCCGATACATGACCGAAATGCTAGCTTACCTAACTATATATGTATATATATAGCTCTATCTCTTTAAATACGTACTCGATCTTGCGAGTTGCTAAATACATAATTCAAGTGACATTCGATCATTCAAAGTGCATACAACCTTCCTTGATCAGTTCTTATATATATATATATATATATATATATATTGTGAAAAGTTAGCTAGCGGAAACACTTTCAATCCCATTTTTCAGACAATCGTTGATCGCCAATGATGCTACAAGAAGCCGTACCTGCAGAAATCATCTGTGCAGATCCAGATACGAAACTCAGGTGGCTGGAGTCTCAGATTGTAGGCCGGGATGTTGAGATTCAAACTGTATTCGGAAAACGTAAACTCACGTATGCTGATCACACGGCCTCCGGTCGCTGTCTTCTTTACATTGAAGACTACATCCTCAAGAACGTCTTACCCTTTTATGGTACGTGATTACTAGCTATTATATACTTTTGTTTCTACGTACTTTGGATTAATTTGCATGTGGTTCTGAATATGTTATTAGCTGATAACCCTATAATTAACCACGTCATTAATATGCATGAAGGCCATTTATGGGTCAAAATAGAGTTTAATTAAGAACTGAGATTAATTACCTGACAAGTTTAACAATAATCCTTAATTAGAAGGTATATATATAAATCCACCATGAACACGTACACCACAAGCTAGAAAGAATGATCATCTTTGTGACGAGAAGACAGCATGGGCGGACCTATGTATTAGGGGGAGGGGGCACGGGACACCGGTCTTTTTTCAGTTCGTAGTGTTAATTTTCGATTTTTTGAGACCGTGCTACCGGTAAATTTTCGGGGTGCAACCGGTGATGCCACCAAAATCAAAGGAAAAATGAAACTTTTAAAAAAAATGATAAAAAATAGTTTAATCTTTCCATTTATACCTTTAAAATACTTTAGTTTACCTTTAAAATAGCATTTTAGTTAACATGGCTTCATATAAATTGTGTTTTGTTTTAGATTTTGGCCCTAAAATACCATAACAACAGCCGAAACCTCGTTAATCCGACCCGATTAACCGGAAACCCGAGAAAAAACCCGAACCAGACCCTCAATTTTATTTAAATTTATTTTCGCATTATATGGTGCTACCGGTCAAAAAAATTCCAGGGTCCGCCCCCGGAAGACAGTAGCTAGGTTTACTTTTTGACTTTCAACTCTGGAAGAATTTATGGTTTGACCTTCATCGGTCGACGACTCCGTCGTTGCGAAAACTCATGACTATCTTTTTTTATTATTTTTCCCTCGGAAAATAGCATTTGGGCGTTGAAAGGTTTGGCCCCCTATAATTTTTTAACATTTGTGACCACTTGTTTATGAAGAAAAGTAGCATGCACTAGTTTTGGTGATGATCAAAGGCAACAACAATACAACATATATTTTTTGGTGAAGAAGAAAAAAAAAAGAATTGATTTTATGTTCATATATTTTATTTACTATGTGTTATGAATTTCTTTAATTCGACAGTTATATATATATATATATATATATATATATATATATATATATATATATATATATATAGATAGATAGATAACTGATAGTATGTGATGGTCGCATAAATACATTAATATAACAAATTATTAATTATTGTTATTGTCACTGTTCTAAAAAACGCGCCATGGCGGCCGCCATGGCGTGAGGCGTGGCTCCGACGTTAAGAAATGGACCATGGCATGAACATTAGGCGTGGCGTGCGCCAAGGCTCGCCAAGGCGCGCCTTTACCCTCTAAATGACGAGTTTTTTAAGACGTGGCGTGAAAAAATTTAAAAAAATTAACTTTTTTGTGTCGGATTTGCGATCATGTATATTGGACTTTTATAAATTTGATTTTTGTAATTTGTATAATGTTACTTTGCTCTCAATTTGTGTGATTATCAGCAATCTGCATAAAAATAAGTATACACTACATACATATAATTATAAAATACAGGCAAAAATACCGCGTTAAGTCACGCCTTAGAAAACGCCATGGCTTCGCCATGGCTTCTATAACTTGAGGCTTGACCATGCCGCGCCTTACGTTATTTAGAACCTTAGGTTATTGTTATTATATACAAATCGCAACATAAAACTAAATTACTCAACCTATAACCTAGCGAAATCACATCCCAAATCCCAACTCTAAACCTAGACAGTACTATAGGTTTCATGTTAGTAATAAAACATTCTTTATTTAATGAAGGACGATAGTACAACTAATTATTTTTAAATAAAATAAAATTCTATGTTATGTATATTTAAAAACTGGATTTAAAGTACTAATTAATAAATTAATTTATCAGCTAATCAAATAAATGTGAACTTAAGAAATGCACGTATAAAAGCTTGAATTTTTGTAAATTTAAAAGTATTTTCAGAATTTTCACTCTTAGTAGTGTAAATTTTTTTTATAATTTGTCCACACTAATAAATGTGATTTCTTATTATAGTTTTCACACTTTTAAATGTCAATATATCCTAGAAATTTGTCACACTTATTCTTTTTCCCACTTTTAAATATATTAATAATACTAAAAATGTGTGGATAATAAATATATTTTTTTGTAGTGTGAGTTTTTTCTTATTCTATCAATCTTACTTTTTAAACGATATATCTTTCATAATTATAAGTGTGATAACACTTAATATTTTTACATACTTTTAAATAAATTAATGATATAGTTTTTATAGTGCATGAACTTAAGATAGCCGGTAACAGTCTGTACCAGATCATACTAGCTAGAAGAGCAAGAAACGATAAATAACAATACATCTAATTACCATGGTCATCCATTTCTTTTAACTCGAGCTACCACGGGCCCACCTACATTTCTCGTTGAAGAAGACGTATGAAATATCAAAGTCTTTAAGAGTACAAAGTATTCATATAACCTCAAGCTCATGAAAGAAACAAAGTCCTCTAAGAATACAAAGTATTCATATCACCTCATCAAAATTTATAATACCCATTTCAATATTATAATTTAATAAGTATTCATATCATGACCTCATGAAAAGAATAAAGTCTTTAAGAGTACGAAGTTACTTCCAATATGCTTTTCGGTGCATACAATCCAACCCGTTTCAATATTTTAAATTGATAAGTATTTATATAAGCTCATTCAAACTTCTTGTGGTTCATGGACACTCCAATCAATGAGATTAGGTTATGCAATCTGGTTTCGTTACCTGCTAATTCTTTTACTTGGGTGATGCCCTCGGCAGCCCAGTCCCCCTCTTTAGATTCCAAAACTTATTATGTAGACCATTATCATGCATGTCTGATGTAGTTTGTGTCACTTATTAATGTTTGGTTTGGGTCATGTATTTTGTTTCCACCTTTTCTCCGGTAAAAATTTTAAGTTGTAATTAAAGTTCTTTTTTCTTTTTGAAACTTTTAAGTTTTTCGAGTTGAAGTTTCGTGATGACCTAGTTTCCAAACTTCCTTTTGCGTATATACATGTTTGTTTGATTTAACTTGTTTGAGTAAGTCAGAAAATCAAGAACTCATTAGCTACATATATAGTTTACTATACATTGTTATAAAAATTATATCTTGAGATGATCACATGAATATCATTCCTATTTGTTACTAATATTATAATTAATGTCCTGTGATTTTTATTGTTGGCATTTAGGCAACACTCATACAAGTGACAACTACGTTGGTGATCGAACCACACGAATTTTCAATGAAGCAACTGAATATGTCAAGAAATCTTTAGGTGGAACACAAGATGATGCCCTTATTTTTTGTGGATCGGGTACGACGGCATCTATTAAACGGCTTCAGGAAGTCATGGGTATAGCAATTTCACCACTTTTAAAGGAAAGAGTAGTAAACTCGTGTCTAGCTAGTGAAGAAAGATGGGTGGTTTTTGTTGGTCCTTATGAGCACCACTCCAATCTGCTCTCCTGGAGACAAAGCCTAGCAGAAGTAGTAGATATCGGTTTGGATGATGAAGGATTGATCAACTTGGATGATTTGCAGCTCAAGTTAGAATTTTATCAAGCCACTGGGCGCCGAATGTTAGGTTCTTTCTCTGCTTGTAGTAATGTTACTGGAATTTGTTCGGATACCCGTTCTCTATCTCGCTTGCTTCATCAATTTGGAGCTTTCGCATGCTTTGATTTTGCAGCAAGGTACATGTTTGTGCGTTTTTATAGTACGTACTTAGGAAGGGATGTGTGCAACTAACAACACCACTTAACTAACTAAGTGGTGAAATGACCAAAATACCCCTAACTTAAAATTGTTTGCGAGTGTGGTAGCACATATATCTTATCCCCTTCATGGTTCGTTGTTATATATAACTGAATGCCAGTGCTAACACATTTTATGCTTGTTGAATGTATATAATTTAGCGGTCCATACGTAGAGATTGACATGAGGTCAGGTGCGGTTGATGGCTACGATGCCATATTTGTAAGTCCACATAAGTTTCTTGGAGGGCCTGGATCACCTGGGATTCTTTTGTTAAGCAAAGACTTATACCAGCTGAAGAACTCCCCACCTTCCACATGTGGAGGTGGTACTGTTAATTATGTCAATCTCTTTGATGAAAAGGTATATATATATATGTGTGGATCTTAATTTATAGATAGTTAGAACTACTAATAAAACTTTATATATAACCAAGTCATATTATATATTAATACCAGCATACATTATACATCAATGACATTGAAGAAAGGGAAGATGCCGGTACGCCACAAATCATCCAACGAATCAAAGCAGCTCTAGCTTTTCAAGTTAAAGAATTCATTGGATTCAAAACTGTTGCCGAAAAAGAGCATGATTATGTTGGACGGGCACTCAAGAGGCTTACCAGAAATCAGAATATAAGAGTGTTAGGAAATACTAAGGTAGAGAGACAAGCAATCATATCCTTCCTTGTTTACAACACTACTACTGCTTCAAGTGATAGTGTAGGTAGTAATAGAGAAAAGCCTCTGGATGGGGCTTTTGTTGCTACACTCCTCAATGACCTCTTTGGTATCCAAGCACGCGGAGGATGTGCTTGTGCCGGACCTTATGGTCACCACTTGCTTGGTATCGACGAATCACAATCACTAGCAATTAGATCTGCTATTGAAATGGTACACTATCATCTTAATTTTAAATCTCCAATAAAATATTGATTTATCCACTTTGAAATTCACATGGTGTTCTTTTGAATATGATTGATAGGGCTACAATGGAGCCAAGTCAGGATGGACAAGAATAAGTTTTCCATACTACATGCCTAATGAGGAATATGAATTTATTCTCTCTGCCATAGAATTCATAGGCATTTATGGAAAAAGGTTTCTTCACTTTTACATCTTTAATTGGAATACTGGTAGTTGGAAGTTGAAGACTAATGCTTTTGAGGAGGCTAATTTGTTGAAGGATAAAAGATGTAAGCTTTGTGCATCATTTTCTGACAAAGAAGTAAACACAAGATTACAAGTTGAAAATGGAAACAACTCAAACTCACAAAAGCTAATAGAATGTAAATCAACCGGTGACCATACTGATGACCATTTGTCTAAGTATGACTTTTATTTGGAAGCTGCCAAGCACATAGGGGAGCTACTCTCAGATTTCCCTTCTGAATGTACTAATATACCCAAAGGCATAATAAACCCCAACAATGTATTTTTTAGCATATAGCTCCATCACATATGTATGAAAAAACGAATGGTTCAAACTGACATTAGAATGTAGCACGTTTTTTTATGACAAATAGGTCGTCAAGGTAGACGTGTGGGTTCTCTGTGATGTCTAATGATACAATTCTACAAGTAGCGACGTTATTTGCAACGTCCCCATTTATATCGCCAAAATATAGGTGTATAATGATGTATTTTTATTCTTATTAATTGTTTATTCGTGTTTTTATAATGACGGACATTGTTTATTCCTGTCGCTGAAGTCTTTATGTCGCTATATGACATTGCTATCTATGTACACTACTTTTCTTAAAAGACACTTCTATTTGTTTAACACCCTTCGTCGCTAATCCTAAACGTCAACTATAAAGTCATTGTGGAGGCTAGCTTGAGTCGTTATTCACATTGTTCTATCTTTAAAGATGTCCCTAATTGCATTGTTGTTTTTAAGAAACATTCATACATAAATGAGTCATTGTTCTCTAGTGATGTCATTACCTGTATCATTATAAACTACAAATATCTAAATCTAATCTTGTTTGGAGAAGAAATAGTTATATTTCTTTACGTTTTTTATATCTTAAAACAAGATATTACGTATGCTAAGAAGAGTTAATAGTTAGTCTCTCATCATGCATGCTAGATCTTCATTGTACATGTGTGTGAAAATATCAAAAGATAGTCTAATGAAGACGGATTTGACCTTTAATCACGTTATTGCTCGTGCCATATCTCCTATGAGCATGACAAGTGTTATTCAAGTCCTTCCATGTTGGGCATGTAACACTACAAGAAACTGATTTATTTACGACGACTCGTCACTAACACTTCAAAGTCATCTCAATTTAACATTTGTGACGACTGTCATCGATAAAATATTGTCGCAATAAATTCGTCTCAGATTACAAAATAGCATAGAAATAAAAAAATCACATATATTAATTTTATTTTTATAACAAATCAAAAGCCATTTTTGTAAATAATCACTTTTATATATTATTTGTAATTTCTTAGACTATGAAATTAATATGAAACTTTAAATGATTTTTAATATAAATGTATTTATGAAAACTAAAATAAATAAAATTAGAATAACTTTATTAATATATCTTATATTATAAGATTTGGTATTAAATTACCTTTTTTTTGGTAAGTTCCACTTAAATATCTAAAGATTAGGGATGAGCGCGGTTCCAAAACCGGACCGAACCGGACCGGACCGGACCCGTTTGGAACCGAAACCGAAAATGGCTAAAAAGAAGAACCGAGAACCGCACCGTTTTAGTATAAACGGTTCCGGTTCCGGTTCCGGTTCCGGTTCGGTTCCGGTTCTTCGGTTCAAAAACCCGCAAAACCCGAAAATTTTGGTACCTCCAATAAAACTTTCTATATCTAAGATTTCATGCTACAAATTTATATATCATATTATGACGTCTAATCCATGATTTCATTCTATGTTTAATCACCAAAAGAAACATTAAAATTATGTTCTACAACCCAAAAAACCACTATCTTACATGGATCATGTATCATCAATTTTATGTTTTAAGTTAAAACATAGAATTGATGATACATTATCCATGTAAGATAATAATAATAATAATAATAATAATAATAATAATAATAATAATAATAGGGGGACGACGCAGAAGTCGAGTAGGGGACGACGCAGAAGTCGAGTAGGGGACGAACGCAGGGGACGACGCAGAAGAAGTCGACGCAGAAGTCGCAGGTTATTTAGGAGGGTAGAAGCCGAGTAGTCGACGTAGGTTAATTAGAAGTTTAGAACCGTACCGGGTACAAATTAAGGATATAATTATTTCAAATCTAAAATTAAAATATAACTTGCCTTTTAATATTCCGGTCCGGTTCCGGGTAAAAACCCGATTTTATTGGAACCGTACCCGAAAAAACACAAAAACTAGAACCGAGAACCGCCCCACATATGTACAATTCGGTTCGGTTCCGGGCCGGTTACTGTTCGGTTCCGGTTCGGTTCGGTCCATACGGTTAATATGTTCATCCCTACTAAAGATGTTGCTTAACGAGTAATTATAAAAATATCAAACTCCAACTCCAGTCCACAAACTTGACTGAAGAAAGTTTATTATTATACATATAAAAATAAAAATATTTTATTATACAAAAACAATAAATAATCTTCCTTCATTCTAGATATTAGAGAAAGTCATCGAGTGCTGAAGAATTCGAAGGGGAAATTGCCAAGAAATTGATGAACAAAGAATTAATCTTCCTTCATTTTAATTTCAATTTCATTTCTGTATCTGATCCTTTGAACAGGTAACATCTGAATTACTCTCCTTCCTTTCCAATTCTATCGGTAATCATGTTAGAACACAAACAAAATTCGTCGAGCGAAGGTGTTTCAGGAGGTGAGGTCACTCAATTGAAGGATCCAGACTTGTATTCTGATGAAAATCAAGTCAACCCAGCTGAAAATTCCAGGTTTTCTGAGTCAAAACCCTTAAATTTGAGTCATCTATCTGATAATTGTAAATCAGGGCTTTCGGCTGATGGTAAAGATGTACTAAAATCATGTAAACGTGTTGTTTCTGAGGATCATGATGATCATAATCCTGACGAAAATCGATGGGTGGAGAGGGATTTTATGCAACTATCAGGGGGTTCATCGAAAAGAGAGGTTGAAGATGATGAAATTCATGTAACAAGTAGAGATAAGAAGCCAAAATTAGAAACCCTAGACCTGTCTTTAGCCTTATCTGATGCTTCATTGTCTTTAACTGCTTCAAATCAGGTTCAATTTCAAAATGCTGATCTTAAGCCCAGTAGAAGCTTACAGTCATTGGCTAGGTCAAATAGCAACAACACACAGACCACTTTTTCCAATGATTTTTCGGCTAATTCGTTATCTTACACATATTCCCATCAGTTTTCACATAACCAAAGTTGCTCCATGACCCGAAATTCAACTGAAAATCACGAGATTTGGAATGGTGGAGAAGGTACTAATGGATCTGTTCATAGCCGGTTTAGACCAGTAGGCGATGGTGGTGTTGCATTGGTGCAAAATAATCACACGAATTCCGATAGTAATCTGTCATTTTTTCCATCTGAACTGGTGGCAAGGCCTCAAAACGACATGCAATCAGCTGGCTTAACAGAAAGATCAAGAAAGCCATCTAGACCAGAGAGGATTCTTCAAGAAATTGCATCAGAGTCTATTCCAATCATGGCTCAGGTAATTCAAGAACTCACTGATGAAACAATTGGATCGACAAAGGATTACTTGAAGAAACTGATAACAATTCCCGAATGGAAAGATGAGTTGGTGAGACTACAGCTTCGACTGGAGAGACGATCCGATCTCACAAAAGAGACCCTTGCCAAAGCAAATAAAAACCAACTTGAAATCTTGGTTTCCATAAGAACAAGTCTTGAAAGCTTCTTATCTGTCGAAACCCGTCTTCCAACCAATGAATTAGTTGAGATTTTCTTGTATGAAAGGTGTAAAAATGTGAACTGCAAGAGGTTATTACCCGTTGAAGACTGTGAATGCAAGATTTGTTCAACAACAAAAGGATTCTGCAGTGAATGCATGTGTCCAGTGTGTCTAAACTTTGATTGTGCTAACAATACATGCAGTTGGGTAGGGTGTGATGTGTGTTCTCATTGGTGTCATGCAGCTTGTGGTCTCCAAAAGAATCTAATAAAGCCCGGCCCGAGCTTGAAAGGACCCACAGGAACAACCGAGATCCAGTTTCATTGCATAGGTTGTGGTCATGCTTCTGAGATGTTTGGTTTTGTTAAGGATGTTTTTAAGAATTGTGCAGTAGAATGGAGTTTGGAGACGTTAAGGAAAGAGCTTGATTGTGTTTGGAAAATCTTTAAGCGGAGTTCAGATTATAAAGGGAAAGAGCTTCATTTAAAAGCAGGTGATATGATATCAAAACTTGATAACAAAATGATGTCCCCTTCAGATGTATGCATCTTCATCTTTCAGTTTTTCAACTGTAAGTTTCTGCTCTTTTCTATTTAGTATTATGCATCTTCATCTTCATCTTTAGAAACAGAAAAAACTTACACTTTCTTGTCATGATTTGTAGACACAGATGGGATATCTGAATTACCACCAAATGCTTTTTACAACCCGGGAACATTAGGTGGCAGGGAGAGTAGTACCATTTTAGCTCAAAACAACATTAAACTTCCTATGATCAATGGTAACAAGATGATGATTCATGATGAATGGTCAACAAAGAAAGACGGGTTTGAGAGTGTGGAGAGCCTAGTGAGGATAAAAGAGGCCGAAGCACGAATGTTCCAGAACAAAGCCGATGAAGCAAGAAAGGAAGCAGAGGGGTATAAACGGATGATCAGGAATAATATCGAGAAATTGGATGAAGAATACACTACAAAGATCGAAAAGTTATGTCTGAGTGAGTCAGAGGAACGAAAGAAGCAGAAACTTCAAGATTTTAAGGTTCTTGAAAATGCTCATATCGAGTATTACAAGATGAAGATCAGAATGCAGGCAGAGATTGCCGGTTTACTGCAAAGAATGGAAAATACTAAGAAACAGTGGGTGTCATGAGCAATGTTAAGTATGTTTTCTTGAATTTGTCTTCTCTGTTTTAACTTGTGACAGCTTGTGAGACATTATTTACGGGTTGAGCTATGTTTTTTCTGATTATCTTGATTTAAGTTTGTTACATTTTTCATGGTTAACACATAATAAAGCAAACTATTTCCTTCTTAGAGGAAGAACAACTGCAAGGCCAACAGAAAACCCGAAAAGCAGTATTAATAACCCTATAAAGTTGACTACAAGCGCTTCATGACCTTTCTGCAAGTGTTGAAAAAGGAATTTCTCCATTAATCCGGTCTCAGCAGTCACTATCGCCATCAAAAATATGGTGACACCAAAGAAAACATGCCATGGAGCGGTTCTTGCCCGTGTTGCAGGCTCAGCACCAGGGAACAAGAAGATGACAAATCCTAATAACAACTAGCAATTTTAAGATTTTGTTAGTACTTGTTGACAAGTTTGTAGATAATGAATGATTAAGCACAAAAGGTTACCTGTAAGGCGAATAAGCATATGGTAGACAAGCCGATCCATGAATGTAAGGTATACATATGTGAGATTTCGACTTCATTATGAAATTTGAAGACGGCGTAAGTGCCCAATATCCCAGAGGCAAGTGCAATCAAATGCAATATTAAGTGAACTGATTTAACTGCTTGTCTTGTTGCGGGAATTGCCTTGTATGCGAGCATTGCTGATTCAAAATAGCGGGTACGCGTTAGATCATATGTTGGTCATGGTATGTTTCGGCAAGAACTCATGTAAGTCGAGTTTATATAGAATTGACATTTTTCTATAAGCTATATCTTACCTTCCCCAGAAAAAACAACGAACCCAAGTACTGTGAGAAGCGGATGCAACTGCAAATCAAAACAACAAAAAATAAGTAAACTGGATCGAAACCTCATAAGATTATCCAACCCCGTCTTGACATGATATGAAAGAGGTATGATAAAGACGATCATACTTTTATCTGAGTGTATAAACTGAAATAGACCGAAAAAGTTATTAAATTGAAATTCTTGGTAGGAGTAAGTTTGATAATAAGAATAGTTTGTCTTGAACTTACATTGAAAATCTTGATTTTGATATATGATGTGAAAGCCAAGCCTTCCCTTAAGATTAAGAGCCAATACAACACAAGGGTAGCAATAGATACCACTAACAAATGTGCGAACGCGGTCAATACTTGATAACTTGACCGCTTCTTCTCCATTGACACAAATAAATTAAAGCTCAAGAGATGTATGTATTGTTATGAGCCTTGAAAAATAAGCCCTCACTATATATATACTTGGTGATCGATCATTACTATACTCGTTGTATTACATTGTAATATATTATATTACGTTATATTATAATATATTAAATTAATATTACTAATACAACAAACAACACACATAAAAATCAAAGCTCAGATATGCATAAATGGTTTTTGATATATGACAAAAGAAATTTATACTTATTGTTTAGTTGATGGGTTTGGATTAGAATACATTTCAGCGGAGTTTACTTTTTTTATTCTTTCTTCAACTTTCATTTCACATTAACATTATATCATTATCATCTTCATCTCTGAAACTTGGGAAATGCTCATATTTGAACCCATATATTACCTTTGTCTAGTTTTTTAGTACTAAAAACATTTATGCGTGTGAGAGAGAGAAAAAGAGAGTGAGAGAAAGATATATTTCGCAGGGTGGGAAGCAAGGAGAAGATGTATGAGAGAGGGTTGGGTGATGGCAAAGGAGGAGGTTATATTACGAGAAATGTTTGTAATATTTAATTCAATTTAATTTAATTTTATATATTTCAGTGATAACAATTTCAATATCCAAGTCTTTACTAAAATTGAAAATTGAATACTTGGATTTTATTATGAAGAAAATGATCACAGATAATTTAATATATATAATCCTTGTGTAGGAATTTACGAATCAAATGAAATTACTTGTAATTTTGTTAAAAAGCATTATTATCATAGGATTTTTTATATAGACATGTCTAGCAATTATCTTTTTATAAAAATTGATCTCTTTTATAAATAGTTTGGTCAAACAAAATTTTTTGATTGAATCTTCCAAATCAAGTAGAGTTTCAACACAATCTCACCAAAGAGGGTAAAATTAAATCCAATTGAGGAAAGGATCTCCTATGGTTTCCTCCTTGACTTTATCAGGTCAAAGTCAATAAGTTATAGTTGGTCTTAGCGACGACATGTTGTCGTCATAATCTTTCTTTTTCTTTTTCTTTTCCTATTTTTCTTGTATGGCCAACTAATCTTTTAAAATATCTTCATAATTGGGTTTAGGATAAAAGCATCTTCTATACTAGAAAAAGTGGAGTTTTCAATAATATAATATGAACCGATGAAATCTTAAATGTATATATTTAAAAAAAAGGAGTTATGATAGTTATAATTCTACTTTTAGAAAAAGAATTTACCAATCATACCTAATTATTTTTCTCAATTGACTTATGAATAATATGTTTATTTAAATGCTAAGTAACTTAGTTTGTAAGAAAAAATCAAATTTGATTATAAAGAGGTTTTACATAAAAATTGATGATAATGTTATATATGAAATCCTGATTTGTAATAGTTTTATCTCTTATCGAGATATTTTATATCTCTATGTATGTTTTACATATATATCAATACTTTTTAACATCATAAACATTTATCCATTGTAATATTGCACCAATATTCCTTTACAAGTCATACATGAAAAGGGATTTCAAAACTATAAGAGAAACATTATTGAAATGGGATGGATTAAACATTTACTTGATTGATTATCTCCTCCTTAGAGGAAGGACAATTATAAGTCCAACAAATATCCCGAAAACTAGTATTAATAATCCTATAAAATTGATCACAAGCGCTTCTTCACCTTTCTGCAAGCGTAGAAAAATGAATTTCTCTGTTAATCCAGTCTCTGAAGTCACGATCGTCATGAGAAATATAACTCCGCCGAAGAAAACATGCCAGGGAGCAATTCTTGCCCGTGTTGTTAACCCAGCACCCGGGAACAAAAAGGTGAAGAATCCCAATAGAAACTGGAATGCTTTAAATTTAAGTTAGTTTATATATATACATACATGAATGAACAGTTTTGGGATTATGGTAAGAGAGATTACTTGAACCCCGAATAGGCATATGGTAGACAGGCCGATCCAGGAATGTAAAGTGTATATATGTGGGATATCGAGTTCATTATGAAACTTGAAGACTGCATAAACTCCCAAAATTCCAGTAGCAAGTGCAATCAAATGGAGTATAATGTGAATCAGTTTAAGTGATTTTCTTGTTGTTGGAATCGCCTTGTATGTGATCATTGCTGACTCAAGATAGCAGTATAGATTAGCTCATATGCAATCATGGTAACTTTTTCAAATAAGACAACTTTGGTTATGACTGTAAAACATGAAATAACTTTCTCCTAAGTTACTATAAGTTTAATTAGTATTGTAAATTCATACCTTCCCCTGAAAAAATAACAAACCCGAGGATCATGAGAAGAGGATGTAACTGCAGATGGAAACATGAGAAACTACTTAAACTAGTTTGACAACAAACGAATCAAAAGAATCTTTAAAACATACATTGAAAATCTTCATTTCCATATGTGATGTGAAAGCAAGTCCTTCTCTGAGGTTTATGAGCCAATAGAGCACAAGGGCGGCAATCAATGCCGCTAACAGATGTGTGAATATGGTCAGTAGCAAAGCCGCCATCCAATGACTCAAACACCAAGTCGCAATGACGAGTGGAAACAGAGCGAATTGTGAAGAAATTTCTTGCTTTCATCTATCTTAACATGGAGATTGCAAGATACAAAGGAAACAATGGAGTTTTAGGAAAAATTTGTGAAGACAGCTAACCTTAATGTTTTGGTATATACCATGAAGTTGGATTGTTGGAAGACTTGTTTTGTTGAGAGTTTGGGTTTATATAGGAAGGTAACTGTCCTAGGAAACAAGAAGCATATAGCAAATTTTGTAAAATTTGGAAATGATGTGTTTTAGACGATTGTTATGTATAAAAAGCAAGTTGTTTGTCACAAGTACACCACCAAAACAACGTACACGCAAACCGCGAACAAAACAATCATATACCGCCAAAAGAAACCCGAAGGTAGTGAAAAATTCATGAGCTATTAAAACTGAATTGATGGAATGAAAATAAGGTTTTTTTTTCCTTTCTTTTTTAATATCTACAAGTCTAATTAAAGTATTAAACTTATAACATACAGCTGAACAAAAGTCTAAACTATGATTCTTGGGGGAAACAAGCTATGTGATAAGCTAGGCCTGTGATATCATTGATGCTTTGATCTTTAGTTGATGAATTCTGTGACAAATGTTTACCAACAGAGAAGTTTCGGTAAGGACGTTGAACAGGAGGTAACAGCAACGCAGATTCTTTGTCCATTGAAAGTAGCTTCTCGCATTTACTGCAATAATAATCATTTTATAAATCTGACCCATCTCTGATCCGAAACCAAACCATACTAATCAATAAGGGGTCAAATAAGTTGAAACGGGATTTTTCTTTCTTTTTTGACACAAAAAGGCTCGATTGAAAGAGGTTGTGTTTAGTAAGTGGCATAACAATCACATTTGACTACTTCCTCTGTTATCTAAATTATTATTTTTATTTTTATTCTATGACAACATATTTGACCTGTTTGAGATAAAACACGGTCCATATCAACTCGTTTTTTTATGGTGAACAGAGTCAAAATTCAAAACTGTCACCTCTAATCTTATTATTCTAATAAATAAGTAGTTTAGAGGATACTTGTCAATTTTTTAACATTATTTTCCCCTCCATCTAACATGCTCATTTCAATCTAACATAAACGTATTATACATTGGTTTAATCGACTAAAAACTTATTTCTTCTTTGTTAAAATAATATTTTTGATCCTAAATTTTTTTTTACACGCCATCGATATAAAACATATTATACATTGGTTTCTAATCTAGTATTTACATACATGATATATACATACATATGCACAAGTATGATTTACGAATATAAGAAGATTTTATTTTATACCTGCAGACTTTTGTGAATAAAGTTTGATAACTGCATATCCAATGCTGCATCAACATTTGGGAAAGAATATGTTTTAACAATTAAGCAGAACCCTACCTACTAATATTGAAAGTATATATCATTAACATGAATGAAAATGATACCAGTAGAGAATAAAGTGCGGTCTCGGCATTGACACCAATAAAATGTTGTGGAGCCATGGCAGCATGTTCCTGTTGAGTATTATTATTTATTAATTAGGTGAACAATCAAAAAGTGAAGTTTTAAAAGTAACATTTTATTACACTAAACGGCTGAAGTGACGCTTATTGCAATTTGCAAGTGTGTAAATATTCAAGATTTTTGTACCGTGATGTTCCTGAATGTGTTAAAAGCTGAAACTCCCCTTGCATGCACGTAGCTGCCACCCTTGAGTTCAGAAAATCATCAAAAATTTGTTTACATGTAAAATAATAACAATACATTAACATTAATTATAATATCATATAATGCTTAATTAATACCTCATCTGGTGAAAAGAAAGCTACTGCATCAGGATAAAGCGAACCAGTTGGATGCAAGGATATTACTGCTCTAAATACAGAAGGGAGCAACAACTCAATCACAGCAATCTGATCAGCCATAACTGTGCTCCCCGATCCTGATCTCATAATATCCCGAGAACTGTGAAAATTATCATCCTTTTGTGGTTCATCAAAAGTCTCGTTAGGAAGTGATGTGGCGCGCTTTAACCAATCCAATCGTTGATAAGTATACGTTTTGACTTCTGGAACTTCTTTCTCCAACTCTGTTAAAACATCTAACACGCTTCTCATCTCACTAAACTCTTCTTGCTGACTTGCAGTCGAAGCTTGGGTGATCCCACGACGCTTTTTTGATGAAACTGACTCATCTCCAGAATAATCCTCGTCAAGATGAGGAAAAAATCGTCTCTTTTGATCAGTAAATGCCTTCAGAGCTAACCTAGATATTAATAGGACAATCAGTGTTAATTCTAATATGAAATTCAACTTGTCATACTCATATTACTAAACCTAAAGCTCAACTTTGAACTTGTTATACCTTCATAGACACACTTTAATTAAGATGTAGTAGAACAGAGAAAACTGTTTTAATTAAGGATGATTGAGAGAATAGATCTGCTAAGAAGAAACAAGAAAATGGAATCCCGAAAATATGAGTGACATCCAAGAAGTTAAGGCACACCTGGTCCTGTCAACAGCAGATGCTCCAGCCTGACCTGCAAGTTGTCGTTTCCACGCGTATGCAACAACAGCACCATCTGGACAAACTAAAGGCATGTGAAGGCCCCAAGAATTACTTCTTGACCTAAGTGATTCATTTAGAACACCAGAATCTTCCAATTGCCTTCCTAAACAAAGCGAAGAAATTGACAAGTCACATTCAAATACAAATCCAAATTTTTCCATAGATAAAAGTGTACATGATTCCTGTTTCTTAAATAAGTTTCTACTACTTTGCTTGTACTGAATTTGTAAAATGTCAATCACAATACTCATTGCAGCAGAAGCCTTAGCTGAAAATAACATATTAACCAATAACTTATATTCCCTTCAGTCCAAACTTAAAATACACTAAAGAAGTCTAATCTTAAAACCATGAATCCAATATCTATTTTCAATATGTCAACTTTCATAGACGGCATACGCGCTACATATTCCCTACCAATTAGAGTTATATCCTATGATTCTTGAGATCGAACCTAAACTTTAAAAAATAAAAAAAACCTAGTGTAGACTTTATATGAAGATGACATCAATGTTGCCTTATAGCATTGCTATAACTTGATTAAAAATTTCAAGATTGTCCAGAACAAGTAAAAATTCATCTCGATTTTCATGTTGAAGGCTCGTCTAATGACTTGAAAAAATAAAGATGTATTAAGAGAACCTCCAGGTTAAGTCTGCGGGGATCTAGTACGGGCATGGTCGCCAATGAATATCAATCGATTTTCAATCTAAGGGTTCGCAAATTAAGATACGAAACTAGACACTACAGGAAACTATTGAGAACATAAACCCTAGAAAAACTGGAACAGTAAAAATTGGTTAGTTACCAATAGTTCGAAGATCCTGAAGGTACTGACGCATAGAAGCCCCCTCTTGTAGGATCAAATGCAAGGGTTTATTGGAGTTGGACTGGTGAGGCTGCTGTCCAGCAATAAATAGGGCTTCGAGAAGACGGTCGGCACCGAGTCGAATGTCGGCGATGAGTCGCGCGGCCTGCGCCAAACGATCCATTGCTAAGGCAACCTGTTTTGGAGGAGCGTCGGTGGTAGAACCTTGCGACTCCGGCGGAGAAAGGGCAGGATTTCCGGCGGATTGCAGTGGTTGTTGCGAGTGTTGGTGCTGCATCTTGGTGTTGTGATGCGAGGTTATTTCTCTAGTGCTGAATTTTAGCTGGCACGTGTAACTAGTAAGTAGTAGCTTAAAATTAAACAAACGCAGTCGACCTTGTTTCCTTATATTTTCGTCGCTGTTTGTTTTATTCTGTATTTCTTATTACATCGAATCCTTTCATGCGAGCTAATGAGCCATCGATTGTAGACACGGAGTCAGAGATGTAAATGAGCCGAGCCGAGTCAAGCCAGACCCTTATCGAGCTGGGCTCGTTTAAGCTTTTTTAAGCTCGAGCTTGAAATCGGCTCGTTTAGAGCTTATGATGTTGAGCTCGAGCTCGACTCGTTTAATATTTATGAAACTCGAGCTCGGCTCATTTAGGCTCACGTATTATTTTGATATATATTTTTTAAAATCATATATATAATTATTTTAAATTAAACATAAAAAATATAAAATATATTATATAGAGAGCTTGTTTAAGCTTGCGAGCTCACTCTTTGGAGCTCGAGCTCGGCTCGTTAATTAAAAGAGCTTTAATCTAGGCTCGAACTCGTTAAGGCTTGGCTCGTTTCGAGCTTTTAACGAGCTGCGCTCGAATAGCTCGCGAGTAGCTCAGATCGTTAACATCCTACTAGTAGACTAGTAGATTATAACGACAACTCTTTTATGTGGCTTTGTTTTTAAAGTTGTCAAACAGTCCAGCACGCAAAACAGTATCTAGCCAACAACCAAATTGCATACACACATTAAAAATGTTCTAGTATGCTAGTAGAGTATAACGACAACCCCCTCCAATCAATTTTAGAAGGGGCACATACTTCGAAGTTTGAATGGACCAACTGAACCAGGGCGTAGACGTGGAGCAGACGTCGAACCGAAGAAGTGAAAACTTTAAAATCATGAATGAACACAAATAACTTGGGCATTTGGCTAAAATCCAAATAAAAGCTTTTCTATTTTTTTTATTTTTTGACTTTGTAATTGTTGGTGTACCTATGCGTGGGCCTTAGGTAAGGCTCAAACATGTGGTATACCCATTGGGCTCGGACCCATCTTACCCTAGACACCTCCCTATATATAGGGGAGGGCACCAAGGTTTAAGGGGCTCTCTCTCTCCCCCTCTATCAGCACCCACATATGGAGTTCTTTCCATACACACATACTCTCTCTATCTCCTTACAAAGGAATCATATGATCATCATGATCATACTGATGCCTTCCATCTCTAATGACCATGGGTTCATACATCACGAGATCCTCATGTCACCCCCGCCATGGACACTGTTTCCTAGCTCGGGGTTAACCACCGCAACGGGAGACTAAACATCCAATCCTCCTTCACTTCGATCTGCTGCATAATATGTACCTGTGCGTTCTTACGTACAAACAAATGGCGCCATCCGTGGGACCTGGACAAAAATTCACGAGAAGAACTCCATGAGTTCGTGTTCTTGGTTTCTTGCCCAAAGGTTCATGTTTCCTTTATCAAAATTTAAGGTCAGGCCTTCCAATTTTATTTATGAACTTAATGTTTGGATGAACAATCATAAATGAGGTTTGTCTTCTACAAACCATGATGTTTTGTTGTTCACCCCTCATGAAGGTTCATGTTTATTTACTGATATGTGAGCATGGATCATGATATATGTTTCCTTTTACATATGCCAAGCAATAAAGTATAGCTTGAATATGAATAAACACATATCCAGAAACAATGAGCATGTTAATCGTAATTCCAGGCCTCTATTTTAAAAAATTCATGATTCCAGGCCTCTAAAAGTGGATATATTCGCCACTCCAGGCCTCAAAATGGCCATTCCAAGCCTCTAGATTCATCATTACAGGCCTCAAAAATATTTATTCTGATGTTAATATATTTATTCTGATGTTTTAAATAAATAATAAAAGAAAAGGGGACAATAGTACAAGAAAAGGTGGGATATGACAGCTCAATAGTACAAGAAAGGATATGACAGCTTTATTAAAGCAAGACATGTCAACACTAGTACATGACAAGACATGACAGCTTTAATAAAGCAAAAATGTACCAGACCAATGAGAGGGCACCACACAACCTACTTTTTTTAGCTTTGTCAGCTTTATCAGCTACTTTAGCTTTTTCAGAAGGCCTTATCCATGACAGCCCCTACACATACAAAGCCTGAACCAGGACGGTAAATGTATAAGTATTATCATAGGCTTGGAGTGACCTGCCTTAGTCCATGAGCGACCTGCCCAGACCTGACCTGGCCTGCAGTCACCTGGAGTGACCTGCCTTAGTCCATGAGCGACCTGCCCAGACCTGACCTGGCCTGCAGTCACCTGGAGTGACCTGCCTTAGTCCATGAGCGACCTGCCCAGACCTGACCTGGCTTGCTCAGACCTGACCTGGCCTGCTCAGACCTGACCTGGTCTGCAGTCACCTGGAGTGACCTGCCGTCCAGCATAGACCTGCCCAGACCTGACCTGGCCTGCAGTCACCTGGAGTGACCTGCCTTAGGCCCTGCAGTCACCTGCCTTGGCCTGGAATAACTTGCAGTGACCTACCCTGACTTGCAGTCACCTGCCCTAGCCTGCCTTGGCCTGAAGTAACCGGCCCTAGCCTGCCTTGGCCTGAAGTAACCTGCAGTGACCTGCCCTGACCTGCAGTCACCTGCCCTGATCTGCGTTGTCCAGCAGTCACCTACAGTGACCTGACCTGCACACTCAAACTATTCCTTAATTTTGTGTAACAATAGTGCCAAACTTGGAAAACCCATAACTTGAGATTCCTCAGGAGTTACGAGGCCCATAACCAGTCAACGGAAAGCTCTCGACGAGATGAACCCCAAAATGGAAACTTTCTAAAAAGGGAAACTTTAGAAACCCTCATATAACAGCCTTACCTTATCGTTAGAGAAACTCGCATGGGAACATTTGGTGTACAGACTAGTGATACAATATGAAATTCACGTCTCTGCTACTCATAGAACTCTCCTTCACGGCCAGGCCACACAGTCATTACTATAATTGACATATCGTCACTCAAACGTACAATACTTAGCCATCACTAACAACCTATTTGGTGATTATGAACCCGTACAAAACACATACACCTAACAACCATATCCATGTTGAATGGCAGACCATGCGCACACGGCACGCACCCTTACTGGCTGTCAAATAACACCTAATGGAAGACAGCTGAACAGCAACAAATGACGAAATAGCCTACATTCCGGGACTGAGTCTAGCCTACCATGACTAGTCATGACAAACTAGACTGGGAGACTTGATGACGTACCTTAACGTCCGCAAAGGCAAACAATCCTCATTAGTTACAAAACATTACCTGAAGTGTGCAACACTTTCACAGATCGAGATGATTGCGAGTTTACCATACATGCGGACACATCCATAAACCTGATCAACGTGACCCTCACGAGCATATCACCAGAACAGGCCTGACCTGTACACAACACACCAGGCTGTCTTCTACCAAGCTCATCCTCCTTCGAGAACATCTCAGCATAATCACACCTTGTAATCTCACTGTAACGGGGTAATGCCCTAAGTATGATACTCCAGGACACACCCCTGTCCTGGAGCCTGAACCCTACATCTTATCCATGCTCCGAAGCATTTAACTTACTCATATCCTGGAGCTACGGTCCTTTCCTGGACCTCTAAACCAAATCTATCCGCATTTAATGATAAGTACGGCAGACTTGACGCCAAAATGGCTTCATCAGGCTTTCGCACGAATTAAAGATCTTCTTATACCTCTATCCAGCAGACTTAACAGAATCCATAATATTACATCCATTCAACCCTTGACACTTGGATGATGATCCAATGGCCCAGGTATCGATTGTTTCACAGGTATATTCATCAATTGGGTCAAACGCGTAAGGCATTCACGCATCCTGTTGATGATCTAGACGGGAATGCGCAATCACACCACATTGCACTTGTTCATCGTTACGAGCAAAAAAAAAGATACCTTACTATTTAATGCTGCTATAAGACTAATAACATCATCACGAGAACGTTCTAATGATTGCTTGTACATGACTTTACATAGCTAGGACATACATACACACCCTTCTTGGGCCTTTATAGATTAACTCGAGTGCCAGACTTATCATTTATTTGCCACCATGGCATACGGGGTTAATGCCATATTTTGGCTATAAACATGTAATATTACCAATACGCATAATAGGCATGTACAGTACCACGCAATACATCACCTTCGTTTTCACACAAGATTCATTGGCAACTGTTATTTACAAGTACGCCTAAATCATATGTGATACGTCGCTTTGTATACACTTGCCTGTTATGACGCATTACATTAACGCATAAATTATGGGATATGTATGGCATACCAGCTACACACTCATGCCTTTATGGTAGTTTAACGCCACTAACTAATTACTAGCATTAAACTGGGGGAATGCATACTCTGGGAATCACCATCACGTGCTACTACGACTGCCTCACCTGCTGTAGCTTAAATAAAGCTGCGAACACAAACCAAACCTACACAGGTTGACAACTATAATCTAATGATTTAATTCTTAAGTACAAGGCGATACAGGGTACATGTATCGACGTTACCCTGGTATCGGGAAACTACCTGAAGCCCTGGCAATTACCCTATGTCCTTAATGGTTCTACAGTCATCACGTAAAAACGGCTTCTTAAAGTCTGGATGTTCATTGTTACATGAGCATAATTATTGTTATTTGAGATACAAACTTCTAAGTTTATTACTACTACTAGTAGTTGCTAACAATGAACTGGGGATTGGGACTACGAGACGGTATGACGTCCGTCCTTAGTAATTACATTTCTATGCATTAGTGCAGGTACACCCTCACGCAAGACAAGGCTCATACGCCTCCAAGACAAGGCTCATACGCCTCCAAGACAAGGCTCATACGCCTCCAAGACACGGCTCATACGCCTGCACGGCTCATACGCCTGCACGGCTCATACGCCTGCACGGCTCATACGCCTGCACGGCTCATAAGCCTGCACGGCTCTTATTACTGTGACAAAAGTAGCATGTAGCATGCTACCAATATAAAACAAAACAGATCTGAAACTCTAACATAAATGTGGTTTACCATTATTTACGACTTCTCATACTATTCAATGTCCTTAGGTAAGGCCCAAACATGTGGTATACCCATTGGGCTCGGGCCTATCTTACCCTAGACACCTCCCTATATATAGGGGAGGGCATCAAGGTTTAAGGGGCTCTCTGTCTCCCCCTCTATCAGCACCCACATATGGAGTTCTTTCCATACACACATACTCTCTCTATCTCCTTACAAAGGAATCATATGATCATCATGATCATACTGATGCCTTCCATCTCTAATGACCATGGGTTCATACACCACGAGATCCTCATGTCACCCCCGCCATGGACACCGTTTCCGACCTCGGGGTTAACCACCGCAACGGGAGACTAAACATCCAATCCTCCTTCACTCCGATCTGCTGCATAATATGTACCTGTGCGTTCTTACGTACAAACAGTAATAATTAAATATATAAAATAATATTTAATGAATCTTTATCGATTCAGTTTCTTATCGGTTCGGTTATAGGTATAAAACGCAACCGACCCAATAACTATCGGTTAATGAATTTTTAAAAACCGAATAGTCGGTTTTCATTTGGTTCGGTTTTAATGGTTTCGGTTCAGTTTTTCGGTTAAGACGCTCACCTCTATAATCAACCGTCAAAAGTTCTAAGAGCTACTACGTCATATGTTAACAACGAATAACGAACGGTCAATCTGATCGAGACGTCAGAATTCGCCTCGAACGTTATTTGTAAATAAGATGAGAAAGCTCATTGGAAAATTAGTTGTGTCAAAGTCAAAGTGAATTACAAGAAGAATGATATCATTTATGACCTAAGAGTGTCTTAGGGTTTTTTTTTTAATCTAGGTTTTTTTTAACGGCAAAATACACATTCTTAATAAAATCTTAAATTTATATCTTTTTATTCATTAGGAGCCTTAAATTCACAACCTTAATGGACAAACAATACCGTATTGATGTACTTCTTTCATTTCACCACCATTTTTCTTTTTACATATCAATCATGGTGACTGGAGTGGTGAGGTGATTTTGGTTGTTAGCCCATGAAACAGGCCCAATAGTTCCAGTCCATAAGAAAAACCACCCTTCAACGTTGTTGTCTTTGTTTTATCTCACATTTGGCCCACGTGGTGGTTTTTACATTGTTTCTTAGCCTAACATAAACATGTTGCCCACTAGAGGTGCACATCTTCGGATTTTAATCCGATCCGGATCGGATAAAATCCGGACCGGATTTTTCCGTTTTTTTTACCGGATTTTCGGATTGTAACCGTATTTTCTCGGACAGAGGTGTAACCGGTTTTGTACGGATTAAAACCGGATTCTCTCGGACAAAAGTGTAACCGGTTTCGAATCGGATTAAAACTGGATCGGATTGGATCGGATAAAACCGGTTAAATCCGCTCCGGTTTGAAAAAAACCGGTTTTATAAAAAATCGGTTCAGATAGTTTTTGCACAAAATCGGATATTCGGATTGTTTGTGCACCTCTACTGCCCACCACCAATACAACTAATAAGCAAATATTGAAATTGAAAATAACTAACAATAAACAAAATATTGTAAGAAGCTTTTTAGATATTTTAGTTGATAGAAAATAAGTTTGAGCTAATTAAAAAAAACTAGAATATAATCACTCATAGATTCTTCAATTAGTTTTGTTTTTTATTTACAGTTTTATGTTATGCTAGTTGTCATTTTAAGGCAACAATTGTTTGTCAAACAATTTTATACTAAGGAAAGCTATAACTCTGTTCAATTTCAGCTTCAACTCAAGCTAGTTTGTCAAACATACTCGTAGATTAACAAGGTGTTAGATGCAATATAACAAGAACCTAAGAAACTAACAAACCATAAAGACCATCTTCTTATAACCTTTAATTTCAAGATTTGTGTCCCAGCTGAATATGCCATTTAAAGACTATACTTGACTAACTTCTATCTATTTTTTACCACCTACGAATTTCTATCATCACCAAATTTGGATACATTGCAATCCAAGAATAGATGTGATTAAAAGTATTAGGAGAGAGATGAGAGAGGGAGGGAGAGAGACTTTGGGGCTTAGGAACGTAGGAAGCAATACAAGGATCACTACGAGGAACCAGTGGAGGACGACACCGGTAACATCATTCCTGTTCTTCACCTTTCCGGAAACTTGGGAGGCACAACATCTTTGGCGGGCTTTCAAAAGATATGGTGAGTTAGCAGACATTTTCATGGCAAGGAAAAGATTAAAGAATGGCATGAAATTTGGATTTGCAAAATTTAAAGGGGTCCAAGATAAAAGATGGATGGAGGAAAGACTAAATACAATATGGATAGGAAACTATAGATTAAGATTCTATTTGTCAAAAGAAAATACAGGGGTACAGGGACAAGAGAGTAATGGAAAATGGATCAAGAAAGGAGAGAGAGAGAAGGTAGTTACAGATGCATTTGTTGTAAAAGGGAAATCTTACTGTCAGGTAGTTCGGGAAAATCAAGACAAACACGAGGATAAGACAGAGAAGAAGGAAACAGAGAAGATGGACGTATTAGAAGAATGGCGATCAACAAAGGACAATTTAGATATTTTGGCCTCATGTGCTATTGGAAGAATTCCAAAACTGGAGAACCTACGAGCTGCAAGAACTGCCTGCAGAACAGAATGCATGGAGGGTAGTAAGATAATTCCATTAGGTGGAGACAACGTTCTTATCCAATTTCCGTCGACCCAAACAAGGAAAAAAGTTTTAGACAATAAATTACATGGGTTACACTTCTGGATTAAAGAGATGAGATATTGGTCGGAGGGCTTCCAATCATCTGAAAGACTAACATGGTTGAGAATTAGGGGTGTACCTCTTCATGTATGGAATGAAGAAACGTTTGAAAAAATTGCCCGGAGGTGGGGAACACCCATACAGTACTCTAATTGCTCTATTCAGAAGTGTATCAACCTGTTGGCAGCTTGGGTATTGGTAAACACCTCACTAAGGTCGAAAATTGAGGAACTTAAGAGTATTAAAGTTGAAAACTTATTCTACAGAATTAGCATAGAAGAAGAAAATAACATGGGAGAAGAGGTAAGGGACGAAGATGAGATATGGAGGAGCGAGGATGAGAGCTCGTTGGTTCCGTCAGAATGGTCAGGAGGGTCAGAAGATGAAGATGAAAGAGAGTCAGAAGGGTCAGAAGATGGAGAACAAAAGGAGCCTATCAGTGACGAAGAAAAGGAGTTTGATGATGGGGGTGAGTCGGAAGGTGTCTGTGACACCTTTGAAAGACCGCCGGTATCAGGTGGTAAGCCTGCCGGAGAAGACGAAGAGGTTCAAAGGGTTAAAGCAACTCAACAGTCATGGAAAGAACCGACAAGCCAAACATCAGAAGCGCAACTATCAAGAACGGAAGTTCAAGTAACGAGGGATAGGAATGATGGCGAAGGGGTGGTGAAATCAAGATTTCAAAATAGTAAAATCCAAAGAGGTGGGCCGGGAGATGGGTCAGCCCAAGATGGCAAGACTTTTAATACAACAGATTGTTGTGTTGGGCCAAGCTCACATAAAAAAAGGAATAACAATAAGACACAATTAGGCCCAGTGGAGGTACCAACTAATTCGCAAGAGGAAGTCCAATCCGTAGATAAATCTAAATCGGAAAGAGACACCGGTAAGGAAGATAGCGACGTTATAGGGAAAGGGAAAAGAGGATCGAGATTAGGTACAATAAAACTTGAAATTGCGAAGCTAAAAGGGTCAAACGGGAGACTCAGTATGCGAATACTGAAGCATGCAGCAAGAAACAAACATCTGATGGTAGAAAGTTCAAAAAATACGTCTAAGAAGAAAGCGAAACCAATGAGGCAGACAAACTCAGAGGGGAGCCGATCAAAGCAAGTACAGAGCTTGTCGAATGAAATAGGGAGCACCAGTAGCAGTCGTAAATTGGAGGAATTTGGTAAAGAGATTGGACTAGATTGGGGGAAAAAGACAAAAGGGGCTGAAAACAGAGAAAGAGACCCCAGCGATGGAGACTCCTACTAACAGACCAGTGGACAAAGGTTCGTTCCTTTAATTTTCCATGAATATAGTGTCTCTAAATGTGCGTGGTTTAGGGAAAGAAAAGAAAAGAAATTGGGTCAAGTCACTGTGTATGACGGCTAAGCCAGTATTGTTAGGAATCCAAGAAACAAAAATGGAAAACATTGATCAAATTACAGTCTCGAATCTGTGGGGTTTTGATGATTTTGATTTTATATATAAAAAGGCAAATGGTATGTCGGGTGGTTTATTATTGGTTTGGGATAAACTGAAAATTACTAGACAGTCGGTTATTGAGGGCAAGAATTTCTTAGGGGTAATCGGAAAATGGGAAGGTACTGATGGTTTGGTAGGGTGCGTAAATATTTATGGACCTAGACAGTCGACTGAGAGAGGAGAATTGTGGAGGGAGCTAAACTGTATATGTTCTGCAAGTAACATAGGATGGATAGTTTTCGGAGACTTTAACGAAGTGAGGAAAAAAGAGGATAGGCTCAACTCAATTTTCATCGAAAATAATGCCAAAGCGTTCAATGAATTCATAGAAATGGGGGGGTGGTGGGATTTCCCACTGTGTGGTAAAAAATTTACGAGAATAAGTGATGATGGGCTGAAATTGAGTAGGTTGGATAGATTTTTGGTATCGAAAAAAATCTAAAACTCTTATAAGAACCTTAGTATTACACACCTGGAGAGAAAATTCTCGGATCACTGGCCCATAATGTTAAGAAACAAATCAATTGAGTTTGGACAGAAGCCGTTCAAGTTCTTTGACTCTTGGGCTAAAGACGATGAGTTTGAAAATTTGGTGAAGTCGGTATGGGTTAAACCAGTTAATGCAGGGACACCAGATAAAATATTTTGTCAAAAGCTTGGAAATGTGAATGAAGCGCTGAAAAGATGGAGTAAAAATAAATTTGGAAAGCTTGATGAAGATATTGTGAAACTAAAGAAAGAAGTGTCAACTTGGGAAACTAAAGCAGAAGATACAGGCCTCTCGGAGGAGGATGCAAAGCAATGGAAGGAAGCAAGGAAGGCTTGGATGGAAAAAGAAGGGATAAAAACAGAAATGATCAAACAGAAAGCTAGGGTTAGATGGCATTTGGAGGGTGATGAAAATACCAGTTATTTCCATTCGATGGTTAAAAAAAGGGAAAAAAAGAATCGACTGGTGGGGCTCAATGTTGATGGGCTTTGGATTGAGGAACCGGATCAGATAAAGATAGAGGTAATGAATTTCTTTGAATCTAAATTTAAAGAGGATAGACAACGTAGACCTTGCTTTAACAGTCAGAAGTTTTCGAGATTATCACTGGATGATGCGACGAGACTGGAAAGTCAATTCGAAGAGAGAGAAGTCGAGGCTGCGATCAAAGCCTGTGGAAGTACAAAGGCGCTGGGCCCAGATGGCTTCACTTTCAGCTTCTTTAAAAAAACCTGGCATATCATCAAGGAAGATCTCCTCAGAAGCCTAAGGTGGTTCTGGTTCACTTCGAGGATAACAGAGGGTTGTAATTCGTCGTTTTTGACACTTATACCAAAAGTTTCAAACCCGGTTGGTCTTAATGATTTTAGACCAATTAGCCTAATTGGTGCATACTATAAGATTATTGCTAAAATTTTGGCTGAAAGGGTAAAAAAGGTTATACCAAAACTGATCGGGGATGTACAAACAGCATTTATTAGAGGAAGAAATATCTTTGACGGGGCCTTGATCGCAAATGAAACGGTGAATTTTGCGAAAAAAAATAAGGTCAAAAGTATGCTCTTCAAGGTTGACTTTGAGAAAGCATATGATAACGTTAATTGGAATTTTCTTCTTCAGGCAATGAAGAGCATGGGCTTTGGGGCCAAGTGGATAAGCTGGGTACGGACATGTCTGAGTACGGCAAGAATTTCGGTTTTGGTAAATGGATCACCCACGAAAGAATTTCGAATGGGGAAGGGTTTGAGGCAAGGAGACCTGTAACACCCCAAAATGGGGCCTAGTTGTAAACTGTAGTACATGTAGCTTTAACAGTTGTACGTTGACTTTAATTGGTGTTTTGTTGCTAACTGTAGTATAAATGTTGCTAAATGGTGTCTTAAATGTGAATTGGTGTTTTAAACATGAATTGGTGCGAATTGGTGATAATTGGTGTTAAATGGTGTTAACTGGTGTTAAATGTGGATAAAAATGTAGTATTATGAAAAGTGTCATAATTTGACCATGTTGACAAATAGTTGAACGGTTTTGGATAATGGTTCCAAAAATATCTCCGTTAGTTGAAACGGATAACCCTAAGTTGAGTTTTAAGTTGAATAGGAGAACGAAATACCCGAGACGGGGTATTAGGCACATAAGTCGGCCTATAGACTCTTTCTTCTTTATTGGATAAGCTTAAAACACACATACACACATTACAAACACATACGTACGTACGTGAACACCCCACACACACACACACTTGAAGAAATTGAAAGAGAAATCAAGAGGGAAGATCTTTTGTTGCTGATTTCAGTTGAATCCAAGTCTAGAATCTGTTTTATATCATCATCTTGTAAGTTTTCTTGATTGAAAACCTAGTTCTTCATGTTCTTGTGTGTGTGGTGTCAAAGTGAAGATTTAGAAGTGTTTTGATGTTGTTCTTGTGTCCAAATCATGTTAGTAAGTTAGTATATATGTTAGAAATGTTGTATAAACACTTGAATATGGATTCAAGTTGGATTTTGAGTCAAAAACTCGTAAAACAGCGTCTGTTTACGAACAGAGCAAGAACACACTGTGATTATGGTTCCTACGGGCGTAGTATGATGTTACTACGGCCGTAGGGTGTTGTTTATGTTACTGCGGTCGTAGGAAATGGTTGCTACGGCCGTAGGATTGAAATTATGAGGATTACCACCTACGGGTGATGGAAACAAGACTACGGGCGTAGGATATGGTTGCTACGGCCGTAGTTACCCAAAGGATGCCTACTACGGGCGTAGTATATAGTTACTACGGCCGTAGGTCATGGTTCTTTGGCATGAACTCCTACGGGCGTAGTGCATATGTACTGCGGCCGTAGTGCATGTTGGAAAGTTGTTCTGCGGGCGTAGGAACATGTTCCTGCGGCCGTAGGAGGCTGTCAGAAGCCATGTTGACCTTTTGTTGATACTGTTGTTAGTGCAGTCTGTTGTAGTGTATACTAAGGGGTGTTTATCTATGTTTATTGGTGTTAGGTGACTCAGACGATTCTGTGTGCTCTTGGGATTCCCGATTGCATATCTGCCTCTTGTAGTTTCGAGGTGAGTACCGGTTTCCCATGAGTCTCAGTAGGTAAGTTATCTGTAGTACATGTTGACACATGATTGGTGTATTGATACGTGGAAATGGAGGTATGTTATGATAAAGTTGTACAAGCATGCTTAGTATTATTATTGTTGATATGAAAGATATTGTTGTGATTATATGCGCGCATGAACTGGATCCTTATTGGATCAACTAGTTGTTTATGAAGTTTTGTCCGGACACTGAATTGGAGAACACGGAGGTCAGTCAGGTAGACGGGTGTCAATACTTAGCTGGGTTCTCGGGTAGACGGGAGTTAGTACCCGGGCATTAACGGTACTCAAGTAGTATACGCTTGGGTAATGGTCCTGCAGGCCGCCGTTCCTCTAAGGAGTAAGGTTCCTTGATAGATGGGAACCAACATGATAGATAATTGGCGTACTATGTGGAATGCTTTTGGGTTGTTGAGCGGGGTTAGCTCCCCTGCAACATACGACTACTGCTGACACGTTTGTCACGTCACAATATGATAGGATAGCCTTGTGTGCTGTTCTGATACATGATAGCCTGCTTATTGTTGCTTATGTGTAATTGGTGCTCACTAGCTAGTTGTAGCTAACGGTGCAGGATTTACCTTTTTCGCAGGTTGATGCTAGAGGCCTGGTGAGGCGGGTACCGATGGTAGCTTTTGTTGTATATACCTTTTGGGGAACACGTTGTTGTTTTTGGATCCGATGGTCGGTAACTAGTTGGTAACGCTTGTAGCTTTGAACTTGGCTAACCTTTTTGTTGTAATTAATTAGCCGAGTCAAACTGGTTGTTTTTGTAAATGGTGTTTAATTCCGCTGCAACACTTTTGATAATCGATGTTTAAAAAGTTTAAATTAACTCTAATTTTAAGCTCGTTAGGGGTGGCGTTACAAGACCCGTTAGCACCGTTCCTCTTTTTAATAGCAGCGGAAATCTTGAATATTGTATTCTTGGAATCTAGAGATAAAGGGAAGTTTGAGGGTATTCGGATAGGCTACAGGGATAAGGTGGAAGTGACCCACCTTCAATATGCAGATGACGTATTAATCTTCGGAGCATGGAGTTTAACAAACTTAAAGAATATGATGATGATCATGGAATGCTTCCAAAGATTATCGGGACTGAAGATAAATTTCCAGAAAAGTTCATTGATTGGAGTAGGGGTTGACTCGAGGGAAGTAGCTTCATGGGCATACCATATCGGCTGTAAAGTGGGAAGTATACCATTCATCTATCTTGGACTTCCTATTGGAGCAGATATGAACCGAACAAAAAATTGGAAAGGAATTATAGAGAAGGTGCAGAAAAGATTATCACATCGAAGAGCAAACGCGGTGTCATTTGGTGGTCGTTTAACACTGGTAAAATCAATCCTCGATAGTCTACCATTGTATTACTTTTCTATGTTTAGAGCCCCAAAGAACGTGATTCGCTTACTTGAGAGGGTAAGGAAAAATTTCTTTTGGGGGAAAGGGGATACACGGGGCTCGGGTCATTTTATACATTGGGTTAAATGGGAGGTCATTCTTGATTCATTCGGGTATGGGGGGTTAAATATTGGCAGCCTGCAAGCTGCAAATATTGGTCTTTTGGGAAAGTGGTGGTGGAGGTGGTATAATGAGGAGGGTAGGATGTGGGTTAGAGTCATTAAGTGTCTATACAGGATGGATGGGTCTATAGAAAGTGGGTTGGAAGGGATGAAATGGAAAAACTCGGTGTGGGGCAATATCATTAAGGTAGGGGAGGTCTTACAAGCTAGGGGTATTAATTTTAAACATTCTTTTTCAAAAGTTTTGGGAGATGGGTCGAAGATTAGATTCTGGAAGGATAAATGGGTGGGGGGATAGTAAACTTATGGATAGGTTTGGTAGGCTTGGTCGGTTAACTAGAAATGTTGATGCCTTAGTTAGTGAGATGGGGACTTGGGAAGAAGGGCCTTGGGCATGGAATTGGAATTGGAGGAGAGAGCCGAGAGGTAGAGAAGAGGGTGAACTAAGTCAATTAGTGAGTGTGTTAGATGGGATTTCACCTAGCAGAGACAAAATGGATAATTTTAGATGGGATTTAGGTGTTGATGGTATGTTCACAGTGAAGTCTCTTAGAAAACTAGTGGATGAAAGGGATTTGGGCTCAAGAAGTAGTAGGATAGAGACTTGGTGGAATAGGAAGGTCCCTAACAAGGTTAACATCTTCATTTGGAGAGTTAGACTTCGGAAAGTCCCGGTTAGGGAGGTTCTTCATTCACTGCAGGTAGATTTACACTCAATATTGTGTCCATGGTGTGGAGATGAGGCGGAATCGATAGATCATGCACTCTGGAGTTGTAAGCGGAGTCGAGAGATTTGGAGTGCAGTTTTCAGGTGGTGGTCAAGGGATATTCACTCTATCCAAAACCTTACAGAGCTGATCACTAACGACGACAACTTGTGGCAAGCAACGGTGTGGATCGTGGCTTATTCACTGTGGGGGCAGAGAAATAATCTTGTGTTTAACAACGTAAAGAGATCGATGTCAGAAGTCTTCTTCGAGGTTCAGTTACGGAGCTATCAGTGGATATCAAATCGATTGAAGTCAAAGAAGATTGACTGGCAGTTTTGGCTAATGAATCCGGTATCGCTGATGAATTATTAGCAGGGTAAAAAGGCTTAATGGGGGAACGTTTTTCTTTTGGGTTAGCTACGGCCTGCATGTTTAGGTCTGATGTATGCTAAGTGCTTTGTGTTTCATTTTGATCTTTGGGTTTCATTTGTTTAGTGCTGTGTTAGGTGCAGATAGTTGCACCTTTGGTTTTTTGTACTCTGTACTTTGGTGACTTATATTGGTATTGGTATAAAAGGTATGGTTTAAAAAAAAAAAGAATAGATGTGATTCAACTTCTAATACAATGGGCCAATAGGCTATATATTCTTAATATAAAAGATAAATTCACTTTATTAAAGGTCGATTATTTATGTAATTTTGGGAAAAAGCAAATATATATATTTGAAGGAAATTAAAGGGCACCTATACATTGCTCTTGAAAGTCGCATAAAATGTCAGATTAAATTTTTTTTTTTTGAACGCAAAGAGGGAAACTAGGAAAGGAGCTTCGGCATGGCTATCACCCCCACCTAGCAACCCTAAATATCATTGAAATCACTCCTCGAAATCGAGGTAATTTGTTCCGGAAAGGTTACATCCCAAAAGAAACTAGAATGAGAAGCAAAAGCAGTTTTTGCAACTACATGAGCTGCATTATTACAATTACGACTAGTCCAAAGAAAAGAAATGTTCAATTGGGATGAGATGTGACGAATGTCCTCAACTATAGCAGCTACGCTCCAAGGAGGATCAGACTCAGATGAGGATAAGTCAACTGCAAATTTAGAGTCCGACTCAATAAGGGCATTAACCAATCGGAATTGAGAAGCCAAGCTGCAAGCGAGCCGAATCGAAATCAACTCAGCTGCCAGAGGTGAAGAAGCAACCACAGAATCACCAGCACAAAAAAGAATTGCACCATTACAATCTCGTGCAATAACACCCGCAGCCATTGAGCGATCCTTGAACGAGGCGTCGCAGTTAAGCTTCACAATACCATGAGTGGGGGGGTTCCACTTATGTGAACTTATAACTGGACCATCGACCGGATCATGACTACCGGGGGCAGCCACAGGAACCGCAGGATGAAGAGCATCCATAAAGTCACGATCATAGATAGAATAGGCAGCAAGGACTTTCGTAGGACATAGGATGAAGACCACCTACGAATTTCTATCATCACCAAATTTGGATACATTGCAATCCAAGAATAGATGTGATTCAACTTCTAATACAATGGGCCAATAGGCTATATATTCTTAATACAAAAGATAAATTTACTTTATTAAAGGTCGATTATTTATGTAATTTTGGGAAAAAGCAAATATATATATTTGAAGAAAATTAAAGGGCACCTATACATTGCTCTTGAAAGTCGCATAAAATGTCACATTAATTGACATCACTTATTCACATGTCTTACTGTTTGAAAGAATGCTTGAATTAAATGATGGAAGCTTACTATACCATATATATATTTGTTTTTAAATATTTAACAACATATTATATGGCTTTCAGAATAATCAGTCACCTTTATGCATGCATGCTTTATTGGTTTGGCCTTTTTCTCTTGCCTTCTTGTGACCCATTTATAATGCATGCAACTTGTAAGGTTATAATGGTAATTGCATATTCCAAATCCAGCATATGTGGTTCAACTTAACTTGTCTATCTCGGAGATAACATCATATAACTCAAAATATATATCTCATTTGAAATTTTGAATTGGGAGACGCCAACAAACAAACAACATAATCATCTAATTGATGAGTTTTGCAGGTGGTGGAAGGTGGTTAAAACAGGTCACAACTCGGTAAAAGAAATGATATGATGGGGGAATGATCTCGGGTTAACACGTAATAAAATGGAAGTCTTCTCAACAGCGCTTTTCTCTCTTCTTTGGGCAGTTTGGAAGCTTCGAAATGATGCAAATTTCTCGTCTAAACCATTGGGTAATGCAGGGATCATGGGCTTTATTCAGAGTATCTCTTTGTTCTGGATAAACTCTAGGTGTTTGGTAAAAAAAGAGGATAGATTGGGTGGATTGGATCATGAATCCTTTAGGATCAATTTAACATGTAATGTAGCATAGCTGGTGTATCGTTTTCTTTAATTTATTTGTAAATCTCATTGTACTTTGGTCTTGCTAGCATCTTGCTAGTGCTTTTAATATATTTTGGGTTGCTAAGAGAGGATGATGGCGGAGCCGGAGCTCTCCTCTAAATTTCCCTTTTGATGCTGTTAAAAAAAATATACAAGGGATAAAATATGAACATGCATAATCTGGCATGTGATATGTTTGTATTTTTATGACCATAACACTTTTGTATGATAAAATTTCCAAAAACCCAAATATATTTTTATTTAAAATAATAATTCCAATGTATGAAGCGGTCTTTATCTCTCATCTTAATTCATCTTTCTATTATATCAGCATTACATGACTTACAGTCTTTCGTTTTTTTAACTCGGTAATCATTTTTTAATTTCTCCATATTTCACCTTTTTTTTAATTAAAATAATTAAAAGACATAAAAAAGTAATATACTACTACGTACACGCTAAGTATAGAACACAACAAACTATACTCTCATTCCTCATCTCCTCTTTTCTTCTCTCTTTTTACACCGGAAAAAAAGTCAAAAGAAAATATTTATTACTTTTCGTGAGGACATTGTCCTAACCAAAAGGTAAAAGCATTTATACCTGTCACTCCCACTTTTCAAGGTTACATTTTTATACTTTTTAGCGAGGACATATGTCCTTGTTGAAAGCGTGCATGTCTAAAACAAAATTTTCTTGTAGCGACTTCCCAATCCCGTTCATCTCAACCGACCCCGCACCAAGTGGAGTGTTGTTCATATATAATACCTTAAATGATTACGACAATGAAAAAGCTTGCTTTGCATATTATCGATGGCTCATACAATCGATCACCATCGGTTTGGTTGTTTTTGGGCTTTGAAAATGACTTCCACTTAGCAAATGCATACACGATACATCAATAACTATATATCATGCGATCGGTCCCGTTAGACACGAATTATTCGCACAACCCGAAGCTACCGCGTGGTGAACTAGGATAGACCATAAAACCCAACCTTATAGGTGTAATTGAGGATCTAATCCTTTGAATGTTTTTATTTTGGTAGTGAAATAACATGGGCATGACCATTGCGTGATCAGCCGTTCCTAATTGGGTAGGTATGGGCTTTCAATTTTAGTTAATTGTTCGAACACGGCTATTATTTTTGTTACCTTGTAGTTGTTGACTTGTTGTAATATAAGTATTATTAGATTAAATGTGTGTATGTACACACAGGTTGGTTTAGAAAAATGTCAAACATTAATACAAAAATATTAAATAATTATAAAAAACGAAATAAATGATAGATCCCTAACTTCTAAAAAATATTGTATTGTTTGGTTAATAAATTGATTAGGAGTTTTTTTTTTTTTTGTTTTATCCTGAATATTAAAAACGTTACGACAGCCTCTGATTAGATATAAACTAAAGTTTTTATTTTTATTTTTAGCAATAAGTTATATATATTAATTATTTTATTTCATTTCATAATAAAATTTTGCATTCTAAAAGGGAGATATTTTATCCATAAAACTTTTTACGGTACATAATAAAAGTGAATGTTTTGATCATAATATCTTTGAATATGTGATTGAGAAGAATAGTTAATAAGTTTGTAAGAATAAAAAAATCATTATTATTTATATACAATAAAAAATATTGTATATAAATCATCATCTTTTAAAAAAAAAGTTTTAATGCATGCATAGAGTCATGCATGAGAGAATACGAACCAAAGTTTATCATTCGCCATGTATTTATCATACAATTAAATCTTTTATGTAATTAACTAAACATTTAATCTCGTTGACATGTGGGGAATAAGCGAGATCAGTCAACCACTCCTCAACCCATGAATATATGAATATTTATGATATTCTTAGACAATGTCGTTACCAACCTCTACTGCATACTTATTATTATAATATACAACTCTAAAAAAAGAAGAAAAATATAAGAAAGCTGCAACGCAAGCTTCAGGAGCAAATTATGCAAGATGATCTCGATTAGTGAAAATATTGTCATTTAAAGCCTTATGTTTAATATATCGTTAACTTGTGAAAGATTCCTACCTAACTAGTCGTTCATAATATCAAGTAAATCATTTTCGTCATTCTATTTTTTTACGTTGTGTACCTAGCGGGTATATATTTGAATTCGTAATCAAATGTGTCTTTGTTCAAACCATAAAAGCGATTCTAGAAAACGGGAATAGAGTCTCTGACCCAACAGTGCACAAATATATATGCTCCACACATATATATTAATGAAGATAACTAATTAAGAGTAATATAGAATAATTAACCGTTAATGACAATTTTCTTTTAAAATCCGACACTTTTTGGAACGGAGAATAATAGTATAAATTCTTTTATTTCATCAAATTGATAACTCACATAAGAAATAAGATAATTTAAATTTGTTGGTGTCCTTTTAACGAATTCTAATAAAAAAAATAAAAAAAACATAATTGTCGCAAATTGAGAAAGTTTTTGTAAGGGATTACTGATGGCCATAAGCTTATTGGTTTGTTTATTAGTTGTTTTACCATATAATAACTCATACTACTTTTTTATACACCATTGTGTGAGTATATAAACACACAAAAATTTACACGCCATCAGATATGTAGTTGTATAAAAAACTATATTTCAATTTTCCTTAATGTGTATAGAAATGAATGAAAAAGCACAAGAGCGTATCTATTCGTTGGTGTTTTTAATGACTTTTTAATCAAAAAGTTAAAAAAAAAACAAATCCAAAGTCCGTCGTAAATTGTGAAGATTGTGAGGTATTTGTGACGAACTTAAACTTAATTTAGTTTTTTTGTTTTTTTACCGTGTAATAAACTCACATTCCCTTTTATACACTATTATATAAGTAGATAAACACACATATATGTAAAAAAGTTTACACGCCCACGTTTGTATAAAAACTATATTTCAAGTTTCATTGACATGTAAACTGTTAGTTTTGACTTGAAATTAGCAGTACAATATTTGAACTAGAATTAATCGAGAAGCTCGATGATTGCCGGTTTTAATTATTAACTAATTAAAGGCAATGTATAAAGATTTAGTTGGCTTGAAATTAAAATTGGATCCTATCTAGAATCTAGGAATTTGAATCCCCTAATTCAAATAAGATAAGGATATCATTGAAATTGAATGGTGCTGGATAAAATTTCAAATTGAAATTGCAAATTATAGTGTGTTGGGGAGATAGCAATATCAAACCTAAATCAAACATATCTATTAAGTAAAATAGGATTTGATGTTAACAAAACCATATATTCAGTTTTGGACTTAGATTGATGAAAAACATGTGTTGTTTTTTATCTTAGACTTAAAGAATTTCTAAGTAAGAAATGTCAGCTGACGTATCATAGTGTCAGCTTAACACTGAGTGTCAGCCAAAGGACCAGCTTCAAGAAGATCAGCTGAGAAGAAAAGACAAGTCAAGAAGCATCAGCTGAGGATCTACAATGGATCAGCTGATGGTTCAAAATCATCAGCTGAGGAAAATTTCAAGATCAGCTGAGCTATCAAGGATCAGCTGACACAATCACATTGATCAGCTGATGTCTCTCATCTGTCAGATAAGGTATTTACTACTTATCCAATCTTTCCTTCATAAGCTGATCATACTCAAACGATTAGCTGAGCCCTTGGGATCAGCTGACAGTTTAGTTTGATCAGTTGGTTAGCTATACTCTGATTTGTATTGTTCGCTGAGTATTTCGATCAGCTGAGCAAATCTAGTCAGCTGAGTCTTTCACATTTATCCTTAGTTGAGCAAATTTACATTTGCAGTTCAGTGTCTGTTAGCTGAGTATTTATTCTACATCTCAGTTAATAGTTTTTCTGTGTAATATTTTCTTTAGTCAAAGGCAGAACATGTGTTGTTCTTATTATGCCTTAGATCTTTCTTTGTAAAAGTACTTATCACTTTTTGTATCTGCAAAGAAACAAAAAGGATAGATCTTTATCCCCTGGAAAAGGAGAAAGATACTCTTGAAAAGAAGATCTCGAAGATATGATGTTAAGTATGGCTGGCAACTCCATACTTGGTAAAGTCACATCTTCAGAAAGCATGGTGTTGATTAAAGCACAAGCATGAAAGGAGAAGTTTACTTTTCCAAGATATAAAGGTAGTAGTTTAATAATATAATAATAGATAGTGGGTATACTCATTACTGAAAAGTATGTTCACTTTACACACTTTGTGTATAAAGTTAACTTACTTTTCACTCACTAACTTTATCTATTATAATATTATTAAATCAAGTACCTTTGTCTCCTTCTCTCTTCATCAACCCGGACACACCTTGCTTATATATACTCATGCATGGAAACATGCTAAGTATGCGTTGAAAAGCACTGAAATCTCATAAGTTGAGAATTAGAAGAGTTAGCATTTTATTTTCAGTGTAACAAACTTGTTCATGTGTTGAACATCTTAGACATTAGTTGTTTAAGATTAGCATTGTCTATGTGTTAGACAAATCTAGTTGCCACCTTTTATTGAACTTAGACTTTCCGCATCTAGTTCATGTAATTCTTGATTAACATCAATAAGAATTATATAAACGTAAACTGTGTGTCTCTTAAATTTTAAATTGCTAAAGTTTGTATTCAACCCCCCTTCTACAAACATTTGTTGTTGTAGTATCCATTCGGGACCAACATAGTGCTTATCATTGTTTAGTCGAGTTGTATTAAGGATTAGGATTTCTAGTTTGTTTATTATAAACATCTTAGCTAGGTTTCATTTAACATGTGCACCTTTGGGGTGAAATCTATGTACGTAAACACTTTCAGTTAATAAAGAAGTCTCTGGAACCTGTCCGTGGACGTAGGTCGTCACCCCGACGACCGAATCACGTTATATCTTGATGTTTGGTTATCTTGTTTTGTTATTCACCTCTTTAACGGATTATTGTTAAGGTTTCAAGTTCGATAATTACTGTAACACCCTAAAATGGGGTCTAGTTGTAAACTGTAGTACATGTAGCTTTAACAGTTGTATGTTGACTTTAACTGGTGTTTTGTTGTTAAATGTAGTATAAATGTTGCTAAATGGAGTCTTAAATGTTAATTGGTGTTTTAAACATGAATTGGTGCTAATTGGTGTTAAATGGTGTTAACTGATGTTAAATGTGGATAAAAACGTAGTATTATAAAAAGTGTCATAAGTTGACCAAGTAGACAAATAGTTGAACGGTTTTGGATAATGGTTCCAAAAATATCTCCGTTAGTTGAAACGGATAACCCTAAGTTGTGTTTTAAGTTGAATAGGAGAACAAAATACTCGTGTTGGGGTATTAACCCACTTGGGTCGGTCTATGGGGATACATATCCCCTGCCTTCACATTAAAACACACAAACACATATCATACATACGTACACATTAGAACACACATATACACACTTGGAGTTTTGATCCTTTGAAGTTAAATTCGTGGAGCAAACTGTAGATTGAAGTTACCATAGCTGATTTTCGGAAGCAAATCACCCATAGTCACCATCTTTGTAAGTTTTCTAATTGAAACCTAGTTCTTGGGTGTTCATGGTGAAAAGACCCATTTTGATAGATTTAGATGTGTTTTGATGTTGTTTTTGTGACCAAATCATGTTAGGAAGTTTATGTATATGTTAGACAACTTGTATAAACACTTGAATATGGATTCAAGTTCGATTTTGAGACAAAAACCCGTAAAACCGTAGATGTGCTCGAACAGAGCAAGAACACACTGTAAATATGGTTCCTACGGGCGTAGTATGATGTTGCTACGGCCATAGGGCGTTGTTTGTGTTCCTGCGGTCGTAGGAAATGGTTGCTACGGCCGTAGTGTCGTGCTTAAGAGGATTACCACCCACGGGTGATGGAAACAAGACTACGGGCGTGGGTATATAACCTACGGCCGTAGTTACCCAAAGGATACATACTACGGGCGTAGTATATGGTTACTACGGCCGTAGGTCATGGTTCTTTGGCAAGAACTCCTACGGGCGTAGTGCATATGTACTACGGCCGTAGTACATGTTGGAAAGTTGTTCTGCGGGCGTAGGAACATGTTCCTGCGGCCGTAGGAGGCTGTCAGAAGCCATGTTGATCTTTTGTTGAGACAGTTGTTAGTGTTGTCTGTTGTAGTGTGTACTAAGGGGTGTTTGTCCATGTTTATTGGTGTTAGGTGACTCGGACGATTATGTGTGCTCTTGGGATTCCCGATTGCATATCTGCCTCTTGTAGTTTCGAGGTGAGTACCGGTTTCCCATGAGTCTCAGTAGGTAAGTTATCTGTGGTACTTGTTGACATGTGACTGGTGTGTTGATACGTGAAAATGGAGGTATGTTATGATAGAGTTGTACAAGCATGCTTATTATTGATATGAAAGATATTGTTGTGATTATATGCGCGCATGAACTGGATCCTTATTGGATCAGCTATTTGTTTATGAAGTTATGTCCGGACACTGAATTGGAGAACACGGAGGTCAGTCAGGTAGACGGGTGTTAGTATCTGGCTGGGTTCCCAGGGTCCTTAGTGACTACGAATTGGGGAACTAACGGTACTCAAGTAGTATACACTTGGGTAGGGCTCTGCAGGCCGCCGTTCCTATATGGAATGGGGTTCCTTGATAGATGGGAACCAGTATGAAAGACTTGGAGTACCACGTGGACTGTTGTTGGGTTGTTGAGCGGGGTTGGCTCCCCTGCAACATACGACTACTGCTGACACGTTTGGCTCGCCTCAATATGATAGGATAGCCCTGTGTGCTGTTCTGATACATGATAGTCTGCTTATTGTTGCTTATGTGTAATTGGTGCTCACTAGCTAGTTGTAGCTAACGGTGCAAGATTTATTTTTTTCGCAGGTTGATGCTAGAGGCCTGGTGAGGCGGGTACCGATGGTAGCTTTTGTTGTATATACCTTTTGGGGAACACGTTGTTATATGTATGGATCCGGTGGTCGGAACTAGTTGGTAACGCTTGTAGCTTTGAACTTGGCTAACCTTTTTGTTGTAATTAATTAGCCGAGTCAATCTTGTAGTTTTTGTAAATGGTGTTTAATTCCGCTGCAACACTTTTGATAATCGACGTTTAAAAAGTTTAAATTAACTCTAATTTTAAGCTCGTTAGGGGTGGCGTTACAATTACAAGATGGTGTTTTGATTCTTACATATACGTACGGATGAAACGCATATGAGCGTGCCTATAGGCACACATATCGGACTTCTTATCTCAGTGCATTGATAATACATATCGGAAGTTAGATTATTCGTGTTCAATATATCACTCGTATGGCGTTCTCTCTCGGAGGGGAAAATGAAGGCTGGAAAAAAGTGGAAAACAGGAGATGGCGTCGCAAAGTAAATTCAGTGACTACCTTTTTCTTCACCAGATTTCCGGATGATTGGGATGAGAAGGCTCTTTGGAGTATGTTTCAAAAGTATGGTCAGGTTAATTCCTTGTATGTGGCTAAGAAGAAGACTGCAAAGGGTACAAGATTTGGTTTCGTCAGATACCACATGGAACAAAGTAAAGAGGCGATGGAGAAAATGCTTCAAAGTATTATTATAGGAGATAGAAGATTGATTGTTAATATTGCTAAATATGAGATGAGGCATGCAGCAAGTTTTGGTCCAAGAGCAGCGATGGATGGTGGAGAAAGGAGGAAAGTCTTCTCTACTCGATCACATACTCAACGCTATGAAACAAGGCAGCCGGAAAAAATTAAAACCACCAGCACTTCGGGGTACCGATCCTATAAAGAGGCGGTTACGGGTAAAAGGGTTGATGCAAAGAACCATGCAGAAAGGAAGGAGTCAGACGTTAAGGGGAAATTTATTTACGCTACTATTGATTTGAACCTCTTGGGTAGGCTGAGTAAGTGTTGGTTCGGTTGTGTCAAAAACATTAACCTTTTAAGGAATATCCAGCAACTTCTCTGTGAAGATGGGATGGGCAATTGTAAAGTTCAATATGTTGGAGGACTTAATATTCTTTGTGAATTTTCATCCAAAGAAGCGGCTGAAAAAAGTATTCATGAAAACAAGGAGATCCTCAAGAATTGGTTCTCTGTGACTAAACTTTGGGAACCTGGGATCATCCCTCAAGAAAGATTGGCATGGCTTGACGTGAATGGAATCCCGGTAGAGGCTTGGAACGAGACTACCGTCTCTCATGTTGCCGCAAAGTTTGGAAAAGTTCTAGAGGTTGACGATGTAAACTTGGATGGAACTATGTGCCACTCCTTTGGAGCCTTAATCCTCACCAAAAATAAGGAGGATATCAATACTACGGTTCAATTAAACGTTTTAGAAAAGTTGGTTAATGTCAAGGTAATTGAAGAGCACAATCGAACGACGTTCTTCCCTCAATCTGTTTCAAATCACTCGGATGATTCGGATGAATCAAATGTAGATGAATCAGAAAACTATCATAGTGATGAAGAGATCTTCGGGGAAGATGAATCGGTGCCGGAAACATGTTTTGATGGGGAAGAGAAGGTCATTAACGATGGGAAGTCTGATGGTTGCTTAGGAAATGATATCCATGATGTCTCTGCTAATCACGAGGGTGGGATGGAATTCCCAAAACAACAAAATGATTCTCACATTAATCCATTAAATTTGGATTTAAATATTGGTTTTGTTGCTGGAACTCAATTGTCAACTGACAATTTTAATAATGGGCCAGAAAAGAACTCAGATCCTATGGTTGTTGTTAATAATGGGCCTCAAATATCAAAAGATTATGGTGGGCCAAACAAAAATAACGAGATCAATGAAATTGGGGCAAATAAAGCTTATGAAGGAATAGTCAACAGGTTAGGTGGAAATGAGAATATTCAAAATGATGATACTGGGCCTACCTATTCCACATCTGAAAGTGGCACTCAAGCTCAGGGCTTCATGGAAAAATAATACACAGTTCAGGAGAAAAAAAGAAGAAATCAAAAAAAGCTTCAGGGAAAAAACTAGGTTTTTATGAATCAAAGTCATCTCAAGAAGGAACTGATTCCTCTTCTCTACCAAGCTCCTTGCCTGATGAAGAGGTCCGTAAGAGGGTTTTGGGTGAAGCGATTGGGGTTTCATTTGGTAGAGAGGGTGTTAAAAAATACACGTAATCTCTTCTGGTGGTTTCTTATGGTTGGGTTTGAAATTTGTCAAGATGATAGCTTTATCTTTGAATGTTCGAGGGTTAGGTTCTGTCAGCAAAGTGGATGGGGTCAGAAAGCTGGTTAGATCGACAAAGTGCAACATTGTTGGGCTTCAAGAAACTAAAGCGGAGCTGATGCCCTAAGACATGGTTCGAAAAATTTGGGGTCACAACGACTTTGATTTCTCCTTCGGGAAATCTGTGGGCGCTTCTGGTGGTACGTTAACTACTTGGAACACCTCTTTGTTTTCTAAATCTGATGAATTCTTTGGTAATCATTTTTGTGGTGTGGTGGGTAATTGGTCGGGAATTAATAAAAAAGTCGGTTTTATAAATGTTTATGGTCCGCATTCTGGTCCGTTAAAAGAAAGTTTGTGGGCGGATTTAACAAACATTATATCTGATAGTCGGGTTATCTGGGTTGTTTTTGGGGACTTCAACGCAGTTCGTAATAAGGAAGAGAGGTTGGGAACTTCATTTGATGTGAATGAGGCTTCTCATTTTAACAACTTCATTATTAGTTCAGGGCTACATGACTTCCGATTCTGTGGTCGTAGATTCACTAGATTTAGTAAGGATGGTCTGAAGTTGAGGAAGTTAGACCGTTTTTTGGTCTCTTCTAATTATTTTGCTGCGTGGAAGGATGCCCAGGTTCATGTCTTAGTTAGATCCATATCAGACCATTGCCCGATCTTGCTAAAATCCGGGGATATAGACTTTGGTCCAAAGCCTCTACGAATCTTTGACTCATGGCTGTCAGATAAGGAATTTGAAGAAATTGTAAGCAAATCTTGGCGTTCAGGTGCTTATACAGGATCTCCAGATATTGTTCTAAAAAATAAGATTAAAAGGTTGAGGGCTGATATCAAGGATTGGTTTTCCAAAATTCAACATACCAATCAACAACGCAAAGTGGAAATCTTGGATTTTCTTGAAAGATGGGACAAGAAAGCTGAAAGGGGTGAGTTAGATGCCGATGATATGTGGAAGAGGGACTCTTTCTTATTCGAATTAACTCACATGGATCACAAGGAGACCATGGATTTGCAACAAAAATCCAGAATTAAATGGGCAATTGAGGGAGATGAAAATAAACGCTTCTTTCATTCGGTGGTAAATCACAAATGGAGATCTAATTGTCTTAAAGGTTTGATAGCAGATGGTATTTGGATTGAAGACCCAAAGGAATTAAAAAAAATAGCATGGAATCACTTTTGTACTAGATTCCGAGAAACAAATGCAAATCGGCCAAGTTTTTTTAGTCCCCTCTTCAAAAAACTTTCTAAAGCAGACTCTGAGATGCTGGAACTACCAATTTCAATGGAAGAAGTTAAAAATGCTGCTTGGTCTTGTGCTGGATCTAAAGCACCAGGACCTGACGGGTTTAACTTTAATTTCGTTAAAAAATTTTGGGATTTGTTAAAAACTGATGTTTTTGCTTGTGTCAAATATTTTGAACAAAATGGGAAACTAGCAAGAGGATGTAACCCGTCCTTTATTGCTTTAGTACCAAAGATAAGTGATCCGCTTGAAATTGGTGATTTTAGGCCAATTAGTCTTATAGGTTGGGTCTATAAGATAATTGCAAAAATTCTTGCTTCTAGATTGGCATTAGTGATTAACAAACTGATTTGCCAAAACCAATCGGCTTTTATTTCGGGTAGGCAAATCTTAGATGGTTCTCTTATTGCAAATGAGTTAGTACATTTTGTTAAAAAAGAAAAAATGAAAACCTTACTTTTCAAAGTGGATTTTGAAAAAGCCTTTGATTCGGTTAATTGGGACTTCCTTTTATCTGTTATGAGTCAAATGGGTTTTGGGATTAAGTGGTGTAAATGGATTAGGGGTTGCTTAACATCTGCCTCTGTTTCCATCTTAATCAATGGTTCTCCAACAGAAGAATTCCAAATGGGAAAGGGCCTTAGACAGGGTGACCCTCTCTCTCCTTTTTTATTTCTTTTGGTTGGGGAAGCTCTCCAAATTATGACACTGGAGGCTTGTAACAAAGGTTTCTTTAATGGGTTACAACTGGTGGGGAAAAACAGGAATGTATCCTTACTTCAGTTTGCAGATGATGCATTGTTTATTGGGAAATGGTCAAGGTCAAATCTGCGAAATTTGATTACCTTACTTAACTGTTTTCATGATGTTTCAGGGCTCAAGATAAACCTTACAAAAAGTCGTCTCTTCGGCATTGGTGTGCGATCTGATGAAATTTCCATTATGGCAGATGCAATGAAGTGCAAGTCAGATAAGCTCCCTTTCACATATCTTGGGCTCCCCGTTGGAGCTAATATGAAAAGGCGAAGTTCTTGGCTAGGAGTTATTGATAAGTTCAACAAAAAGCTTAGTCGATGGAAGTCAAAAACCTTATCAATTGGAGGAAGACTTACATTGGTAAAAGCGGTTTTATCTGCCTTGCCATTATATCTTTTTTCCCTTTTTAAAGCTCCTGGTTGTGTTCTAAAACAACTTGAAGCTATCAGAAGACGTTTTTTCTGGGGTTTTAAAGAAGATGAAAAGAAGACATTTTGGGTGGCTTGGGAAAAAATTTTGGCAGCTAAAGAGTTAGGCGGGTTGGGAGTTTCAGGCCTCGAATTTAAAAATTGGTCTCTTTTGGCAAAATAGTATTGGAGGTTCATATCCGAAAAGGACTCTCTATGGGTTGATGTCATCTCTACATTGCACGGAGAGGATGGAGGGTTTACAAATGCCTCTTTCTCAAATAAATCTTCAGCTTAGGGTGCTATTGTTTCTTGTATCAAAAATTTGGATAGTTCAGGGCTAAACTTTAAAAGCTCTTTCTCGAAAATTATTGCTTGTGGATCATCAACTTCTTTCTGGGATGATCCTGCTGTGGGTAAGGGTTCTAAGCTTAAAGATCTTTTTCCTAGATTGTACGCAAGGGAATTAAACAAGAACTCTTGCTTCAAAGACAGATGGAATTATCAAAATGGTTCTTGGGCCGGTTCTTGGGGTTGGAATAATGATCTTAGGGGCAGGATTCAGGATGATCTGAAAAAATTGGAAGACTTGCTACGCTCAACGGAGTTTGCACCCTCGGGTAGAGATGTTTGGAAATGGAATGGTAGTTCGGATGGAACTTTTTTGGTCGGAAAAATGGTTAAACTTTTACAGAAGAAATTAGGTGCATCAATTCATCCAAACCCGAGATGTAAATGGACTTCAATTCTCCCTATAAAGGTGAATATATTTTTGTGGAGATTATTCTTGTATGCAATTCCGACAAAAGCTAATCTTGTATTAAAAGGTTTAAATGTTCAGAGCGCAACTTGTACATTTTGTGGTCTCTCGGTAGAAACAATTGATCATTGTTTGTTTAATTGTGGGAAATTAGTCAGCTTTTGGAGAAAAATATGGAGTTGGTTGCAATTTCCCACGATAATGTTGAGTTCGGTTGAAGAGTTCAGGGAAAAACAATTGTTTGCAGACCGTGGTGGTTCTAAAAATATTATAGTAAACGCTATATGTGCAGTTGCATTATGGTCTATTTGGAATTGGAGAAACCGCATTCTTCACGCAACCAATGATCAAGATCGTGAAAAACTCCTTCATGAAGATCTTTTTCCAGGAGTTCAAAGACTTGCTGCTCTTTGGTTCGTAAACAAAAAAAAGAATCTTTTTGGAAGCTAGGACTACTGGTGTAAGGATCCGTTTCTCTTTTTGGTTAAGTAATTCATGTGGGTGGGGGGTGTTGGGATGGAGGTATAAGGGGGTGTGGGTAGTTTTCATTATTGACACCATTTAATTTTTTCTAGATGATATCTGGTGGGCACAAATATTTTCACCACACACGGGCACTTTGTCTCTACTTAAAATGGTGTCATCTCCATTTATAGGTGGGGTTCTTTTCAGCGTGCGGGGATGCACGGTAGTTAGCTTTGGTTGTTATAAGGTGTTACCGGCTGATGCGTTTTTCTTCTTAACATATCAGCCTCGAGCCTCAGAGTCTTTTCAAATCTTCTCTTATATTTTCTAGGTTGTTTACTCCTTATTGATTTAATCTTGGATAGTTGGCTTATATTGGGTTGGGTTTAATTGCAAAATATGTGACATTGGGGAGGGTTGAATTGATACTTTTAGTGTCAATTCTTTGGTTTGGGTTGGCGCTAAAAGGGGGTGTTGGTAGTAAAACGAGTTTGGCTCCCTTTCTTTGGCTCTTGGTGGATATATGGTGGACACATATACTTCAAATGCACACACATAAGCACATTGTTATCCTGGATGCCATCTCGTTGTAGGTTGGCGAGTTTTTTCAGAGTGCGGAGTTGCACTGTTGTCTCCCCTGGTTGCTAAAAGGTGTTACCTACTGATCTGGGTTTTCTTGCTTTTGGGCTGGATCAGTTTCCTAGTGCCTCAGAGTTTTTCAAAACACTATTGGATGCGTCTTTGGTCAATTGCTCTTTTTCTGAACCGCTTGGAAATTCATATGATGAGATATATGGAGATATATGGTAATTCTCATTGGTTGAGGATCAGTTGCACTACGATTTTCAATAGCCTTAACCGTTTCTTTTGATATTTTGTTATCATGTTCTATACTCTTTAAGTATCTCATTGGACAAATGGAGGGGTAAAAGTTGGAGTATCAGAAGATTGGAGAATATCTAAAGGAAGCTAATTTGGTTTTGTTTTATTAGCATTGTTTAGTTTTTGGTGGTGTTATTGTTCACGTGTTTCTTATTTCTTGTTATTTGTATATTGTATGTTCCAAGTCTCAGTCTTTGAGGCTTTTATTCTAATACAATTCGTTGCTTTTCAAAAAAAAGATTATTCGTGTTCATTGTTGTTATTAATGCCTTTTTAATCAAAATGTGTACAAAACACAAATTCTAAGATCCGTTACAAATTATGAAGATTTACGAGGATTTGTGATTGTCCTGTAGTTATTTTTTATAATTGTTTCACCGTATAATAAACACATATTGCCTTTCGTAGACCATTACATAAGTATATTAAGACAAAAAAATATATAAACAAATCCACACCCAACTCAAGTGCATTGTACAAGAAACAATATTTCAAGTTTCGTTAATATGTATACAAACGTATGAAAATGCATATGAGTGTGTCTATAGACACACGTATAAAACCTCTGATTTCACCAAATCAATAACATATATCGAAAATGAGATTTCTCATTTATTAGTTTTATACGACTATTCTAACAAAAAAAAATATAAAAAAAATTCAGGGCTTGTCACAAATTAATCCATCACAAATTGTGAAGATTTATCAGAGATCTATAGACTTAAATTATTATTTTTTTTACCATTTAATAAACTCATACTCCCTATTGTACACCATTATATAAATTATAAAAAAACAAAAAAATTTAAACGTTGGATGTGTTTTTGTATAGGAAACAATACCAGGTTTTGTATAAGAAGCAATATTTCAAGTTTCCTTAAAGTGCTTTACGAGAAACAATATTTCGAGTTTTAGGTGTATGAAGAAGTACATTTGCATTTTAGTGTGGGGCGGATACTATTAGTGATTTGTTTTTATTTTACGTAATATTGATGTCAGATTTGCGACGTACTACTTAAAATATATAGATTATACGTTATATCAATCTACTTGGTTTGTGTTGGGTTTGTGACGGGCGGTATTATTATATTATATTGAATTTTTTTAAAATAGATTTACGCTCGGACTTGCAACAAGTCATTTAAGTAGATACTTCTTTAAATGTTTTTTATACATCCGTCGCTAGTATTGATCACGTGGTTTTGTTGGTTTTATACCTTGAATTTATTGCAAGTCCATCGTAAAATCGTAACAACTTTGCTATTTTTTAATGACGGACGTCTTCCATCACTATAGCCTAGTTGTATTGTAATGTGACCTTGATATGATATTCTTTGCACCGATATCTTTTGTCGCAATTGCCTATTAATATTGTAATATGGCCTTGATGTTTTTCGCGACGGACGTCTTTCATCGCATTTGCATTTGTATTGTAATTTGACCGTAGGGGTGGTGTTTCGATCTGATAAAACGATTGTTGGGTTAGGGTTTCGTTGATAAAACTTCATCTACAGTCGTCGTTTGGGAAGAAGATGGCGATGGTGCTTCTCATGGACGGTGCTCTGTGGTCGGTGCGATGAAGTCGCCGATCGTATTTGCAGCTGGAGGTTTAGGCGTACGGGAAATTTTGGAGGATTAGGGTTTTCTTACGGGGTGGGGAAGGGAAAATAAAGAAGAGATCGTGGAGTAGTGGGGATTAGAGGAGAGAGAATATTTTATATTTATAGAAAGTTCCTATTGCTCAGAGTTCTTTTTACAATTTGTATCTTAACTTGTTTTTTACTTGAACCCAATTATATATATATATATATATATATATATATATATATATATATATATATATATACACACACACACACACACACACACACACATATAGGGGACGGTTCAAACGAGAATTGTTTTTCGTACGAGAACTGCGAGAACCAATCTTAGCCGTTGATTTGATAAAGTGGAATTCATGGATGTGTAGCGTGGGGGGATCAAGTGTGGCAGGGTGCATGTGAGGAATTCATGGGTGGCCGGGTGGGCAATAACATTGAAAGGGGGGGAATTGGACGGCTCAGATTGGTTCTCGCAGTTCTCGTACGAAAAACAGTTCTCATTTGAAAACTGTTTTTCGTACGAGAACTGCGAGAACCAATCTTGACCGTTGATTTGATAAAGTGGAATTCATGGATGTGAAGCGTGGGGTGGTCAAGTGTGGCAAGGTGCATGTGAGGAATTCATGGGTGGGTGATGACATTGAAGTAGGGGGAATTGGACGTCTCAGATTGGTTCTCGCGGTTCTTGTACGAAAAACAGTTCTCGTTTGAACTTTTGCCTATATATATATATATATATATATATATATATATATATATATATATATATATATATATATATCTTTCTCCTATATAAAGCATTTATAACCTAAAAACTCTTAAATTTTAAGTAAGTTGAATATACTAAATTACTTTTCATATAAATAAATGGAAACTATTATATAAAGTAACTATTAGATGCATTTAATAAGATTTTTATATTCCATTTTAATAACTAAACCTTCCATACTTAAAAAAAATCAAATAATAAATATTCAATTATGTTATAAACATTTTAACTTATTTATTAGAAAAAAATGTGTATAATTAAGTAGAGATTATAAATGTGAATAACATATAATTAGAATTTATAAATATATATTTTAATTTTTTAAAATAGCTCTTATAACTAATAGTTTCAAATTACTTTATTCTATAATCTTAATCTCTTAATTTTTAATAGTTTCAAATTACTAACTTACGTTATATATTGTCATGTAATTTAACCTACTTTATAAGTAGAGATCATTTTCCTTATTTAGTTGTTCTCAAAATCTATTTTAAAATAATAAAAGAGTTGATTGAGAATAGAATAATAATAAAGAAAATGGAAAAAAGATAAAGAAAATAGACATGTTGCCACTTACCAAAGGAAAATTATTTGTTATCACTGTATTGATGAATACCGAAAATAAGCAGGTTACTGAGTAGAAATTAGTTGACGCCGCCGCATTGCGTGGGTAATATGCTAGTACATATATATAAATATATATATATATATATAGAGAGAGAGAGAGGGTTCAAATGAGACTATTAAATTAAATGAGAATGAGAGACTCAATCCTTGCCGTCCAATTCTCCATCTTTCAATGTCATTGCCCACCCATGAAATCCTCACATTCACTCTACCTACTCAATGTTTGACAAGTGTAATGTATTAATTCTTTTTTCTTATCATCTCTTGATTTTGATACTTGTCTTGATTAAGTGGGCAGTATGATAATTAGAAATAAAAAGTAGGAGGTTATATACTTTCTCTTATATAATTAAGTTAGCTAGACTACTAGTTAAGTTTTTTTCTTAAATTTTGGTTATGCTATATTTTTTATTATTATATTAGATTATGTTTAATCAACTTTTCTATTCATTTTTCTATAAATACAACGACTAAAAACTCATACAAGTGTAAAATATTTATGCTATTTTGCTTTGAATATATGTTTACTTTTTTGTATGTAGTTATTCATTATACTTTTGATTTATACCATATTTTCACCGCTACGACCCGTAATATTTTTAACCCGTTATCTTATCTTTTCAACCTACTAATCTTAGAACATAAATTATATTAGACCCCATTACATTTACATTCTAGATTCACCACTGTGCTCACAAGATGTAAACAAGTGTCAAAATCAATGGAGGAGATGAGAAAAGATAATTAGTGGAACATGTCATTTTATAGTGAGTAGGAGAATTAAATAGGAGGAAAAAGTAGGAGGATATTTCATTTTTGATCCCCCCACGCTCCACATCCATGAGTTCCACTTTATCAAATCAACGGCTAAGATTGGTTCTCGCAGTTCTCGTACGAAAAACTGTTTTTGTTTGAACCATCCCCTGTACACACACACACGGATGAACCGTCATTAGTAGATACGGCAAAAGTCCCCCGAACTCGACAGGGAAACCTGAAACCCAATGATGTACAGGTCGGGTCGGGGCTAACAAAATTTGGCGACGAGTTTTAGGTATACTTTTAAGGATTTACTCTGTTCGGGTCAGTGGCGAATCTAGGATCTAAATTTAACGGGGTTCAATATTATTTATCTTCCAAGATTAGTAGGTCGGAAATATTAGATAACGGGTTAAAAATATTGCAGGTCGGATAGGTGATTATATGGCATGAATCAAAAGCATTATGAATAACTATAAAAAACTAAAAAATTCAAACTAAATAGCATAATTTTCTTACAATTGTAGGAGTTTTTAACCATTGTCTTTAATAGAAAAATGAATAAGAAAGTTGATTAAACATAATCTAGTATAATAATAAAAAATATAACATAACCAAATTATAAGAAAAGAAACTTAACTAGCAGGGTAGCAAACTTAATTATATAAGAAGAATGATATAGTTTCCAACTTTTTATTTATACTTATCCTTCTACTCATTTTATCAAAACAAGTGTCAAAATCAAATGATTGTATAAAAAAAAGAATTAGTGTCTTACACATGTTAAACATTGACCAAATATAAGGATGAGGTAGGAACAAAAATTAGTAGGATATTTCATTTCTAATTATATAATTGTAGTTTGTATAACAATTAAACATAAAACCAAACTGTGCTAAATTTTGAATTAAATTTTAAAAATAAAAAATCAATATTATTAACTAGTCAATATACTTTATGATCTCCTCTAGATATCTACGTATTGATATAAATGTTTAACATTTGAAGGTTGAAATACACACTCACTCACTCTCTCTCTCTCTCTCTCTCTCTCTCTCTCTCTCTCTCTTATTTACTTGCCAAAAATCTTTTAGGGTCCATTCTATAAATTTAGGGTGGTCTTATTAAAATTTATATATATAATTATAAAAAATTATTTTATTAGCGAGGTCAATACACCCCATATACCAATAAATAGAATCGCTACTGGTTCAGGTAGAAGGCATGATATCTCCGCCCCGATTTATTACTACACACACACACACACACACACACACACACACACATATATATATATATATATATATATATATATATTATAAGATTAGAGTAAATTACAAATTTCGTCCCTGTGGTTTGCATAAAATTTCAAGTTTCGTCCTTCAATTTTGAAAATTACACTAATAGGCATTGTGGGCTAAGTTTTGTAACAAAATGGTCCTTGACCATTAAAGATAACAGATGCAATATTAAGTTTTTTGTAATGACTATTTTATCCTTTCTCACATATCACTTCAGTCTTTATACTTTAAGTCTGTTGCATTAAAGGTCCTTCATAGAATATATTTCAATTTTAATACTTGTAGTATTTTTTTAAGTCTTGTTAATATTAGGGAACGGGTTAAATACAAGTTTTTGGTGGGATAATTGGTCGGGTTTGGGAAAGTTAGCAGAGTCTTTTCCAAGGCCATTTAATAGGGCACAGGATAATGGGGGAATTGGGGAGTTGGGTCGAGTCTAAATGGGTTTGGGATCAAGAGTTGTGCAGATTTCTTACGGCATTGAAGACAAATGGAGGTGGTATGCAAACAACAAACCAAGTTTTTCCAGTAAAGGAGCTGCGGAAACTGATTGAACAAAACAGGATGGTGAACCAATCTCACACAACAACTGCGTGGATCAAATGGCTGCCAAAAAAGGTAAATGTATTCATTTGGAAAGCAACAAGAGGTAGAATCCCGGTGTTGGTTAACTTGAATAACAGAGGCTTAGATATACCTTCAATCCTATGTCCGCGAGATGTGAACAAGAGCTGGAGGATCCGCTTCATGCGCTATTTAATTGCAACTTGGTGGAAGAAGTTTGGCGTGAATTTTTCAAGTGGTGGGGGGTAGCTTTTAAAGACGTGACATCGCTGGAAGAATTGTTCAAGACGGAAGTTCCTGCATGGTCTAATGGTCAAAAATTTATCTGGGAAGGAGCGGTAAAAACGTACAATGTGTGGAAGTGGCGTAATGAATTCGTTTTTAAAAGAATCAAAAGGAAACCGGATGAAGTATTCTTCGAGATTCAAATATTTCTATTCACTTGGCTCAAAAATTAAGTAAAGAAAAAAAGAGAGTTAGATTGGGCAAATTGGTTGTTGGACCCTCTTTCTTTTGCTAAGTTGCTGTAGGTAATCCAGCTTTTGTAGGATTTTATGGGTATTGCAAGTTGAGAACAAGGAGTGCACTTCATAGATATGTTCCTTTAATAAAATTGCTTGCTTTTCTAAAAAAAAAAAAAGTCTTGTTAATATTATTATATAATTAAATTAGTAATTGACAGAATACATATATTTGTGCTTTTTTTTATCCAAATTTATATTAATTATTTAAAGTTCTTAAACTTTTATTTTTATTATAAATGTATTCTTGATAGTATTATTTTTTTAATTTTTTATTGTTGTTATTAATATTATTATCATTCAATATCCTATAACAATTTTATTGATATTAGTAAAAGTAGAAGATGTTCACGCTTATTAGCGCTGGGTTTATTATGGTAAGAAATAAGAATTTCTTTAGTTTTTTTACTTTTAATTAATTAACTTTAGTTTTAAATTTATTTAAGTCTTATCTATATATATATATAAGAGTCTTACCAAATTTCCAAAATTAACTCTTAACAAATTTTAATTGACCAATGAGAGCCCTTAATTTCAAAATCCATCAATTTTTAAAAACAATTTTAGCAATATCCAATTACCCGATTTTAAGAACACGCGGGTCATAAACCCTTATTTTGGTATCATATTAACCCGACTCCTTTCTATACCTGCTTTCAAAATCCCGAAGCTTCATACACACACTTCCATCCTCGGATGTTTCTTCATCACCGATTCAACAGTTCAATCGAAGGATTTCGCTTTCCCGAAGCTTCATACGCATACTTCCATCCTCCGACGTTTCTTCATCGCCGATTCCACAGTTCTTCGATTAAAGTTTGAAGGTATGCTTCTTTACTTTTTTCTGTTTCTTCTTGATTTATTCGTTTTCCAGAAAATCAAGCTTGAATATATGTTTATTTAGTTTTTGATTTCAACGATTCAATCTTTTAGGTTTTAAGATTTTAGGGTTTCTTTAGTTTTTAGGTTTCTATTGATTCTTCAAAGATTAATCAAGGTTTGATTCGTTCTTCTTTTACTTTAAGGTTTTGGATTTGTATTGATTCGTCAAAAATCAAATTGTTTATATGTAATAAGGTTTTAGGGTTTTTTGATTTATAGTTTCTTGCATCCTCTTTATCTTGAAGGTTTGTATCTCAGGTTTTACTTTGTAGGGTAATTGTTATATAGTTTCTTGAAGATTTGTTTATATTCTTTATCTGTTCTTCATCTTCTTCTATTTAGTTCAGTAGAAATCAACGACTCTCGTACGGGAATGATGATCAATCTACGAAACAACTGAACAAGTTAGCAGTAGGTCGTTTCTCAACCTGCTGTCACCAATTTAAGTGTCATAACAACATGTTATCGCTTTAATTATTTGATTTGTAATATCAGTTTGTTTTGGATGATCATTAGCTATAGTATAATTCATTAGGCTGTATCGAGATTGGATTGGGGCAGGTCAAGGTACATATGTCATCATGTTTCTAAGTTTTCAATTCAAGCCTCATTTTTTTCCAACAAGTATTAGGTATTGTTTTTATAGTTCGGGTCCTTCAGGATTGAAAGCATTAGAATGTTTTCTTGCATATTGATCAGAAGAAGTATCTTATTCTGCTAAATTTGGTTAATCGAGTCTTTTAGGATTGAGATCCATACATTTAATACCTAAGGTGAAGATTGAAATTTGAGTCGGGAGCTTGTGCAGAACTACTCTGATATTTCTAGGTGATCATATGATATCAGTGTTTTTCCTCTCTATTTGAGGATGAAGGGATCTGAAAATTTGAATAAAGGTGCTAATTTTCAAAGGGGTTTTGCTTTAATTAGATTCTTTATGTGAAGGGGTTAATCTTCTTTACTTTACTTTTTTTTTGTAAATTATTGAAGATGAAATGTCCTAAATTTATGTAGGTAATTCTCAATTCTTCTCATGTCTCATATAGTTTCAACTCTTTTTGTAAGGTTTACATTGTTTCAAACATATGAAAGTTCATTTTATAGTACACGTAGCACCTTTGATTATTATGTTTCCTTATGTTTGATGCTGATTTGGTGGGTTTCTTATCAAATTTTGGACCTGAAACATGTCTTAGAATAATAAGAAGGTTGGGGTCAATAATCGTTCCTTTATAACCCCCGTAAAATGTAGTCAATAACTTCTTTTCATTTACATTGTCATACGAAGTTACAAACAAACAAAGGTAAGAGATCATATATTTCATTAGGACTTTGTTTTTGAGTTTTGACATTAGAGAGGATTGTGGTTCAAGATTTATATCGCATGTGATATTCTTCAAAAAAAAATGTTGCTTATTAGTATTAAATGTATGTTTTGGTAGTGGCAGACTTCCATGTTTAAGTTTTTCCCATTTTTAGTTGGATTAAGGTTTGCATATCAATATACTGCTTTTAGATGAGGATGATGTTTGACAAGTTTTAAATCATCTATTCAAATACATATTAACTGAACAGTAATTATTCAATGAATATCTTAAATGAGGATGAAACATGTAACTTATAAAACACATGCAAATTTCTCTGTTCCAAATGAAATGGTAGTTAACTTTAGGAGAACCACAACTTATTAACATATGCTAGCAACAACCAACCTATATGATTATGCATTTGAACATGTGCTTACTTAGAGATCTAAGAATTTGATGAAGTGGTTTTTCTTATGGAGAATAAGAACCTGGTGAAGCATCGGTGAGTAGGGATATAGAGTATAAGATGCTTAGCATCACTTAGTAGTTCACCATAAATTTTTATAGATCGCATATTTCAGGATCAACTAAGTCGTATTCAAACAACTTCTGTTCTCGACTTCTGTCATTATTTTAAATTGGTGTTCAAACCTTGATTTTAACAAATGGATTGCTACCATTTACTCAACTAACTAATCTCCATTCTTTGATATGTCAAAAAAAATCTCCACTCTTTCAAATGTCTTTCTCCATCAATTGCATGTTCTATAGTGTGTTTTTTTTTTTTTTAAATAGCAAATTAAGCTAACAGAGAAAGTATCAATAAAAAATCTCCACTCCAAATTTGAGCACACTTATTTAGGATGAGGTAATCTTTCTATTTGGCTATTTGCAGTCAACGTAAGCTAGAGGAAGCAATTGGGCATCTAACATAGGTTTTTTTTTCAATCTACAGGGTAGTTATCTTTATTGACTAGAATATTAGTTTTTCCTACATAAGTAGGGAAAATCTCATAATTAGTATAGAACTACTAATAATGTATTAATGTTCTATTTTAGTATATACTTATGATAGACATGTTAATTTGGTGATTGTCACCTGTGTCTGTGTCTGTAGGTAAATTTAATCATTAGTTTCTATTTTCTTATGGTAGGTAATTGTGTTTCAGTTTGTGTTGGTATTACCAAGCGGATAAAATTGAGATATATCATCATTAAAAATGAAGGCATTCACGGAGACAATTACTCTGTGGCTTCAATTAAGGTAAATCCATTATAGCAGCTCATGATATCTGATTATTGCAAAGGATGATATTTCATTTTAGTTGTTTTTTGTTTGTATGGTTTTATAACAAAATCATTTATAACTTCTTAAAAGAACTCATGTTGAGTACATTATCTATTTTGGTGATCCGTTTTTGAAAGTTGACAATTAGACTTGAATAAAAATATTTCTATTTGAATTCTATGAATCATTTTAAGTCTTTAACTCTCTTAATCATTTTACAAACTTTTCTGTTGCTGTTATATATATTTCCAGCAGAACTAAGCCTGCTAGGGTAAAGTATATACCATATAGAAAGTATGCGAAGATGCATAATATAGTTTTAATCTGAAATTTGTAGTGAACGAACCTTTCTTGAGTTCATATTTGTGAAGATGATTTTGTTAGTCATGTTTATTTCATCTTCGAGGTAGCAAATATAGCTCCCAATTGGTTACAAAATTACATATTTATGAAATTAAAACGTATTTTATATTTGATTATGTTATTTTTTAGATTTATTTCTGTTAATACCCGTGCGTGCACGGGTCTATAAACTAGTTATATAAAATAAATTCGTGTTCGAGTTACCTAATTAATCTAAATAAGGATTTTATTAATCTTTGATCTATGATTTCATATATTTGTTTGGCTCGCTTACATTAACTTTCTACCCCATTTGAATCACAAACTTATGTTTGGGTTCACTTATTTACTAGGTGACTCTTCTTACTTCTACAAATTTACATCTTATATATAATCATTATAATGTATATATGAATGGCTGTGATTATGTGTTTCATGTATACGACGGGCTACAAATTTAACAAAAATATCCATACAAACATTTTTATCTCGTGAATGCAACCACCAATTCCCATCTTGTGAAATATTGCATGGTGTTTTTTTATTTTACTTTATTCTATATAACCACTAATTCACCATTAATTACCAAATCATAGATCAACAATTTGATTTTGTAAATGCAATTGTTACAACTTATAAATAATTTATTTGATAGAAATATTCATACCAATGTTTCAAACACTTAATTACAAAGATGTACACATGGTTGATGCAAAAACTTAAATTCGTAATTATATTCACAAGTCAAAAGTCAACAAAGTATGTAGTTTATAAATATCCAGAATAGCACGTCTAACCCGACTCTATTAACCTGAAACATAGTTAATCCGAACCCAGGTAACCTGAAGCTTAAAAGGCCCGGTTTTGGGGGAAAAAATTTAAAACTCAACCCGACTAATTGGAAACCAGATTAAAAATCCAATGTATATCCAACTTCGCATGAGTAGCTTCTAATTTTACTAATATCAATAATAAGGTTATAGGATATTAAATAATATTAATATTAATAATCAACTATAATAAAAAAATGTTATAGGATATTAAATAGGGTTTAGTTCGCGAAAATGTATCCAAGTTGTCACATTTTGCTATTATATGTACTGAACTTTCAAACTTACCATTTAATGTACTGGAGTTTTCAAACTTACCATTTTATGTACCGATTTCGTCGAAGGTTGTTTGGAACAAATCTGCACTTTTGGTATCGATTTATGATATTGATATGAACATATTTGTTATTTGTTTGAAAGTTGTTCAAAGATATCAACAAATCTATCTTTAATTCGAAGGTTGTTTGGATCAGATCTGCACATTGATTTAGGTTTCTTAACATTTATATTCCATCTTCTTTTTTACTTTTAGGGTTCATCTTCACATTAGATCTGGGTTTTTGATTTTGGATTTCGATTTTGGTTCATTGACAGTGTAAATTGGAATTCATCTTCTTCTTTTCTTCTGGGTTTCTTGAAGATGAATGTTAAAGATGAAGAAATATTCTTAAAATTGAATTTTAATTTTCAATATCTACATTGATGTGGCAAAACTAATGACGTGGAAAATGAACTAATATCAAAAATAAATTAAAATTCATATCATTACGTGCTACCTGAATAGTAGGTTGCTTGATATCTTAGATGGTAATTCTTGAAACTCTGATACATTAAATGGTAAGTTTAAGAGTTTGATACACATAATAGCAAAAAGTGACAACTTAGATACATTTTCATAAACTAAACCTATTAAATAATAATAACATTAATAACATCAAAATAATTGAAAAATATATATCAATAATACGTTTAAAGTAAAAATAAAAATTCAACAACTTAAAATATTTATAATAAATTTAGATAAAAACAAACAAAAATATAATTTATCAGTTTACTAATTTATTTTATATAGTAATAATAATAACAATAACAAGATTTTAAAAAATATTAAAATTAAAGTTAATTAATTAAAAACTAAAAAAACGACAATTGATGAAACAAATTTAAAGCATAAGGATTGAATGTGGTTTGTGAGAAAAGGTTAAAATAGTCATTATTAAAAATTTAATATTGCATGTGTTATCTTTAACGGTCAAATGACCGTTTTGTTACAAAACTTAAACCACAATGACCATTAGTGTACTTTAAAAATTAAAGGACTAAACTTGAAATTTCATACAAACCACATATACCAAATTTATTGTTTACTCATAAAATAATATACCATTTAGAAATTTTAATTCTGAGGGTTTTGTTCTTTCTCGCTTCATTAACATAACTTTGTGGTACACTTAATTAACATAATTTTGAATATGCTTGAAAATGTTTTTACATGTTTTTAGTCTTTATAAGGTGCAAGAATGTTTCAGTATAACATTCTCTCTATTAAAAATTTTAAGACTACTTAATTTTAAGTAGTATATGTTTTCATACAAATGGTACAAGCTCTTAAAGAAATAGCCTATTTAATTATCTTCTTAATTACCTCAACTAATTTATTGTAATACTATTAACAACTCATCAAACATTACAGTAACAAAATTTTCAAAAATAGTATAATTTTCTATTTACTTACTTCTCTATTATTTTTCTTATTTTATTGTTCTTCATAAATTATTTTGAAAATTAATAAAAGACTTTATAAGAAAAGAAGAAATAAAGATAATGAAAAAGTTAAAAAAAATGGATATGTTGTTGATTAGAAAATATTTGTTCACATCGCATTTTGTGAGTATCATATATTTACATTTTGAAATCATACATTTACATTTTGAGTACTGCAAGTCCGCAAGTATTATTTGTAACAATCATTAACGCTTATTTATAGGGTATTTTGGTGTTTTATAAATTATTCCAACCGTGAATTGTGTCCAGTTTGTCATTAAAGATAGAGACTTGCTTTTCCTAAAATACCCTTCATTAATGTATTATTAATGAGTCATTAATAAGTATGACTCATTAATCAGCCGTCATTTTATTGGTTATTTATTTACTTTAATCAAGAGCCAAGATTGGTTCTCGCGGTACTCGAAATAAGAACAGATCTTAAATGAGCATCCTATATATATATATATATATATATATATATATATATATATATATAGGTGTGTGTGTGTGGAAAAGTTAAGTCAATAATTGTTTTTCGTACGAGAACCCGTGACAATTGTTTTTAACAATATTAATGACTTATTAATACAATATTTTAGACATTTATATATTTACTCAACTTTGGATTATATCGGAGTGAGTAATCATTAATTTATGAGGCCCGATTTCACCAAAATACCCTCATTAATGCGTCATTAATGACTTACCAACGAGCTATCACCATGAATGGCCATTAATTTATTTTAATCAATATCAATGATTGATTTTTACGTTTCTCGTACAAAAAATAGCTTTCTTTTGAACTATCACTAATGAAAAAGTTTAAACAATAATTGTTTTTCGTACGAGAAATGTAACAAATGTTTATAACATTATTAATGACTCATTAATAAAGGTATTTTGATCATTAAAATATTTACCTAACTATGAATTGCCCCCGGGTGATCAGTTATTAATTTGTGAGACTTGATTTTTTTCAAAGTGAGATGATATATCCTCGTGCTTATCCACATACTCACAAGATCAAACAAGTGTCAAATTAATACATAAGATGAGCAAAGAAAATTAGTGAATTCCTCAATTAATCTTGTAGTAAGTAGGACTGTAGGAGAATGAACAAGGAGATAATAGTAGGAGGATTTATTAATTTCCTTTTCTAAATTACCCTCATTAATGAACAATATACGATTTATTAATGAGCCGTCTTTTTTGTTGGTTATTAATTTATTTTAATGAAGTACCAAGATTAATTATCACCGTATTCACATTAAATGCAGTTTTCATATAAACTATCCCCTATATTTGTCTGTATGTATAATGTACGTATGTATGTATGTACGTAATGCAGTAGGTGATTAGGTTGATATTCGTTAAATAAAAAGGTGATCGTACATAACAAAAAATTGTATAATAGAACCATTTATACAATATCAACTTGTATAATATTTTGTTAATGATTTTTACATGTTAATTACAAACTAACTTTATTATCTAACAATTAACTTTGTTTGGAGGAAGCTATTTAGTTGGATAAAGTTGTAGCTTGTAGTTCATCCACTTTCCCTCATTTGCTAACTTTCAAGCTTTTAGTAATTCTCCAAACACAAAAAGATATTATTACAAAAAGGCCTTTCTAGGCCTCGGTTTTGTGCTCATTTAGGGGATCTGGAAATGGAGGAACAAATTGGTTCACCCAGAGGATGCTTTGAATGACTCGGTATGACATGAGGATCTAATCTCGCAGGTTCGACATACTACTAGATTATGGTTTCAAAATAGATCAAAAAACATTATCTGATCATATTGAACCTCTAACCTGCTGGAGTATTACTGTCTGGCTAATATAGGGGTTGTATATGTGTTGGCTAAAACCACTTTTATAAAAAGTTACTAATCTTTTTGTAAAAGTCCCCTACTTGAGTTATGTATTCCTTCAGCTTGATTTAGAATGGAATTGTAATTTTGTTCATAAATAAAAAATACTTCATCATTGCTTAAAAAAAAAACCTAAGAATTAACTTTTAAAAAATATATATTATGCATTAGGAACCAGTACAGTATGGTACAATCGTTCAAAGCACTATTCACGGCCACCTATGAGGCTATGACTTATTGACTATGAGCTAGCTATGCTTCATGTCTCCCCCGCCTCCTCCCTTGGGATCTAGACTTGGATCCCTCTGTCTCCCCATTCCCTAATTATTCTTCATTACTAAAAATAAATCAACTTCTTACATGTTACATTATATTCTTTCATTAAAAAAATTAGATAATGTATAAAGTATTTAATTAAGGAATACCTATTAGTATAGCATTATTAATATTGAGTCGTGTTTTGTGATATGGTCAGTTGGTACTATATTTATCTAAAGTATTTAATAGCACTTTTTTATTAAATATATTATTTGGGTCAAATTAAAGCACTACGAAAAAAAGAAATAGTGGATATGTCATATGTACATAGTTAATTTGGACTTAGTAATTTAATAGGCCAAAGATTAAACCACCATGAAACATTATTGATGGGCTTTTATTAAAAAATAATAAACAAAAAAGGTAACCTCAATCGGTGTATTTAGACTTAAAATGTTAAATAATATATGGAGTTATGCACAAACAAGTTTTTATCACATGCATGCTCTAGCTTTTCAGGGTAAGGTATCCCATCCCCATGCTAATATGCACATGACTCGGTTCTAGCTACGATTTTGCATGAAATACATCATTTATTTGTATAACGTAAAATAGCAAGTCTCAACGCATTAGGGTTTTGTATATGAGGATTTAATCTAATTGTATAAATTGATTAATTAGGACTTATTAGGGTTTCTTTGTATATATGTAATTTTACATGTTGTAAATAGTTATTAATTAATGTAATACAAGATTTGAATAATGTTTTTATTAGGGTGATGCTATATATCCCCCTCTCTCACATACATATATGTCAAATCATTGACTTACAACTTTCAATGTTATTTTTTCCCTCACATACATCACATCAAGGGGGATATATAGAAATTAAAGAGGGGACATATAGAAACACCCTTTTATTATTATACATGGTATTAGGGCTAATCTAATTCTATCTATAATATATACTTCATAATTATTGTGGTTAATATTAGGGTCGTCAATGGATCGGATCATGATCTAGATCCGATCCGATCTGCTCCATTTAAATGATCAACGGGTCAAAAAATCCGATCTATTGATCCAATAAGAGATCCAATGGACCGATCCATTTAAATAGATCACTACATGGATCGATCCAAGATCTGTCTGGGTCGATCCATTTAATATAAAAAAAAGCCGCCACCGCCTCCGCCGACCACCGCCGCCGCCGACCACAGCCGCCGCCTGCCACCGCCGCCGCCGCCAACCACCGCCACCACCGCCGTCGCCCGCCACCGCCGACGCCGCCGCCGACCGCCGCCGCCTACGCCACCGCCACCGCCGCCGACGACCGCCGCCGCCGACCACCGCCACCGCTGCTGACGACCGCCGCCGCCGGTAGGGTAGGGTGTGGTAGGGGTAGGGTGGGGTAGGGTGGGGTGGGGTAGGGTAGGGTGGGGGGTAGGGTGGGATGGTGTGGGGGTGGGGTGGGGTGGTGTGGGGGTGGGGTGGTGTGGGGGTGGGGTGGGGTAGGGTAGGGTAGGGTGGGTTTGGTGGGGGTGGGGTGGGGTGGGGGTGGGTAGGGTGAGGTGGGGTGGGTAGGGTGGGGTAGGGTAGGGTAGGGTAGGGTAGGATAGGTAGGGTGGGGTAGGGGGAGTGGGGGTAGGGTTGGGTGGGGTGGGGTAGGGTAGGGTGGGGGTAGGGTGGGGTAGGGTAGGATATGTAGGGTGGGGTAGGGTGGAGTGGGGTGGGGGTAGGGTGGGGTAGGGTAGGGTGGGGTACGGTGAGGTGGGGTAGTGTAAGGTAGGGTGGGGTGGGGTAGGGTAGGGTGGGTAGGGGTGGGGTTGGGTAGGGGTGGGGGGTAGGGTAGGGGTAGGGGTGGGGGGGGGGTTGGGTAGGGGTTGGGGTAGGGGTAGGGTAGGGGTGGGGTGGGGTAGGGTAGGTAGGGTAGGGTGGGGTGGGGTGGGTAGGGTGGGGGTAGGGTGGGGTGGGAGTGGGGTGGCGGTGAGGTGAGGTGGGGTGGGGTGGGGGGTGGAAGAGTTATTTGATATATTTATTATATAAATAAAATTAAATTAATAATATTAAATAGATCTATTAATTATTGATCCGATCCAAATCCAATTAAATGGATCTCAATGTTATTGGATCTCAATGTTATTGGATCAGATCCAAATCCAATTAAATGGATCAGCGGGTCAGATCAGATCTTTAACCGATCTGATCCGATCCAAAGCATTGACAGCCCTAGTTAATATTATTCATTTTCGCTTTTACTAGTGTGTGGTTTTTTTTTTTTTTTTTGACGATTATAATACTGTTCTTGCCTAAACATGCTTAATTGTATATTTTTTATACATTTTTGTGTTTGTGGCACTAAAACTAGTTGTAACTGGTGAACTAAACGTTTTCCTATAAATTTAACATTTTCCTTTCCATGATTTATATGAGATTCGTCAATAATGTTACATACAAGCAACCCCCCCCCCACCCCCCCCCCCCCCCCCCCCCCCACACACACACACCCAATGATAAACTCATCCTCCTTGATACGAGGATTGTCCAACCATCCCTAATCAACACGGATGTTGCTATGATACTACTTGTAACATCTCACCAACTATACGACTCAATATTGTTCATTTGTAATCAGACATTGGCACATAACTATACTTTTGGGAACCATTCGAGAACTTCTCCGGATGTCACCTATACTGATATTAGTCATCTACACACATCTAATTGTAGAGTTCCTATAAGAATTGTCATACTTGTAGCCTCGTACAAATTGCATGCGTTAAGCCCAAGACTTCATAACCATGTGTGATTCGCTTATTAATTTCATATGATTTTCTTGTCAGTATGACTCTCTCTCTCTCCCTCACACACACACACACACACATAAGAGAGTTTTAATGAGAAGTGATTTTCGTATAAAGATGCGAGACCTAATGTTGGTCTTTATTTAAAATAAATCAAAAGCTAATAATTGTAAGCGCTCACTAAAGACTTATGATTAACTCATTAATAAGGTATTTTGGTCATATGTTATGCAACCGGGAATTACGTCTAGGTGAATGATTTATTATGTAATGAGTCTTGATGTAGAATACTTGAGAAAATTGCATCAAAAAGTGGTCGAAAAAGCCGATCTTTCACAAGATTGTATAGCATAGCCTTGCTAGTAATGCTCATGACGGGCGTTAAGTTGGTTTGCTAAAAAGGCAAGGAGAAGAGGGAGTGAATATAGACATCGTGAAGCGGGTTTGTGTTGCGTAAATCATGGGATCGATATTGTACTAATTAAGGTAATTATTATTTACTACAATTCACACATTTTCAGATGTATAACTTTTTCCGCGCATGATTATATATTTTCACAATTTTAAGTGTATTAATATTGCTAAAAAGTGTAGATAACCACGTTGCAGATGATGACGATTTAGAATCTGATCTTTCTTTCGACACAGATGCATGGGCTAAAGTTGTTGGTGTTCCAAACAAGGATGATGTTTACGATTTTGGACGTATTCAAGTAGGAAAAATAATACGGATTCATGCATCTTTATCTTACAAAAAGAGATATTATCTACCCAATATGATTCAACTCCAGTCGATAAGTTGTTATTGAATGTAACAGCCATCTCACATCTGTTGAAGAAGGGGAATGAAATATGTCTTATACGGGTGTGAATACCTCTCATAGCATGAAACATTTTGGGTGGAATGTTACATACCAAAAACAAAACTGTGAGCTAGTGGGGGAAAACGGACAATATCATATTATGGAGTTTGGGTTGTTGTAAGTGTATCAGAGCCAGGTTCCGGACCGATGTGCACAATGAGGACATTGTGTTTGAAGAGGGGGGGGGGGGGGGGGGGGAGGATTTGTAATATCCGTCCCACATTAGTTGGAGAAGGGACTAAACATGCCTTATAAGGGTGTGGATAACTATCCTAGCACGAGACCTTTTTGGTGGAATGTTCCATACCAGAAACAAAACATTGAGCCATTGGAGCAAAGCGGACAATATCGTGCTACGAGGTTCGGATTGTTACATTGAATCACCTGTCAATGCTAGAGTTGAATCCCGACTTTAAAGTATATAGAAGAACCGAGGGAAGAATGAGGGTTGAGATGAAGCAATATATGAAATCCTTCAACGACAAACACAAAAATCATCTTGAATAGAACAACTATGAGTTCTTTAACCTGTTTTGGTATATATTACTAGTAAATTTTGTGGTAGCTAACTATGTATTTTTATGTATTTGTAACTCTAGCTACCTTTTTATGTTAGGAAGATGATTCGTGTATCAGTTTGCATTTTCCATGTGGATTGAATTTATATGGAAATGATTAGTATTGACTTTTTGATTATGTGAGCAAAAGCTTACATAAACTAGTTTTTTAAAATATAAAATTTATGCATTTTTGTAAAAAAGATTCATAGCAATGACTTTAGCAATTAAATATATAGCTAGTTGCTAATGTTTTGGGAAGAAATGGAAAGTCGATGATGCTAGTAACTTAATTTTGATGCTAACAACTAAAAACAACAACGATTTGTTTTTGTTCTTATATTCAGAATTAGCAACGACTTATGATTAATTTGAAGTTGGCAATGAAATTTAAATTCGTTGCTAAATAGCACAATTTGAAGGACTTTGGCAACGACTTTAGACTTAGCAACAGGCTATATAGCAACGACCACTTTTCGTTCTACAAGCCGTTGCCAAAGGTAATTAGCAACGCATTTAGATTGTTGTAGTTGACATATTTTCTAGTAATGGGTAACGGTGGATTTGAAGCCAATTTACTTTATTCTGATTTCAAAATCATCAACTTACGATAGTCGAGAAAAGTTGCTTTCAAAACTACATATTAGAACGTACAGATTGCTACTGGAAAACAAATAAATATTGTTGGTTTTGATATAGACCTGACATGAGTAACAATTGGAATTGGCATTATATAGTGAATAGTAACTTTCCTAGCTTATGTTATATATTTAATAAGTGGCTTTAGTACATTAATGAGGTTTAGATGGAGTGGTTATGTATTTAGTTTTGGGATTTTTTTTTCTTTTTCTTTTGAGCTGAGTTTATTATGTAGAGAAAGGTCATGGTGATTAATTTATGTTATCCATTTATTTAGAATATAATTTGACGTTAACATTTTGTTTAAAGGAAAATAATATATTCTTCTATATTTTTTTCTATTTTATTCTCCTACTTATGATATAATGATATGTGGATTCAACTAATATTTTCTTTTCTTATTTTCACCATTGATTTTCACTTGCATTAATCTTGTGAGTAAGAGGATGAAATATGCGGATGAAGTAGGAGCATATATCACTCTCTTTTTAAATTCAACACACATTTTTTTATATTAGTTAGATGCTCTTATAATAAGTATTAAATAAACAAAGTCGTTTATCATTCTTTTTATAAAAACAACAATTAGGTTTCTTATGTTCTTATTTTTGAGTTTAATTTTTTTTTGTGAAAAATTAGAATGGTTTTATAAAAGATTTTTATCATAATTTTTTTTGATGTTAAAGATTAAAAATGTTAAATATTATATTAAACGTAACACATAATATATATTTATAACCTGAATTGACTTAAATTTAAAACATATGGAGTCAACATATTATATACTATATTAAACGTAACACGAAACACGAAACATATATAAATAAAATCAATATAGACGGTAGCTGATATTCAAGTAACGATAGTTTCGTCATAAAAAAAGGAGATGAGAGAGTTAAGTTTGGAGAACAAAGTGTATCGGAAGCCGGTGATTGCATTTTTAATTACAAGGTAGTTGAAAATTTGTATCTTATTCAGACATTATATTGTGTAAAGTAGTTTTTTGTACACAAAATATGAGTCAAGTTTACGATAAATAATAGAAAACGTAGCACGAGTATTATGTGAATGATACATCATTAAGTATAAATCCTTATATTTTGCTTCCCGCCGCAACGCGCGGGTTCGTCCCACCTCGTTTTTAACCAAAGGGCAAGGCATTAGCGGACTTGTATCTTATAATAGGTCAAGTGTGCTTGGAGATGGACTCTATAGTCTTCAAGTAAATTCTCGTCTAAAACTTTAACTCTTTAGTTCAAAAACAGGTGTTGAAAACTAGAAACGAGAACTTGTTCTTTGTTTGGAACACTTTGATTCCCAGAAAGTCGGTGTTCATACCTGGAGAATGTATTTAAATCAGATTCCTACATGTTTTAATCTTCTTCTTTGTGGCATACAAATGCATATTATTTGTTTGAAGAGGAATAGCCGAAACTTTGAGCCATTAATTGTTTTTTTTTTGTTGAAATAAACTCTAGTCAAAGAAGAAAGATATGGGCTTTCCCTCTCATCTCCCACATCAATTCATGGGGATACAAAGGGTTTTGACAAATGTTTCCATATATGTGATCTTTTATATTTTCCTTTAGACACTATGAAAATCAAGAAATTGGATAGTTTGTACACTCAAGAGGAGATAATCAAGACACTCTAAAACCAATCACTACTTTGATCTCCAATAGAATCTCTAAACTTCTCTAAGTATTGGAAAATTGGGTTCTAAATCCTAAGCGATTGGCTCATATACAAGGGGTATAAGTGTTCATTTGGTTGGTTATGGTTTTTAATTGATATCTTTTGTCTTGGGAGACAAAAGTTGGTGTATTATTGTCGTTATTGGTTTTTAAATCATATCTTTTGTCTTTTATTTAAAGAAATAAGTGTCATTTTACTATTTTTGTATAATATTGAAATTTGTTATCTTTAATTGTTGCCAAAATAAGAAATTATTTTACTAACCTATAGCAAGTATAGGACTATATTATTGAAAAAGTCCAATTTATTCAATAGTTTCTAATGATTAAGCGATGGTTAATGATGTTCATTTTGGTGCGTGTTATATTAAATATTATCTTTTAAAAGTAAAGGTAATATATATTAATCGTATAGGAGTAGAAAGGTGGGGTTCGTTTCGTCCCCAAAATCTTGAGTAATCATTAACTTCACCTAAAAAATGTATGATTAACCCTTCTTATATACACTCTTTTCTCGTAACCAAGCATTTGAATTTAGCCCTTAGACCATTTGAATGACATGTAATTTGGTTTACTTAAATCAAATATTATATCATCTAGGGCTGAGCATGATTTGATTTGATTCAGTTTTAGTATAAAATGAAAACCAAATCTAAAATTTTGGTTTTCAGAAAAACAAAATTAAAAGCGTTTGGTTTTTAAGTGGTTCGGCTTTCGGTTTTTAACTCGGCTTCCGGTTTTGGTATAAAACCGAAACCAAATCCGAAAATTTCGTTTTTAGAAAAAACGAAACCAAAAGTGTTTTGTTTTGGAGGGACTTGTTTTTCGATATTGAAGTTTGTTTTCGTTTTCAGTTTTAGGTTTGATTTTATAGTTTTTCCGTTTTAACCATCAAGATTTGAAGTCATACAACCATCATTGTGAAACTATAAAAGTAAACAGGATTGAAGCTATATGAAAAATATCAAGATGTGTGTCACTTAATTCAAGTTATATACATTACAATTGATACAAGCAAAATGTTTGTCAAACATTTAAACTTTAAAGACAAAGTTAAATCAAGTCAATACTCGCAAATTGACAAGTAATAGATTAGCAAAATTGAAAATCAAAATGAACAACCAACTGCAAATGAAATGCATACAACTTTAAAAACTAGAAAAATCAAAATAATCAACTGAAAAATAGATTTCTATTTTAAGCTGGAAAGGGAGAAAATCAAGAAGAAATGAACTCGTAGACCCAAAATAAAGTGATCTAGATGAAATCAATCGAGTAGATTGACCAAAGGAAGCTGCACTGCGAATGATGAAAATCCAACCAAATATGTTTTAACTTTTCCTCTGAATAATGAAAATCCAACTTTTCATCAAAACATGTTCTTCATTTTTCTTAGAAACGAAAACTCTACAATTGTAATGGGAAAATAGAAACAGAAAATGGTTGCGTTTATTTCTAGTAAAATCCTACAACTTTCAAGAAAAATGAAATAAAAAACTTATTCACTTACATATTTTTCAAAGAAAACTGAAACTCCAACGCTTTGTAATATCCATTTTCTAGACTTGTTATTAATTCTCTATTTATTCGAATTGAATCTAAGAGTTTTTCAATATTATTGTGATGACACTTTTGCTATTTATCATAAGGAGGTTAATATTAAACATTAAGGGTTGTTTGGATACTAGATACCTAGTAAGAGTATAAATACTAAAAATAGGGCAAAAAAAACCATATAGAACTTAGTGTAACCGATTAGAGGGTGCTTGAGGTATTTGTGTGTGCGCTTTGTTCTTGCCGAGAGGAAATCAAGACTAGAGATTAAAGTTTTGCATTCAAATCATCAGGGAACTATTAGGTACTAATTCTAAAACCGTCATGTTTAGTTTCTTGTGGATTTTACGGTATATAATAGAGATTTGTTTGAGTTCTGTTGAATTATGTCGTTGTTCGAATGGTTGAATTGAACCGAGAACTAAGTGGGACCTTAACCACGTTTTACTCGATAAACATGAGATTAATCAATGGGGAATCTATCTTTAGCATGGTACGAGTCCTTTAAGACAGAAATCAAGCATGTGTGGCTGGTTGGGGCAGATGTCATCATCTAAAGATGAGACCTGTGATAAGTCATAGCGGGTGACGCCCAAGTCAGGCATCAAACGAGTGAGACCCGAGATTTGGTAGTGGGCAAGGCCCAGTGGTAGCATGTGAGGTAATTCAGTATGTAACATCTTGTCAATGTGTAAGTGTAGTGTTAACGCACTAATCTTTGTACTTACCTGTTGTTGATTTATATTTTAGATTCGTCGGGTATTGATAAGGACAAGGCTCAAACGTGATGGCAACAACATCAACATTATTAGAATTTTTACAAAAATTTTCTTATAGACAATGATGTGTTAAACCGTTTCCATTGATTTAAATATTTTAGTACTTAGTGTGTTGGTTGTAATTAAAGATTTTGTTGGTGCATATATTGCTTATTAATTATCATTTTAAAAAATTAGGACATTACATGCTTTTCCAAAAAAATTTCAAACAATCTACTTTTCTAAACAACGTTTATAAGAAAACGTTTTAACCAAATCTCAACCTTTTCCTATAAATATAGTTTCATTTTTCAAAAAATATTAAAACTCTATCATTTTTACAGAAAAATAAAAAGTGGCAAACAAAAAATATTTCTCTACAGCGATAATAACATTTTCTTCTCACTAAATAGTAAACACAACCAAATTTTTATTTAATTTTCATCATTATGTAAAAGATTAGTAGTGTGTGTTTTTTCATTTGTATTTAAATGTGTGTTTTTTCTCATGTGTTTAAGAAAATAATGATAAATGCATATATTGCATGATGTTCAAAAGAAAAATATTCAAAATATTACGGCTTTTTTCTATTGGTTAAATATATATAAACATATCATATAACTATCATATAACTATGTTTCTAGCCCGTGTAAATATGGACATGTATGTACGATATTGTTTAAATTTATTTAGATTAATGTTATATTTTATAGTAAGTAGAAACGAAAGTTTGTAATAATTGTTCAATATGTTTAGTAAAACCTTAAATGTAGTAAAATATTTTTGCAGTTTGTTATTTTGCTCTAAGTAAAGTCATATTCATGTATTGTGATATCAAAAAGGTACAAATTGTTTCTCAAAATATCATGTTACCACTACAATACAAATATATTAGTTGTTAAAATTCAAAACAAATTATACTATTAAAATATATTTCTGGTGAACCGGGCGTACTACTTCTCAACCTTCTGTGAACTTTTCTTCTCTTATGATTTTTCCAAACAGCCAATGTTTGGTAACTATGCTTATTCAAAACGGTTTTTTCTAGGTTTTTTCAAAAGAAGAGTACTCAAAAAAGTAACTACCCTGTTAGCTTCAAGCTAATGTAACTGAGAATACCACTTCATGATTGTTTTGTAAGGCATTCATATCAATGCTAAAAAATAACTTACTACGTTGTTTGAACTTTAAAGCTTCTTGGAAATCCCTCCAACGTGAACCACTTAACACTATGTGGCCATCTGGCTTTTGCGGATGGTATCACTTGAAAACGGTTATTTTCATTTCAATTTGCATATCTCCGACCAAGATCAATGCCTTTTGAAATCGCATTAGGTCATATATTCTTGCATACTTAGTAGGAATTGTCTATATATTGAATTAGTCATATGTAAAGATACATTTATTTCGCTATTAAAAGTACCGAGTTAGTAAAATTAGAATAGAAAGGTTGTTTGTTCACTCTCACCAGTCTACTTTTTTCTAGAGCATCAATAATCTTTTGAAATACACGAGTATCGGTAAAGGTGTTTGGTATTGGCTGTATTTAGATAATTCGAGTTGGTGGAAACGTGATCAAATCTATGAATATTACAAGGCAAAGCTCAATTAGTAGTTAAAAAAATGCTTTCTGCTTTTAGATATACTAGCATATTACCCGTGCCATTGCGGCGGCGATGAATAATTTAGCTCGACAACTTATCCATTTTAATTATTGAATCATTTATATTTCATAAATGTTAATGAATTTAGGTTATAGGTTATTCAAATTCATGAGTTCTATTTATACACATTTTCTAATAATTAAATTCAACTATTTATTATGTGATAGAATATTTATAATGAAATGTTTAGTTGTTAAAATATTTTTTAATAGTTAAGTTAATTGGTATTGGCTTGATGTTTTAAATATTTTCTTATTATGGCGGGTTCCTTCACTAAAATGGTATATATGAATCTCATTAAATCCATCTAATAGTTACTTCATTTAAAAATTTTCATTTAGTTTGATTTGAAAGTAAATTAGTAATTTCAAGTTACTTAAAATTAAGAGATTAAGAAAAAGACTTAAATGTTTTATAAGATAATATAGATAAATACATTACTACCATTATTTATTATTTAGTTATGCTATTAAAGGATGTAGTCTTATATAAATTGAAATCTTTCGCACAAGTATAAAATGGTTGTAAAAATTTCAGGCGTTTCCATCTGTTATACTTTGCTTTCATTTTAAGATATATTGAACACACTGTTAATTATTTCTTCATTTTATTGATTTACATTTTTAGCAATATAAACAAACAAAAAAAATATAGAATAGATAAATTATGAATTGCGCATGATAAACTTAATAAAAGCATTGATTGCATTCATGGAAAAGTTCTATTCAAGATGTAACATCAACAAAATATAAGAAAACCTAAACCATATTATGAGGTACTCCCTTCTTTACATTTAGTTTTGATTTACGGATTCTGGGTGCAATTGTGGCCGCATTTTTTTATTACATTCCGTGAAATAGTATCTGTGTAGTTACATATATATTTTTAACTTATTATGTTAATATAACTGCAGTACGTAATCTATCACACATTTATCAGACATACCAGGAAGGAAACTAAGGATAATTGGATGCATGCCTTTTCTATTTTTCTATGAACACCTGTTATGAACCCACTTATACATTAACGATAAAGAATAGAAGAATCATCAAATACATAGCAATTTTGAAAAAGGGGAAGCAATATACATTTAATTATATGACAAATACTTACATAGTTGTAAATGAAAAATAGTTGGATTACTATTCATTACACTACTATATTGTTGGATTTCTTAGTAAACATATCATACAATATTATAGATATAAACTTGTCAATATATATGGCATATTAACAATTTGTAAACTTTAAGAAATTGTAAAAGAGTATAAAGTAATGATAGATAACAATTGTTATTTAAGAGTAATAATCAACATTAATGTCTAATAACGTTGTGTAGTTACGTGCATTTCGTTAGGTTACTATTAGTAAGATATAAGTTACAAAAAATGTATCAAAAGTATATTTCAATTTTGACAAAGTAAAAACAATATAAATTGAAATTTATGACAAATACTTACATAGTTGTAAATGAGAAATAGTGGCATTATTATTCATTACACCACTATATTGTTGGATTTCTTATTAAACTTATCATATAATCTTATGAACCTAAACTTGTCAATGTATATGACATATTCATAATTTTCAAGCTTTAAGAAATCGTAAAAGGATATAAAGTAATGATACATTGTAATTGTTATTTAAGAGTAATGATTAACATTAATGTTTAATAACTTTATGTAGTTACATATGTATTGTTAGGTTAATATAGTAAGATATAAGTACAAACACTTTGTCATAAAAGTGGTATTAATTGGTTTATTTAATAGTCTAATAAACTTTGTTTATAAATTCGATTTTAAGAGTTGTTTCAATTGATTTACGCTTAGAAGTTAGAATCAGTCCGTGTTTATGTTTTTTGTTGTCAAATGGCCGTTTATATATGTATTACGTGCTTACATAGATTGATGTTTTGAGAATCGTTCTCTTCCTAGTGTGTATGTTACACTACAAATATGAACATAACAAATCACACAAATATTAACATATTTTATGTAGTGGTTAATTAAACAATATTAAACTTATCTAATAATAAATAACAAAAAAATAATAATAAATAACAAAAATGGATAAATAATTACAAAAATTAAAACATAGCTTTAAAAACTCCAAATAAAGTATGTTAATTCAAATGGACCTAATCATCAAATGGTTAAATGAAATAGTGTTTGTGAAATACTATCAAGCATAGTTACATATATATTGTTAGCTTATTATTAGGTAAATAATTCCAAAAAATTAAAACAAAGTTTTTAAAACTCCAAGCAAAGTATGTTAATTCAAATAAAATGGTTAAGTGGAATAGTGTTTACGAAATACTACCAACGATAATCACATATATAGTGTTAGCTTATTATGTTAATAAAATTGCAGTACATAATCTATCACACATTTCTCACACATACAAGGAAACTGAGCATTATTGGACGCATGTCTTTACCATTTTGTCATATACAATTTTGCTTTTCAAAATCTTCGCGCAAGTCTAGCAAGATAACTCTTTTGAACACCTTTTATGAAACCACTTATGCGTCAATGATAAAAAAAATAAGAAGAATAATAAAATATATAACAATTTTGAAAAGGGAAAACAATATATATTGAATTTTATGACAAATACTTACATGGTTGTAAATGAGAAATAGTTGGATTTCTATTCATTGCATTCAGGTATAGTCTAGTACTTTAGTAAATGGTTTCGGATTATTATGTAACGGTAATAGTATTACATGTACCTAAGTAAATAAGTAAGAAGAAACATACCATCATGTCATTTCTTAGAATATGAAGAAATATTTCTTGAAAGAATAACATTGGTTCCGGAGAAAATTGTTTCTCAACTTCCATTGATTGGAGTGTAGGAAACTTGTTGATGGGAGAACTTCTTGTTTTGGCTATGCATTTATAAGTTGATATTGTAACAACTATGTTAATGATAAACTTTCATATCCCTTTTAACATAAAGTTAGTTTCTTGAAATCTTATTAAATATGATACATACCATAGGATTCAAATCTTTAATGCAAATTTTAATTACATTAAAAGTCATTAAATTGATTATCTTTTATTAATTACATATTAAGTTTTTAAAAAAGAATCCCAATTGAAATATGAATGAAAAGTGTAGGCCCAAATTTAATGAACAAAAAACCTACCTCCTTAACTAATGACACATCATTTGACACATAGTCTAATGTGCTTTGATTTATGAATAAAACTCAATTGCTTATGCCACATACGATTAAAAGGATCTTAAGTTAGTATATATATATATATATATATATATATATATATATAAATTGTAACATTGGGACATTTACATGTGTGAGAAATGGGATTAATTACTTACATCCATTACTATTTGTTCTTAGTGTTGATGTTTATGACTTTACTTCACTAAACTTGTATTTAGTTTTTAGGAGAGAGAAAGAGAGTGTGTGTGTGTGTGTTGAGCACTCGTGTTTATATGAGAATGGCAATATGTTCAATCTACAATCCAAATGACAGTTTACTTATGGACCGGAATTGAAGCTCATTCAGATGTAATATGATACCCACCATACATAACAAACTGACTAACGTGTAATGCCTAATAGACTATTGGAAAGCAGTAACGTATTACCCACCATCTCTCATGTAAAAGGAGAGAGCACCTACTAGGCTAGATGTATTTTCTTTTCACTTTTCCCTGCTCAATTACTTTTGACTTTCACTCTACACACATATAATAATCTCCTATGTTTATATACGAGTTTAGACCTAACCCGTCAGAGGGTGGATGCAAGGCTTCAGCCTCAGGTCCTTTTTTAACAAGTTTTTCTTGTGTTTATAGCATATGATTCACGCTTAGGATGATGAAGAACGGCCTAACTCAATCATCAACACTGACATGACGCGCAAACAATCTATGAAGAAATAATATGTATTTGTAGTATAATAATGCTTTTTTTGGCAGCATGGTGTTGCTAGTTTAGTTCTTTGTTTCTTGTATGTCTTTGACGCTCTGTACTCTTTGCTAATCTCTTGCTAGCTTTTATTTTTAATATATTTTGGGTGTGTAAGCATATGTGATGACATTGTCGAAGCATACTTCTTGCATACATTTTTCCGTTAAAAAAAAAGTATAATAATGCTTTTAAAATAACAAATTGACGGATCCTAGGTTGGATATGACGTTAAACCCCTGAATTACGCTCAAGACTTGCTGTAATTAGTCGATCGCTTGATCCAATAGATGATGCATAGACAATTGTGTCATTGAAGTAAAACGGCTTTAATCTGCCGATTAATTGACGTATGAGTTATTGCTAAAACTATTTTCAAGTAATTTAAATAAGAATATGTTTTATTTTTGTAGACGCATCCAATGTAAGACATAATCAAACGTGAATTTTCATATATAATTCGAAACATGTATAATAATTCTATCATATAACAAAGAGATAAACTACGATAGTGTCAATATATTACAATTTCGGATTATATTATTAAATGTTTCAAAACTAATAAGACAAAGTAGGTATTCCTTTTGTCTGGTCAAGATTGCAGGGCTTTCCTAGAAGATATACAATTTAATTATGATGAGTTAAGTTAAAAATTATCCATTATATTGTTTAAGTTTGTCTTAGTTATCTATTAAAAAATTGTTATAACTTACTAGTTTTTCTACTTTAACTTTTAACGAGTTTCGTAAAAATGTATTTGTTGTTAAAAGTTAAATTTTGCGTAATGTTCTAACACATGTTAGCAGATCATCATTTATTTTTTATACTTTATTATCAATTGTATATTATTCTATTAGAAATTTGCCTTATCCTATTAAGTTATCTATTTAATTGATTTTTAGTTGATTTATATGTAAATAATATTTAGTTATAAAAAATAAGACCTCTCTCTCTCTCTCTCTCTCTCTCTCTCCACATTCGCCTCTACTTCCACCCAGCTCTAGCATCTCTGACCACTACCACACTCACTCCGTCCACCACCTTCCACCCCCGGCTACGTCTTTTTCACCTCTAGCCACCACCTTCCACCCATTGCTACTAACTTCCACCCCCTACTATTTCCTTCCACTACCTCCTACACCTCATGCCACCACCTTTGGCCATGCAAAGGTTAGAACAAAACCATATCAAGACAAACCCACCACTATCATCTCAATTCACCGATCTCACTGCCACTATCCCCAATTAAGGTTACATAAACTCCTATTGCATATCTTAGCTTAAGGCTAAGCAACATTTGATTAACATTTGAGGATTTTTTTCGCTGATTTGTTTTAGGGTTTCTTCACAGATTTGGGTTTCAATGGTGCAATTTACATTTCCCGGTTTCTTCAATCTATTCTAAGTGTTTCACTTAAGATATGTTCGCATCAAGATCTATTGAGAACGATTTTTATCAAGAATGTTTTTGGTTTATGTTCACAAATCTTAAGCACAAATATGGGTTTCAATTGTGAACTTGAAATTTTGTGATATAATTAACCTCCGATGTTTGAACTCAATGATTTTAAATTATTTTCTACGAATCGATTTTGATTCATCTTTATTGTTTGAACCACCAATAGATGGTTTTGTTCTTTAGGAGAAAGACGATGAATTTGAATAATAATAATGATACTAATAATAGTAATAATGATAATATGGTTATAAAATAATCAAAAATAAAAATAAAATAATAAAAAAAGGTGTATACGACCTACAACTGCATGTCACATTACACATATTATAATTTTGTACAAGAAAAATACATGTTTGCAATGCTTTTTCTTTGTTACAGAAAATATTAAAGTATGTTGAATATATACATTCATTTTTATTTATACTTCGATAGAAAGTTTAACATGGTATGGTTTTTACCCAACAAAAATGTATTATTTTATTATTACGGTTTTGAAAAATACATTTTTAGATAACATCGTGTTATGATAAAATTTGTATCAAAATTGAAATATAGATAAAATGAGATATCACAAAAATATAATGATATATACACGGACAAGTTAAAAGTTATAATAATAAGAAAAATAACCTATACCCTTAATTACGACGTAGCTTCGACATAAGGGTGTTAATGATTCGAGCTGAGTCGAGTAGTGGGAAAAATTAGCTTAGCTAGAGCTCAACTAGAGTTCGAATTAGTTTTAATAATTGTGTTTGAACTCGACCTCGAATATTTGTTCAATGTTCTAGCTCGATGCACGTTTAGGTATGTGATAACTTTATAACAAACTAAAATCTAAGTTCGAAAAGCTCGAGCTCGATGAGCTCGTTTCTTAGCTTGAGCTCATATCAGTTGTTTTGTGATTATAAAAAAAGCTATAGTTGATTAAAGCTAATAAAACTGTTGAGGAGATAATCATTGTAACCTATTAATCAAATTCTTCTATTGAAGTACATATGATTTGATGATAATGGAACCAAACATTCAGTAAAACTTAGAATTAATCTTAACATGTGTTGTTAAGATTATGACTTAATAGTTACTAAGTATATAGTATCAGTCGAAGACTTGCTAAGTATTAAGTATCAGCCGGAGCCTACAACTGAGATCAACTAAGGAAAAGACAAGTGCAGAAGACAATGAGCTAATGCATTTTTTCCTATCAGCTGAGTGAATTCAAGTATCAGCTGGGTGATCAAGATCTGAGGAACAGTTTGATCAGTTGAGCATCACAAAGTCATCGGCTAAGTACATTCCTTTAGCACTTACTTTTATTTTTGATAAACTCATCACTCTGAATGATTAGTTGAACAACTCTGATCAACTGATCATCTAAGTTGATAAGTTTATGTCCTTATTAGTCTAACCGTTTGATCAGCTGGGCATTCTATGATCAGTTGAGCACTCTCTTTTGGTGGTTTATTTATTTTTGAATTTTGAAGATTGAGAACCTCCTTTTAATTTCTTGATGAAGAAAATTTTAAAGAAATGTTCACAAGTAACTCTTTTAATTTACATTTGCTTACAAAAGTAGACGATAATCGGTATTTGATGAAGATTTTTTTTTAAAATTATTTGTGTGTGTGTGTGTTTAATTTGTAATTTTAATGAGTTCCAAACGAAAACATATGAAATTATTTTTAATTTTCAAGAACAACAAGATGGGAAAGAATTATTAATAATTTAAATAAATACAAAATGAAGGTGATTGGATGAATAAAGCAAACAAGAATTAATCTTGTTTCGTTGAAAGATATAAAGAAGAGTCGATTATACGGATGTTCCTTTAAGATATGAACAAATTACAACTCTCAGTCCGGGTTGACCTTCTAAAGAAAACAAAAGCATTCTATAAACAAGTTTTATTGGAAATCTTGCAAACTTAATCCTTAAATTTTCAAAAATTGGACACGGATGGTCATGTGACTATTAACTTTAACGCTGTTAATGTTAACTTCTTTATAATATGTATTTTACCCTTATAATATTACATGAATGCGCATTTAGAAAAAATAAATAAAATTTATAATTTTTTTATTTCTCACTATCATAGTTTTATTTGATTACAAAAGGTTATGGGTTGCTATTCCCTGCAGGAGAATTAGGACTCGCGAGACATTCAAGAAGCATCGCCTTCGCTCTAGATCCACCCTATCACTGCATAATCTTAACTCTATTTTCAACCTTCTTATCCTCGACAATTTTGTAGTTGTGTCATCACGCTGCTCATCCTTTTCCACCGGCCTAAACCCTAAACCAAACCGCTACCCTAAATCCTCCATTAAACTGTCGCTACTGACCACGCAATCCCCCACCTGTTCATCACCGACCAAGCAACCCGATAGCCGACAAGATCCAACTCCACATGTGTTGACTGTTTTGACTTTTCTTTTGTTGAAACTTCCTGACTTTCGCAACTCTGCTTCGCCATAGCTACCAGCTACTCACCTCACCATCGACTACCATAGCTCCGCGCCATTTCTTCACCACCCCCATCATCAACACGAACCACAACGTCCTACTCTCGCCTCATACCGCCGCCCCATACTTGATTTTTAGTATACATAATCTTTTTATGAAATCCAAACTCACATACGAACACCTAGCTCGAAAACATCTCATACATACTAGATCTAAACACATACACAAACACACAAACACACACACACACTCACAATCTATTTAAGAAAAAAAAGAAAGAGAACATTGTGACAATGACTAAGATTATGACTTAAAAGTTACTAAGTATATAGTATCTCTCGAAGACTTGCTAAGTATCAGCCGGAGCCTACAACTGAGATCAACTAAGGAGAAGACAAGTGCAGAAGACAATGAGCTGATGCAATTTTTCCTATCAGCTAAGTGAATTCAAGTATCAACTGATCAAGATCACTAGCTGAGGAACAGTTTGATCAGCTGGGCATCTCAAAGTCATCAGCTAAGTATACCCCTTCAACACTTAGTTTTATTTTTGATAAACTCATCACTCTAAATGATTAATTGAACAACCCTGATCAACTGACCATCTAAGTTGATACGTTTATGTCCTTATTAGTCTAACAGTTTGATCAGTTGAGCATTCAATGATTAGTTGAGCACTCTCTTTTTGCGATTTATTTATTTTTGAATTTTGAAGATTGAGAACCTTCTTTTAATTTCTTGATGAAGAAAAATCTAAAGAAAATGTTCACAAGTAACTCTTTTAATTTACATTTGCCTACAAATGTAGATGATAATCGATATTTGATGAATATTTTTTTTCTGAATTTATTCGTGTGTGTGTATGTTTGATTTGTAATTTTAATGAGTTCCAAACTAAAACATATGAAACTATTTATAGTTTTCAAGAACAACAAGATGGGAAAGAATTATTATTAATTTAAATAAATACAAAATGAAGGTGATTGGATGAATAAAGCAAACAAGAATTAATCTTGTTTCAATGAAAGATATAAAGAATAGTCGATTATACGGATGTTCCTTTAAGATATGATCAAGTTACACTCTCAGTCCGGGTTTACCTTCTAAAGAAAACAAAAGCATCCTATAAACAAATTTTATTTAAAAATTTTGCAAACTTAATCCTTAATTTTTAAAAAATTGAACACGGATGGTCATGTGTCTATTAACTTTAACGCTGTTAATGTTAACTTCTTTAAAATATGTATTTTACCCTTATAATATTACATGAATGCGGATTTAGAAAAAATAAATAAAATTTATAATTTTTTTATTTCTCACTATCATAATTTTATTTGATTACAAAAGGTTATGGGTTGCAATTCACTGTAGGAGAATTAGGACTCACGAGACATTCAAGTAGCATCGCCTCCGCTCTAGATCCACCCTATCACCACATAATCTTTAATCCATTTTCAACCTTCTTATCCTCGACAATTTTGTAGTTGTGTCATCATGCTGCTCATCCTCTTCCGCCGGCCTAAACCCTAAACCAAACCGCTACCCTAAATCCTCCATTAAACCGTCGCTGCTGACCACGCAATCCCCCACCTGTTCATCACCGACCAAGCAACCCGATAGCCGACAAGATCCAACTCCACATGTGTTGACTGTTTTGACTTTTCTTTTGTTGAAACTTCCTGACTTTCGCAACTCTGCTTCGCCATAGCTACCAGCTACTCACCTCACCATCGACTACCATAGCTCCGCACCATTTCTTCACCACCCCCATAATCAACACGAACCACAACCGCCTACTCTCGCCTCATACCGCCGCCCCATACTTGATTTTTAGTATACACAACCTTTTTATGAAATCCAAACTCACATACGAACACCTAGCTCGAATACATCTCATACATACTAGATCTAAACACATACATAAACACACAAACACACACACACACACACACTCACAATCTGTTTAAGAAAAAAAAGAAAGAGAACATGGTGACAATGACTAAGGAGGGTCGACGATGGTGGCTTCGGTGGTGACCATGGTGGTGGTAGCTGGAAAATGAAAGGGAGAGATGAGTACGAATGAGAGTGAGAGTGAGTGTTTGAGAGTATCAAGCTAACTTATCCAAATAAAAAAATATAATCTATTTTTATTTTTAATAAAAATGACTTTCTAAATTTTAAAAATAAAGAAAATTAATAAGGACTAGTCGTGTAAACCCTAAAATGATCATTTTAAAAAGTTTAACGTTTTTAACGGCTAAAGAACCTTTCCGCCCTGTTCTCGAATTTTTTAACAAAGTAAGGGGAGGATGAAAGCGAAAGAAAAAAGATGATTACTTTGTATTCTTGAGTTGGAAGAAAAAGAAAATAAAAGAAATGCAAAACTATTTTCTTCCAAATAATCTCATATTTGATAGGATGCTTTTTTAACCTAATAGTCTCTTATTTCCTCTTTTTTTTTTCTTAAAAAAACTTAAGAACAAACACTAATAATTATTTCTTTACAAAAATAAAAACAAAATTAGAATTTGAAAAAAAAAAGATTAAAACTAGTGAAATATGTCTAAATGATAAACAGCTCACACCTCTCACCAGTCACCACCGATAAAACCCCCCACTGCTCATTTACTCTCTCTCATCTTTCTCCTTCTCTTCTTCTTCAATTTCAGAAAACCACCAGCGATTTCTAAACCTGATTTTCCTGCAACTGTTGTATGCATTAGTGGGTTGTACCTTGCTCTCCGCAACACCAACCCACAGCAACAAAAATGGAGAATTTTCATCTGATATTTGTTCTTCTATGCTCTGTGTTTGTTTTGGGTCATGGGTTTTCAAGAAATCTGCCCATCTTATCGTTTGATGAAGGGTATTCACAGTTATTTGGGGATAATAATCTCATCGTGTTAAAAGATGGCAAATCTGTTCACTTATCTCTTGACGAACGAACAGGTTATTCATTAACTAAACCCCCCTTATCATTTCTTTTGCTCATTACATATACATACATACATATACACACACACACACACTCACTCACACTTGTGTGTGTATTATATATAATCGATTTGAATGGTGTGTTTGCAGGTTCTGGATTTGTGTCACAAGACCTTTATCTCCATGGATTCTTCAGTGCTTCCATCAAGCTTCCTGCAGATTATACAGCCGGCGTTGTTGTTGCTTTTTATGTGAGTTTTCTTTTTTTAAAATAATAATCATAATTTCAAATAACTTAAAGTATTTATTTTATTTTGAGTAATTTCTTACCATCAAATCCAAAGTATTATTCTTGATTTTCCTTGATATAATTCAAAGGGGAAATTGCTCTGTAAATTAAACGAGGGGTATTTACGTCATTTCGGTCTTTAATATGATTTTTGATTAATATGTATAGTAGCAATTACGTGTTTTTAATGAGACAATTTATTTTCCCTAATTTTAAATAGAAAAAGAAGTTACTATCTTTGAACCAAAAGAAGCCATTTGAAAATTTTCAAGGAAAGTATTATTTATAATTAATGGAAAAGCAATTTTAGATCAAAGATTACCTAATATTTTGTTATTTACTATAAATTGTAATGTAATCGTTGAATTTATTTTAGATTTGGAAGAGTAATTTTAGGTATTTTATTTTCTTCATATTTAAGGCTTATTAATATTAATTAGGGATAAAAGATTCAACAACTTCATTAAATTATGCAAGCCAAATGTTGCAGTGTGGTATTGTTGACTTCATTTAATTTATTTAGTGAAAGCTTTATAATTATGTTCATAAATTGACGATGTCAAAATTTTATTAAATGATTATTTATTAATTTTTAAAAACAGAAAAGAAAAAAAAACAATATTTTCCAAATCTGGAATGATTTTATGAAATTATATTAAATTCAAAGCTACTGTTTCGTATACTAAAAGATTATTATTTTTTTAATGAAGATTAAAAACAAAATGGGATTGCTTGCATCTTGGACTAATGTTTTTGCCTTTTTGTCATTGAAGTTTGATCAAAACTGGATTTATTATTGCCCCTCATTTCTTGAATATTGTTCCTATTTCTTTATTCAAAACAGTCAATATTGTAAATTATTTCCTCCAAAAATCACTACTTTTCATGATTTATTCTCTCATTTTAAATTAGATTTTTTGTCCACATGTTTTTACTTTCCATGTAATGAGCTTGGAACTACATATAAAAGCTGATTCCTCTTGTTTGTTCAAAGCTGATTATTATTTTTCGTATCTTAGGTCGAATATGTAGCGATTACGACTCGAGTATTATGTGCTCAATGTGAAAATACTGTTAATAAACAACATCTAAATAAAATACAAGGAGAATCATGTGTGCACTCACGTATCATTTACACGAGTAAACATTGAAATGACCAAAATATCTCTCAGTTAAGGGTGAGTGTAACAACACCTAAGTTTGATAAAGTTTTTTTAGTTTTGTTATTGTTTATGGCCTTTGGGACATTATTGGTCCATATGTTGACCCATTTCACATAATATAGAAATTTTATTTATTTGTTAAGTGCATTATAACATTTAGTCAATCATTTCTTCTTAACCATGTGGACTTATAGCAACACTAAAGTTGCTCTTTGATGATATAATATAAACTATTAACACAATAAACTTCGATTAATGAAAATAATCCATAAATCGTCATTGATGATATAATGTTAATTTTTTGTTACCTTTTTATCGCATTTCAAGACCGAAAAAATTTAACTTTATACGCCTTTATGCTTACATTACTTTTATGCAGATGTCAAATGGAGATATATTCGAGAAGAATCATGATGAAATTGACTTTGAATTCTTGGGTAATATCAGAGGAAAAGAATGGAGAATTCAGACTAATATTTATGGCAATGGGAGCACAAATGTTGGGAGAGAAGAGAGATATGGTCTTTGGTTTGATCCTACTGATGATTTTCATCGATATAGCATCCTTTGGACTCAGACTCACATCATGTAAGTTATGACTCATTCATCATCATTAATTAATACTGACCACAAGTTAACCAAAATTAAAAACTGGTCTGCAAGATGAATAATTTAGTAATTCAACATAAATTGGTTATCTTCTGAACCAATGTTATGTTGCTGAATGCTTATATAATTATGACTGTGGGAAAATAAAGGCAATTTTAGCTTTTTATTTTTGTTCTTTTTTTTACTGAAAAAGGACCCAAAATGGAAATAAGCTGTTTCTGGCTAGCTTACATTCTGTCTGCAAAAGTTTTTTCACATTTCTGAAGTTGTTTATGGCCTTACTTTGGTAAAAGAACTTTTAAAGAATGTTGACATGACAACACTTGTTTCTTTTTATTTATAAAAGGGGAAATTACAAGATAATAGTCACATAACTGTTTCATAAATTTGAAAAACGCAAAATAAAATGATAAGATTATTGTATTAATTGGTTGAAAGAAGTACGCGGTATAGTATACATCGTTAAAAAAGTGAATGCGACATTGCATCGTCTTGCAGGTTGCCATATTCTAGAAGGGAAAATTACCATTTTTGCCAACATACTATTCATCTTTTTCCAATTTTACCAACATTCTTTTTATTTTATCAATTACACCATTACACTTTTAATATTTTTCCAATTTTACGAACATTATTTTTATTTTATCAATTACACCATTACACTTTCAATATTTTTCCAATAAACACAAGGTTTACCTACTAAGGCTGACAATTTGGGTCGGGTTCGTGTTGTTCGAGTTCGGGTCAGTTTCTTGTCGACCCAATTTCGACCTATTTATTTTCGTGTCAGGTTCGGGTCGTGTCACTTTTTTCGTGTCGGGTTCGGGTCGTGTTTCGTGTCAACCCATTTCGGTCAAAAGTATTTGACTAGTATTTTTTTATTTTCGATTATGGTTTTCGAATACGGGTTTCGGGTACGGTTATCAATTACGGTTTTCGATTATGGGTTTCAAATACGGTTTTGGATTAAACATAATATAAACCATAAATGAAGAAATTCTTAAAATTATATGAAAATGGAGAAAAAAAACTTTGCAGTAATATTTAAAAAAAACAAACTATGCAATTTAGAATTACGGAAATCACGAACTAAAGTAAATTTGCAAAGGTTTATAGTTAAGGCTCTTATTTACGATATATAAATTTCTTATATTAACTTTAAAAAAAAAACAAACTATGCAATTTAGAATTACGGAAATCACGTACTAAAGTAAATTTGCAAAGGTTTATAGTCAAGGCTCTTATTTACGATATATAAATTTCTTATATTAATTGTTGTAGCTTGATGTTTATCTAATTGTTAACTAGTCAAATACTTTTTACCGAAATCGGTTGACACAAAACACGACCCAAACCCGACACGAAAAAAGTGACACGACCCGAACCTGACACGAAAATAAATAGGTCGAAATTGGGTCGACACGAACCCAATAACACGAACCCGACCCAAGTTGCCAGCCTTACCGCTTAGTAGGTAAACCTTGTGTTTATTGGAAAAATATTGAAAGTGTAATGGTGTAATTGATAAAATAAAAAGAATGTTGGTAAAATTAGAAAAATATTAAAAGTGTAATGGTGTAATTGATAAAATAAAAAGAATATTGGTAAAATTGGAAAAAAATAAATAGTATGTTGGCAAAAATGGTAATTTTCCCATTCTAGAATATGGTTCCTTTAGCATAAAACTTTATAATCAAGGAACCGTTGCCAACATGTATAGGAAACAGTATCTGGGTAGAGGTATCACTGTCTATATATATCATACTTTTGTAATACCCGCGAATGAATGATTGAGTACTGTTGTGATTTTGATAAATTTGATTGGTTTGTGGTAATGGATGTCTTAGATGGCATTTCTTTTGAACGGCAAACACACAACACTAATGCATCGGACCCAATCAGAACTCTAACATGGCATAATGGTAATGTGTTTAAAGCTTTCATGATGATGCATATATATGGTGTTATGTGATGATATCAAGTACTTTTCTTTTTATGGGTTGGTATGGCATCTGGTGAAAAACCCAAATGGTCCATACCACAAAATCATTTTTTGCCATTAAAAGCTGCAGGTATAATGGTTTTGTGGTACATTGTGTGTAGTAATAGAAGCAGTTGTTAGCTTTTTATGTAGCAATAGTGACATGTCTGTGCCCTTCTTCAATCATAACATCACCTGCATCTGCCCCACTCTTCACTTTCTCATTATTTCTCTAACTTCTTAAATTCAAATATAAAAAAAAAGTGGATAATTTGTTGTAATTTTCTTTACCTTTTCAAATTCTATAAAAATATGACATTTTTTTAAAAATTTTTGTTTAGATTTTATGTTGACGATGTTGCCATACGAGAGATCAAAAGAACCGAATCGATGGGTGGAGATTTCCCGTCCAAGCCGATGACTTTATATGCAACGATATGGGATGCATCCGAGTGGGCTACAAATGGTGGCAAATACAAGGTAAATTACAAATACGCCCCTTACATTGCCGAGTTTTCCAACTTTGTCCTCCACGGATGCACGGTGGACCCCGTCGACCTCTTGTCAATTAAATGCGAAGACGCACAAAACTCTAACTCGATCCCGACAAGCATCACTCCTTCACAAAGGGCGAAAATGGAAAGTTTTAGAAAACGACACATGCAGTATTCGTATTGTTATGACAAGTTAAGATACAAAGCACCTCCAAGCGAGTGTGTGATCAACCCTAAAGAAGCCGAGAGGCTGAAGAAGTTCGATCCGGTGACGTTTGGCGGCGGCCGTGGCGGTCATCACCATGGGAAGAGACACCGCCGGAGCCCTGTGGTGTCTACCTAAGGTGGGTTGTAGTTTATCTATATTACTATTATTTTGTTTCTTTGTTTTTGAAATTTCTTATTTTGTTGATCATTTGTGATCTTTTTTTGTTAATTTTTATGTGAATAGAGGTGGGAAAGCATATAAATTGATTGTGATGATGATTATGGGAAAAATATGAGATTTTGGTCGAATAGTATCAGGAGTTGTGACATTCTCCTTAAATACTTATAAGTTATAACCATTATTTTAAGAAGTAGGATGTGTTTAAAATACGATTGGGTTGGTTTTTTAATGGGCCGGTTTTTGATTAAACACATTTTATTTTTTTAATTAATGGTTTAGCTATTTGTTTGAATATGTTTTATATAGATACTATTGAGTATTTAAAGATCCATTTATTGAGTATTTAATTCAAGAATAGCACAAATTAGACCAAAAATAGATTTGGGTTAAAAAAACCATTAATGACATTAAAATGAACTTGTCATAAACTAAACTATTGGATTAAACATTTTAAAACTGAAATTAATTAATTGGGTTTGGTTCGAGATTAAAACGGACTAAATGCCCCTTCACCATTAAGTGATGGTGTGGGAAAATACTTCTCACCACTTAGTGGCGAGATCACGGCAGGACTCCTAAGTGTTTAATTTATCAAAGGATCGTTAAATAAGCCTTTATTTTGGCTTACGGCTTACTTGTCTTTTTTTTCTTAAAGCCTATCTGTATAGACAGACATAAACTGAGGGCATTCTCGGTTAGACATGGGCGAAGAGGACCGACCGAACCGGTCCAAGAAAGACCGCCCGAACCGAACCGGTCCAAGACCGAAAATGACGTAAGCGGTCCGAACCGGTCCAGAATCCGAACCGGTCCAAGAACTGGTCCAGACCGAACCGGCCCAAACTCGGTCCAAACCGGTCCAAGACCTGTCCAAGCCCAACGGTCCAATTTCAAATTCTAACGGCTAGTTTTTCGGTCCAGACCGGTACGAACCGGTCCCAACGGCTAGTTTCCGATTTTTTTTTTTTTTTTTTCCAATTCCTCCTATAAATACCCCTCATTTGGTTGCCATTTTTCTACTACATCTTCTCTCAAACTCTCATTCTCTCATTCTTTCTTTCTCTCAAGAAAAAATTACAAGTTTTTGATTTGATTATAATTTGATTCAAGAATCAAGGATTTGCTTATAATTTTTTGATTTGCTCCAAGATGGAAAGATGTCAAAACGATTATGGAAGCGATTATGGAAGACGATTACAATAGAGACTTCCAATCGGGAACATCAAACACTAACACCGAAGCTGAAACTGAAGAACCCGAACCCGGCGAAGAATACGTTGAAGACACTCAAAATAGAATGAACGCAGGTTCATCATCCAACGTCCACTCGAACGAAGTCGCCTATTATGGGCATGGGACATATACAGGGGCGGACCAGTAGTGGTGCACCCGGTGGCACGGGCAACCCCTCAATATTTTCCGAGTAGTGTAAAAAAAAATTTTTTTTTTTTTAATACAAGTGCTACCCCTAAAGTATGTGGAAAAAAATCGTGCAACCCCTGACCAAAAGGTCGGGGTCCGCCACTGGCCATATACCGACGATAGTTACAACTATTGGAATATCAATTCCGACTATCCATTTTAGTAGTTGTCTCTTTATATTTTGTGACGTTATTTCTTTCGAACAATATGTATTTTTCGGGTCTCTAACTTGGGGTGATGGCCATGCCGAAGCTCCATTGCTAGAGTTCCCTTTTCTTGTTAAAAAAATAATTCAAGTTTCAACAAGATGTAATTTTATTTCGTAATTGTATCGCAATGTTATTTATATGTTTTTATTAACTTGCAATTATATATGTTTATACTTTATATTTTATAACTTTCAAACTTTTTTTAAATTTACAAGTCACTTTTTTTTCAAACAAAAAAACAAACCGAAAACCGGAAAATTTAAACCGAAACTAAAAAAACCCGGAAATGTCTAAACCGAACCGGAAATACCCGACCGAAAAACGGACCGGTCCAAGACCGAAGTCGGACTGGTCCGGACTAGGACCGGTCCAGGACCGAAGTCGGACTGGTCCGGACTAGGACCGGTCCGGAAGTGGTTTAGGACCGCCCGAAGACCGAATTTATCGAAGTGGTCTAGGACCATTTTTGCCCATGTTTGTTCTCGGTTGTGGAGATGATTGTTATATAACAATGGGTCAATAGGTTTAGTTTCCGATAATACATCATACATCAAAGATGTCACATTTTATTGTTGTGTATATTTAACTTTGAAAATTACCATTTAATGTATCGAAATTTCAAAATACAACATTTAGTATCTTTAACTTGTTTGGTAGCTACCATTTAATGTACTTAAGTTTCAAAATAGACCATTTAGTATATTGGAAAACATAACCTGCTAGTAACCTACTATCAAAGGTTATGATATACTAAACGTCAGATTATGAAACTTCAGTATATTAAATGATAGTTTTTAAAGTTAGATATATATAATAGTAAAATGTTATAACTACAATATATTTTCAAAAAGAACAATTCTTCTTTGCACATTCAAAGCTTTATGTATATAAGAAAAATTCGGCAAATTGATGTATAAGGGCGTCATCGGCTATATTTGGCGAGTAGATTTGCAAAGTTATTAGTAAGTTCGTGTTCTTTTTTAAAATATTTATTAAAAAATAGAGGTTTTGTATCCGTCTACTAAATCTTTCTACCTCTTCTTTATACCATTTGATCAAGACATGTGTTAAAATTTAAAATCAAAATAGAGTATAAGAAATAAGAATATATAAATATCATTATTTAGTGAGTATGAGGATTTAGTAGAAAAGAATATAATTTTCTTTAAAAAAAAGCTCGGTTATGATTTAATAAAATTAAAAAGATCTCGGGCGTTAAAGATTGAACTTTTTATTTTATTTTATATTCTAATTATTGTTTTGCGGGATAATTTCTTATATACCCTTATTAAACATCAAAATATCTTATTTGCCCCATCTTAAATTTAAAATATCTTATATACCCTTGCCCAAATCACTAATTTTATTAATTTTAATAAATTTATAATCAATTTAAATCTTATATCATTATCTAATAAATAAAAAAAAGACAACATTGCCCTTTCTTCAAACTAACGTAACATAGCTATCGCCTTCCCAACCCTACTGCCGTCTCTTTCGATCTCTCCTCACGTCGACGGAAGAAACTTGTTATATTCTAATTAGAAGTTATAGGTGAACAAGATTATGTTGATTCGGGTATGGCTGCTGTTCATCAGTTCATGTGGCTAATGGTTTGGTTTTCTCTCTGACCTTCATGTCTAAATGTGGTGGCATTGTCGTGTATACTACTGCCTTGCTGCTGCGATTGCACTTTCTTAAATTCTTTTAGCTACTGTTTTGCCGGTATACTGAAGTTGTATTGTTGCTAAATCGTTGATGTAATGCTGTCGTGATGGTATCCCGAAGTTGTCTTGCTGTTTTTGCTAGTATTCGTTGCTGGGTTGCTGCTAATTGGTTGATGCCTAGTCGTTTGCTGGTTCTTTGTTACTGTTTTGCGGGTATCCTGTAATTGAAGTGTTGCTGAATCACTGATGTAATGCTGTTTTTGGGCTACGGTTTTTGTTCTCGACACTATTTCGCTGCTGTTTGGTCATGTTCCTGCTATAGATTCTGAAGCTCTTGGTGCTGTTTTGTTGTTGTGTGACCGTTGCGAGACTGATCCTGTTTGATGCGATGGTTTTATTTAGTTCTCATAGATAAAAGAATAGAAATGGGATGACTTATGTAATTGGCGTACTCTGTATTTTTATGATGTTAATACATGCATTTCCTGCAGTTCAAAAAAAAAAAAAAGGTGAACAAGATTATGTACCTAAATGTTTCTTGATTTGTATTCTTGATACAACTCTTTCAAAGCTTGAACGGTAGTCGAGTGGACTTATGTAACAGCTGAAAAGGATATGAAATTTGATGAATGGCTTGAAAGAACAGACGGTAATTAAAAACATGACTACTGTTATACATCTTATATAGTATCACTTACATGATTTTTCATAGAAATCAAATAAAGGAAGCCACTTAATAAGTAAGCTTCTATGGTTCAGAATTTGACTTAAAAAATGGCAATGAAAATGACCAATCTCTCTGTGCATGCATGGAAATCTACGAATGGAATTAAATCAATGGAATTGTGTTGAATTAAATCAATGAAATTAAATTAATTGTTTGGGTGCATGGAATGGTGTCAAATTGTGTATGAAGACGTGTTTGTATATATATAAATATATAAGTTGGATAAATATGATATTTATAATAAAGTTTAGTAAGGGTATTGGAGATATTTTTAAAATAGATTTAAAAGAGGGGTATAATAGTCTTATAATTATATTTTATAATTATAATTCTTTTAAAATGATTTAAAATTAATAAAAATAGTGATTTGGGAAAATATGATATTTTGAAAGTTTAAGAAGGGTATATAGGATATTTTAAATTTAAGATGGGTAAATAAGATATTTTGATGTTTAATAAGGGTATATAATAAATTATCCCTTGTTTTGCTTTATCAAAAATGAATTTTTTTTACATTATATACAAAATAAATCTCTCGTCGTGAGTCACATTCGTAAACTATATGACCTTGTTGTAACACCCTAATTTAGGGCCTAGTTGTAAATAGTTGTACCTCGTGTTTGTGTAGTTGTACATTGACGTTAAACAAATTGTTTAAGTTGTTTTGTTGATTAATTGTTGGTATTTGTTGGTACACGTGGTTATGTGGCTAAAGTTAGAAATGTTTCATAAATAGGAAATGTTGGTAAATAGTTGAACGGTTTCAAATGATGATTCCGAAAATATCTCCGTTAGTTAAAACGGATAAACCTAAGTTGCTATAGAAGTTGAATAGGAGAACAAAATACCCACACGGGGTATTAAACCAACCAAGGCCGGTTTGTGTGTTTCCCTTATCCCCTGGGAACACACACTACACACACAAATACACACACAAGCATATGTACGTACGTAAGAAAGCAAACACACATGCTTGGAGATTTGAAGAGAAAATCAAGGAGGAAGCATTGATTTCGAGTTTGGCTATTGATTTCTTGTTTAAAATCATCATCTACAGCAAGTAATCATCTCCAATTTGTAAGTGTTATGGTGTGAAGCTTGTTCTTGAGTCATGTATAAGAAATGATCCATTTTGATGGTTCAAAATGAATTGTAATGGTTAGTTGTTGTATAAAATGTGTTAGTAGGCTCCTATTGATGTTAAACAAAGTCTATGAACAATTGAAATTGAGTTTTGGTCGAAAAAGAGGTCAAAAACGGGTAGTTGCAGGTCTGATAGTTGAACAGGGCGAAGTTTATTGCGCAGACCCTTCCTACGGCCGTAGGCAAAAGTTCCTACCCCCGTAGGAGGGTGTTTTTCAGATTTATAGAAATTTAGCTCCTACCCCCGTAGGGAAAAGTTCCTAACCCCGTAGGAGGGTGTTTTTCAGATTTATAGAAATTTAGCTCCTACCCCCGTAGGGAAAAGTTCCTACCCCCGTAGGAGGGTGTTTTTCAGGAATGTTAAAATTAAGCCTTCTTTGGCCGTATGAAAAGGTTTCTACGGCCGTAGGAGGGTATTTTGTGTATTTTATGTGGTTTACCACCTACGGGTGAAGGAAAGAAGCCTACAGGCGTGTGTACATAACCTACAACCGTTGGCACCCAAAGAATCACTCCTGCGGGCGTAGGGTATGGTCCTTACGGTCGTAGGGTATGATTTCTTGGAAAAGGACCCTTGCGGGCGTAGGGCTTGTTCCTACGGCCGTAGGGGGTGTCCGTAAGGTGTCCTACGGCCGTAGGACACATTCTCTACGGCCGTAGAGGCTATTCCAGGTTGCTTGTTGCTTGTTGTTCGTTGTATGTTTGCATAGAAGCTATGATAGTACTTTTAGACGTTGACTGAACCTACACATGATGTGTTAGGTGATTCGGACGACTTCGTGTGCTCATGGGATTCCCGAATTCATATCTGCCTCTTATAATCTCGAGGTGAGTACCGGTTTTCCCATGAGTCTAGGTAAGTAGCGTTGTCTATTGTTTGTTGAAATATGTTGTCGATGTCGCACACGTGCGTATGAGGTATGTTATACATGTTGTTGTATATTGTTGCCATGCTAAGTTGCTTTACACGTTGGTTATGAATCGCATGCGTATAGTTGAACCCATTACGGGTAGTAGTTGTATATGTGGTACTAGTCCGGACTGATGTTGGCATGGTTAATCAGCTTTCTTCCCGAAGGCTGGATCCCTTTGATGGAATAACGGGGATCAACGGTACCCGGTGTGCAGCACGCCGTGGTGGTCTTGCAAACCGCCTCTCCTTAACGTGAGTTGAGATCTTAACTTTCGTTGAGATCCGAGATGTTGAGCTTCAAGCTTCGTAACGCGTTTGGTGGACTGCTCTTCGCTCCCCCACCATTGCGGATAGTTGTAGCTGATGGTCCCCAGTTTGAATCGTTGAGCGGGGTTCCCTTCCCTGCGAGATATGATTCCTACTGACTCGTTGGCGCGACACTGTATGTTAGGATAGCCTTATGTGCTGTCCCGTAGTTGGGATAATCTGCTTATTGATGCTTATGTGTTAATCTGTACTCACTAGCTAGTTGTAGTTAACAGTGCCTAAATTTACCTTTTGCGGAACACTGCTCGTTGTAATTATATTGTGATCCGATGGTCGGTAGTGTCGGTTAGTTGGTAACACCAAACAGTTGAACTTGACATATTTTTGTTGTAATTAACTGCCGAGTCAGTTAACACTTATCAAGCTTTGTTAATGACGTTACTTCCGCTGCTGGCTTTTATTATATAAGTTTAAAAAGCTAAAATTTTCCCTAATTTTAAGCGCGTGAAAACCGGTGTTACACTTGTTTTGCCCCGACGGAATACGGAGTAGAAGGAAAGATATTTTTATGATAGAAAGATTAAAGACGGAGAAGATAACTGATATGATATTGATGTGTCAAGAAGTAGAAATAAAAGTATACCATTTACCAATTCACTAATGATATCTTGAAAGAGGCGAAGTGTGCGGATTAGCTGGGTCACATAATCGTATAACGAGTCATAAACAAGTGATATTAAGTAGTTTTTTTTTAACAACAGCTAAAGGGGATAAAGATTACAACCCAAAGTTAAAGATAAAAAACACCACATAAAACATTAAAATTACATGAATAAAGACTTCGTATGATTTGCACACCAATCTCCCCATTTGATATTCTTCTTCATAGCATACATTGTGTTTATTTAAAACAAAGAGGTGCACAAAAAATCCGAATATCCGATTTTGTGCAAAAACTATCCGAACCGATTTTTTATAAAACCGAATTTTTATAAAACCGGAGCGGATTTAACCGGTTTTATCTGATCCGATTCGGTTTTAATCCAATCCGAAACCGGTTAAACCGGTTACAATTTTGTCCGAGAAAATCCGGTTTTAATCCGTACGAAACCGGTTACACCTCTGTCCGAGAAAATCCGGTTACAATCCGAAAATCAGGTCCCAAAAAAACCGAAAAAATCCGGTCCGGATTTTATCCGATCCGGATAGGATTAAAATCCGAAAATGTGCACCTCTGTTTCGTACAAAGCCCATATTGCCAGAGTCTCCTATTCTTTTAGATGAGAACATGATCTCATTTCTCAACCTCCACACAGCCCAACGTAAGGTAAAAATTTAGTAGTTGATAAGTTATTATTACATTAAATATAAATATATAATTATAAAAAAAAAACTTCTCCAATGTGTTATATGTCCTCAACATGATTGCTTTCTATAATTATATCTTTTAACACTATTGTTTCGTTGAAAATTTAATAATAGCAATATTTAAAGACATGAGCATAAGACGACGACCTTTTGGATGATTGTAAAATTTGTTATGTCACGACAAATCCATCATATAACCTACTCTTGTTTTTTTTCTTTTATGACGAATTATTATTACTGGTAGACAAACTAGTGAACTATTTTGAGAAAATATTCTAGAATAAAAAATGCGTTTATGGGAACTTTTATCGACTTCTTTTATTCAAAAAGAAATATATAAGTAGAAAATTTTTTTATAATAAGAATTAAATATTTTGAAATTTATAGTAAGAAAATTCATTCTAGTTTCACATGGATTAGTTTTATATTAATTATTAAACTAATTTATGAAAAAACACAAACAAACAGAAAAATGTAGATCATAATCTTTTTTCAATGGCTTGTAGTAGGCTTGACTCTCCACTAAGGTCCATTCCCAGTCTCAAAATTAATCCATCCTAACAGATGATCTCTGGTATCTAGTTCAACAAAAACTTACATTCAAACATCACAACAAAACTCACCAAAACTTTCCAAATAAACATAAGAAGATTAACTGTCATGACCCGAGGAAGTTTGACCTAATCTTGACCATCTTGATTCTCGTCCTTGACAAGTTTGATCATGTCGTCAATTCGAAGAATAGTTATAGCTGCTTCGGTTGCAAACTGTGACAGAAAAAAAGAAAAGATAATATATACATATATATTTCCTTTTAGCCTTTATGTTGGGATTTATGTACAATAATAATGATCTAATAACTTACCTGTAATATCTTGATTTTGCTCATTGCAGGTTCTATTACACCAGCTTCCAAGTTGTTACGGACTGTACCCTTTACTAGGTCCAGACCCATGCTGCAAATTCAAAAATGATTTTGTTTTTAGAAATGTGTGTACCTGTTTTAACATTCACTATGATTTATATTATTAAAGCAAATTTATAGAAACATAACTTGTTTTGTCACATTATATTTAGTAAAAAGATGTGCCACATCTTTGTATGACAATTTTAAAGGTATAACCTTTTGTTGTCTAACAAGCTTGAATTTATGAAGCCAGTTTTTGATGATACGGTTCTTAAGAACTACTAACATTAAAAACATGAGTGATCTTAGGAACAGCAAATGCTAAGACAACTCGCATTTTATTTGATGAATATGAATTTGAATTTCCCATAAAGTTGAAGTATTTAAAGAGCTTTACTACAAACAAAAAAAATCAAATAAAATTTAAATTAGTTGGTTTATGGGTCAAATGATGATGCATATAGTTGTGTCATGGGTCGTATCAGCTCATTAGTCGAGTTGAATAAACAACAACAGACTAGTAGAGATGGATCTTACCTAGATAAATGTTTCTTATCTGCCTTAGTTTGTGCAGTGTGGTGATATGCACGCAGTTTGGCTACCAAATCAGTTGCATCCTTTGCAGCATTCACAGCAAGAACCTGAATATAAATAGAATAAAAAAGGAATTTTATAATCAGTGAAGACATCGAAAAGAGATCAAATTAAATAGATTTGAAATTTGATCACAGAAGAAACCTTTGGAATTATCAACAAGGATTCAGCAAATTCTGCAATTGCCAGCTGTTCCCGTGACCCTAAAGTTGTAGCAAGGTACTCCAAATATACAGACAACGCAGCCTCAACTGCACCTCCACCTGCAACAACCTGTTCAAAGATTTCCCCATGTGTCAGTATATACATACATATATGTATACATACACAATGAAAAGTAACTTCTATTTGTTTTTTGGGTGTGTGTGTGGGGGGGTGGGGGGGCTTACTGAGTTGGATTCAAGGGTTCTCTTCACTATGCATAAAGCATCATGCAAAGCCCGGTCCATCTCATCAAGCATGTAGTCATTAGCACCTCTGAGAATTACGGAAACCTGTTGGAATCGTCCCAAAAAGCAGTTAATAAGACAAACACACACACTTTAGTGGATAATAAAACATATTCAAAAAAAGACTAAACATGTTTTCACAAGATAAAAGAGGATCTCAACTAGTGTATCTTTTTGGTGTTTTCACTATAGTAATTACTTTTAGTAGATATTAAGTATGTGGTGTATAAAATGAAGCGACCAAAAAGCAACTTTATTAAACAAAAAAAAAAGCTAAATGAATTGAATCACATACCGCACTTGAGGTTTTAGTTCCCTTTATCAGTATAACATCATCATCTGCAATACGCTCCTCCACTACTTCATCTGCATATCCAAGGAATGATGAATCAAAGGTTTCTTCTCCTTCCATGTCAGCAAAAGTTGAAACCTGCACACACAGTGATAAACTTATAATTTAGAAACCATGTCTACGTTTTGAAAAAAAAGATCAAGTATCTCTTAAGGGGAATATGAAAACTCATAATATTGTTACCGCGGTTGCACCAGTAGCCTTGGCAACATGGCGTAAATCCTCCTTCCGCACTCGTCGTACAGCGATTGCACCAGCCTCCACAAAATACTGAGTTGATAAAAAAGTGTAAATATACATGTTTCTGAAAACTTTGTAATTAAAAACACTGCTGAAAATTTCAAGCCCAAAAATATGACAAAAAATATCCACAAAGTTACAATACTATACAATCATACCATTTAAAAAAATTAAAGCAGCTTACCTTTAGTGCCATGTCATCAATTCCCTTGGTGGTTAAAACAACATTAGCACCAGCTTTTAGAAGCTTTTCAATACGTTCTTTCGTCATATCAGCTTCTCTGTAAAAATATATTATATGTAACAGGAGTAGGGTAATGTAAGCTTAAATATCATATTCTGGTATCACCACCATTGATAAAAAAATGTAACTTATAAAAACCTTTGACGAATCTTCTCTAGCTCTCGTGGGTCAGTGACTAAAACTTGAACCCCCAATTGCATTTTAGTCTTTTGAAGATTAAAATCGAGACATGCAATTCTTGCAGGAGCAACTCTCATTGGCATTCCTTGTGCTGCACGCCCAGTATTAAGAGCATAACCTTTCAACAAGTAGCTTTCTTTAGCACTTTTTCCATGAGCTTTAAGGATATTAATTCCCTAAACAGCAAACAACATTGGATTTTGTAAAGTCAGTTTCCATCTTTAATGAACATTCTAAAATTTTGCAGGCATATATGATAGGACACAAAAGTTTCCATAAACCTGTCATGTTTCAGAAAAATGTATAAAACAGGGTATTAAACTACAAGGAACATGAGCTGTGAACTCCCTTGCAAATCTTCAAAACAAAAATTGCATGAACCAAAAGTATTGACATAAAGAACAAACCTTGATCGGGTACTTGATTTCACCCCGTGCATTGGTCATCTTAACAGCTTGTACTGCATCAACCACCTAGAGATGCAAGTTATTTCGTCAGCATATATAAAGGCATATGAATATAAAATCAACATGAGCTCAAAACATATATCAAACTGAGAAGGAAAAAAACAAAGAGTGCCCAAGCGGCCAAGCTATAATATAGAGCAAAGATCTGAAACTAATTCAAGCACTTTTTTGGAAAAAGCAAGATGCAAAAAAGTTTAGAGCCACCAGACAACAATTCAAATTTCAAGCAACCAATATTTTTAAAAATAATAATTATAAAAAGCATACCAAATTTGCAAAGAAATCTGAGTCACCAGATAACAATTTGGAAGACATGCTTGTCTTTGCACAATTCACAAGAGAATCCTTTCCAAGCTTGTCAACCTAAAAAATGAAAAAGGAACACCGATTAAGATCGTCACAACATATAGCCTAAAAGGCTAAAGGTTTCTAAAACTGAATGTATTCCATATTTACTTTTGGTATATTCCAATATCATCTTTTAGGAGCATTACCTTAACTGCCAGCTTTTCTTCAACATACTTGCATGCTTCTCTCATTGCAAGCTGCCACATAAAAAATAAAAATAATAATAAAAAAATTATTCACAAGCAAGAAAAAGTTGGCATGACATCAAAACCATTAAAACTGCAATATCATCAAGAAGCCAAAGAGTTGGATAATACTCACTCTGTATCCACTTATTACAGATGTTGGGTGAATCTTATTTTTGACGAGATCATTTGCTCTCTACAGGAAAATCAAAACAATATATTATCAATAAGCATTGTCCAATATAAGACAGAATGACGGATCCATTTGCCAAGCAAAGATTTAAAAAAAAACCTTGAGAAACTCTGCTGCTATAATGACCACAGAAGTAGTGCCATCTCCTACTTCTCGATCTTGAAGCTCAGCCAATTCAACAAGGACCTATGTAACCATAAGTCACATGTAACATACTAAACATGAAAATTGCGATAAGCAAAGCAAAAAAAGGTGGAATTCTCGGTGTCTCACCTTGGCAGCAGGATGCTCAACATCTAACATCTTGAGAATTGTAGCGCCGTCGTTTGTGATGGTTACGTCCCCAATATCATCCACCAACATCTGAGACACATAAATTAATTAAACTTCAATTAGAGGAATAAAATTTGTTGGAAAATGAAACCAGAAAGAAAAGACTAGATATGCAAGTGCAATGAACATAGTACTTCAAAAGAAAATTATATATTGTAACTAGTCGCCTATGCCCTAATACCAACCAGTTAGAGTGATAATTTCCCACATGACATATTTACATTATAAGAAAGTGGATGATTACTATGTGCAATCAGTAAGGATATTTTTTAACTTCCTCTCATTTTAATATCAGCTCACTACACAAGATTTCAATTAAATTCACCACCTGCTTTTAAAAAATAAAATATAAAAAAAAAGTTATTACCTAAACAGTCAATCTGTACCAGAATATGCTTCAAATACAAGGGTAATGGTAATAGTTACTTATCTGCTTTCACAAACACAATAATAGTTTGGAAATATGCATTCAGACTCATTGGTTGCAGGATAAAACACCCATAATCTATCGAATAAGATTCTTGCCTGGAACCACATAGACTTGAATACTAGAGAACTTTGTTTATAACCTACCCTTCAACAGTCCTTAGATAAAATCACAGAATAGTAACTTCATATTCTACATTAAGGCGTTATCTTTCATAGAAAGAAAAATTGTATCCCTTGCTTTTTGGTAGGAAAAAAACTATTTCATTAACCAAGAAATTTTGTGAAGCCAGTTATTTGAAAGTATCACGGTATAAAGTCAAAAGAATATTGAGCACAAGTCCTTCCATCCCCTGGTAGAAAGAACTTGTACATGGCTACCCGCTAAATTTTCCTGAACAGCTAGCCTGCCCAGTGTTCTGGATTAGTATGATTGACTCTAAAGAAGAATGCCAACCCAGTCTTGATATGAGAATATAATGACTTCAAAATAATAAATGAAATGAACCCCCGGATGAGGAGCAAATCTCCCCTCCCTTTTACTAAACCATGGTGGTTTATCTAGTTAACAGATTGTGTTTGCAGGTTTTTATTTCGTACCTATGCCAAATATAGGGGTTAGCCTAGGAACTTTTCGCATTATTAAAACTATCCAACTAAAACATGTTGAAGTGATAGCTTTATGCAACAAAACTTCAAAATCACCATGACAAGTGGAAAACTTTAAAAAGAATCCTCAACAACATTAAAGTAACACCGTGAGTGTGTGTCATGTCCAATAAGAAAAACCCCTCGTACAGATTTGTAATAAGGGGAAGCTATTCAGAACTCATAAGAACTCCTACACATTATTAACAATCTAAATACCATCCTCTCTAATGCTAACCATAATATTGGAAAAAAGAGAAAAACAGCATTAAATCACACTGAACATATATGGTTTTCACTCTAAAAAATTTCAGTTTTTCCTACCACATCTAGTTTGGATAAAAGAATTGTTATTATCACTGAATCACTCTCTGGGAGATCCAAGTATCAAGGTCCAATCGGTGGTACATTACAAATCAATGATAACCTTAAGCATATCAACACACTGGTTATAAACACTTTCCATGCCATTTTTATCACACAAACAAATTCGATCGAGGCACGTAAATCCGCAGAAATCTTAACTTTTTAAGACTAAAAGACATGATCAAATTATACCAGAAAGAAAATAAAAACAGAGTAGAGAGGTAGATGTTAAGCACCTTGTCAAGTCCAACAGGACCAAGTGAAGTCTTCACTATATTCGAAACAGATTGACAAGCAGTAACTGCAGCAAGAGATTCAATATTACTTGATAATGGATGTACATTTCTTCTGAAAGTATAGAAATTAGGGTTTAAGAAGTCGAACTTACTATTTTGTGTGCGAACATCTTGCCCAGATTGACGATCCCCGAGAATATCAATTGGTTGTGAACCAAGTGCCATAGCTGATTATGATTATTGCTGTTTCTAGAACTAAAAGTGATATTTCTCCAAGAGACCAAGAACCCTAATTCTGTGATTGCGAAATACTACTGGGAAGTGGGAACCCTTGCTGTCTCTGCTCGTTTTTAACTCGGCTTATTTATTTCACCAATCGGCTTATGTGAACCGGGCCGAGTTGAACCGTTGGCCAATGCCAAACCATAACTAAATGATTATTTCTTCACAATCTCACTATTAGAATTATTGTCTTTTTAAGAAAAACACACTTGTCTAATCTACATTATGTTTATAGAGATTTATCTAATATGTAAAAGAAATAGACCTAAAATTTTAAAATATAATTATATGTACAAGTGTACAACAACAATACTTAATTCCGCTACAGCGGAGTATGGGGAGGTAGAGATGTAGACAATCGTACTTCTTCCCGTAGGTAGATTGCTTTCAGAAAAGGACCTCCGGCGTCGTAAAAAAAAAAGAAAATAAAAATAATAATAAAATAAAATAAAATAAAACAAAGAAATAATATTAAACATGTACACCACCTAGGTATTTAGGATCCAATAGCACTAGTGAAGTTAAGTCCTTAATCTATATAAAAGAAAAGTTAAATTTCCTGGTTAGAAATATGAATTATAAAAAACTAAACTAAAACCTAATCCTATGTTCCATCTAGTCAAGTCTACACCAATTTCTACCTAACCCTGAATCTTAATCATCATTCGTCGTTGGAGCCAATCTTACATCATGTTCTTGGAGAGGGATAGTGTAACACCGGTTTTCACGAGCTTAAAAGCAGTAATATTTAAAACTTTTTAAGTATACTTATCAAGACGTGCAGCAGAATCTAAACACTAATTATAAAATATAAAGTGTTATTATTCAACTTGGCGATTATAAACATGAAAAGCCAAATAACAAAACAAACCGGTATTACCGTACTACTAACCGACCATCGGATCACAAGATATAGAGTATAACAAGGTAGTGTTCCCGGAATGCAACTACAAGTACCAATAAGGACCCGCCTCACCAGGCTGCCTAAATCTTTACCTGTAAAAGGTAAAACATGAACCGGTTAGCTACACTAGCTAGTGAGCACAGGTTGCACATAAGTATCAATAAGCATGCTATCACAACACAGGAAAAGCACACAAGGCTATCCTATCACATCGTGGAGTGCCAACATATCAGAGGGAGTCATATCTCGCGGGGTTGCAAATCCCGCTCAATGAATCCAACTGAGAAATCAGCAACACCAATCCATGCTGGTGGGGAAGCAAAGAGCAACCCCCTGAGCACGTTGCGGAGCCACCTGGGCTCAATTAGGCCTTAGTTACAAACCAAGACCCCACTGTTTGTCAAGGAACGGCGGTCCTGCAGAACCTCGACCCAGCGTGCACCACCGAGTCACCGTTGATCCCGAATAACCAGCCATCTAGGCCCTCAAGGGATCCAGCCGCAATATAGTCAGCTGACCCCAACCGAGTTGGAAACTATAAGCAGTTTCCCGAGTGTTCGGACATAAGTACACAAACAATAAGTGATCCAATCAGGATCCAATATCATGCGCGCATATAATCACAGCAATTACTGTTCATCCTAGTGAACAAAACATGCGAGTATAACTTAATCATAACATACACTTACCACATGATTCACGTTAAATACTTTTAGTCATTTACAATATAACACTGTAGCATGACATAACACGTTATAACATACCTTACGCACGCACATGTGGGAGCACCAATTACACATTTAAAAACACACAGGGTTAGCACTACTTACTGAGCCTCATGGGAAACCGGTACTCACCTTAAGCTCACAAGAAGCCGACACCACGATTAACCATTTCCGTTTCCTAACGAACACCTAATACAACACACACATGACTGGTCATCACATATACATATCACACATAGGTTAAAACACCAGTTATACAAGCAGTTAAGCGGAATCCCTTGCTTGCGGTCGCAAGAATCATCCTTGCGGTCGCAAGGGACCTTACAGAACAGCCATGCGATCGCAAGGATACCCCATGTGATCGCAAAGGTTCCTTCTTTCCCAACTCATGCTTCCGATCACAAGGGACATCTCCTTTTGATCGCAAACATGATTCTAGGGTTGGTTACGCTCGCAAGTTACATACTTACGGTCGCAAACCTTATTTCCTTCGCTCGTAAGCGGTAACACCACCAAAACAGACCCATGCGATCACATAGACCTACCATGCGATCGAAGACATTTACGCGACGCGGCCTTACAAACTTCCGCGGCGCGGAATTCACAAACTCCCCTTGCGATCGCATGCATCTTTGCTTGCGGTCGCATGGACCACAACACCCCCTTGCGATCGCAAGCACTATGCCATGCGACCGCAAGGACCCTCGTTACAGTGTTCTTCGACCCTGTTTCGCACAGCAACAGAAAACCACCGTTTTTAACACTTAATCGATCAAATATTGAGTTTTAATCACTTGTATACTATACTTGACATCCAAGAACACTTAGGAACACATTTGTACTAAAAAAAACTAACATCAAACACATCAAACACCACCCAAATGGTGTTTCTCCTCTACAAACATAAAACTAGGGTTCTAGATCAAATTCACTTACAAAGAAGACGAAGAACAGCAATCTGCACTTGTATTTGCTTCTTAAATCACTTGAAAACACTTGTTCCTTGATTGAATCTTCAAAATCTCCAAGATAGATATGTGTGTGTGTATTTCGTATGCAAGTATGTGTGTTGGTGTGTGTTTTGCTTCAACAAGAGATAAGAAGAAACAAAGGACCGACTTTGGGGTTATTAAATAAAACCCCGGGTATTTTGTTCCCCTTTTTAACTTACAACACAAGCCTCATTCACCTGTTTCAACTAACGAGGATATCTACGGATTCATTACACGAAACCATTTAATATTCTATCACTTTTGCACATTAACTCTAACTTTTACATAACACCTCATATATCTTCTTTAACTAACTAAAACACATATAACCCCTAAAAATACACATTTAAAAATCAAGGTACAACTATATGAGCACGGAGTACAACTGGGTACTACTAGGCCCATTTTCAGGATGTTACAGATAGCTCCTTCAGATCCGCTCTAACTCTATCTTCCCATCTCAGATAAGGACGACAACGCCTCCTAGTACCCCTAATTGTAATTGATTCTCCTCTCCTAATGGGCGTTGTTGGTTCCCTTCTTTTAACATGGTCAAACCACCGTAGTCTCCCTTCTCTCAACTTGTAGACAATAGACGTTATTCCTAGTACGTTTCTAAGAACACCAATAGAGATTTTATCCCACAAAGTCTTACCACAAGTCCATCTAAACATCTTCATCTCTGTCCCTTCTATCTTCTCCGGTTGTGCCTTTTTTAAGGACCAATACTACACACCATATAACATGGCAGACCTAACTGCTAGTCTGTAGAATTTACCCTTATGCTTGAGAGGTACCTTCTTGTCACATAGGACTCCTGTTGCCGCTCTCCACTTTCGCCATCCTGCTTGGATACGGTTTGTAACATCCTCATCTATCCTCCCTGTTATGTGTAATATGGATCCTAAGTATCTAAACTACTATGTTCTGTGTAAAATGCAAATATAGGTGATCATTATATAATCACATGTGATTTTGTAAAGCATCACATGTGAATTACAAAATACCCCTCCGTCCAAAATTTTAAAATGCAATATGGACCATTGATCCAAATGCTAAAATAAGTCCCTTAAGACTAAGACTTAAAAATGGACTAAATTGAAGATTGACTTAAATTATCTACCTGAGAGGAACATATTAATTATCATTTGATACCGGTAGGCTAAAGGCTTGTTGGTGATGTGGATATTTGCAATTCATTAGATGCAACCAATATCAATGATTTTTTTATAAGGATTAAATATATACCACAAGTTCGTTTATAAATTAGTAAATATTAAACATTAGTAAAAAGATATTAAATATTTAAAGAATGAGAAAGTAATGAGAATTTAAAAATGACAAATAGACGGTGTCAACACCCGAACCAGTGGTGAAAGCGTCTATGCGACGAGGAAGGTAGACATGGCGGTAGAAAAGTGTATCATGATACGAAGAGACGTAATTGTATATCTTGCACAAAGTTTCGATCATTATTGTTACAATGCAATAAGGTCAGCTTTTTCGGTTATAGTAAAAAATAACTTAAAATGTTTAGAAATATTGTAAACGGGTAGAACTAAAAAAATTGTGTTTCATATGATATTTAAAAATGTTATAAAGCGTAAATATGATATTTATATATTAGAGTAGACAGATACAATATTTTAATATTTAGGAAGAACATATATGAAATTTTCTTAAATTCTTTTGATCTAAATTAAAGTTCAAATCAAATCCAATTTTTAACGAGAAAAGTCAAAATTCTATTTTAATTTTTATCAAAATGAATGGTCAAGATTGTATAATTAAAATCAAAAATACAATACTAGAATCGTACTTGATCCAAATTAATCTTTTAGTATAGAAGAGAATTATATATACAAGTTTTAATAACTATTTTTAAATATATCTATTAGATTCTTAAATCTATAATATGTAATTATATTAGTAATTGTATTTCGTCTATATTCAATATTAGTTTCGATTTATAAAGCTATTTGACTGGACTTTGTAAGATAAAATTTGATCTTGAGCAAGAATATCAATATTCGTTTTTGTAAGACCACACGTTGTGGTCGACTCGATTGGATCGAGTTGCATCGGTCTGATCGGGAACACCAAAACTCGATTTTGGGCGAGGCCATCGAGTAGAGGGAGCGGGTATGTGTACTCGGCGAGGCAAACGAGAAACCCACCCCCTCCCTCCAACGGTCCATTTTTTAATTTTTTTACCTTCAGTTTTTTATTTATTTTAAATTCACTAATTTACTCTATATATATTACCATTTCACCATTTTTCATCCCACACAACTCATCTCTTCTACTCTCTTCTACTTTTATATTTTTTAATCCACTTCAAGATTTTTATATTTTTTTCATCTATGAATCCAAACGAGGTTCCTACCCCACCATCAACCGGGCGTAACCGTTCACGGGTTACGAGTTCCATACCGACACGGCCGGATAATCCATTTTTCTTAAACGTTCCGCCACCACCCTACCAACCAAATCCTTTTTTCGCCCCACCCCAATTCACGTATACGGGGATGCTTAATCAACAATTCCCACTATCTCATTTCGGATACCCGATGCATCAGCAATCGCCACAACAATTACCTCTCGACACTCAAGAGGAGGATGATTTTTTTGATGTAGTGCTGCAAACCCAATTTGAAACCCAACAAGAAACGCAACAACAAACGCAACCGCCAACACAAAAGGAAACTCAACAAGAAAGTCAACCGTCACAACGGAAGAAAACCGGAGCATTTGCCAATCGAGCCAAAGCAATTCCGTGGACTTCAGACGAAGAAAATGCGTTAGTCACGGCGTGGGTCGATTCTCCGAAGACCCAATTATCGGGAATTCACAAAAACAAAGTATACTTCTTTATCTTTAGTCTTTATATTATTATTATTATTGTTATTATTATTATTATTATTATTATTATTATTATTTCGTAATTATTATTATTATAATTATTCCGTATATATTATTATTATTATTACTAATATAATATTATTGTCGTTTGTAGATAACTTTTGGCAACGCGTCTTGACGTGTTTTCAAGAAATACTTGGCAAACCCAATAGCTATCGCAACGTACACCAAATTAATGCCAACTATAAAGACATTAATACGAAGGTGTCAAAATTTGCGGGGATCTACAACAACCTCCACAATACGAGAAGTAGTGGTACGAGCGACGCCAATATTTTATCTATCGCGCTCAACCGTTATCGTGATTACCGTGAGGATAATCACGGTGTTGCGTTTGGTCATCAAAGTTGTTGAGAGATTCTTAAGAATTCTCCCAAATGACACCAAATTCCAAACATTGATGCCACCCCTCCTCCTTCCAAACGAACCAAAACCTCGTCATCCCATACAAACCAAGTTCCAAACACGGCCTCCTCCAACGCACACGTCCATATAGACTTGAACGAGGGTGATGATGAGGATGAGGAAAAACATGTCAACCCAACCGAACCTAGACGACCTGCGGGTAGGGATCGGGTAAAGCGGGCGGCGGCATCGGGATCAATCGGAACGAGGTGAAAAGATGAGAGTTTCTTGTCGTTGTTGAGCAGAATGTCATCTTTACACTCCCAAAATGCCAATTTTCTCGAGATGCAAGCGGAACAAAATAAACTTAGGGCCTTCGAATTTTTCAGGCAACCGACGAGTCATCTATCGGGAGCGGCATTGGAAAATATGAAGGATATGAAGGAGGAATTACGACGCAAGTACGGGAGGAGGTCTACGGATTAAATATTGTTTTTAATTTTTAAGTTTAAAATTATGTATTTTTTTAGTAGTTTAGTTTTTTTAATTTTAAATTATGTAATTTTAATTTTTTATAATGTTTGAATTTTAAATTAATTAATTTATGAATTATATTATTTGTTAAAAATAATATTATAAGATTAGTAATTAGCAAGATTAGTTAGTTTCCGAGATATTATAAACTGTGAGTTTCATGGTTGTTGTCATACATAAATATTGGTAAGCGTTTAACAGGGTAAAGATAGATTTATGTAACACTTGAAATTGGGTCCAGCAGTGGGCCTAAGTTACTAACAAGTTAAAAGGTAATTGTAGGGATTTATAGAAGTTGTATTAAAAGTTTAGTTGGACTCTAGTGTTTTGAGACTTTATTGAAGATTTCTAAAATAACTAAAAATTATATAATATTGAATGGTTTAATATAATGGTTCTAACAATATTTTTGTTGGGAATACTGGTAACTTTTAAGTTTAGTTGTAAGTCGGATAGGAGAGTGAGATACCCGCTTTTAAGATAAATTAAACTCTAGGTCGGTTCCATTCACTCTCTCTTATACGTATCACTCACATTCTATTTATTTTGTGTTTGTGCATGTAAGAAGCTTTGGATAGAAGGGAGGTGGTAATTCAAAAAATTAATCTTCCTATAAGCCTTGTATCAATTTTTTTTTAATTCTTGAAGTATCCTCTAGTGAGTTTTTTCCTCCCTAAGCCTTCTTCTTGTGATTTTTAGTTGGAGGTATGTTAGATTGTTTGTAATTGAACCCTAGGATGATTGGAAATTTGTTTATATAGTGCTTAGAACTCAAGTTAATTTAAATCAATGATCTTGGATTATAAATTTCTAAGTTTAGGAATAAACTCATTTGGATGGTCATAGGTGTGTTCTTGATGTTTGTTGAGATATGAGATAGTTAAGTGGTTTATTTATTAATTTATATTTTTTTTATATTTCTAATAATTATTTTTATAAGTGTAGGGGTTGCTGACTTATGAACAATGGTTAAAAGTTGAAGGTTGAAGTTGGCTTAGCTTAATAGTTAGGGGTCAAGTTGAATATTTGTGGGCTATATATCAAGTGTGTTATGTATTGGTGTCTGCCCACTAACACATGTATGTCGGTATCACTGCCGATGAAGTGCGAGCCTATTGGGTCACACGCTAAGTTTCAATCCCGACAACTCGTGCTATGAGGGTTAGGTCAAAATACACACACACACACACACACACACTTACAACACATACTAGTGAGACTAGTGTTTTTGTGAGGCTTGTGATCATATAATCAGAGAGTTTAAGGGGTGTTTCTTGGCAACTAAAAGGAGCTTGTGATCTTGCAAGGAAGTGTTAGCACATTGGGGTTGATCAACTCTTGTGTGGACTTTCAAGGAGGATCAAGGTCTTTTGTCTTGCCACATTCATCTCTTCACTTGTTCTAGCTGATTTCAAAGCTTGAAGTGGGTATAACTTCTTATCCTTTATGCTTATTTTATGTTGCATGTTACTCTTGCAAATTATCACCACCTTTGGAATACATATGGCTTGTTTTTGTATGTGCATGTTCCTTTTTATTGCTTCAGTTGCATGCTACATGTACTCCAACATTATGCACTTTAGGTTTAGGTTTTTAAATTTGCAGTCGTCTTCTTCTTTCTTTTTTGTTTTTCTCCTTTGGTTAGTGTATAAATCTTCATCTTCTAGAAGAAACTTGTTAGTTTCCATTACTGTTAGTAAAAATACTTTTCTATTAGAGTTTTGTTCTTGAGTTGTAATAGCTTATTGTTCTTGTGTATTGTTGGTTCTTGAATGTTAATGGTTTAGTTTTGTATTTGTGCTAATATCTTGAGTTTAACATGCTATCATAGCAAGGTTTCCTTTGTTCCTTGTTGTGATAATTTTCTTGTGTTTGTTGGAGATATATTTACCCATATGTATAACTTTGGTGGTGTTGTAGTTGTTATGCAGTCTTGGGTCTTCTAAGTGTGTTCTAACTGCAACATATCTGATTAAAAGATTACCCTTGTCTGTTTTGTCTAGGAAGTCTCTTAGGAGTAAGTTTTTGGGTTTGAGCCAAATCTCTCTCACTTAAGAGTTTTTGGTTGTCTATGTTTTGCCATAATCTTAAATAATGATGATAGATTTTCAAGCAAGGCCAAAAAGGTCTCTTCATTGGTTAATCTAATATTACAAAAAGGTTATAAGTTGTTTAGTGTTGATAGAAAGATTGTTGTTTTTTCTAGGGATGTAAAGTTTTATGAAAATGTTTTTTCCTATTAAATGGAGCTTAAGAATATGGAGTTATTGTCCTCAGAAATTGATCTAACACTGTTTTAAGATCTTTTGATAAATTTGAAAGCATAGACAACGATACTCTTTTAAGAACCGATGATGAGGGGAGAGGTCCTACTTCAAGGGAGGTTAGTGACACTAGTTCTTATAGTGGAATGCATGGTACTGTTAAGAATAAGTTTCTTAGAGCAACACTTGGTGTTGAAGAACTAGTTCATAATGATACCTTTCTAGATGAGATAGAACATAGGAAATATAGTAGGTATGTTAAAATGCCTAAATATTATGATGATTTTATCATAGAGGGAGAAGTTAAGTATGGGGTAGAAAGGGTTGTGAGTTATGCTCATTTGTCTTGTGAAAATCTTTGTTTTGTTTCGAGTTTAAAAAAAAGTGTTGAACCTTGTTCATTTTGTGAAGCTGACAATATCCTTTTTGGATTGCAATGAATGTCGAAATAGAGGATTTAAATAGAAGTGAAACTTGGGTGCATACAGATTTGCCTCGTGGTAGGAAACCTATTGGTTGTACATGGGTTTATAAAATTAAATATAAATCATCGGGAGAAACAGATAGGTATAAGGAAAGGTTGGTTGCTAAAGGTTATAATTAAAAGGAAGGTAACCTTCTCTCCTATGGTAAACATGGTTACTGTTAGATGCATGATTAGTATAGCTGTTAATAATAATTGAGATTTGTTCTAATTAGACGTTAATAATGCTTTTCTTTATGGTGAGTTGACCGAAGATGTTATGAGTTTGCCACCTAGATATTTTTCTAATTATGATACAAGAGTTTTCAAGTTGGTTAGGTCTTTATATGGGCTTAAACAAGCCCCAAAGAAGTAGAATGAGAAGTTGACTTCGTCTCTTCTTGAAATTGGTTTTGTCCACAGTAAAAATGATTATTCTTTATTTATTAAATCTAGTGGTGATAGTGTTGTTACTTTTACTAGTCTATGTTGATGACATTGTTATAACATGAAATAATATTGATGAAATAAATAAATGCAAAAATTTTCCAATACAAAATTTATGATCAAAGATTTAGTAAGTTTAAGTTTTTCCTTGGTATAGAAGTTATAGAACCAGAAAATGGTTTGTTTTTGTTAGAAATAAACGATTGTCTTGATTTGTTGTCCGAGTTTGGGTTACTTGCGTGTAAGCCTTCTAAAACACCAATTGAAGTTAGTGTAGAGTGTTTGAGTGGTAGTTCTGCTAGTGTGTCGGATTCTCCTCTTGAAAATGTGAAAGAATAACATAAATAAGCTAGTTGGGCAATTGATATATCTTACCTTAACTAGGCCTACTATTGTGTATTCTGTACATGTTCTAAGTCGGTTCATGCATGCCTAATATCAGTCTCACCTTAAAATGGCGTTGAGAGTTTTGCGGTATATCATAGGTAGTCCAAGTAAAGGTGTTTTGATTGAAAATGTATGTAGCCTACTTTGACTGGTTATGTAGATTCCGATTGGGGTAAGTGGTTCACGTGTAGAAAGTCTATTGGGTTTTGTTTATTTTTTGGCAGTTCGTTGATTTCTTTGTAAAACAAAAAATAGTCCACCGTTTCAAGGTCTTCTACTAAAGCAAAGTATAGAGCCTTCGCTGCTGTAACATGTGAATTAATGTGGATTTTAAAAGTCTTTGCAGGGATTTTGGATTCAAGGGTGTTCTCCCGGTTCAAGTCTTTTGTGATAATAGTTCTGTTATTCAAATAGTAGCAAATCCGGTTTTTCATGAACGAACATTTTGAAATTGATTTGCATTTTGTGACAAAAAAGTTAGTCAATGAGTGATTAAGATAGTCAAGATTGTATCTCTTAAAAACGCTGCAGATATTTTTACAAAAGGTTTAACAAATGTTGAGCATACTGCTCTTTGTAAGAGGACGAAAAACTGAATCTAATTGTATAATTTTTTTGCTTAAACTCTTAAAAACGAAGAAAGTTATGATCATTTAAATGTTTGGGTGGTTTTTTTTATTAAAAATTAGGTTTGCTTGAAGAGAAGGAGGAGGCGCGTGAGATGTGTGTTTTTTTTTATTTTCCAGTTTTGCCCTTCAATCAACATGCCACGTGTCATCCTCTAAAGTGGTTCTTTAGGTTCTATGTTTAAGAATGGTTCTATGTGTATCCTTACACTATATATATATATATATATATATATATATATATATATATATATATATATATATATAGGGTGCGGTTCAAACGAGAACTGTTTTTCGTACGAGAACTGCGAGAACTAATCTGAGCCATTGATCTTATTTCTAACCTTAAAATTCTGTTCCAACAAAAAAGGGTAGGATCGTCATTTGTTATACACACAGGTATTAGAGTGTGTACTGTAGCTTTAGGCTTCACGATTAACAAACGCACATCCAGATCTTCTTTCTTCTCTTGCAAATTGCATTTTCACATAGTTTTGAGCTCGCCGCATCTCCACCGGTGTCGATATCTAAGTCACTATCGTAGCTCCGATTTTACGAGCGACGACGAGATCGCTTCCTTCAACACAAGCGACGACGAGAACAACCTTCTATTATGCTACGCAGACACGATCGTAGCTCCGATCTAACCAGAGTCGATAACCACCACCAACACTACTTTGAACCTTCTTTTAACCGCCGGTCACTTCTCTCTCGCTAGATCCAATCAGCGCTGTCAACATATACTCGATCTGTAAGTACATCAAACCTTCTTCTAAGCTCTGCAACCAAATATTTTTTTTGCTCTGAAATGCCAATGGAGACATCAACCATCTACACCCTTGCGTTTCTCTCTCCCCTTTTATTGGATTGTGTGCTTCTATTTTATTTGATTAAGTATTCCCCATTTATTAAAATGTGTGGCTTATATTTAGTCTGAAAGAGGATATCTCTCAATATTTACTTACATCCAGCTTTAGCATTTGTACAACTAAAATTACTTTTATGATTTATTATGGATGTAATAATTAGCTTTATGATACCTTACAGTCAAACAAGAAACTTACATTTATTTGCAGCGGTTTTTTTTCAAAAGACGTGTCTATATTATGTACGTTATTTGACGTGTTGTAAAGTATTAATGTTTTTATTTGTTTGTAGCTTCAAATCTTAAAATTATATTCTTTAATTTGAGAATGATCTTGAAATATTTTTTTGGAAGAAAAAAAAGACGTGTTTGTTGGGTTTTTTCCCGCTACAGCTCGACTGTGCACAAATGCAAATTTTGCACATGTGCTATCTACACCTGTGCTGAAAATACCAGGTAAACATGTGCAAAATTTGCACTAGTGCAAATTTCGATTTGTACAGAAAAAAAAAACCCAGCAAATTTCGAGCTACAGAAAAAAACCCAGCAAAATTTGCACTAGTGCAAATTTCGAGCTGTACAGGAAAAAAAAAAACACAGCAAATTTTGCACTTGTGCAAATTTGCACTAGTGCAAATTTCGAGCTGTACAGAAAAAAAACCCAGCAAATACAAAATTTTTTTTTTGAAAAAATATATCAAGACCGGTCTCAAATTAAAGAGCATAATTTTCTCGTTAATTTGGTATAATTTTCGTAATTTAACACTTTTCCGTTTGATGTATATATTAGTTTAAAAAATGCGGGGGTAATGTAAAAATGTCCAAACTACCCTTAATTAGTTAATGATAAGTTTGATTAGTTTAAAGTTATCCATTAACAACTCTTTTATCTCAACCCTCCATCTTTTTGATCAATGGCTAAAATTAGTTCTCGCAGTTCTCGTACGAAAAACGGTTCTCGTTTGAACCATCCCCTATATATATATATATATATGGTGAGGTTATATATAAAACCTTCCTTAAACATAAAACCTAAATAATCATTCTCGTAATGTGTGCCACTTTTATTAAGGGCAAAATTGGAAAATAACAAAAAAAATCAACTTTATAAATAAAAAAAACCCTATTAACTTTAAATGATCATAACTTATTCGTTTTTAAGAATTTTTGCAAAAAAAGTATATCGTTAGATTCAGTTTTTCGTTTTCTTTCAAACAAGACTAGACTTGATATATTTGTGAAACTTTTTTTTTGAAATGCAAAGTTTGCATTTTGAGCCGGGTTCATTCTAAATACAAAATGCAAAACCCGAAAAACGCAAAATATAAACATGCAGGTCAACTAGATGCTTTCAAAATGCAAAAAATATGAAAATGCAAAATGAAAATTCAACATGATTAAATGAAAATGTAGTCTAAAATGCAAAATAACATTCAAACCAAAATGCAAAATCCGTTCAAAACACTACATACTGCCCAAAATGCTAACAAAAATTCCATGTTCAAAAAAAATTTAGAAAAATATGCAAAGAGTGATCTTGTTTGAAAGAGGATTAAAAAACTAAAAGATTGGTATAATTTTTTTTTAAATTCACAAAACTTATAAAGTTATGACAATTTAAAGTTTTTGTGGTTTTTTCTTAAAAATCGTGGGTTGTTGGAGGGGGGATTTTCCATGTTTGCCCTTTTTCTTCCTATATTAATACATCATAATTACAGTTTTGCCATCGTTAAATCTCATCCATTAATTTTGATAATCCAATGGTCCAGATTGGTTTTTTAGGTTCTTTGTTTAACACATAGTTATTTATTAATCCAATATATATATATATATATATATATATATATATATATATATATATATATATATATATATATATATATGGAGATTCAAATAAGAACCTAAATATTTTTTAGAATAGAAAACCAGATCTTGACCATCCATTAGTTCAATCGTATGGCTGTGATTAACCATCTACTTTCTAATTGATAAAGGTTATACTAGTCTTTTTAACTTAAGTCCTAAACAACTTGCAGAAGTTAAAAACCCTTCCTTTCTTTAACAAACTTGGCTTGCTATCTCTCTCTTCTCAAAACTATCGTCGCCTTCATCCTAACTCACGACCACCGTCGTTGATACGATCGATGTAGCAATAGCCGCCTCACAACAACCCCGACTATAGCTTCCCTCCGCCTCCCATCGTCAACATATCCTTTTAACCGAGGCCTATATTAATCGCCGACCGAACTCTCACCAGTAAGCGGCGACGGCGACCATTGCTCAGATCTATCACCGCCGCCCTCACAACAACCCTGACTATCTCTTCCTTCCGCCTCCCATCATCGACATGTACTTTTAACCGGGCCTGTTATCTCCGACTAAACTCACACCAGTAAGCGGCGAACATTGCTCAGATCTATTATTGCCGCCGTCTGCCGCTACAACTTTCTTCTCTGACGGCGGATCTGCTATAACTGCACCTATTTCCACGAAAGACCTCCGTCACCGACGGCGGATTTGCGGTTCAACCTCTACCGCAACCTTTAGTCACCGTGGTCGATGGTTTCGGTGGTGGGTGAAGGGGTCGTTGGCAGAGCTAGTGGCGATGCTATGATATAATTTTCAAATCTGTTAATTTTATGCTTGAATTCTGTTAATAAAAGCTACTTTATCAGAAACGTCTAGCAAATCATAATGAGATGGTGTTATTTCATATCTGAACTCGTGATGTTTCGGATCTGAACTTATGTATTTTAAATATGATCCAGTAATTCAGACATGGACTTTTGTTTTTTAAGATCTAAACTAGTGATATTTCAGATCTGAATTCATGGTATTTTAAATATGAACTAGTAGTATTTCAAATATGAACTCTTGTTATTTCAGATCTGAACTAACTCGTAATATTTTTAAATATGAACTAGTAGTATTTCAGATATGAACTCGAATAACATTTCGTACTCGAATAACATTTCGTATATGAAATTATATATTAAAATAAAAAAACTAAGATAAAAAGTTGAAAAATATACAGATTTTTTATAATATTTCATACATGAATTTACCTGTAAAAATTAATAATAGAAAAACTCAGTTAAAAAATCGTTCAAAACTAGTCTTTAAGTGAAGAAGAAAAACCTTGTTATTGTGGTATAATTTGATAAAAATAATATTTATTATTTTTTTAAAATATTGTAGTTATAAGATATTGTGATATTTTATTAAATTTAAAATGAAATCAAAAAATTAACAAAGTTAGTGGTGAATGGACAATGTGTAGGTGGATGTTGATGGAAAAGAACGACTCAACAATTGTGACATTTCTGTTTTTACCCCTGCTACATTTAAATTGGATTATGGATCATATTTAAATTCTAACTGATCAATCTTAAGATTAATGGTTGAGATTTAGTCTCTCATTCTCTCAAAGTTTATAGTTTTTAAAAGAATTCTTTCATATATATATATATATATATATATATATATATATATATATATATATATATATATATATATATATATATATATATATATATATATATATATATTGGGGAGGGTTCCATTGAGAACCGATTTTAGTACGAGATCCGCGAGAACCAATCTTAGCCGTCAATTTGATATGTGAAATTCATGAATGTAGAGCGTGGGGGGATCAAGTGTGGCAGGGTGTATGTGAGGAATTCATGGGTGGGCAATGACATTGAAAGAGAGAGAATTGGACGGCTCAGATTGGTTCTCGCGGTTTTCGCACTAAAAATGGTTCTCAATGGAACTTCTTCCTATATATATATATATATATATATATCTCAAAATAAGAAATAATCACATAAAATCATTCTTAATTAGAAGGGAAAGTTCTAGAGCAGCCTTACAAGCACAATTAGATCACTTAGCACATGAGAAATTGAGGTTTTTCAAGAGATTAAGGTGGACTTTGAGGTATGGTAGCTTGACTTCTTATACTTAACTTAAATTCATAGATTAATTAGTGTATATGATATACTTAGTAGCTAAATTGATAAATTGATGCATAAAACAATTATATAAGTTGTTATTAGTGTTGGGATACACTAGCTATTAGATGCATTCATGTCGAATTGGAGACCAAATGAGTCAAAATAGAAGCTGTTCGACAACATACACAAGCTACGTATGAGGGATACACCGGCCTTGTAGGGGTACTGAGGCTTGTAGGCCAAACACGGCCCATGTATGGATAGATAGCCCGTGTAGGGCTCTAACCTACACATGCCATGTACCTAATATGGTCATGTAGAAGAGTGATACACGTCATGTGTAGGTGATTACACGTCCGTGTATGTCTATTTTCAGTAGCAGAATGTTGAGAATTTAATTTATGTATTTATTATGTGCATAAGATAATTACTGATAATTAACATACGTGAAGTATTTCTTTTAATTAACTTGCAATTAAGATGAGTATACTTAACTTCTTTACTGTAATTTTTTGTATGTATGCATGTATGCTTTGTGATATGCAATGATCCAACATGATTCGAAGCGCTGTCTGAGCAAAACAGACATGTCTTGGCGCCAGAAATATACTAGAGATTCAGTATTCATTACTGGATATGTCATTTACAAGGTGTTGGATCAAGATATTTACTTTTACAGTATAATTAGCTAAGTATGCTTACTAAGCTTATGCTTATAATTTGTTATGTTATCATTTCTCAGGTACTTCTGGTACTCATAAAGGGAAGACTCCGGTTGTGTAGTGAACAGGATGACATCTTTTGTAAATCTGAAATTATGTCTTTTAAAACAATGTTAACTAAACATCTTATGATTAACAATATGTAGTTTTTGGTGTGTATGTAGTTAATGTATAGAATATTTTCTAAAATAAATTATTTTAAAAAAATGGATTTTTACAGTTAGTGTATAAGTCTTTATCTTCTAGATGAAGCATGTTAGTTACCATTATTGTTAGTAAAAAAAAAGTCTTTGTTAGAGTTTTGTTCTAGAGTTGTAATAGCTTATTGTTTTTGTGTATTGTTGGTTCTTGAATGTTAATGGTTTAGTTTCTTATTTATGTTAATATTTTGAGTTTTAATAATATTGTTTTGAATCAAATTGGATGTTAACTAGCAAAGTATGAGATGTTAAATGATGTTAAAAGGTCCCACAAGAACTTGGTAAGTGTTTGAAAACACTTTGAAATCATAATATTTAAGTATTTGGGATTCAGAGGTGAAATAGGATTGTTATGAGTTTGCCACCTAGATATTTATCTAATTATGATACAAGAGTTTTCAAGTTGGTTAGGTCTTTATATGGGCTTAAACAAGCCCCAAAGAAGTAGAATGAGAAGTTGACTTCGTCTCTTCTTGAAATTGGTTTTGTCCACAGTAAAAATGATTATTCTTTATTTATTAAATCTAGTGGTTATAGTGCTGTTACTTTTACTAGTCTATGTTGATGACATTGTTATAACATGAAATAATATTGATGAATAAATAAATGCAAAAATTTTCCAATACAAAATTTATGATCAAAGATTTAGTAAGTTTAAGTTTTTCCTTGGTATAGAAGTTATAGAACCAGAAAATGGTTTGTCTTTGTTAGAAATAAAGGATTGTCTTGATTTGTTGTCCGAGTTTGGGTTACTTGCGTGTAAGCCTTCTAAAACACCAATTGAAGTTAGTGTAGAGTGTTTGAGTGGTAGTTCTGCTAGTGTGTCGGATTCTCCTCTTGAAAATGTGAAAGAATAACATAAATAAGCTAGTTGGGAAATTGATATATCTTACCTTAACTAGGCCTACTATTGTGTATTCTGTACATGTTCTAAGTCGGTTCATGCATGCCTAATATCAGTCTCACCTTAAAATGTAATATCAGTTTACACATGACTTATGGACTCATCACGTCATGTTTGAAATGTAATTATTGGTGATCGGAAAAATAACCTGGTAATTTGAGTTGCCTTGCTTGACAGCGAACTCATCTGGTCATGGGGTAATTGATATGATCATGAAATAGTATTAAAAGTTGAGGATCATGATTAAAAGTTATTGAATATTAAATGGTTTAGAACAATGATTTCAAATATATCCTTGTTAAGATATATATACATCGTATAAATAGGCTGTAAGTTGAATAGGTGAGCGGGATATATACCTGTATTTAAGTTAAATAACACACATTATATACCAACCGTTTTTCTCACTTACGGTCACACGCACACATACATCCTTTAGAAAATTCTGGAAGAAAATGAAGAACAATAAGAGAAGATGGTAATTTGAAATTTTAGAGGTTCAATCAAAGATTATAGCTTTGAATCTTGATTCAATTAAATCAAGAACAAAAGATGGAAACCACAAGTAAGTATCTTCATAACCTAAACGTGTCTAACCAAATCTTCAAGATCTTTTGTATTCAATTGTTTGAACCCGATGTCAAACTATATCGAATATATTTTACTTCCATAGGATTAAAGTGCCAAGACATTAAAATTAAGAGATTTTAAGATTATACAACTACACATGTTCAACCTGACTTATAACAATTACAATTAAAACTTAGCTACGCAAGCCTAGTGAGTTTCATTGCTCACATAAGCAACTCAACTATGTATTGTAAGTGCTTAACTTACTTAGCTAAATGAAATAAGTGTTGAGCTAATATAACTAAATAAGTGCTTTGTTAACAATTACATTGATCAACTAGTTAACAAAATCAGTCCACTTAAGTGACTCGTTTAGCTAACAAACTATTCTAACTATTACAGATATAATACTTAAACAAATATCAGGTATACATTCTAATCATATCTTACAGTATTTATAGGATTTAAAATTTGTGTTATCCTTTTCTTTTATGCATATCCTATTTAGGTTTATCCGGTCCATATATATCGGCTCTGTTAGTTACGAATAGGCAGTATATATATGCTTTCATTCTCTTGTTTCTGGATCACAATTGAAATTAATGAAATAAAGAGTCGAAATTCTTCATGGTATCAGAGCGGGTTTCATCACCGCTCCTCTGATCAAACCGAACGAAATCGCCCAGCATCATCTGCCTAATGGCCGGTGAAAAGAACGACGATAACAGAAAGAATGAGGGAAACGGGCCTGACGTCAACTCCCCTCTTTACCTCCATCCTTCAGATTATCCAAGAACGATGCACGTCAATAACGCCTTGACAGACAACAACTACAGCGATTGGGTTCAAGAGATGGAAAACTTCTTGTTCGCCAAGAACAAGATCGGGTTCATCGACGGGACCATAAAGAAACCTGAAAAAACTGAAACGGATTACATGGCCTGGATGCGGTGTGATGCGATGATTAAAGGGTGGCTCACTACTGCCATGGAAAAGGAGATTCGCACCAGCGTCAAGTACGCTAGCACAACTGCTGAGATGTGGTCGGATCTTTGTGAAAGGTTTGGGAAAGAAAGTGTGCCTCGTGCGTATGAGTTAAAACAGGCTATCTCCAATACGAGACAAGATGGATTAACAGTCTCCGCATATTACATGAAACTTCGAGGATTGTGGGATGAAATTCAATCTGTTCTTCCTACTCCTCGTTGTACCTGCAACAAATGTGATTGTGGTTTGGCTAAATCACTCGGCGAACTGAGAGAAAAGGAAAGATTATACGAGTTCCTCATGGGCTTAGATAGTGAATTTTCGATCGTGAGAACCCAAATACTTGCATTAAAACCGACACCTTCTCTTGGAAGCGCTTATCACTTGGTTGCCGAGGATGAACAACAAAGATCCATAACAAGCACCAAGAGGCCCACCGCCGAAGCGGCAGCTTTCCAAGCCTATGTCAAAACTGATACGAACCAACAAGGAAGTAAGTTAGTGAAGAAAAGTGCAAAGCAGGGAGAACATTGTAGCTTCTGCGACAAGGATGGTCACATACGTGATGGTTGTTTTAAACGAATTGGCTACCCGGAATGGTGGCCAGGGAAAAACAAACCAGAAAAAGGAAAACCGAGGGCTGCTTGTGCGGAGGTTGAACCAATCGAAGGATTAACCAAGGATCAATATCAACAGTCTATGAAGCACCTTGTTCCAGAACAATCCAAAACCAAGAAAGATACACCACCAACAGCCAACATGGCAGGTAAAGTTAATTTAACTGATTCTTGGATTGTCGATACAGGGGCCTCCGAACACATGACGAGCAGGACGGATATTCTTGAAGATGTTACATGTTACATTGATGAGGATCCTGTTACCATACCCAATGGAGAAGCGATACTTGTGAAAGGAAGAGGAAACCACACTTTGTATAACGGAACTAAAGTGAAGGACGTGTTGCATGTCCCTGATTTTAATTGCAATCTTTTATCCGTTAGCAAACTTTCGAATAATTTAAAGTGTGTTATAAGTTTCTTTCCGGATTTCTTTGTCATGCAGGACCTAGCTTCGAGGAGCTTGATTGGAGCGGGTAAATACAAAAATGGTCTATATCGGATGGGAATGCTTGGAAGGGAAAGAAAGTGTAACACTATACTTTTTAATTAACAATAAACTGCGTGCGGAAGCTAATTACATATAATTAGATTTAAAATCAAGAGTTTAAACATCTTGGACTGGTTATCATTTACAAAATACAACTACAGTGTTGATTTACAAAAACAGGCTCTATACAAAATCTTGGACATCAGAGTATTGGTCTGTCCATATTCCCAGTCATCAGCATCAAAACTCACCATGGAGTATCTGCAAAACAATCTAGTGGGGGATTAACACAAAGCTAAGTGAGAGAACATATATCACACAAAGTACAAGGCTAACAACCCCAACAAGTTAATCAAGTTCAAACTCAAGAGGACCGGCGGTGTTGCAACCACCTACAACCAAATGCCGGCCAAAGCATAGGTTTACCGATAGCTCTGCTAACATGGATAACAGTAAAAGCACCCTTGAGTGCAACAGATGCACCTCAAGATCGAATACTGTAAATCCCCAAGCAACAAGCCCAGCCTACAAAACTGTCACGACTGACCTCCACAATAACATGTATACATATTCAATGAGCACATAATCAATCAAGATGTTACATCCTGTACTAACAGGATATAAATCCACTCACCACAGTCAGCAAGGCTGTAGTACACTCAGTTGACTAACTCACTGAGTCTTCTCAGTTCCTGAGATTAAGTGAACATAAGTCAGTATTCAATTCACAATACTGATTCATAATAAATATCATATTTATTCATACATCACATGAATATCACACATATATATCATGTGTATCAAAGCATAGTTTGATTGTCAAGAATCACTCTTAAAATCCCAAAATCCGATTAAGTTCATTTCCAATAGAAATCGAATTCCGAGTTAAAGGTCAATTCCGATAACATCCAATTCCGATGAAATGAGGAATTCCGATAAATCATCAATTCCGATGAAATCATATTTCAATTCCGAGAAAAGACACATTCCGATAAAATAGGAAATTCCGATAAATCATCAATTCCGATGAAATCATATTTCAATTCCGAGAAAAGGCACATTCCGATAAAATAGGAAATTCCGAGAATATGTCCCATTCTGATAAAATAGGCAATTCCGAGAAAATGTCTAATTCCGAGAAAGCCAATTCCGATACAATCAAATCTAAGAAAATGTTAAGGCCAACAGTTTATCTTTTATCGGTATTTAATATAATCCTATCAAATTTCTCGGGTTCATCCTTCATTCCGAGAATAATTTATCGGAATTCATCAATTCCGATACATTCATAGCATGAATCCCGATACATTCATATATTCTTGCCCATTTCGATTTCTAACTCAAATCTTACTGATTTTTAAACATGCAAGTGATACAAGTTTCCAGAAATCATTCTAAACATATTATGAACACATTCTATCAATAATTTCTAACATGCATTCAATCTATAACCATCATTAATATCAAGAATCAATCGGAATTCACATAAACATTCAAAACCGAATATATATATATATATATATATATATATATATATATATATATATATATATATATATATATATATATATATATATATATATATATATATATATATATATAACAATGAATCAACTAATATTCCGAATTCTAACCTTTAGATGATATCAAATAATCAACTAATATGCACACAAGATTGAAGTTGATTTTCTTTTTCTTCTTCCCTCTTCTTCTTGGCCGAGATCACACAAAGAAAACACACACACACACTTTGTTTAACTTCACAAGTAATGAGGTATGGTGGAAGAGTTGGTGACTAAATAACCCCCTACCATACCACCTTATAAAATATCATTTTTCTAAAAAAGTAATAAAATAAAACAAATAATACAAACAATTATTAAATAACACATATAGGCAAGTAATCCTTAATAGATATAAATCTCAAAATTAATTAACTTATTTACCTTAATAAATCTAGGCCGGTAAAGAGGGTGTTACAGAAAGGCTTTAATGTCAAATATTGATATATGGCATAAGAGATTGGGACATGCTGGTGAAGAGAAGTTAAGCCAAATAAGTTTTCTTAGGAGCATTTCTTTTAAAAATAGAGATCATGTTTGTGACTCTTGTGCTAAGTCCAAGCTTACTAGACAACCTTTTCCTTCTAGTGTTACAAAAACAAATGCATGTTTTGATTTGGTGCATTGTGACATATGGGGTAAATATCGAACACCTTCTTTTTCAAGAGCAAATTACTTTTTGACTATTGTTGATGATTTCAGCAGAGCGGTTTGGGTTTTCCTCCTTAGACACAAACACGAAGCTAGTACATGCTTGATTGATTTTCACAGGATGGTAAAAACTCAATTTGATAAGAATATTAAAAGAATAATGTGTGATAATGGTGGTGAATTAATCTCCAATCAAATGATGAGTTTTTATGCTGATCATGGAATACTTTTAGAGACTACTAGCCAGCATACTCCGCAACAAAACGGAGTTGTGGAACGGAAACACAGACACTTGCTTGAAGTCACTCGGACTTTAAAGGTTGAAGCCAACCTTCCCGCAAGGTTTTGGGGTGAATACGTTTTAACAACCACCTACATCATAAACAGACTTCCTTCGAAAATTATAAAAGACAAAACTCCATATGAGCTGCCATATGGTCATAAGCCCAACTATGATCACATGAGAGTTTTTGGATGTCTGGTTTATTATTGTAGCACAGAGACAAAAGGTGATAAATTTGAAATATGAGGAAGACCAGGAGTGTTTGTTGGTTATCCACATAGGACAAAAGGGTATAAAATTTATGACCCAAGCCATAATAAAATCATCATCTCAAGGGATGTCAAGTTTGTTGAAAATGCCTTCCCTTTAAGCTCCAGTGCTGAAATAAATAAAGAATCAAGTGACAGTCAGATAGAGGTTCCATATGATGTGGGAATTGAACCAACAAAAAGGGGTGATAAGTCTGTTAATGAAGAAAGATCAAATACCAATGACCCCCGAAACGAAGAAGAAGAACAACCTCTGGAAGACACCAATATCGACAATGAAGTAGAGATTGATCAGCATCCAAACATTAATGAAGGAGGTGTCGATATCGAACAAGGGAGAGAGAAAAGAAGCCGATCTAGACCCAAGCATCTGGAAGATTATGAAGTTAAGCTTCCTCCGTCTATAGACCATTCGCGAACCGGTTCAAATCAAGAGTCCTCCACGGTATATCCCTTCGCTAATTTTGTTTCTTATGAAAAATTTTCTAAATCTCACAAAGCTTTTTTGGCGGCTATCACCTCCCATGATGAGCCAAAGTCGTTTAAACAAGCAGTGCAAGATCCAAATTGGAGAGCTGCCATGAAAAGAGAAATAGAGGCTTTGGAACAAAATGAAACATGGTCCATTGAAGAATTACCCAGTGGAAAGAAACCTATTGATTCTAAATGGGTTTACAAAATAAAGTACAAGCCAAGCGGTGAAATTGAAAGATACAAAGCCAGACTCGTTGCAAAGGGTTTTACACAAATGGAAGGGGTCGATTATCATGACACATTTGCACCAGTGGCAAAGTTGGTTACCTTAAGGATTCTTCTTGCTGTTGCAGTCAAAAGAGATTGGATCATTCATCAACTGGATGTTAATAATGCCTTCTTGCATGGCAAATTGGATGAAGAAGTTTACATGAGAATACCGGAAGGCTACGAGACAGGGGGAGGTACCAAGGCTTGCAAACTAAAGAAGTCTCTTTATGGTTTAAAGCAGGCTTCAAGGAATTGGTATCAAAAACTCACAAAGGTACTAGTCCAGCTCAAGTGTGAACAATCACATGGGGATCATTCACTTTTTATTTACAAACGCGATAAAGTGTTTATCGCTATTCTCATATACGTTGATGATATTATCATCGTGGGAAATAATCAGTATATGATCGAAGAGACCAAAGCTTTCCTTGACAAACAATTCAGTATAAAAGACCTTGGTCCCCTAAAGTACTTCCTTGGTATAGAGATGGCTCGTACAAAGGATGGTTTAGTTCTAAGTTAAAGAAAATACATTCAAGACATTCTAGAAGACACTGGAATGTTGGGATGCAAACCATGCTCTTTTCCTATGGAGCAAAACTTGAAACTAAACAAAGAAAGTGAAGAACCACGAGTTGATGCAAGCAAATATCGTCGATTGGTGGGCAGACTTTTGTATCTACAGGCCACTAGACCAGATCTTACGTATGTAGTGAAAGTCTTAAGTCAATTTGTATCGGATCCCCGACAAGATCATCTAGATGCAACCATGAGAGTCTTGAGATTTTTGAAAACCACTCCCGGGAAAGGTATTCTTTTCCCAAAAGAAGGAGGGACAAATCTTATTACATATTGTGACGCAGACTGGCTTGGATGTCCTTTTACTCGAAGGTCACGAACGGGATATGTTTTGTTTTTGGGAGGGGCTCCCGTCTCGTGGAAATCAAAGAAACATACAGTAGTTTCTCGATTGTCAGCTGAAGCAGAATATTGAGCAATGGCAGCTACTGTTAGTGAAATTATCTGGATGCGGTGGCTTTTAGACAAGCTTGAAGTCAAGCAAATTGGGCCCACACCTATCAACTGTGACAATCAAGCTGCATGCAACATTGCCACAAATCCAGCTCTACATGAACGAACTAAACACATTGAAATGGATTGCTACTTTGTTCGTGAACGAGTTGAGTCTCAAGAAGTTGTTCCTCTTCCTATTCATACGAAAATGCAAGTGGCAGATCTCTTTACAAAAGCTTTGGGTCTACAACAATTTGAGGCTCTAGTTGGCAAGCTGGGCATGCAAAATTTACATGCTCCATCTTGAGGGGGAGTATAGGATTTAAAATTTGTGTTATCCTTTTCTTTTATGCATATCCTATTTAGGTTTCTCCGGTCCATATATATCGGCTCTGTTAGTTACGAATAAGCAGTATATATATGGACCGGATAAACCTAAATAGGATATGCATAAAAGAAAAGGATAACACAAATTTTAAATCATATAGTATTCGTCATCTTCAAATCCACATTTCTATATCAGGGTTAGGCTTAATAACCATGAAATTACAACAATCTTGACCAATATGATGAAGACAATGAAAATCTTTTAAAACAACATATCAAAAACCTTAGTTTTCGAAGAATAGAAAGAATGTATAAGTGTCTGTGATTGAAGTATCTGGTTGTAAGAAATAACTTATGAATTTTATTTTTATATTATTTTGGAATTCATAAACAACTCAATTATGCCTTTATCTTCTAATTTTATCCAAACCCTTGTGATGGCATAGAGATTGATATAATTTATATAAAACTCAAATCCTACCATCTTGTGTATCTTGCTTATAATTTATATAATTTCAATTATTATACTCTCATGTTAACTGGTCACAGAAAAAAACATCTCGTCATTGCTCTTGCAACTCTTTTCAATATGTACAAGTTTATCTCGTTGATATCTTTCTTCTTTTACAGTTAAGGCTGCATGTACGTATATAACTATATTTTTAATTACCTTGTCAATCGTAAATAGTCTTAACTCATAACATAAACATATCATAACACGGATATCATATTGTTTTCTTTGTGCATATATGTATGTAGATCATACTAAATACTACAACATAGCGTTACTGAATCTCACATAATCAATCACATATCAAATACAATTGATATACTAATCACTTAAAGCATATACATATGCTAATCTAATTGAAGGTAAGTACACTCACTTTAGCAACAGTTAATAATACACTTCTATGACAAAGGTAGCAGTCTCTTATTGCCTACAAGCAATAAACAAGTACCTCATTAACTTCTAAGTGTTGCAGCAAAGAATCTGTTTGACTAGCAAAAGTTTAACTGAAAACTACCTCCTACGGCCGTAGTGGAAAAGCCCTACGCCCGCAGGAGTCAAAATCACCAAAAACCTAAAAACACTTTCCTACGGCCGTAGAGAACCTTTCCTACGGCCGCAGGAACAAAAACAACTAAAAACCTGAAAACATGTTCCTACTCCCGTAGGGAATAATCCCTACGGCCGTAGGGACAAAAACAGCTAAAAACCTTAAAACATGTTCCTACTCCCGTAGGGAATAATCCCTACGGCCGTAGGGACAGTCGGTACAACAGACTTCTTGCTCTGCTCGTGAACAGCAGCCGAATCCAACTCTTTTTCATACAATACTTGATTAAATTCAGATTCAAACATACAAATGAGTTCTATAACATCATTACTAACTTTCTAACATGAAACTTGATACAAAACAACACTAAAACACATGAATCAAGCCACAAACATGGATTCAACCCATGAGCCCATTTCTTGACCTAAAACTCACTTTAAATCATGAAGAACTCTTACCTCTTGCTTGTGAATCACTATAGGATTGACTTTGGATGTTTAAACTTCACTTTGGAACTCAAATCCGCCAAAAACAAAGGATGTATGTGTGTGTACGTGAATGTGTTTGTGATACTGATGGTTTGACTACAAATGAGTCAAACAACCTCATATAAATCCATAACTTTGGGCTAATTGCAAAAGTAGCCCCTGTACTTCTTTAACTTTCTGTATTGGCAATACTAACCCCTTAACTTGTAACCAATTAACACATAAATTGGTATAAACTCATATCTAGAATCTTACAAACTTTGGGGTGTTACAACTCTTCCCCACTTGGAACGATTTCGTCCCCGAAATCAACTGTACATATAATAACTTAACATCAGAACATACTGAATGCTACCGTAGCGCACTAGCGGTAGTCTTATATCTACTCAACTCTGAATGCTATCGCAGCGCACTGACGATAGTTTTACATCTCATATCTACCCGCTACTAACGTAGAAGGTCTATCACATACCAAATATAAAATAACGTAACATATACATAACATACTTTGTTCGTGAACGAGTTGAGTCTCAAGAAGTTGTTCCTCTTCCCATTCATACGAAAATGCAAGTGGCAGATCTCTTTACAAAAGCTTTGGGTCTACAACAATTTGAGGCTCTAGTTGGCAAGATGGGCATGCAAAATTTACATGCTCCATCTTGAGGGGGAGTATAGGATTTAAAATTTGTGTTATCCTTTTCTTTTATGCATATCCTATTTAGGTTTATCCGGTCCATATATATCGGCTCTGTTAGTTACGAATAGGCAGTATATATATGGACCGGATAAACCTAAATAGGATATTCATAAAAGAAAAGAATAACACAAATTTTAAATCCTATAGTATTCGTCATCTTCAAATCCACATTTCTATATCAGGGTTAGGCTTAATAACCATGAAATTACAACAATCTTGACCAATATGATTTAGACAATGAAAATCTTTTAAAACAACATATCAAAAACCTTAGTTTTCGAAGAATAGAAAGAATATATAAGTGTCTGTGATTAAAGTATCTGGTTGTAAGAAATAACTTATGAATTTCATTTTTATATTATTTTAGAATTCATAAACAACTCAATTATGCCTTTATCTTCAAATTTTATCCAAACCCTTGTGATGGCATAGAGATTGATATAATTTATATAAAACTCAAATCCTACCATCTTGTGTATCTTGCTTACAATTTATATAATTTTAATTTTTATACTCTCATGTTAACTGGTCACAGAAAAAAACATCTCGTCATTGCTCTTGCAACTCTTTTCAATATGTACAAGTTTATCTCGTTGATATCTTTCTTCTTTTACAGTTAAGGCTGCATGTACGTATATAACTATATTCTTAATTACCTTGTCAATCGTAAATATTGTTATATACTAAGTACCAACAAAAAATTTATATTAGTTTAAATGTTTTAACATCCAACATGAGATTGAAGAACTTGTGTTAATTTTTGACCGAAGCTATAATTAACCTTTAAAATGGTTTATCTAAAGAAAGATGATTGAAGTAAAACAAGTAATAAAACACGAGTTGCTGCATATAACTTATCATTAAGAGTTGTGCTAAAATATTATAAATCACTAATATCAATTACCAATGACACTAAAATTTATAACAAACTATTAAATCTCAAAGAAATTAAGTAAAGGAATAATGAAACACTAGAATCATTGAATCCAAACTTGTAGTTGAATTCAGATAATAGATTAATATAAAATGTTAATTCCTATGGATGTAATTTATTCTAGAGATGGTAATTATTTACATGATATGAACCCGACACGTAAATAAATCGGCTTAGGTTGAACATAAACGAATTTGAGTCATTTTCAGGTTGATCCGTCAATAAGTATAAATAAACGGATCGTGTTCGGGATGGCATGCGGATTCAGGTCGACCTGCTAATATGTATATATACTTTTTATAGTTTTATATTTCTATTAATTCTTATATTTTTCATGTTTCCTATTTGGCTATTTGACTTTTATCTTATTCTTTTGTACTCGTAAATCTAATATGAAACAAATCAATCACTTCCCTTTTGTTCATTCGCTGTTTTAAAAGTAACGGAAGTAGACATAATTAGGGGTGTAATCGAGCCGAGAAAGCTCGCGAGCTACTCGAGACCAACTCGAAAGTAACCGAAATTGACTCGAGGTGAAGCGAGTCGAGCTCGGGCTACTTGAGTAGGGTTTCGAGCCGAGTTTGAGCTCTGAAATACTTAGCTCGCCACGCTCTCGAGTCTAATCGAGCTTGTATTAAAATACCATTTTACCATTTCAAATATACACCATTTACTTTTATACCCTTAGTAGCTAGCTCTTAATTGTTGTTCGAAATTATGAAAGTTGAATTCCGGAATATATTTTAACATTTGTTGCTACAAAATTTTATTAAATTTAATTTTAGTTGATTCAAGCCGAGTCGAGCTCGAGAGTGTCGATTACTTACTCGAGTCGAGCACAAACTTGAAAATTAAAGTCGACCGAGCTCGAGTCGAGTTTCGAGCCTCGACCTTTGGAACCGAGTCGAGCTCGAGCTTGGCACTGTGTTGGCTCGGCTCGATTATACCTTTAGACATAATCGAATTATCAATATATCATCACTTATATATAGCTTAATTGTTCTTATAATCATCAAGTTTTTGTATTTAGACCAAACAATCTAGGTAAGAATGAGCATTATTTCATATTTTGCATTTAAATTATGTATTTTAACAAACAAGTGACACAATTAGTAGAACAGATGTGGCGACCCGCCAACCCATTGATGACCCGTCAACCTGCAAGCGACCCATGAACCCGTCAACTCGTATATTTAAACGGTTACACGCGTCATGTTGTGTTTCAACTTATACAGGTTCGTGTCACACACTTTGACACGAATAATTATACAGGTCGTGTTCGTATCACGACCCGTGAACTTGCGACTCACCAACCCAAGATTTTCAACACAAGTTTATTCCACCTAATTAAACTTCCCCGATAACTATAAGTAAGTTATGATCTTAAAGCTCTAAATCAACTGTCATGCGCTAGACAATTCAAACTGTCCCGATGACAACGTATCATGTCCTTTTATTAAGAATGAAAAAAAAAATCACATCGTATATGTATGATTTCTATCATTATTAATTCGATGCAAACAAAGTAATGAACTCGATCGTGGATCGGTCTTATTTCATTAATTAAATACGTACACTTGAAAATAATAAATTAACAATACTGTCTGTTGATCCCCCACTGAAGAGCACTTGATCCGATTCAAGAAGACCCTTCTTTTGTATCAAATTCTTGAAGTAATTGTTATCAAACGAATTTGGTGTCACTAAATCCAGTGCTGCAAGATTTTCGTTTCCATCATTTACAGGACAACGACGTCTACGCATGCTTGCAAATCCACCGTTAATATCTGAGGCGTTGTTGTATATCCTGTCACGGAACAACACGCATTGAGCCTGTCCGATAGTATGTGCTCCTGATAACGCAACCATGTTTCTTGCGTTAAGCCCTTGATCCTTGAAGTTTGAAATAAGTGAATCTAGTGGAGCTTTAAAGCTCGGGAGACTGCTCCCGGCTTCAGCAATGTTAGCCACAACTGAATCACGTCTTCCGAGCCTCACGGACCAAGAAGGACCACCCACCATTTCTAACGCATCAAGTGCGTCTCTAACTCGCTTCTTGTAAGATTGACCAAAAAGCAATTCATATCATGAATCTTACTTTCCAGTACTTCCATTGCCTTTTCATGGCTACCAACAACATCACTCATAACACTCGAGTAAATCTCCATCAGCTTAGCAACATCATCCGAACAACATTCCAAATATAATTCGTACATTTCCCTTTCTCCTTCGGTCATTTTTATGTCCATTTCATCAACAAGCTCGGTTTCTTGGGGAGTGTGATGGTCGATTTCCATATCTTTTTCAGTCCTTTCATTCGTATTGGCCAAATGCATTGCTTTTAGTGAGCTTGTGACGTCTTTTATGGTAATCATATCCCTGTAAATTTGTTTGTTTTCTTTTTGGAACCTCTTTTTCATGTGGCAGCAAAGTTTTTTCAGAGCAATCCGGAAATCACTGACCCAAATACCCTGATAAGATATGTGCCAGGATAAATAAGTCTGCAAGAAAAGCATCGAGTTGACTTTAAATGCATCAGATAGCGACTTTTGACCCGTATTCTTTTCAGCTAGATATTTTTTTGACCCATTTAGGATAAAACGTAACTCAAATCTACCTGTTTATTAGTAAATGAGTCAAAATTGCCACCTCTACTGCATATCGTTATAAAAAGGAAAACAATTATCAATATTTTGTTGGGTTAATCGGTTCGATTGTTAACGGTATACATAATCATTTGCATGGCTGGAATTATAGTTAATAATAGTTAGTCTTTATTTGTTTTAATTAATGTTTACTAATTAGAATTGTATGTCTTTAGTTAGTATATTGAGTCACGTAGCATGACTTAGTCATGCATGAAGTCAGGAGAGTCAGGAGATGGATTGTGAACGTGCCTATAAACAAGGAAGAATTAGGTAGTATTTGTTCTATAAATTGTATTTGGTGTTTTTATTTTGTTAAGGAGAATTATTCAAAATGTAGTCCTTAATTTTTGGGTTCTCTCAAGAGCAGCTTGGCTGCGTTTTTTTCTTCTGTTTTTTTTTCTTTTGTTTTTGTGAGTTCATTGAAACGAGAGTGAGATGCTCTTTGATATCCAACAATTGGTATCAGAGCACAAGGTACGGTTGGGGCTGCGGGTTTCTCTTTGATCGGGTTTGTTCTAGAAACGGGGATGCGGAGTAAACGAACAGGAAGAGTCGGGAAAAGCAGGCAACTTTGATTCAGTTCGTTTTGCAAATGATGGAAGACGGTAAAGGCGGGCGTGGCCTTGTTTTCTTAATTGGTAGAAAAGTGTTTCGGAACAAGTTTGATCGGAAAAAGAGATGCGGGGCTGTCAACGCAGCAGAAGCGGGACATCAGGTGCTGTTTCGTGACTTGTTTGCCACAATCCTGCAACTTAGTACATAGAACCCCCTTTCACAAAAAGGTTGTTTACGCCAGGTCAACCCTGCGCCCGGGATCTTTTGGATCCGGACCGACTCTTCCCCAAGTAACGGCCGCAAGCAATAATCACCTGTCTTTGTTGCCTGAGTAAGGGGTCGGGATTAAACCCGAGACTATTTTCCACAAAGTCTTCCTTACCGGACCCACCAAGTATTTGCGGTGGGGGAATATACCACCTCCAAGGTGTTTACCTAGGGTAGAACCCATGACCTCTAGGAGGACATGTGCCCTAACCACTAGGCCACCTTGTTGGTAGTACATAGAACCCCCTTTTCTTTTTCTTTTTTTATGTAATTAGTAGAGAAAATTTTGTTTCCTTATTATATAAGATGAACCAATGAAATGCAATATACTGGTTATGATATGCTACACACTTGCAAATTGCAATATTTTACTTTATCGCAGTGATTTGTTAAAACCTTCTATTATTCAGCAATCGGATTAGGTTAATGAGTTTTATTTAGTCTTTCTACTTCTAGTTTGGAGGGACAACCAAAAAAAGTCATAAGAACCGACCGAGATGCATAAACAGAAAAAGAAAATTATAGATAGTAACCTATAGACTTCCCATGAAACAAATCAAAGAGTTCATATTCAGCCTTTTTTGCTTATTCACAGTATTGTATCTACATACAACATATCTTGTCTTGTATGTTTAAAGAACTATGTAAATGATCTATCTTCAATACATCATATTTTGCTTTTCAAAATAAAAATAAAAAATAATAATAGAACATTTTAATCCCTATGGATGTAATTTATTCTAGGGATGGTAATTATTGACACGATATGAATCTGACATGTAAATAAATGAGTTTGGGTTGAACATAAACGAGTTTCAGTCATTTTTGGGTTGATCCGCCAACACGTATAAATAAACGGGTCGTGTTCAGGTTGCTTGCGGATTCGCCGGTCGACTTGCTAACCTGTATATATATTTTTTATATTATTATATTTCTATTAATTCTTATATTTTCATGTTTCCTATTTGGCTATTTGACTTATATCTTATTCTTTCGTACTCGTAAATCTATTAAAAAACAAATCAATCACTTCCTTTTTGTTCATTCGCTGACATAATTAGGGGTGTAATCCAGTCGAGAAAGCTCGCGAGCTTCTCGAGTCCGACTCGAAAAATAACCGAAATTGACTCGAGGTGAAGTGAGTCGAGCTCGAGCTCTTCGAGTAGTGTTTCGAGCTGAGTTCGAGCTTTGAAATACTTAGCGCGCCACGCTCTCGAGCCTAATCGAGCTTGTACTAAAATACCATTTTACCATTTCAAATATACACCATTTACTTTTATACCCTTAGTAGCTAGCTCTTAATTGTTGTTCGAAAATATGAAAGTTGAATTCTGGAATGTATTTTAACATTTGTTGCTACAAAATTTAATTAAAATTAGTTTTAGTTGATTCGAGCCGAGTCGAGCTCGAGAGTGTCGATTACTTACTCGAGATGAGCTCAAGCTTAAAAATTAAAGCTCGGGCGAGCTCGAGTCGATTTTCGAGCCTCGAACTTTGAAACCGAGTCGAGCTCGAGCTTGGCACTGTGTTGGCTCGGCTCGATTATACCTTTAGATATAATCGAATTATCAATATTTCATCACTTATATATAGCTTAATTGTTCTTAGAATCATCAAGTTTTTGTACTAGACCAAACAATCTAGGTAAGGGTGAACTTTATTTCGTACTTTGCATTTAAATTATGTATTTTAACAAACAAGGGACACAATTAGTAGAACTAGATATGGCGGCCATTGATGACCCGCTAACCCGCAAACGACCCATGAACCCGTCAACTCGTATATTTAGACAGGTTACACGCGTCATGTGTCGTGTTTCAGCTTATAAATGTTCGTGTCACACGTCTTGGCACGAATAATTATACAGGTCGTGTTCGTGCCACGATCGACCGTAAACTCGCTACCCCAACACGAGACGATTTTCAACCCAAGTTTATTCCACCTAATTAAACTTCCCCGACGACTATAAGTAAGTTATGATCTTAAACCTCTCAATCAACTGTCATGCGCTAGACAATATATTCAAACTGTCCCGATGACAACGTACCATGTCCTTTTATTAATTAAGATTGAAAAATTAAAAATCAAATCGTATATATATGATTTCTATCATTATTAATTCGATGCAAACAAAGTAATGAACTCGATCGTGGATCGGTCTTATTTCATTAATTAAATACGTACACTTGAAAATAATAAATTAACAAAATAGTATAATCAAAATTTGATTAAATACACGCGCGTATAATTTTCGAAGAAAGATCATATCGAAAACAATCTGCTGCTAGCTGAATAAGAATATCAAGAAGCTACGGAAGAGCACTGCAAATCCTCCTTATGACTCCTTGGTTACCAGTTAGCGGCCTGATTTCACCCATCTTCACCATCGCAGCTGCAAAATCAGATTTGAACTTTGAAGGATTATTGCTATATTCCCTAACAATACTGTCTGTTGATCCCCCACTGAAGAGCACTTGATCCGATTCAAGAAGACCCTTCTTTTGTATCAAATTCTTGAAGTAATTGTTATCAAACGAATTTGGTGTCACTAAATCCAGTGCTGCAAGATTTTCGTTTCCATCATTTACAGGACAACGACGTCTACGCATGCTTGCAAATCCACCGTTAATATCTGAGGCGTTGTTGTATATCCTGTCACGGAACAACACGCATTGAGCCTGTCCGATAGTATGTGCTCCTGATAACGCAACCATGTCTCTGGCGTTAAGCCCTTGATCCTTGAAGTTTGAAATAAGTGAATCTAGTGGAGCTTTAAAGCTCGGGAGACTGGTCCCGGCTTCAGCAATGTTAGCCACAACTGAATCACGTCTTCCGAGCCTCACGGACCAAGACGGACCACCCACCATTTCTGACGCATCACGGGCAGCCACGGTGAGTATATCAGCACACGATACAACCCCAGGACATAGTTTTTCAACCTTAGATTTTGCAGCCTCTATCACATTATAACCTCTTACTGAACCTTTATTAGGTAACGCATTCTGTTCGCTTATTATCGATGGCCCGTCTTCTAGCAAGATTGATGCATCACAGCCCTGAACGAAGCAGTCGTGGAAGTGGAGGCGGAGGAGGGAAGCAGCCATGCGGCGTTCTCGAGATATGGCGGTCCGGATGGAGGTCCTAATAGTACTTAATGCCTTAGGACACGTAGCATCATAGAATGAAGTAGACAACTGTGCTTTAGTTGGTGTAATATTGATAACTGAGAGAAGGATGAAGATGAAGAAAAAGATGGTTGTATAATTAAAGCTTGAGGGAGCCATTTGGGAGATTGGTTTTGTTTGTGTGAATGGAGTGGGAATAGATGAGAGATGGTTTGTAGAGAACTGTTGGAGGAGGATTGATTTATAGTGTTGGGTTAGAACCGCATATAGTATAGTATATATAATAAATTGTAATATAAAAAAAGTGTATACGCGGGGTAGGTATAAGATACATTACGTACGTTGAATAGTTCGTTTGCCATGCATGCATGCTAGTGGCCGGGTGTTATAAATAATAAATTTATAATATTTGATTATTTTTGTTTACTAATTTAATGAATATTGAAAGCGATAGACTTACTCATAATCACCTTTTGTGTGCGGTCTTATATATTAAAACTCGTGTGATCGATGGGTTGTCAATGCGGAGGCTTGATGACATTTTCTATGCCCGTATTTGTGTGCTCTTGTTTTGTACATATTGCAAGAAAGCGAGTGTTGGATATATATCCAAAGCTACTAAAACTTTGATGTTCATACATATGACTTATATCATTTTATCTTATAATTTTACTATATTCTTATTTATAAGATTAAAAGACATGTTAAAATTAATAAATAAATTGATAAATAGATAATATTTAGTTAGTAAAAAAATAAATTAAAATAATATATCTATACTACATTATAAATCATTTCGGCCTTTTTGCTTAAACTCTTAAATTTTAAGTGTTTTGAGATTACTAAATTACCCCTTATATAAACTAAATGGAAACTACTAAATGAAGTAATTAAATAAAGTTAGAATGATTCTTATATTCCATTTATTAGTTAAACCTTCCATATTAAGAAAAATCAACTCAACACAAATTAACTTTATTATTAAAAATAGTTTCTTTGTCAAACCTTTCACTTTAAATATTATATCATATACTAAACATTTTAACTTAATTAATAGAAAATATGTATAAGTAGAACTCAAAAACTTGAAAAACCTATACGATCGAAACTTATAAACGTTTTAAAATAATCATATAATAAAATAATTATCCACTATTTTACTCTATTTATAAACATTTATTCCATGTATTTTCATACAATTCACCTTATTTTCTAAGTACGGACCTTTTTTTTATTATTTTATTATTTTAAAACTAATAAAAGAATTTACGGAGAGCAGAAAAATAAAGAAAATAAAACAAAGATAAAGAAAATATACATATAACATTGTTACCAAAAGAAAAATATTTGTTGTTACATTATTACGTGAATACCTTACCTCTACTTCTTAAAAATGGACATGTTATCAATTAGAAATTATTTGTTACCGCTGCATTGCGCAGATAACATACTAGTAGTATAAAAAAGATACACATCTGCTAACTTTTAATCTTTTATATAAGTATAACCCTCCTCTAGCATCCGTGTATTTACTTATTTTTTCATTATATTAACTTATATGTCTACTTTAAGCCTCTAATTAATACACTATACTTCATTATTATTCCAATCATTATCATCAACTTAATTTTGGATGTCCTCTAATTATTACTCTACTTTTAATTATCTTTTTAATATGATAATTTGTTAGTTAATACCATTTTTATTTATGTATTCAAAGTGTATGACAACTCCTCTGATAACTTTACATAATTAAATTTTTTCATCAATTGTTACATCCTCTAAAGGTACAAACGGTGATTAGCTAGTTAAAATATTCACGTAACTGTAACCCATGGAAGGTACTATGAATTTTGACAACTCCTCAAGTAACTCTAAACGATAGGATACATTTCCAATTCTATCAATAATTCTAGAAGGCGCTATGTATTTAGGATCCAGCTTGCATCTCTTTCGAAATCGAATGATACCCTTCCATGGAGACAACAAATGAAATCACCAATATGAAACTCTAAAGGAGATCGTCTCTTGTCTGCAAAGCTCTTTTGTCGACTCTGTGTTGCATAATCTCTCTCGGATTTTTTTGAATTTTCTCAGTAGTTTTTTGAAGAATCTCAATGCTACCCAATACTCGTTGGCCAATTTCTCCCTAACAAATAGGAGTTTGACATTTACGCCCGTATAACATGTCAAACGAGGACATACCATTACTCGCATGATAATTATTATTATATGAGAACTCAGCAAGTGGCAGATATGTATCCCAACTACCTCTGAAATCAATAATAATGCCCATAGAATATCCTCTAAAGTTTGAATAGTTCTCTCACTTTGACTGTCAGACTAGGGATGAAATGGTGTGCTAAAGTGTAATTTTATCCCCATCTCCTTATGAAACTTCCTCCAAAGTTGGGATGTGAACCGGCTATTTGTATCGAATACTACTGAAATTGGCACGCCACGTCTAGCGACCATCTCCTTTATGAATATATTTGTCAACTTCTCTCATGAAAAAGTCCCTCGAATTAGAATGAAATGCGCACTTTTGAATTGTCTATCAACAACTACCCAGATAGCATCGAAACCTCTTGGAGTGCTACGAAGGTTAGTAAATCAATCCATCACAATATGATACACTTTAAACTAGGGTTAAAGCCATAAAATAACGGTCTACTTTCCCCATTTTACCATTGTGGTACGTCATATTTTTTTTTACACTTTTGGCCAGCTAACTTATAAAAAACGTGTTAATGTGCCCATTTTGTTTATTTTGACCTGCTATAGCAGGTCACCTTTCCCCCCTTTTCTTCTTCATCTTAAAATCGAAACTTTAAACCCGAAATTCTCCATTTATACTTGATGAAAATTAATAATTCTTGGGTCTATGGAAAGGTAATCGAGTTGTCTATCAAGTAGTACAAAAAAAACGAATAAAAACGAGTTTAAAATGTGTCAATTCATCAAAAATACCGTAAGGGTGCTTAAGGGGTAATACCCAACTTTATTTAACAATTTCTTGGCCTATAGTTGATGAAAATTCATGAATTTGGTATCATTTGAAAGGTAAAAAGATTATCTATAATAATTTGTAAAAAGAATTATGTAAAACGAGTAAGAATCGAGCGAAAAATGAGTTTTTTTCCTGCTCTTTTTTTGAACTAAATTCAAACAACATTCAAACACTTTAATCTCGAAATTCTCCATTAATACATCATGAAAATTTATGATTCTTGATTCTATGGAAAGGTAGTCAAGTTATCTTTAAAGTAGTACAAAAAAAATGGCCAAAAACCAGTTTAGAGTGAATCAAATCTTTAAAAAACACTAAGATGGTCATAACCGACTTTAATTAGCAAATTCTTAGCCTACACTTCATGAAAATTCATGAATTCAGTGTCCTTTGAAAGGTAAAATGATTATTTACAAGGTTATGCAAAAAGATTTAGCGAAAACGATCAAAAAATTAACGAAAACGATGAGAAACCGGCTGGAAAAGTTGCAGGTCGTTTTTTGGCACATTGACACGTTTTTAATGAGTTGACTGGCAAAATGTGTAAAAAAAAAAACATGACGTGCCACAATGGTAAAATGGGGAAAGTAGACCGTTATTTTATGGCTTTAACCCTTTAAACTAAATAGTAAATATTTGCAAAGATTTAAGCAAAGATTTAGTATTTAGATATATACAAGAACTCATCTATATCTATACTACTATATAAACCATTTAACCATCTTTCCCCTTTTACTTTTTAAGACTTCTTAAAATTCAATGAACAATAAATCTTCACCCTTCTTTTTATCTAAATTAATCTTATCTATTCATTCTTTAACTATTTTATTTTCCTAATTTATTTTAACTTTTTATTTATTTAAAATATATTCTTCCATTAACACACTCTCACACACAAAAACAATTACCCCCAATCAATATAATTTCTAAAATCTTATCAGTTTCTTTTTTCTTTTTTCATAAATATAAATCTTATTTGTTATTTTAATATTTATTTTGAATTTATTTTTATTTTAATAAAATAGTTGATACAGGTATAATAAAAAATTTAAAAAATGGACATATTGCTGAAAAAAATTTCGTGACATTAAATCGTGCGAATAATATATTATTATATTCTTCAAAATGACATGTTGCAAAACAAAAGTTATTTGACACGGTAGCATAGCACGTGTATGATGCTAGTTAATATCAAAACATAATTCTAACATCTTAGTAACGAATATCATACACATAACTTTTTTATTAACAGTATAATTTAGTATGAGTAAAATTCAGCCGTTTCATGATATTAGGAGAAATGATAAAAACAAGTTCTTTCTATTGATAGATTGATGAATAATTGAACAAAAAAATTAATGATTTACACTTCAAATAACTGAAAAAGAAAGAATGAATACTAAATACAATTTAAACTTTCACATCGAGGGGGACAGTAGCATGATCTTAAACTAGGGAAGAGCACTGCAGATCCTCCGTATGACTCCTTGGTTACCGGTTAGCGGCCTAATTTCCCCCATCTTCACCATCGCAGCTGCAAAATCCGATTTGAACTTTGAAGGATTATTGCTATATTCCCTAACAATACTATCTGTTGATCCCCCACTGAAGAGCACTTGATCCGATTCAAGAAGACCCTTCTTTTGTATCAAATTCTTAAAGTAATTATTATCAAATGAATTTGGTGTCACTAAATCCAGTGCTGCAAGATTTTCGTTTCCATCGTTTACTGGACAACGACGTCTACGCGTGCTCGCAAATCCACCATCAATATCTGAGACGTTGCTGTATATCCTGTCACGGAACAACACGCATTGAGCCTGTCCGATAGTATGTGCTCCTGATAACGCAACCATGTCTCTGGCGTTAAGCCCTTGATCTTGGAAGTTTGAAATAAGTGAATCTAGTGGAGCTTTAAAGCTCGGGAGACTGGTCCCGGCTTCAGCAATATTAGCCACAACTGAATCACGTCTTCCGAGCCTCACGGACCAAGACGGACCACCCACCATTTCTGACGCATCACGGGCAGCCACGGTGAGTATATCAGCACACGATACAACCCCAGGACATAGTTTTTCAACCTCAGATTTTGCAGCCTCTATCACATTAAAACCTCTGACCGAACCTTTATTTGGCAGTGCATTCTGTTCGCTTATTATTGATGGACCATCTTCGAGCAAGATTGATGCATCACAGCCCTGAACAAAGCAGTCGTGGAAGTGGAGGCGGAGGAGGGAAGCAGCCATTCGACGCTCTCGAGATATGGCGGTTCGGATGGAGGTCCTGATGGTACTTAATGCATTAGGACAAGTACCATCGTAGAATGTAGTTGACAATTGCGCTTTAGCTGGTGTAGTAATATTGTTAACTAAAAGAAAGATGAAGAAGAAGATGGTTATAGTTGTAGGAATAGTTGCGAAAGCCATTTGATCGATACGAGAATTAATATTGGATGGAATGAATGAATATGAAGATCAGGTAGATATCAGCGATTAATATATAGTGTACGTAAGTTGATGGGGAGCGGGGTATAATATAAATATATAATTATAAATTATAAATTATAAACCGCGTGGTGAATCGTCGGAGTTGTATTAGTTTGATTAACAGTGGAATCATGGGCTGACTTTGTTTTCTACTTTTCTTGTTGGTAGATGCATGGAAGCAGGATGATGAGCAAGGAAAAGTTATTTGACTATTTCACAAAGTCAATTAAAATAGCTCTCTATCCGCAGAAGGAACAAATTAAATGGGGTGGGGAGTGGGGGGTCGTTTGACTTTTATTATTGTCAATAAAGATGATTTTTTATTTTTGATTAGTATAAACTAGGTTAGAAATTCGTGCATAACACGGGTTGATTTTAATTTATTTATTTATAGCAAAAACTTTCACAAAATTAAGTAAATTAAATAAAAAAGTTGTTGTAATTAATAAATTTGATAAATTTCTCTCCATATAACATTAGATGCCTTGTTACTAATTTAATCATCCTTTTCTAAGATCATTAACCTAAGTCCTTCTTGAGTTTTAACTCTAGAAAAAGTCACATACGGCTGACAATGTTTAAAAAGAAAGTCTTGTAAGAACAAACCAACTCTAGAGTCTATAGATAGAGACTATCATTGGCTTTTGTTTATTGTTATAGGCTTATAGCAAAACATACGACTAATGGATATCGCCTTCTTTCATTTTTGAAAGGAAAACTCTTAAATGATGTAATCGAGCGCATCATTGGAATAAACGTCCATTTGTCGGTATTAGTTCGAGATATAACTTCTGTTTCGATAAGACGATTACCGAGATATGACTTGTAATCTGGTTTCATTACATTACTTATCAATGAGTTGTAGCATGGTTCCATGGCATAGATCATTTCGTTGACCTATATTCCGTAATAACATGACCGGAACACCGACTATTAGTACTAAACAATGGTCAAGAAGATATAGATATACAAATTTAATAACCAAAAGAATTAGTTGAATCATCAATTAGATCCTCGTGTATATCAATAACCGCATCACTTCGTTTGGACCATTTAAAACATAGTCAGTGTATTACAACACTTAAATCGATTAAAGGGTGTAATGCGTAAGAAAAACAATAATGAACCCTAAAACAAAATTAAATGACCCTCATATATGGATCTTGTTGAGGGTGCATGTCTGAGATTCCGAGAGTTAAGGACCTTGATTCAGCAGGATGTAGTTGCTTGAAAGTTACTTTATTCATAAGCTTCTCAAAGCTTGATCCCGTAAACTTGATTATTGTTGAATAGATTATAATCAGTAATTTCAATCTTAAAAGCAAATTTTCTTTCAATAATCACTAATTTCAATCTTAAAAGCAAATTTTCTTTCAATCAAATCATTCAGATCTAAAAAGAAATTCATATCACCATGCTGGAAATAAAATGATATGCAAAAATAATTCAACTAAACCATCATCATCATATATTAATATACATGGAACAATAGAAAATGTTAAATATATACACAAAAGTACCCATCTTTATTATTCTCACACAAATCAGAAACTGCTTTGTTCAATAGCTTCTTAGAGTCTTGATCAAACAAAGTCAATGATATGCATTGATGTGGTTGAGTTTTAAACCCTAAGCAGATCCTAAACTATAACATAGAAAAGTTAATTGTTAAGAAGATATCACATTGCAGATATAGATCAATCATCAAATAAATTAAATTTGTCCTTTTTAATAATTCATTAGGAAATTATTTAGAAAACAACAATAGGTTGACCAAATTCGAATCATTACCACTCATCCGTAAATATTCTTGATGCAGTCTTGTTTAAATAAAAGTAGGCAATAAAAATTAAGTTAAAAATGCTAAAGGAAGTACGAAAAGTTAGTGAATAGTGATGGATAAACCTAAGAAAAGTTGTCTACATAAAACTATGTCCGTTGACATTCTTAACCATCATGGGTTAACTTGAAAATCAACTTATGAGAAGTTTAAAAAGGAGCATGTTGCAGCTCTTTTAAAATGGAGAATAACATAATAGCCAATAAAAAAAATATTAAAATTTTGTTCAAAAAATTAAAAAAAATATATCATACCCTGTCCACCTGATGGAAGATATCAACATTGGCCATAACATCTCTGATGTAGGCAACCATCTTAGCACCACCACCTCTAGTCAACAAACCTACATAATCTGCAAGACATAGCAAAAGAAACAGATGTTTCTTCTAAGTGAGCATTTATCTATTAACCTGACATTACATGGTGTAGCCTTTGGTTGTTCGTCAACTCTCCCAACTAAATCCTTCCGAACCTCAAATGAAGCAATAGCAAGAATAAAACTGACAGGCAAATGTACGCACGAGCAGAGGGTAACCCCAACATTGAAAGACTATTTGAAAATTTGACACGAGTAAAGTTATTTCATTTTATGTCTGAATCAATTAAAGTTCTTTCATAATTGTTGACCTACAAATGATAGAAAATAAAAGACATGCAAATCAGCAAATCACTCCCTACGTGCAGACAACACAACCCCACCAGTTGTTTACATGTGATAAAAGTTAACCAATTAGACTCGTTTACGCAAGCTACCCAACAGCCCATTTGAAGCCTATAGTCCGAACTTGAATTATTAGCAACACACTATAAACTAATACTCAAAATGGGGGAGTTAGTGTGCAAAGATAACTCATTTTCCTACCACACATACATTATACAATTAGCGTGTTATCTTCTTAAGAAAACACATAATAACTTACTTATCAAAAATGTAAAATGATAACACAACAAACCAACTAATCAAGGATTCCAAATGAACCTGGTAGAACTCAAAAACCCCTAGAGGCTCAATTCCTTAAACACATGTAAACATATATTCATTAATCAAACATATATTTGAAAAAGAAATCAAAATGTGTACTTTATTGTTTAGGACACATTTAATCAAACACTTGGTGGGCACAATCAATAGTATAGTTACCGTGAGCATTCAACAAATATGAGTTTCAGAGACAAAAGAAGCATGAAATGTCAACTAATTCGCAAGTTTATTAAAAAAAAACCCCATCATAACAGCACAAAAAGAAACGACGAGCGTTCTTGTGAATAGATATGCATAGAATTATTAACAATGCATTATAAAATAACTATAAACAATCTATAAGACAACATGAGGACCTGGGAGAAAATCCCGACAGCAAAATCAGGCGAATACGCATTTGAAATGGGTCGATTTGTAGCATAGTTTATCTAGCAAAATCAGGGGAACATGCATTTGATACACGAAGATTTGAGAGACGCCAAACAGTTTCATTTAATTATTATCTATACTACTATATAAATTATTTAATATTTTTTTTTCAAACTATTAAGAGTTTCTTAAAATTATATGATCTGTAATCTTCATCATTCTTTTTATCTAAATTAATCATATCTACTCAATTTTTAACAATATTTATTTTCTAATAAACTTTAATTTTTATATATTTTCCCACTAACACACTCTCTTACACAAACACAATTATCCACTCACATCAATATAATTTTCAAAATCTTATTAACTTCTCTCTTCTTATTTCATAAATTTAAATCTTTTTTAATTCTTTTGGTGTTTTTAAAAAATTATTTTTTTAAAATTTAAGAAAATAGTTTATACAAATATAAGAAAAAATTGAAGAAAAAAACAAACATGTTACTGAATTTTTTTTCGTGACATTGAATTACGATTCATATCCATAAAAACGACATGTTGCAAAACAGAAACTATTTACCGTCACAGTTTTGCGCGGATATACTGCTAGTTTATATATTATGTATGGATCAAATGTAATTTATATTCGTTTAAAAATTTATAAAATGCATGTTCACCGTGCTAGTTATGTATTAATGAAGGAATACAAAATATATTACATAATCTATCACTGAAGCTCGAAATATGATATAAAATGAGTTTTATCTCTACCTACACGTTGCGACGGGACGAAAAAAAATAATACGTTAACTTTATATATACATCGGATGTGTTTTCTTAAATAAGTATGATAATATAATAGTTACAAAATTTTATTTCTTGTTATACGAAAATCATTGAATTCTTTTTTTCCAATTATTAAGCTAACTCTAGTGATATATATATATATATATAATCATATATATCTAGCGATGTATATTTTTTTAATCATACATTTTTACATAAATAATTACACTTAATAATCAGAAATTAATATTAGCTATATATTATAAAACTTATGTACAATCAAATATTTATTCTTTGCTATATAACATAAATAAAATCACAATAATAGTACTCGATCCCACTACGCGAGGTATGGGTAAGGTATAATGTATAAAATTATACATTACCCGTAGGTAGAAAGATTGTTTCCTAAAAAAGACCTCCAACATCGAATAAAAGAAAACAATAAATCAGTAAATATAAATAAATAAGAAAAACAAAATAAAATAAAGAAAATATAATAAATATAATGAAATAGATAATTATACACATGCATCTCACACCTTCTAATGACATCAATAATCAATAATCAATAATCAATTTCATTAAGAAATTACAAAAATATCCTTTAAATTATCATTATAATTTGCCTTAAAAGTTTGGCAATTGATATATAAGATAATTACTAATGAACTTCACTATTTTCTTAATTTTTGGTATCAACCAAAATCAATATAAGAATACAAGTATCAAAAAATGTATCGAACTTGTCACTTTTTGCTATTGTGTATAATCATGTTTTAACACTACCATTTAATGTATCCAACTTACCAAAACTACCATTTCATGCATTGAGAAACCTTCTATACAAGTTGCAGGTAATTTTTTTTAATTTTGATTTATTGTAAATTCCATATCATATTAAAACATCATGTCATTGATATTTATTTCTATCAGATGCCATGTCCTTTCTAATTTAATATCATCAATATGAACATGAAGAACACAAGAAGATAATGCACACAAAAACATGAAGAACACTATAACATAATGAACACAATAACATGAAGAACACTATAACACCATTAAGAACTTAGATCTGGAAAAAAACAAAAGTCCTAATAACAAAAAAACTAAAATCAATAATGGTAATTATATATACCAAATCGTAAGAACTCAATACCCAGATCTGTGACCAAACCAAGATCTGAACTCAATACCAAATCGGAAGAACTCGATAAGCGTACAAGCACCGCCCGTCAAACGATGAAGCAGCTAAGCGACGCCCCTTCAAACGATGATGGTGACGGTTCTCGATGAAGCAGATAAGCGACGCCCCTTCGCCTGAGAACACACATCGAAGAAGTGGTGGTGATGGTTCTCGATGTTCAAGATTAGTGTTCTTTGAGCTTCAAACGATGATAGCAGATGCAGATGTTTGATTTTATTATTATTATTATTATTATTATTATTATTATTATTATTATTATTATTATTATTATTATTATTATTATTATTCCATGTCACCTGCCACATATACAAAATTGATGACAAATTAGTAGCCATCTCATGTTCACTTGATACACCTAAGCACATAGCAGGTAACAAGTTACCTCATATACTAAATGGTAGTTGCAGTAAGTTTGATGCATTAAATGATAGTTTTGAAAGATGGGTATACACAATAGCAAAAAGTGACAAGTTCGGTACAAATTTTAAAACTAAACCCATAAAATTATTAGCATCAACTAACCAAATTTGATATAAGAGTATTGCAATATATATATATATATATATATATATATATATATATATATATATAATCAGGATCAAATAAAAAGAGTTTTAGGATAAAAAGGATAGAGAGAAACATGAGATTAACATGTGGCATAACAAAAAAAACTAACAAAAGGGTAAATAAGGAAATTTAAAAAAAATATAAATTTTCTCACTCTCCCACGTCTCCACTCCCCCACGTTAGATTACATACGTTTTATTAGCAGCCACTCAACAAAACCGTAAATCGACTAATTCTGTCGACTTCCTTTTCCGCCGCCCATCAGATATCCGCATCTCCCTTCTCCGGCACTGCTCTCTACTCCGGCAAACGCTCCCTTCTCCGGCCCTCGCTACTATCCGCCGCTCGGTACTGCGGCGCCCATCACTGTTGCCTTCATCATGGTCGTCTTCATTTCCTGCCGTTGTCTCATTGAAATCGCTTCCCTGGATGTACGAAGTCTACTGCCTTCGCCTCGCAAACTGTTAATATATACGCCGTCAGTTTTTCCATTTTCAGGTGTAACACCTCGCTTTTGAAAACCAGATTGGTCATTTTAATAATAGAAATTCAAGAATCCAAACTGCGTGGATCCATTTGTAAACTGAAGTTAAGCCAAACCTGTTTTTAAAACATAATAATTACAGCGAAAGCTATAAAAGTGGCTATAATTACAACCAAAAATCAGCCACAGTATACAAAAGATCAGTTGGTGTTACTAAACTGTTTACCGACCACTTAACTAAGTTTATACAAACATAAACAGTGATTAAAAGTAACCAAACAAGTGTTCCTAAAAAAGACCAGTAATAACCCGCAGGTACCCAAAGCTCACACGCCTAAGTGTTACCTGCAGTCATGGGAAGAGTATATGTTAGCTAATTAAAGCTAGTGAGCATAAGATATCATATTCAGTAATATAAACATATCACATATCATCATTATATCAAACAGTGCTATCCTAGCATCTCGCGATGAGCTGGCACAGCCAGAAGGAAGCATAATCTTGCAGGGTAGCGAGCCCGGCTCAACACTCCTAACTGGGGAAACCAGACACATCAACCGCGCGGGTGGGTGAGCGGGTAGCGGTCCACCGTTGCGTTATGGAGCCATAGACTCCATGGGGTACAACAATCAGCTGATCCCCCTCATCGCACGAGGAACATTGGGCTAGCCAAACCCTAAATACCTATCTAGGTACCGTTGACGCTATCATCGACCCACAGGCCTCAAGGCATCCCAGACCGCAGTCTGGCCTCGTTCAAGGACTACAAATAGCCCCCATATCTCGGATCCGATCACAAACACATAATTGACCCATTCCGGGCCTCATAGCGCGCATACAAATCATATCATAATCATGATTCAACAGTTACGTGTGTCATGCATAAATATAGCATACAGTACGCATTTCAAGCATACAACAGTGTTAAGTACATTTCATGGAATTACTTGCACATACCAATAACATGTAACATGATTATATTAATTAGTATGTTATCCTATACTCACCTGTGAGGCTAGAGACTAAAGCAAACAATAATCGTGATCGTCGCGTTCTTCTTCCGGGTCGTACAGCTTACCTATAAGATAATACTCGTGTTTAGTCACTCCACACAAGTACATTAACTAATAAACTAATATGATACCCCTAATGATGCCATTAGACTAAATAGAATCCTAAACGAGCATCCCGTACGACAAAACGTCGAAAAACAGCACAACAGTGCACTGTTCATAACAGACAGTCCCTACGGCCGTAGTAAAAATGTCCTACGGCCGTAGGACCATTTTTATAGAATACCCTCCTACGGCCGTAGGGAAAACTTACTACGGCCGTAGTAACCAATTTACAGTCAGTGTGCGAGAAACAGCCCCCTGTTCAGTCCATTTGCAATCTAAACCCAATTCCAGCAATCCCAATCCAATTTCCAGTGTTTCCATATGATTTTAGACATCCAAATGAATCCAAAAACATACATATAACAACATCAAACCAAAGATTGAAGGTATAGGATCAAATTCTTCCATTTTGACCCATTTCAAGCTTTTCATGAAATTTAATTCAAATCACCATTTTAATTCATGAACTTGGATTCTAATCACTTAGAAATGATTTAGAAACAGATTGGAACACCTAGAATCATTTCTTGATTCCAAACTCGGGTTTGACTAAATTTGACCTAACTCAAGAACAATGAAGAAGATGAAGATTGGGACTTACAATGGTAGTTTGATAAAGAAGATGATGTCTAAGATCAGATTATAACTCGATTTTGTTGTTGGAACAAAACTTGAAGATCTCTTCCCCTCTTTCTCCTTCACGATTCAAGAACAACAAAAAGGAAATGAGAGGTGTGGGTGTTTGACGTGAATGAGAAGAGAAAGGAAGAAAAGAGACTTATCAAGTCTCACCAATACCCACTAAAGGTATTTTGTTCCCCTTTTCAACTTACAATTAATATCCGTTTCAACTAACGGGGATATTTCCGGAATCCTTATTCAAAACCGTTAACTAATATATTAATTTTATTAATTTTTCGTTATAATATTTAATACCATGATTTCTTAATTATTTTCATAATAATTCTAATATTTATTAATAAACTCGAGATTCGAAACGTACCGAGGGTATAGACAACTAGGCCCATTTGAGGATGTTACATCAGGCTCCTGCCGTTTTTTTCCACTGTGATAATCGCACCAGGCGTCTGACTTTTTTTTCCCACCGTGGTTATCGCACCATGCCCTGATGTTTTTTTCCCTTTGTGATGAGAGTGCATCGATTCTTCTTGTTGTGCATCGATGAAGATCCATGATATGGGACGGATAATAGTCGACGGCTCAGTATCAAACTTGAGAGTGCATCGATTATGATTTTATTGTGCATCAATCAAGATCTGTTCCTTGGGTATTCATTTGGGTGATCTTCACGAGTTAAGTATATTTTATATATATTTAAGTAATTGGTTGAACCAATTTTTGGGTTTGTACTTTAGTTGATGAATTTAAATTTAAGCAACAAGTTCTGCATCAATTTTCTTTAAAGAATTACATTTGTTCAAGTAGATTTGAGTAATTGATGCATATGAAAATGGTTATTTTTTATATGTGAATTGTGTGCATTATGTGTTTTTAACATGAATGGAGTCTTGTGAATCAAGTTTTGTGTTTTTGTTGGGTAAATTTGTTCATTTGATTTGTGTTCATCAATCCTGAGCCTCAGTTTAATTTTTGATATGTTCTTTTAGTGTTTGTGCATCAAAATAATTATGTGGAAACGATTTATAAAAACCGTTCCTTAATACCAGGGAACTAAATTTTAGAAGTTCAATTATGCCCTTTAGTGTATTTTTTTTATAAATAATAGAAAAACAAAAAATCCATTTTTTAGGAACAAATAAGTGGTTGAGATTTCTCCTTACTTTTTGTAGAATAAGACCCTTTGTAGAATATCCCCTCCCTATATATATATATATATATATATATATATATATATATATATATATATATATATATATATATATATATATATATATATATATATATGTGTGTGTGTGTGTGTGTGTGTGTGTGTGTGTGTGGTAGGGTTATTGTAAAAGGAGTATTATTGTAAAAAGGATAAGATATAATTTCAACCCTTGGATGCACTCGGATGGTCAACAATCGTGGGTTAAAATTGATGAAAGTTTTGTCAAAATTAACAAGACAAAAGGGTAAAATAGGCAGCAAAAATTGATGACTACCGAGATAGTTACATCTCCGGCGATAAATCAGCTTGATCTGTGGAACATTTGAAATTCATCCAAATTTCATATCAAAAACTTCAATCATCAGTTTACAAAACAAGATTCATGAATTGCGAATTAATGACCACATATTTACGCATAAGGATTATTAAAAAAAAAGATGCACACCGCTTAATTTCTTCACAAATCGATAACCCAAATAACAAACAGAAATTGATAGGTTTTATCATGATTGTCTCTATCGGTTAGATGGTTCCGTTCATGACTTATTTTCAACAGAAATTGATGAAGCAACAACGATTGTCTCTATCGGTTAGATGGTTCCGTTCATGATTGTGTGGTAACCGGCGATTATAGGAGAAGTGGTGGTGGAAAGCGGCGGTTGTAGGAGAGATGAGGTGGTATCCAGTGACTGTAGGAGAAGCAGCGTAGCCGATGATTGTGGAAGAAATTACGGTTTTAGGAGGAGGGGTGGTACATGGGAGTGCCGTCGACGATGAAAACGTTGGGGGTGGGAGGTGACTTTTGGGTTGCAGGTTTAAGGAATTTGAAGTTATAAAAAAGTAATTAAGAGACGTGGGAGAGATTATTAGGGGATAGAGAGAGAACTTTTCATAAATTACCTATAATACCCCTAATTATATATGCCACATGTCTTTACAATATTAACTCTTACACTTTTTACATTATTTTCCTTTTTATTTGAACTCAACTATATATATATATATATATATATATATATATATATATATATATGGGACGGTTCAAACAAGAACAGTTTTTCGTACGAGAATTGTGAGAACCAAACTTAGCCGTTAATTTGATAAAGTGAAATTCGTGGATGTGGAACGTGAGGGGGATCAAGTGTGGCAGGGTGCATGTGTGGAATTCATGGGTGGGTGATGACATTAAAGGAGGGGAATTGGACTGCTCAGATTCGTTCTGGTATTTTAAACATAGAACGTAAAAAACAATCTGGACCATTAGATCATCAAAATCAATGGATTTGATTTAAAATGACATAATTGTAATTATCATGTATTAATTAACAAGTAAAAGGGCAAACATGGAAATTCTCCCCCAACAAACACATGTTTTTCCAAAAAATACCCTCCAAAACTTTAAATTGTCATAACTTTTTAAATTTTGTGAATTTAAACAAAAAAATTATAACAATGTTTTAGTTTTTTAATACTCATTCAATGAAGACCACTTTTCTCATATTTTTCTAAATTTTTTTTGAAAATAAAAATTTTGTTTTGCATTTTGGGTTGCATTATTGAATCATTTAGAGTTTGCATTTTGCATTTTCGGAAGCATCTCCATGACTTACATGTTCATATTTTAAATTTTTTGATTTTTTGTATTTTGCATTTTAAAATGAAACCCAGATCAAAATGCAAACTTTGCATTTAAAAAAAATTCAGAAATATATCAAGCCTGGTCTTGTTTGAAAGAGGAAGGAAAACTGAATCTAACGATATATATTTTTTGCTAAAATTCTTAAAATCAACATATTGTTATCACATGGGGTGGTTTTTTTAACAGGGGCGGATCCAGACATTTTTTGACCGATACCACCATATAATGTAAAAATAAAAATAAAATAAAATAAACAAGGTGTGGTTCGGGTTTTTTCTCGGGTTTCCGGTTAATCGGGTCAGATTAACGAGATTTCGGCTGTTATTCTGGTATTTTAGGCCAAAATTTAAAACAAAACACAATTTATATGAAGTCATGTTAAGTAAAATGCTATTTTAGAGGTATAAACTGAATGATTAAACTATTTTTATCATTTTTTTTAGAAAACTTTCATTTTTCCTTTGATTTTGGTGGCATCACCGGTAGCACCCCGAAAATTTACCCGTAGCACCGTCTCAAAAAGTCGAAAATTAACACTACGAACCGTCAAAAGACCGGTGTCCCGTGCCCCCCCCCCCCCCCCCAAATATTCATAGGTCGATCCTCCCCTGTTTTTTAGGTTCTATGTTTAAAAGATATTTTATATGGAACATTACCATATATATATATATATATATATATATATATATATATATATATATACCAAGATAATTGGGATATGTTTAGCAGAAATAATAAAACTAAAGTCTTTAAAGAGTTGAAAGCTTAGATTCGATGAACAAACACTTTGTAAACTAACCAATATCAATTTTATCATTCATGTTGCAATGTATATTGGCATTTAAAATTTTATATTATGTGTATCGAACATTAATTTGTCGATACTGTGTGTATTGATTTTTATTGTATGTATAAAAGTTATATGTTTTTTATGTAACCAAAATACAATAATAACAGCAAATAAAAAATTTAATACGTATAACATAAATTTTTAAAATTGATACATATAATAACAAAAAATAACAAGTGTGTTTTAAAAATACTAAACCCTTTGTCTTTCATATGATTTGTTTTTGGTTAAAAATTTATATAGGCACGTGCATGTGTTGCAATGTCAAATACATCGTACTTGTATGATCGATGTACGTATATTTCATGGGGATGAAAATACTGTCAATACGCGTTTTTTTCACTTTCTTTCCTAGAAAAGCTTAACCTTTGCATGCTTTGGATCATAAACGCGACAATGCCACACGACTGCAGGCGATAACTCATATTTTCCTAAATAAACACTAAATGGATTTTAATAACCACAACACTTAGGGCTGTTAATAAAAATAAAATAAAGTAATATTTTATTTTTAATTAAAAGATAACCATAAAAAATATGGTAATTAGTTAATTATGATAACATGAGTTGTGATTACCATTTTTAGAAAATGATATTACCATTTTTGTTCTTACCCATAGTCTTAAGGGCTATGATCATCATGCTCCATACTAAATAACATATATACGTACGTATGTCCATAACTATGAAATCTTTTATTTAACAAATTAATATATCTATCAATTGACAAAGTGGATTACGTATCTATGAAATCTTTTGTTTAATAAATTACTATATCTATCAATTTTTGTAATTTCCTTTTTATTTCGGGTTTTGACGACCGATAAAGGGAAATATTTTCTGTATGTGAGATCCCAAGTTACGTTGCGGGTTTTGACGACCGATAAAGGGAAATATTTTCTGTATATGAGATCCCAAGTTACTAAATGTAGTATATATAGTGAAAATGTGATTTAGTTATTAGAATGATGAACTAACATCCTTTTTATCTGTTATTAAAAAAAATTAAGCAAACAATTAGATTATAAGTACCCAGTGTCTATCTTCTTACTCTTATTAAAATGTCACACCAGCATCACACTTTTTTCCTCGTTTTATCTTTTTATCCGAAACACAAGTATATCTTAACTGAAACAACTCAAATATTTTTCCTCCCTCACTCTCTTTTACACTACAATTAAAAAAGAAAGAGAGGAAAACAGCGGGTGAGCTCGGTTTGGGAACCGAGCCCCAAACTAGGAGGGGTGTAATGCTCAACCCAAAGCAACCCAAGCTACCCAAGGAGATACCCAAAGCATTCGGAAGGAGTGTTACCTCCGGCCTTACACATATAAAAAGCGAAGTGATTTTTCAGGAAAGAAATTAGACTTTTTACATAAGGTGCAATTTAATCTTGAAATTATTATACTATTAGTAGGTATATTGCGTTTATTATATTAGGGCCCATGTCCATAAGAGTTTTATCATTTATACTCTATTTATATGATCTCATGTAATGTAATTGGTTGAGGAGTTCTATAATCTAACATGGTATCAGAGCTCAGGCTCTACCATACCTCCCGCCGGAACCCTACCTTTTTCCGGCGCCGTCTTCGCCGGAGTTACCTTCTTCTTTAAACTTTCCGGCATCAACTATCTCCCTTCTTTATCTCTAACTTTCCGGCCATTTTTCATCTTCTAAACCCCTATCTCTCTAAACACTCAACTCTCTTCTTCTGTACTTCTCTCTCTCTCTAAACACTCAAGTCTTTCTTCTATTTAAACACTGTCAAAAAAAAAAAAAAAATTTGCTGGAACCCTAAAATTCTCCGGCGCCGTCATCGCCGGACTTCTCCTTTACTCTGGCCACCTCCTTATCTCTATCATCTTCTAGCCGCTGTCCTCGCCGGACTTCTCATATTCTCCGGCCACCTCCTTATCTCTAGCTTTCCGTCCTGCCTCTTCAAAAAAAAAAAAAAAAAAAAAAAAGCATAGCCGGCCACCACCGCCGCCGACCTCCGCTGCGTGCCTGCTGCCCTGCCTCCGCTTGCCTTCCATTCTGCTCCAGCACTACCTTCTTTGCTGCTGTCTACTTTGATTAAAAAAAAAAAAAAAAAAAAAAACAAAAACAAAACCAAGTCTTCCGGCGCGCCGCTGCCATTGCCGGAATACATCTTTGCCTTTTTATTTTTTTATACACTCTCTCTTCTAGTCATCGATGTCTTCTTTCTCTCTAAAGATTCTTAGTCTCTCAACTCTCTCACGAACTGTTTTCTTATCTCTCCAAAGATAATGAAAAGCAAAAGATAATTTTCGAATCTGTTGGCCTAGAACATATTTCCAAGAAGTTCCACTTTTTTTTTAATTTGATTATGTTCTTATTTTCTTTTATTTTATTTTATATCCAGTTTGAGTCTTTGTATGCACCTTCACTCAAACTGCGGGAGAGTATTAGTAGGTATATTGCGTTTATTAGATTAGAGCTCAGACCCATTACGATTTGATCATTTGTACTCTATTTATATGATCTCATGTAATGTAATTGGTTGAGGAGTTCTATAATCTAACATATACAAGTAAGTAAAATATTAATTTACTTAACCCTCGCGTAGCGCGGGCAAGTATACGCTTATTATAAACAATTACAATAGTGAGAGTAGTAAATATTTTCAGCACATTTTGGCGTGTTTCCTTGATTGGAGAAGTATAAAGACATTTGCGAAATCGATTTGTATATTAAACTGTGAGAAATGTTCAATATAGTTCATAGTTAATGTATAGTCTTAAGGGACTAATTTTAGCCTTTGGATTAACTCCACCAATGGTCCAGATTGAATTTTAAAAATTTGGACGGAGTGATATTTTCGTAATTAACATGTGATGATTTTACAATCACATATGATTATACACTAAATCACATGTGACTGAATATTATATTTTAAGGACTATATTCATTTATTAAACACAACTTGCAAACTTAATTTCGTACGTACTTAACATCGACATTTTTCTATTCTCTTATATATCAATTGGCAAAGTAAAAAGCCAATTTCTCGTGAGATGTTGAGGGGTAAGGTTAAAACTTGATATCATCTTTATTCATTTTCTCACGATAAATAGCCTTTCATTTCATCCTACGTATTTTGGTTCTCTCCCTTTTCTCTCTCTTCAGTTTGGGCAACAACAGGGACGAAGCTTTGCCCTCAACAGTTTCATCAGGTGGGTAATAGCCTAGAGCTACTTGAACAACAATATTTTGCATACTTGGCAAAAATCATAGATCATTATTTTGTTATTATTATAGGGATTTGGATATTGAATTTCAGATGAAAGCTAGGGTTTTAGAAAAATGGATGGTGATGGTGAGGTGGTGTTTGTTTTTTAAGTGCAAGAAAGGTCACTTGCAAAAGAGAAGAAGGGGCGGTAGCGGCGCAGAGTTATTTCATGGTGAAGACACTAGGCAGCGGCAACGCCAACAATGGTTTGAATAAGGGAGGAAGATCAAAAAGTGAACAAATTAAGATTGTGGTTCTAGGCGCTTTAAGAGTGATGGTTTTATGAAGATGATGGAGGGCTGGCATGACAAGAAGAAAAGGGGGACGGTGAGTAGAGAGATGGAGAGATGTTGTGGGAGAGAGACAGAAATAGGGTGATGGATTGGTGGGTGTGGGAGGAAGAGAGTTGAAATTCTAAAAACAACTATACAAATCACAAATGACTTAATTGAGGGGAATGAACCAGACATACAAATCCATGCAAATTTAAAATTACCTTAGTAAATTGAACATTTCTTTACCGTATCAAGTGAGATCCATTTTTATATACTAGCATTTTACCAGTGGTGAATAATTTATGTTCGATAACATGTCGATTTAATGAATCATATCTGTTTTCCTTTCGTCATTGTTTTATTATCTTTAAATCTCCTTTTTTCCATTAATAACTCTTTTACTAATTTTTTTAAGAAAATAAAATATAAAAAAATGTATATTATTGTTTTTTTCTTTCGTCATTGTTTTATTATCTTTATATCTCTTTTTTTTCATTAACTCTTTTACTAATTTTTAGAAAACAATATAAATATAAAAAACATATATTATTGTTTAACAATTAGATACAAAAGTATTCTTGTTTTGGAATATTTGTTAATGTTAGTGATTAACTAAAATTAGATTAATAAATTGTTAGTGTCATGTTTGATGAGTTGTTAAAACCTTAATTAGTTGAGCTAATTAAGGAGCTAATAGATTGAGTTATTGCTTTAAGGATTTGTATTATTTGCATAAAATATGTATTACTTAAACTTAAGTCGTCTTAAATTTTTATAAGAAAGAGAATGTTGAATGCATTATAAGATACTATAGATAAAAAAAATAGTTGATTACAAAAAATTTTTGAAAAATAAATATACATGAAAACATAATAATATCGAAGTCGTTATCGGAGAATGCAAAGAACAAAATGGAAGAGGGTAAAGACGGAATGAAATAAGGTGCCAGAGAAATGAAGGATATATACCCACGAACGCCTGGACGGTATGAAGGAAGCTAACGAGAGGATAAAAGAAGTGGCTAGGGAAATGAAGCACAAAGCAAACAACATGGCCGGAAAAGCAACCGAAAAAGCCAGTGAAATGAAAAACAGAGCAAAAGAGAAGAGCCACGACATGAAAGAAAGCGCGGAAGATGTTGCGGCGGTGGCAGCTAATAAATCCGAAAGACGGAGCAAAGCGGCGGAGATGACGAAGGCGGCGAAAGATATTAGCTCTCTCTCTCTCTCAATAATCTGTAGAAAGTGGTTTCTTTCCTTAAATTTCTTCATCTCTCCTTCGTCGATTTCGGCATGTGGGTGTTTTTTTTACCTTGCCCAAACAAAGTCGATAGAAACATGTGGCAACGGTGCTTAATCGACTGTTATATTTTGTATGTATCGGAGCATGATGTCATGTGGCAAACAGGAGAGGACGAAAATTATTATTTGATTTCGAATAAGTTACAATTTTTCCATTTTATAAGATTAAGATACATACAAATGTATAAAAGAAAAGGATTACTTTTTAAATGCATTAGAGTGAGATAATTAATAGGGCAAACTACATGGAAATGCACTGAACTTTTTCTTAGTTATCATTATATACAACCAACTTTAAAATTTTAAAAATAATACAATTAACTTTCATAATACCCTTATTGTATGCAAACAACTTTTTTATGTGTCTGTTGTTTAGTTATCATTGTATACAATGAACTTTTTCATAACTTCTATAATATACAACAAAGTTGCATAGAATGTGAGGATTAAAAAAGTTGGCTATATTTTTTTTAAAAATAAAGTTGATTGTATATATTAGTAACTAAGATAAAGTTCATTGTATTTTAATGCAATTTGCCCTAATTAATATTAATATTACAAATTATATTATAACAAATCAATTGTTAATAAACAGTAATTAAATAAAAATGATACATTGTTCATATGTATTTCTGTAAAATGAGCAATATACAAATATCCAGTTAAGATACCTAACGTATTTAAGTTCTAAAACTCTGAGTAAACTTGCGATGTTTCTTCATTAAAGAGATTATCTCCAAGATATGTTAGAAGACAAATCAATGTACAATCTACAAAACATATTTTTATTATGTAATATTTTTTAATAAAAAATAAAGTAAAAATACGTTGTTTTCATTTTGCACGGGTAATAAAAAGCTCGTTTATATAAATACGAATAATGTTTCCTGATTTTCTTGCACTTAAAAATGTAGTCATGTTAATAATATTAGTAAAAGTGCAAACATCGACATTTTTTAAAATATCTATAGTAGTGTATATACAAATAAAGAGTAAATTATGGATTTAACCATGATTTCACGTTCGGGTATTAAATTTTCGAAGTAACGCATGCATATAAGAAATAGAGTTAATTATATTTATAGTTCCTATGGTTTACCAAAATTACGGAATTGTTCTAGATCACAATTTTTGCGGATTTGGTCCCTCCCGATCTAGTTTTCTTACGTCTTTGGTCCCTGGTTAAGTTGAAATGGCCAAAATGCCCTTATCCTTTTAACTTTTCATTTTCCTTGATTTTTAATCAGGTTTTAAATATTATTTTTAATATAATATTTTTTAATCAAAGAAATGTCTATTTAGAATAGGTTACCCTCTCTCTAGAAACTACCTCTCTCTCTCTCTCTCTCCCCTCCCCCCCTCTCTCTCCGTCGCCAGACAACACCACCGCCACCATCTCCTTCTACAACAACCACCACCAACACTGCCACCTTCGTATTCAACCATCACCATCGCCACCTTCATCTTCACCCACCATAACTATCACCATCTTCAACCCCTATCATTGAAAACTTCATTTTCACCCCATCACAACCACCTTCATTTTCAACCCCCCACCACCACCAACTCCTATCATCTTCAAGAAAACAACCATCAATATAAAACCCTAAATGGATGGCGGCTGTTCTGGACCATTTTGCTAGATGAAGGTGGCTGCGGTTGATTTCTAATTTTATTTTGATGGCAGTGGTCATTTACCAATCGATGTCGGCGGTACATGGACCACCTTCATCTTCATCTTTAAGAAATAAAACCTTAAATCTGTACACCTTCATCATTATCTTCAAGAAAGAAACATCAAATTTGTACACCTTCATCTTCATCTTCAAGAAATAAAAACCCCCAAATCTTTGAAGTTGCTAACTCCGATTACCACCGTGATATATCTTTCGTGACAAAACCCAAACCACCGCCATCTCCTGTCACCAGTGACGTTGCTAACTCCGACCGCCACTGTAAACACCACCACCACCGTCTCCTCCCTCTCTTCTAATGTTGCCACAGCCTCCAAATCTGACAAAACCAAACATTTATCGAAACCCTAATTGATTAAAGGGATACAAGAACCAAACCCAATCGAATTCAAAATCGATTCAAGATATTCTATAATGAAAACCCTATGTTGTTACCATCTGAACAAATGTTAAAGCCTTAATCGAAGCCAGCCTTAATCCATTTGTTATTCATGTATCAGAACAAGAGAGGAGGTGGCCGGATTTACTCCACTATGGCTGACGAGGAGAGACGACGTGGAGGTGGCGGCAATGGTGGTAACGGTGGTGTTGGCGGTGGTTTTTTTGTTCAATGGTCGACGAGAGGTGTAGATTGCATCTCTCCTAATAACTATTATGTATATATATTTTTTAATCTTTTAGAAAATATTTAATAATAATTAGTGTTTAAAAATAATTAAAAATGAAAGAAAATGAGAAAATAAATATGATAAGGGTAGTTAAGTCATTTCAAGTTGAGGAGGGACAAAAAATGCAAGAGATTCGGGTCGTGAGGGACCAAACCTGTAAAAATTGTGACCCAGCGATTAATTTTGTAATTTTGAGTAAACCACAGGGACCAAAAATGTAATTAACGCTAAGAAATAAAAGTTAATTCAACTTTCTATTTCCAGCTAATTTTGTAAAAGAAACCCTGCATTTTGTATGCAAGGCAGACGTTACAATTATATTGTTTTGACACAGTTGTTACTAGTTTGACTATCTCTTGTTAAAGATAAAAAAGTTAATACTATACATTAACATTACAAAATTTAGACACTAATTAATATATTATAGTTCATGTAAATGGTTAGATCAGGACGCTTAACATTAGGTTAAAAGAAATGTTTGATAGTCAAGACGTTACCTATTTTTTATATATTGAGTAACTAAGTTTGTCTATTGGTCAAATTACTTTAGCGATGTTGTCTCATACCAACATTCTCTCAACGTCTGACGCAAACACCTTAAACTCATAAAATTCTAACTCATCACAACCTAAGAACGCTTTTTGGAAGATGGCGGTCAATGACTCATCCAACTTCCCCCCGCAGCTTTTGTGTGTGACAAATGTGGGATTCAAATGTATACCTCGATTTAATACCAATTGTTAGAATCGAATAGCTTATCATTAATCTAATTAAAAAGACGATCCCTCATTTTTATATCGAATAGCTTAGCTCGTCAATCTATAGATTAAATTATTTCGAAGACGCAGTTACTTATGAACCTAAACCAGCCAATAAAACTTTAGCATTTGTGATTTGTACTTATGTCCACTTTGAATACTAGGATACAAATGACAATAACTAAGAAAATATAATTAGATTATAAAAAGATAAAAAATTAGGTACAAATTATAGGACGTCCAAAATTAAGTTGATATGAATGTATGATTGGAATAATAATTAAGTATAGTGTATTAATTAAATTGGACATAAAAGGTAATATAATGAAAAAATAAGGGAATACATGGCATGTTGGGGAGGATTTTACTTATATAAAAGTTACAAACATTATATCTCTTCGTACTAAATCTTTTTACTTCATCATTAATGTTACTCATTAGATATTAAAATGTAAAATTGACTAATTATATTTATTTATCTTTTTTAACATATAACTTAATCTTATGAATAAAAAAATAAATCAAAATATATAGAATCAAAATATATAAAATCAAATTAAAATTTGCTAGTAGCTTTCTGTATATATCCATCCAACACTCGCTTTCTTGCAAAATGGACAAAACAAGAGCACGCAAATACGGGCATAGAAAATGTCATCAAGCCTCCGCATTGACAACCCATCGATCACACGAGTTTTAATATACAAGACCGCACACAAAAGGTGATTATGACCAAGTCTATCGCTTTCAATATTCATTTAATTAGTAAACAAAAGCTGATAATTAATTATATGAAGAAATAATCAAATATTATAACACCCCACTAGCATACGAACAAGTCTGCGTATCGTACCTACCTACCCCATAAACAATTATATATATTTATATATAATGTACGCGGTTTTAACCCAACACTATAAATCTATCCTCCTCCAACATTTCTTTACAAACCACTCTCATCCCTTCCCACTCCATTGATCATACAAACAAAACCATCTTTCAAATGGGTCCCTCAAGTGTTAAGCTTACAGCCATCTTCTTCTTCTTCTTCATCTTTCTCTTAGTTAACAATATTACTACACCAGCTAAAGCGCAATTGTCTACTACATTCTACGATGCTACATGTCCTAATGCATTAAGTACCATCAGGACCTCCATCCGAACAGCCATATCTCGAGAGCGTCGAATGGCCGCTTCCCTCCTCCGCCTCCACTTCCACGACTGCTTTGTTCAGGGCTGTGATGCATCAATCTTGCTCGAAGATGGTCCTTCAATAATAAGCGAACAGAATGCACTGCCAAATAAAGGTTCGGTCAGAGGTTTTAATGTGATAGAGGCTGCAAAATCTGAGCTTGAAAAACTATGTCCTGGGGTTGTATCGTGTGCTGATATACTCACCGTGGCTGCGCGTGACGCGTCTGAAATGGTGGGTGGTCCGTCTTGGTCCGTGAGGCTCGGAAGACGTGATTCAGTTGTGGCTAACATTGCTGAAGCCGGGACCAGTCTCCCGAACTTTAAAGCTCCACTAGATTCACTTATTTCAAACTTCCAAGATCAAGGGCTTAACGCCAGAGACATGGTTGCGTTATCAGGAGCACATACTATCGGACAGGCTCAATGCGTGTTGTTCCGTGACAGGATATACAGCAACGCCTCAGATATTGATGGTGGATTTGCGAGCACGCGTAGACGTCGTTGTCCTGTAAATGATGGAAACGAAAATCTTGCAGCACTAGATTTAGTAACACCAAATTCATTTGATAATAATTACTTTAAGAATTTGATACAAAAGAAGGGTCTTCTTGAATCGGATCAAGTGCTCTTCAGTGGGGGATCAACAGATAGTATTGTTAGGGAATATAGCAATAATCCTTCAAAGTTCAAATCGGATTTTGCAGCTGCGATGGTGAAGATGGGGGAAATTAGGCCGTTAACCGGTAACCAAGGAGTCATACGGAGGATCTGCAGTGCTCTTCCCTAGTTTAAGATTATGCTACTGTCCCTCCTCGATCAGAAAGTTTAAACTGTAACCAATATTCATTCTTTCTTTTTAAGTTATTTGAAGTGTGAAGCAATATTTTTTTTGTTGAATTATTTATCAATCTATCAATCAAAACGAATTTCTTTTGTCACTTACACACCTGAAATATATCATGAAACGACTGAACTTTACTCATACTAGATTATATTGCAAATAAAAATGTTACTTGTGATTGGTTTACAACTATCAAACTAGCTAGATACTAAGACGTTATAGAGATGTTTCAATATTCATGAGTTCTAGTATAATTGTGGACATAAGCTAGGTATGTTAAAATATACGTGTTGTTCAAAAATCATTCTAGAATCAAAGGACCTTTCGATTTATCTTAAAATACGTTTTTCTAATAAAAAACTCAATTTTTTTTATCATAAAGCTTCTATAGAATGATAAAAACTATATAGGTTTTACTATCTCGGGCTTCCCACCGGGTATAAGTTTTATTTATATCAAGTTTATGTTATTAATAAAAAAATCTACACGAATAAACGTTTGTTCGCTTATATGTGATTGGTTTAAGTGTATAACTTTTTGTTGAACGGCTAAATACTCTCTAATCTAATTCTAAATCTACATTATTTTTGTTCATAACAGAACTTGAACACTATATACCTCTAAGCTATAAGCGTTTTGCTGACTATATAACTTCTTATGATATGCTTAGTTTATAATTAACTTTAATATTCATAAGAAATTGTACGTAAGAATATTTATGCAAAATAAACATTGTTAAAATAGCAAATTTAAGCGCAAATGATTCGCTTCTAACAATCTAGCATTTGGTTCATCTTTTGATTCTTTTTAATAAAATTCGTTATTATAAAAAACTAAAGTATCTTAAACAACTATTTTATATTGATAATTGTAATTAAAAAAGTATGAAAGATTAAATATTGTGATTTATTGATAAAGAGTCGGCAAAAATTAAAACGCATCCCCCTTAGTACAAACCTTTAAAACATACCTCTATATTCTTCTTAAAACTCTTAAAATCCCTTTGATACTCTTCTTCCCTTAAGAAGCTTAAAGCATCCAAGCTAGCAACCAGAGTTTTATCTATCAACCACCACCAAGTCACGTTGCACAACTCCTCCGCACCATGTTCATCCCACTGCATGACAGGCCTACAACAGCTCTCTGTTGGCCCTTTTGTTCCTTGACACTCTCAACAGTCGCACACTTGATCGTTTTTCATCTCTTCATCTTTTTCTAGTTTAGATATATATTGTAGATTTGTAATCGACCGCCATCACCATGGCTTACTTACCTTATTTCTGTCAAGAATGAATAACTTCACCATGTTCTCATATAAATTAATCACATCGGAAAAGATACATCATCCTGTTATCCCTCCTTCAGTCATCCACATGACACTATTGAAGATACATAGAGTGGCAAAGCTGAAAATCTCTCGGATATCAAAATCTCGTGAGAAATATAGATTTAGCCAACAGACAATATCACAACATCTCACGATAATTTGACCAAAAATTTTTTAGATTGAAACATAGGGTAATATTGTAAAACTGATGTCGTATATATTCATCGATTGCCACTATAAAGAATACCGCATCTCTTTGTTTTTTACATTTTTAAACGGTGTCGAAAAACGTTCCCTTAAGTTATTTGCATTTATAAACATAGAAAATGAGAGACATAATTTATTGCGACGAAAATAAAGTCATAATAATGTCCATAGTTGTAGTATGTTATTAATGAAAAATAATATTTGCATTATTAATTGCGTGCAAACTTAGGTGTCGTTTGTTTTTAAAGACAGAAATGTTTTATGTCTTATTTTATGTCTTCCGGAGAATATGTTGTTCAGAAGATCTCAAGTCTGAATTTTTTTGCCAACATTCGGATTCTGCATGACCAAATTTTATGCAATGTTGGCATTGCAATGAGCCCTTATTCCAATCGTTGTTCACTTCGGCCTCGACGTTGTTCACCCCGGCCTCTTCCTTTGCTACTTCCATGGCCTCGCCCTCGAGAACCGCCAGCGCCTCGTCCACAGTTTCAGTAAGATCAAGTGTTGCCTTTCACTTGAAAGGCTTTATCTTCAGTTTTTTCTTGCAATATGTTCGGTCTATCTTCATGTGCCATCAAATAACTCATTAGTTCATCAAAGAAGTAAATCGAAATGTCCTTTGATTCTTCAATTGCTGCAACTCCATGGTTGAATTTTGGGTAAATGATATGATCTTGTCCCACATCGGTATTTGTTTACCTTGTCTACCCTATTGATAGATTATTTATAGGAGAAGCTAGGGCCACTTATAAGAGTGGAGAAATTAGTATTTGAATTAGGGTTTATGAGAGCTCCTACCTCTCGAAAATAGGTAAAGGAGAGACGGGTGCCTCTCGAAAGCACGCCGACTATTGTATTCGTTTCGATTTATTAATATATCAATTTGATTCATATCAAATTGGTATCAGAGTCGTATCGATTCTGAGCCAAAAAAAAAAGAAAAAAAAATCTGATTTCACTGTTCACGCCTACGACACTGTTCACCAGGTACTGTTCATCGCGTACTGTTCATGCGATAACATTTTTTTTTCCCTTTTTCGGTATGAACATTTTTGAAAGATTGGAAAGAAAAATTGAAGAATTCAGGGCTCAAAGTGCAAGACAACACGATGAGCTAATAAAGTTAATAAAGGAGACAAAGCGGGTGCTGCAGCCGGCACAAGCCTCCAGGCTACCACCTACCAGCCACATCACCCCACCGCCGTAGCCGCCGTTCACTTACCCCTTTTTACAGCCATTGCCGCCTTACCACCCTCCCTCTCAACCACCACCTTTCAACCAACCCTCCAAGACTCCGACGGCCTAGACAAACCCTAAACCATCATCACCCATCAACCCTCCCTCTCAACCACCGCCGCCAGTAAACCCGCCACTAGAACTGCAAGCAACTCTCATTCGCCCCATACAACCGCCACAGTCCTCTATCCTTCCCTCACCTTCGCTGCCGGCATCATTCAAACCCAATCAATCCTTACCTATTTCGCATCCTCCAACAGTTTTTGGGTCTAATAATGGGGCTTCCGAAGATCAGTTTCGGTCGTCAAGATTACAATTGGATGCATGGCGGGAAGAGCTAGCAAGACAACTACGAAGAACTTTGTATAGGCTAGAAGACACATCTCAAAAAGGGCGACAAGACAAAGATCACGACATTTGGGATCCAGGAATAATTGTAGGCAAGTTTATAAAGTCACACCTTGAGGACAAGGTGTGTTTTAGCAGAGGAGTAATAATATGATCTTGTCCCACATCGGTATTTGTTTACCTTGTCTACCCTATTGATAGATTATTTATAGGAGAAGCTAGGGCCATTTATAGGAGTGGAGAAATTAGTATTTGGATTAGGGTTTAGGAGAGCTCCTACCTCTCGAAAATAGGTAAAGGATGCCTCTAAAAAGCACGCCGACTATTGTATTCGTTTCGATTTATTAATATATCAATTTGATTCATATCAGTAAACTTCTCAAAACTCTGCTCACAATAGTTTGATTACTTACAACTTCACCATACATCTTCATTTGATTCCCAATTCTAATAACTCTAGACATGTAATCTTGCACTAATTCTTTCTCTTTCATGCCAAGGTTTTCAAAATCATGACAAAGTGTCTTCAATTTAATTGCTATTACATTCTTGTCGCCTAGAAATTCAATTTTTAAAATCTTCCAGGCATATTTAGAAGTAGTGGCTCATGCAATTCTGGGAAATATTTAAGCAGCAAGGGCTTGCTGAATGAAAAAAAAATGTTTTTGCGTCTTTCTATATATAGAAACTCACGGAGTCGTGCATCATTATCTTCACCTTGCCTCCCTGGTGCATCTTCGTAGCCTTCTCGATTAAGTCCCACAATTCTTGAGACTTAAATAAGGTCTTCATTTTTAGACTCCAGAATTGGTAATTTTGATTTTGCCCTTTAAAAATCGGTATCATGGGTTGAGAATTTAGATTACGACCATTTGTTGCCATTGCGTTTATGCTTAAGTGGGTTTTGTATGCTATGAAACCACTTCTTGATTTCAGAGAGTGAATCATACAGGTGTAGCCAATGAGTAAATTTCATATATTCATCACATAGAAAACTAATATCTTTTATATAGGTTTACAAGACATCTTACTCTCCTTCAAATTAGCCACTAAAAAACTGAATGACTACTATGACGGATAATAGGGAACATAACCACTAACTTAATAACAATAATACTTAATTTTTTTAACGGAACAATAAGACCATGTGCAACGGTAAGTGGGTGAGGGCTGGTTGGTCGAACCCGAGCCAGCACACCATCGTCTATGGGCGGGTGGCGGTGGGTAGGTGAGGGCAACGAGTGTCTGAACCAGCGCATTAAACAAGCATTTTAAATTCTTTTTCTTTATTACTCCCCTCCAACGGTAACGCGCGCGCGCGCACACGCACACACACACACACACACACACACACACACACATATATATATATATATATATATAGGAAAAAGTTCGTGCGAGAACCATTCTTAGTGCGAGAACCGCGAGAACCAATCTGAGCCATCCAATTCACCCTCCTTCAATGTCATTGCCCACCCATGAATTCCTCACATGCACCCTGCCACATACTATCCATCCACGCTCTCCATCCGTTTAACTTCCCATATCCAAGGAACGGCTGAGATTGGTTCTCGCGGTTCTCGCACTAACAACAGTTCTCGCATGAACCCTCCCCTATATATATATATAGGGTGGAGTTATTGTAAAAGGTATTTTTTGATAAAAAGAGTAAGGGTGGCGATGGTGGTAATTTTGCGACAAGTTACAATGGTGTAGTGGTGGCGGCGGCGGCGGTGGTGGCGGCGGCGGCGGTGGCGGCAACGACAACGACGGCGGCGGTCGGTGTTGGTGCTAGAGGGTAGTGATATCGATATTGGTGGTGGTGTTGATAGTTGACGTGTTACGATGGTGTAGTGGTTGCTACCGTGGTGGTGGTGGCGGCGACGACGGTGGCGGCAGTTGGTGGTGGTGGCGGTGGCGACGGTAGCGGTTGGTGGTGGTGCTAGAGGGTGGTGGTAGCGATATTGGTGGTGGTGTTGATTGTTGATGTGTTACGATGGTGTATAGGTTGTTGCGGTGGCGGCGGCAGGCAGCAGTTGGTGGTGGTGGACTGGTGGCGGCGGCAACGGTGGCGGTTGGTGGTGGTGCTAGATGGTGGTGGTAGGGATATTGGGGGTGGTGTTGATAGTTGACGTGTTACGATGGTGTAGTGGTTGCTGCCGGTGGCGGCGCGGCGGCGACGGTAGCGGTTGGTGATGGTGCTAGAAGGTGGTGGTAGCAATATTGGTAGGTGTCGATGATCGGTAGGGGCATACGTACCTGAATCCATTACCTTGAATTTATTACCCCCAATTTACAGGAGAATGCCTCATTACCCATTAATGGGTAATGATTGATTATATTCCCCCTAAACAAGCAACATTAATTATTACCATTCTCATTCCTTACCCTCTAAAACCCCCCCAACCAAGCACCCCCTTAATTAATAAACAATGCACGTAAGGGTAAAAGCGACCATTACGAATATCTAATTTCACTATATAGATGCCTAACTTCTTCTTATTGCAGTTTTTTAAATCTTATTCAATCTCCGGCGGCAACGATTCCGACCACCAATAATTGATGCATCAAACAAATCTTAGATTGATTATAAAATTATCAATCAAAATTGACATGTAAATACAATAATTTGCATACTGAAAACGAAATTGATATATTGATGAAGAAACAAATTGAATAATCTCTGCGGACCAAAATACACAGCAAATACATTGTTACATAATTTCAATAAACCAAAATATTATTTCACATCACAAATCTCGACTTTTTCAAATTAGATGAACAAATTAAGTGATTCCAAAATTTGATGTGAATTCACGGTGATTCGATCCGTGAGTGATACCGGTTGAACCCAGGATGAACCGCGAACGATAAGAATGATGATGAAGATAACGATGAAAATCTCGTTAACACATTGAATCGCACCCAGATTGAACCGTAAATGATACCGATTAACAAATCTTCAGATCTGATGAATGAAAAATAAAACAGCGAAACAGAGGCAACATCAAAACAATGAAAATAGTCGTACGATGTGGTGAGTGATGGTGGTCAGTGTGACCAGAGAGGTGCGGGTTTGTCTTCGGCTACTACAAAAGGGCGATGATGGTTGACTATTATTATTCCGTAGTTGCGTGTTGTGGTCACAGGGGAGCGAGGAGAGTAAGGTGGCCGTCGACTACTAGAGGAGGAGCGAAAGTTGCATGTAGTAGATTTACCGCCGATAAAAATGATAGAGATAGAATTGAAACCTAATATGTAAAAGTATGGAAGAAATAGGAGATGAGGGCAGCAGATTCACCGGTGAGCCAAGGGGAAAGAGAAAGACAAAATCTTTATAATACCCTTCCACTACTCATAACACGTGTCATCTCAAATTGCCTCTTACACATTTTACTTTTAATTTCTTTTTATTTGATCTCTCCCCTATATATATATATATATATATATATATATATATATATATATATATATATATATGGAAGTGATATGCTAAAAAGAGAATTAAACTACAAAAAGTAAGGAGAAATCTCAGCCATTCATCACTTTCTAAAAAAATGGCTTTTCCTTTTTTTTATTAATTATAAAAAAATGCACAAAAGGGTATAATTGACTTTTCAAAAATTCAGTTTCCATATATTTAGGCATAGATATTAAAATTTGTTTCTCTAGCATTATTTTGATTCACAGAACACTGAATGAACTAATCAAAAATAAACTGATACACAAAATTGATGAACACAATTTTATGGAAACTGAATGATCACAAGATTGATGAACACATTATTTTGATGAACACAAAATTGATTCTCCAAAATTATTCCTCCAGCATTATTTTGATGCACAGAACACTAGGGGAACACAAATCAGATGATAAGCAAACACACAGCTTTACCTAACAGAAAACACAAAACTTGATTCATAGCCATGGTGAAAAAAACACGATGAACACAATTCACACATAGAAAAATAATCCCATTTCATGTAGATCAGAACAAATGTGATTCTGAAATTGATTCACACCCTGTTGCTCAAAAATTAGATTCATAAAGTATGATACAACCTGAAAATTGGTTCAACCAATTACATACAAAACTTAAAAAATACACAAATGATGAGGGTTACAATCCCTACACTACCTCTGGCAAAAAGATTCAAAAAAATTCGACCACCAAAGGAAGACCTAGGGTACATGTAATGACCCAAATTTTTGAGAATAATTACAGTGTTCTAGCGTTATAAGAAGGATATTATTTGTATTTATATAGAAGTTAGTTAAGTGAAATAATATCCTGATGCGCGGATCAAACACACCGGTAAGTTCGTCAAGAAATTTTTGAAATTCGAAGACTAAGATTACGCGACGCGGAGGTTTCAAAGCCGCGACGCGGAGGGTTCAGAGCCGCGACGCGGAGGGTTCAGAGCCACGACGCGGTGACGTGGCAGACCCTCAGGCGACTTTACGTGTGTCAGACTGATGGCGTGTCAGACCGATGGCGTGTCAGACAACTGGCAGCTGCAGAACCATGTGAAATGAGCGGCCGTGGCGCGTAGCACCCCTAGTTACGCAGCGCGTAAGGCCTGTCTAGGCTCTATAAATAGTTTCGCATCCCTTTCATTTTTCACGGGTTTTTCACTATTGTACCGAAACTCTGCCATTTTTAAGAGTATTTTCAAGGTCTTTAAGGGTGGGGTAGTGTAGGGACTTTGTTAGTAGGTGTTTAAAAGGTTCGGGAGTTACGGTGACACCGTTTCGGGCTAGCTTTCGGTCTCGGTTTCACTTTTGGTATTCTTGAGGATTGCTTTGGTGCATGCAAGGCCAGATCTCGATGGTCTGTGTGTAAATCTTGTTAGATCTACGATTGCGATAGTCTACTTGTCCGGTTTAAGGTGAGTTCAGTTATTTTTCAAAACCGAGCACAAAGACAAAATCGATTTTCGAAAGTAACTCGATTTTTAAAATGATTTATTTAGATCTGAATGTTTGTGTTTGTTACATGTTTGATCTTGATGCATGCAATATATTTTCGATGACATGCATATGATTTATGAGTTTGATGAGTTGCATGCATATAGATATATGTATTGATGATTATGAGGAATCGAAGGGATGGTTGCGAGGTTGAATGATGTAAAATGATGCTACGGGTGGGGGGGGGGGTAGCCACTCTCAAGGATGAAAATGTGATGCCTAGTAGGAAAAGTGTGCCTTCTAGGATTTGCTAGCAAACCGAAGTGTTGTCGGGTTTCTAGATAACCATGGCAACACATGGTGTACTTGAACTTTATGTGCCTGTACACTGGAGTGGTGTTTGACTAGAGATTGAGGTCAAAATGCATGACACCACGAGGGTGAAGGAGGGCCTAGTGAAAGGGGCACCGGTTGTACTCTCATCCGAACGACGTATGTCGGAGTAACTACAGGAGGCGGATCACGGGGGTGTGGGTACAAGCGGGAGTCGCGCCCCGCCTTGTGCCATACTTGCCGGACACGCTTAGTGAACTGATGCCAGTGCAGACGGATCATGGAACCCTAGCGGTTGCCAGGCATGCATGAGGTAAATGGGGTTGCGATGATAGAGATATATAACGATAGACCCCAATAAGATTGATGTAGTGATGATGATAGAGATGGTTAGAGATGAATAAGATGATAAAGATGAGTATGGAGTTGTATGATGTATTTATCGATGCTTATGATGATACATGACCATATGTGGATTGATGATTTATGTGGGCGGGTCAAGTTACGGGTTGGTATTTATTACTTAATCCAATACCTGTTTTTATAAATGTTTTAATATGATGATTTTGTGATGATAACTAAGCTGACTCATGAAGCGAAAGCTGACACTTGTTTCTTGAAATGTGTCTTGTGCTCGTGCAGGTTGCTTAGGTGCGTTGTCCTTGTGAGATGGGGTGTTTTTGGGTAGAATAATTATGCATGTATTAATTCATAGTACCGACTTGTGATGATGTGGTACTCTTGGTTTTTGAACAATGATGTATTTTGTGTCGTAACGGTGGTTTTCACTTTTGAGTGGTTGAATGGTTTATCTACTTTTAAATAAATATGATGTTTCAAAGTCTTCCATTGCGATGAATTTTGGTTGTTTAGAAAAGTTTTTTGTAAATCCCAAATTTCGAAAACCACGGCTGTTACAAGTTGGTATCAGAGTTGTGTTGTGAGGGATTTAAGTACAGAGATCGGTACTTAGACTCACAACTTAGCTCAAGTAGGATGACTGGGTGGGGATGTGTCTGAGAGAGTTAGTTGATAGTTAGCTCTTTTAATTGTGATGATTATAGATAGTTACCGTACTACGACTTCTTTGCGTAGAAATGGTGGAAACGAGAAGAGGTAATGGGAAGAAAGCGGTGAACCATCAGGAGAACGCTGAGGGGTTTTTCAGGATCGTGAGTGACGGGGAAGAGGAAAGTTCGCGAAATCCGTCACCCCCAAGGAAACATTGGTGCGGAGCAGTCGCACTGCGCATAGCACTAACAGTATGATTCGTATGGCAGAGATGGAGAAAGTACCAAAGGAAAAAGATGACGCACTTAAGAAACAAGGTGAGGAGTTGAGACAAATGAGGCAGTTGATGCGTGAAGCAGGAATACTGGGAGATAAGCCAAACACTCATGTGGGAGGAGGAGACAATGGTGAGAATAAAGTTGGTCATGGTGCGGATCAAGGTGATGGTCATGGAGTTGCACCGAGACGAGTGGGAAGCACCTTTAGGATGTTTAGAGATTGCAAACCGCGCACGTATATGGGTAGGACGGACCCCCTCGACTGCATACGTTGGATCCGGAAGATGGAACAGACTTACAACTCTAGAGTGTTTACTGAGGAGGAGCGGGTCAGCTATGCAATCCGTATGCTTGACAAAGAAGCATTAGAGTGGTGGGATTCGATTGAAGCTAGATTGTCAGAGGTGACAAGGAAGAACCTCACTTGGAACATGTTCAAGGAGAAGCTGCAAAATAGATTTTGCAATTTAAGGGCTAGGTAGCGGGCAGAGAGAGAGTTTCTGAATCTGAAGAAGGGCAACATGAGTATTGATGCCTACAATGCGACATTCTCTGAGTGAATGCAGTTTGCTAAGAAGTATTGCTATGATGATGCGTCTACAGTAAACCAGTATGTGGAAGGTTTGCCATATGAGTACCGTGGTACTGTGAGAATGAGGACCAATTTGGGTGATGCTTTCGATGAGGCTCAGAGGATCGAGGATGATTTAAAGATGAAGGAGAAGGGTGACGACGGAGCAGGAAATAAGAGGAAGTGGGAAGGGTCGTCTGGGTCATCGAATAAGAACAAATTTTTGGGTAGTAGTAGCAGCAAGAAAGGAGAGCAGAAGAGAAAGACAAGCTATTGTACTACATGTCACTCGACCCACAGTGGTCAGTGTACTACTGAAACCATGAGTTGTCATAAGTGTGGGAAGTTGGGACATAAGTTGGTGGATTGCAAGAGTGACAACCCAATGTGCTACAACTGTAGAGAATTGGGGCATATCACCACGGAATGTCCACGCAAGAAGAAGGCTGAGGTGGTAGGGAAGAAGCAGACCCAGAAAGCAACCGGGCGTGCATTTCAGGTGACAACCCAAGAGGCACGCCAAGATGATGAGGTTATTTTCGGAACTTTTCTGATTAACTCTTTACCTGCTGTTGTGTTGTTTGATTCGGGTGCTAGTAGATCCATAGTGTCCACTAAATTCTATACTCAGTTGACTGTACCTCGTAGTCCATTAGAGCATGCTTTAGAGATAGAAGTAGCGGTCGGGAAACCGATCACCGTGAGTGAGAAATATGACGGTTGTACGAATTATATTGATGGTACTACTTTTCCCTTAACACTTATTCCCGTAGAGATTGGGGGATTCGATGTAGTAATCGGGATGGATTGGATGTCTGCGCATCGAGCTGAGATCGTGTGTTCTAAGAAGATGGTCCGAGTTCCTCTTCCATCAGGTGGTCATGTTATCACCTATGGAGAGCGGTGTCCGGGGAACATAGCGATGATATCGGTCCTTAAAGCACGCAAGTGTCTAGCGAAGGGGTGCATTATGTTCTTAGCTCATGTGGTGGACTCAGCGAAGAAAAAGAGTGAGTTATCGGATGTGGAGGTGGTGAGAGAATATCCTTACGTGTTTCCGGATGATCTCCCGGGATTACCACCACCAAGAGAGGTCGAATTTCAGATTGATTTAGTTCCGGGTGCTGCACCAGTTGCTAAAGCACCATATCGGTTGGCTCCTTCAGAGATGAGAGAGATAATGACGCAACTGAAAGAGTTGCTTGAGAAGGGATTTATTAGGCCGAGTTCTTCGCCATGGGGAGCTGCGGTCCTATTCGTGAAAAAGAAAGATGGGTCGATGAGGATGTGTATCGACTATAGGGAGTTGAATAAGTTGATAGTAAAGAACAAGTACCCACTCCCGAGGATAGATGACTTGTTCGATCAATTACAAGGTGCGTGTCATTTTTCGAAGATATATTTGCGATCGGGTTATCACCAAGTACGGGTGGAGGAGAGTGATATACCAAAGACGGCTTTTCGGACTCGTTATGGTCATTATGAATTTCTAGTTATGCCGTTTGGTTTGACGAATGCTCCGGCAGTTTTCATGGATTTGATGAATCGGGTGTGTAGGCCGTATCTCGATAAATTTGTGATAGTATTTATTGATGATATTTTGGTGTATTCCAAGAGTGTGGATGACCATAGACGACATTTACGAGAGGTATTGGAGACGTTGCGGAGAGAAAAATTATATGCCAAATTCTCTAAGTGTGAGTTTTGGTTGAAAGAAGTGCAATTTCTGGGTCATGTTGTGGGAGCGGATGGAATTAAAGTAGACCCAGTAAAGATCGAGTCAATAAAGAAGTGGGAAATTCCTAAGACCCCAACCGAGATTCGTAGTTTTCTTGGGTTGGCGGGTTATTATAGGAGGTTTATAAAGGATTTCTCAAAGATAGCAGCGCCAATGACGAAGTTGACTCGTATAAAGGAACCGTTTGTGTGGACTGAAAAGCAAGAGAATGCTTTCCAAACACTCAAGAAATGTCTATGTGAAGCACCGATACTCTCCTTACCAGAGGGAAACGAAGATTTTATAGTGTATAGTGATGCGTCTTACTCTAGGTTAGGATGTGTTCTCATGCAGAGAGGGAAGGTGATCGCGTATGCTTCTAAGCAGCTAAAGGATGCGGAGAAGAACTATCCTATACATGATTTGGAGCTAGCGGCAGTTATTTTTGCGCTTAAGTTGTGGCGTCATTACTTGTATGGTACTCATAGTACGATCTTTACCGATCACAAGAGTTTGCAGCATATTCAGAATTAGAAGGAATTGAATATGAGACAGTGTCGATGGGTGGAGTTGTTGGCGGATTATGACTGTGAGATCAGTTATCACCCGGGAAAGGCCAATGTAGTGGCCGATGCCTTGAGCCGAAAGGAATCAAGATCTACTTACCTTTTAAAGTCAATGAGCATGGTGGTTGTACCGGATTGGATTGATAAAATTCGGGTGGCTTAAACCGAGGGTTTGAAAGAAGAGAATTTAAAGAATGAAGTAATGATGAAGCAACAAGAAAGTCTAGGAGAGAATAGTCAGGGTCTCAAGACTTTTCAAGGACGTATTTGGGTTCCAAAAGTTGGAGGAATTCGCGAAGTGTTGCTTCAAGAGGCTCATAGATCTAAGTATTCAATACACCCTGGGAGTACTAAGATGTATTTGGATCTAAAACCGAACTATTGGTGGCCTGGTATGAAGACGGATGTGGCTACCTATGTGTCAAAGTGTGTCACTTGTTCACAGGTTAAAGCTGAGCATCAAATGCCGTATGGGGAGTTGCAACAATTAGAGATACCCGAGTGGAAGTGGGATAAGATCACGATGGATTTTGTTACAAAATTACCCAAGACTGTGAGGGGTAATGACATGATTTGGGTGATTGTTGATCGTTTGACGAAGAGTGCGCATTTCCTTGCAACTAAAGAGACGGAAAGGTTAGAGAACCTAGCGAAGTTGTACGTACGGGAAGTGGTTACCAGACATGTAGTCCCATTATCCATCATCTCTGACCGTGATAGCAGATTTGTATCTAGGTTCTGGAAGAAGTTGCAAGAAGAATTAGGCACGAAAGTACAGTTGAGCACAGCATATCACCCACAGACGGATGGGCAAAGCGAGAGGACCATTCAAACACTTGAAGATATGTTAAGAGCCTGTGTGATTGAATACGGTGGGAGTTGGGATACTCACCTTCCATTAGTAGAGTTTGCTTATAACAACACATATCATTCGAGTATTGACATGGCGCCTTATGAGATGTTGTATGGAAGGAAGTGCCGTACGCCTACCTGTTGGTTGGAGGCAAGAGAGAAACAATTTGCTGGTTCGGAAATAGTACAACTGACGGCTGAGAAAGTTGCGGTAGCACGGGAGCGGCTCCGTGTGGCGAGAGAAAGACAAAAGAAATATTCTGACAAGAAGCACCGACCAAAAGTGTTTGAGGTTGGCGAAAAAGTAATGTTGAAAGTCTCGCCTTGGAAGGGGATCATTCGTTTTGGTAAGCGAGGAAAGCTTGGTCCACGATTTATAGGTCCGTTGACTATCCTAGAGAAAGTTGGAGACCAGGCTTATAAGTTGGATTTACCACCAGAATTGGAAGGAATTCATAATGTATTCCATGTGTGCTATCTACGAAAGTGCTTGGCTGAGGGAACCGAGCGTCTTACCATTAGAAGAGTTGAGAGTTGATGATAGTAAGAGGGTAATTGAAGAACCGGTGGCAATATTAGATAGCAAGATCAAGCAATTAAGGAAGAAACGGGTCAAGCTAGTGAAGCTTCAATGGAGGAACAAGCGTGGAGGGGATATGACGTGGGAAACTGAAGAGGAAATGAGGGCCAGGTATCCCCAGCTATTTACTTAGTTTATTCCGAGGACGTAATCTTTTAAAGGAGGGGAGAATTGTAACGACCCAAATTTTTCAGAATAATTACAGTGTTCTAGCGTTACATTATTATAAGAAGGATATTGTTTGTATTTATATAAAAGTTAGTTACGTGAAATAATATCCTGATGCGCGGATCGAACCCACCGGTGAGTTCGTCGAGAAATTTTTAAAATTTGAAGACTAAGATTACGCGACGCGGAGGGTTCAGAGCCGCGACGAGGTGACATGGTAGACCCTCGGGCGACTTTGCGTGTGTCAGACTGATGGCGTGTCAGACCGATGGCGTGTGTCAGACGACTGACAGCTGCAGAACCACGTGAAATGAGCGGCCGCGGCGCGTAGCACCCCTAGTTACGCGGCACGTAAGGCCTGTCTAGGCTCTATAAATAGTTTCGCATCCCTTTCATTTTTCACGGGTTTTTCACTATTGTACCGAAAATCTGCCATTTTTAAGAGTATTTTCAAGGTCTTTAAGGGTGGGGTAGTGTAGGGACTTTGTTAGTAGGTGTTTAAAAGGTTTGTGAGTTACGGTGACGCCGTTTCGGGCTAGCTTTCGGTCTCGGTTTCACTTTTGGTATTCTTGAGGATTGCTTTGGTGAATGCAAGGCTAGATCTCGACTGTCCGTGTGTAAAGCTTGTTAGATCTACGATTGTGATAGTCTACTTGTCCGGTTTAAGGTGAGTTCAGTTATTTTTCAAAACCGAGCACAAAGACAAAATCGATTTTCGAAAGTAACTCGATTTTTAAAATGATTTATTTAGATCTGAATGTTTGTGTTTGTTACATGTTTGATCTTGATGCATGCAATATATTTTCGATGACATGCATATGATTTATGAGTTTGATGAGTTGCATGCATATAGATATATGTATTGATGATTATGATGAATCGAAGTGATGGTTGTGAGGTTGAATGATGTAAAATGATGCTACGGGTAGGGGGGGTAGCCACTCTTGTAACATCCTAAATTAGGGCCTTGTAGTACTGTGTTGTACTATGTGCTTGTATACTTGTACATTGATTTTAATCAATTTGTAATATCCTAAATTAGGGCCTTGTAGTACTGTGTTGTACTATGTGCTTGTATACTTGTACATTGATTTTAATCAATGTATTTTGTTGCTAAATGTGTTGTTTGTTAATTATACGTGATAAAAAGGTGTTATGTAAAATAATTATAATAATAGGTAAAATTGGTAAATTAGTGATCGGTTTTAGGTAATGGTTCTAAAAATATCTCCGTTAGGTGAAACGGGTAAACGGGTATTAAGTTGTAGGTTGAAAAGGGGAACAAAATACCCGTGATTTAATTAATTAAACCACAAGTCGGTTTGTTAAGTTCTTATCCCCTGTGTCAACACAATTCACACACTAAAACACACACTAACATACGGGACACACATACACCTCAAAACCCTTGAAGATTTTGGAAGAAAAGATCAAAGGAAGTTATTGGTTTGTGATTCTAGAGCTAAATTCGAGTTCCAATTGCTGCTCTTCCATTGATTTGTAAGTTTTATTGATTTAAAACCTAGTTCTTGAGTTCATGAATGAGATTCACTGTAACACCCGCGTTTAGGGCCTGGTAGTTTCGTGGCGGTGGTAAGTTATTTAATTGTTTATATTGGTATATTTGATTGTTAATAATTATTTGTTAATTATTGATATATTTATTTGATGCTAACTTGGTATTAAATTGGACCGCGAGGTAAAAGGTAAAAATATTAGTTTAATATTTTTATATGATATTGGTTCCATTAGATTCGTTTTTATACGAGGGTCCCGAATATTACCTCGTTGCATGTTTTTGACTTGAGTAGGACCGCTTTAAGTAGGTTCCCGTATGCTAGATATCAGTATTTGCACTGTGTAGTGTAATATGTTCAGTATTGACCTATATATATATAGCATTTGTGTGTTGATCTCATTTGTTTGGCTGCATAAGAAAAGAGAGAAAGAACCTTTTGCTCACACATGCATACTTGAGTCCGTAAATCTATTTCCGAGTTCTAAAGTGAGAGTTAACGGTTGGTTTTCGAGCAAGAGGTGTGTTTTGTTGTTTATGTCGGGTTTTGTTTAGGAAGTTCTTGAATGTTGTGTTTTGGCCGTGCGAAGTGGAGTCCACTACGTGCGTAGTGACTCCATTACGTGCGAAGTGAATGTTGAAGAAGATGAAGTCGATGGGTTTTGGTCGCACGGAGTGTAGTCCACTACGTGCGTACCAGTGCTCATGGCGTGCGAAGTGGGTTAGCCACTTAGTAAGTGTGAAAGTTCAATACGTGCGAAGTGGAGTCCACTACGTTCGTAGTGACTCCATTACGTGCGTAGTGATGCAGATGTTGATTCTGTAATTTTATTGCTTGTAGCTAATGAGAGTTGTCGCTTTTGTAAATTGGAATGTAATCCCAATTACTGACTAAGTTATGATGTGTTTCAGGAAACGAGAAGGCTCAGTGAAATTAGAATACTGAGTGTGGTGTTGGAGAACACAGGTGAGTGGACTTTAATACACCAGTGGTTTTGGTTGTAACTGTTATGGTTACTTGAATTTTATAGGATTAATCATTCGATAGACTGTTTAGTCTGATATGATTGTTTGATTGGCTATGTGATGATTGTTGAAATTGTGTCCAAGATATGAGTATCAAGGCATGAAATTGTGCTCATGATGTTTGTGGCAGAGGTCAGCTAAGCGTGGTTTTGGGCTGGGTCAGTTGCTTCTGGTTAGGCAGTTTTAGATTCTCTGTCGCATTTGTTGTAGCAGAGGGGGTTTAACTGTGCCAGTTAGCAAATGGCTATCGGTAGATCATTGCTATGGCCATCATTGATCGTAGGCTCGGCAGAGCCGCCGGTCCTTTGATATTTGAGATAAACTGTTCTTGTGATTGTTGTGGTTCTGCTTTAATTGCTTGTGGCTTGATTTTCATTCACTTAGCTTTGTGCTAATTCCCCACCTTAACTATCTGTTTCAGGTTTTGAGGGCACGGTAGGTTGCAGCTTTTGTGTACAGGGAAAGTTTGACCGTAGCTCTGATATTTTGAGTTTTAGAATGATGAGCCATACTTTATAAATGTTTTGTAACACTAAAGGAAGTACTGTATGTTTGTACAGTGTTGGCTTTAATTTTAATGTTATTTTAGTTTTAGTTTTATAACGTAGTACTTCTGCTGTGATTTAAAAAAAAAAAAAAAAAAAATATGGCTTGTATTTTTGCGGTGTTACAATTTGGTATCAGAGCCCTGGTTTGGCATGCGAGCACGTTTAGAGTGTTCAATTCCCAAATCTTGGCTCGAGGTTGGTCAAACCTTTCCTGTGGGGGAATTAAAGTGTTTGGATTTGTTGTGTGTGTGTACTAACGGTTGTCTAATAAGTTTGGAGGTGATGTGATTGTAACAGATATGGCAAGTCAAGAGATCCCAACCGAGATTCCGGTGACCCTTGCTCAGGCTGGAACTTCTACAATTCCAGTTTTAGAGAATCCAGTAATAGTCAACACTTCGGGTAGAGAATTAGATACAACTCAGAATGACTATATATTTCAACTTGAAAGTGAACTTCAGGAGCTTCGAGAAACAGTTCACAACTTTGAGCAGCGGAGGTTGATACAGAATTCTCAAACACCGATTCCAACAGCAGTTGTTGCTACAGTGTCAACAACACCACCACTTTCAGTACCATTTTCTGTTCCATATTCTACTGTTGCTTCACAGGGTGCACAACAGCCGATTATCTATCAATTTACTGCACCAGGAGCTTATCCCTACCCAGGATTGGGTCAACATAATAAATTTAAGCAATTCATGGATTGTAGACCTTCAGAGTATAGCGGTAGTACGGATCCCAATTTAACTTTGAATTGGTTGAGGGAGATGATCAAGGCCTTGGATACTGCGGAATGCGAGGAGAAAGTGCGAGTATTATATGCTACTCAAAGACTCAAAGGAGATGCCATGGTATGGTGGGATTCGATTACCGGTCATTTTACAAAGCAGCAGATGAGTAGTATTACTTGGGAGCAATTTGAGGGAAAGGTTTGTGAGCAATACTGTGGATCTTTTGAGATGGAACGAATCAAGAAGGAGTTCATGGATTTGCAGATGACCGATAATATGTCTGTGGATGAATTGATTAGACAATTCAATGAGAAATTACGATTTGCACAGCAGTGGGTTCCAGACGAAGCTTCAAGAGTTCAGCATTTTGTGAGAGCTTTGCATCCAGATTACAGGAGTGCTACTAGGTGGGCTAGCACTTTATCTCAAGCTTTTACCCTAGCTAAGTCAGCCGAGGGTGATGCTCAAGCCAAGGAGAAGTTGAATAAAGATAGAATTTCTCAACAGAAATCCCGGTTTGATTATTTTAATACCCAATATCGGCAGGGAACTCAAGGAGGTCAGGGAAGTCAACGCAAAGGACAGGGTCAGAGTCAGAGCAGTCAGAATCGTAGGCCTACATCTGGTGGGTCTACCCAAAGAGCCCCGTGGTGTAATAAATGTAAGTCTTTTCATCATGGACTTTGTACCCTACAGACAGCCAGATGTATTCGTTGTGGTCAGTTTGGGCATGAATTGAAGAATTGTAGATTTCCGAGGAGTGTTTGTTGGAATTGTCAAAAGGAGGGGCACAGAGCAGGTGAGTGTCGTGTGGGTAAGAAATCCGGGACTGGGTCGGTATCGGGATCGGTTGTGGGATCTTCGTCCGCTTCAGGACAGAAAAGGAAGAACCCTCCGTCAGCTGAGGGTAGAGCATTCCGGATGTCAGTAGATGATGCTGCTGCTACTGATGATGTCATCACGGGTATGTTTCTCATAAATTCTATACCTGCACGTGTGTTATTTGATTCTGGTGCCAATCGTTCATTTATTTCTGTGGCATTTTGTAATAAATTGAAATTGCCTACTTCGAATGTTGCTGCTCCATTAGAAGTAGAGATAGCTGATGGTAAAACGGTTTCAGTCACAACGGCTGTGCCTGGGGCTGAAATTGATATTGATGGTACATGCTTTCCTGTTTCTTTTCTGTTAATGCCTATAGTTGGTTTTGATGCTGTTATGGGTATGGATTGGTTGAGTCAGAACCGAGCTGTTATTAAATGCCATAGAAAACTGATTTCATTTCCTTTACCTGATGGTTCATACGTAGTGGCTCGCGGGGAGAGGGTTAGACCTGCTTTTCCTATTATCTCGTATATGAAGGCTAGAAAATCTCTAGCCAAAGGGTGTGAATCCTACCTTGCTCATGTGGTTGATGTTAAAAAGGAGAAACAGATTGTTTCAGTTATTCGGGTGGTTTCGGAATACCCGGAAGTGTTTCCCGATGAATTACCTGGGTTGCCTCCGGTTCGTGAGGTAGAATATAGGATTGATTTGATTCCAGGTTCGAGCCCAGTGGCTAAAGCTCCTTACCGGTTAGCTCCTTCTGAAATCCGCGAGATGATGACACAGATTCAGGATTTGCTAGATAGGGGTTTTATTCGTCCTAGTTCTTCTCCGTGGGGTGCACCGGTTTTGTTTGTGAAAAAGAAAGACGGCACTTTGCGTATGTGTATTGACTACAGGGAACTGAATAAGAGAACGGTTAAAAATAAATACCCTTTACCCAGAATTGATGATTTGTTTGATCAGCTGCAGGGTGCTTCTTATTTTTCTAAAATTGATCTGCGCTCGGGTTATCACCAGGTCCGTGTTTCTGAAGCTGATGTTCCTAAAACCGCTTTCCGTACCAGATATGGTCATTATGAGTTTTTAGTTATGCCTTTCGGTTTAACTAACGCTCCTGCTGTATTTATGGATTTAATGAATCGGGTCTGTCGGCCGTTTTTGGATAAATTCGTGATTGTATTTATCGATGACATTTTGGTTTATTCTAAAACTGAGTCCGAGCACGAGCTTCATTTGAGGCAAGTTTTAGAAACTTTAAAACGGGAGCAACTTTTTGCAAAATTTTCTAAATGTGAGTTCTGGATGCGGGAGATTCAATTTTTGGGGCATGTTATCTGTAAAGATGGGGTTAAAGTCGATCCGGCTAAAGTTGAAGCAGTTATGAACTGGAGTGCTCCTAAAACATCATCTGAGATTAAAAGTTTTCTGGGATTGGCGGGTTATTATCGCAGATTTATTAAAGATTTTTCGAAAATTGCGAGTCCTATAACGAAATTAACCCGTAAAGATGTGCTATTTAAGTGGAATAATGAACAGGAGACAGCTTTTCAGACGTTGAAACAACTATTATGTCAGGCTCCTATTCTTGCACTACCTGATGGTTCTGATTAATTTGTAGTGTACTGTGACGCTTCCTTTGCAGGTTTGGGTTGTGTTTTAATGCAGCATGATCGGGTTATTGCTTATGCTTCACGGCAATTGAAACCACACGAGAAGAATTATCCAACCCATGATTTAGAACTTGCAGCTGTAGTCTTTGCGTTGAAACTGTGGAGGCATTATTTATATGGTACGAAATGTGTTATTTGTACTGATCATAAGAGTCTGCAGTATGTATTTTCCCAGAAAGAACTTAATATGCGGCAGAGACGGTGGTTAGAACTCATTAAGGATTATGATTGTGAGATTCGATATCACCCGGGGAAAGCAAATGTTGTAGCAGATGCTTTGAGCCGCAAGGGAGCTGGTGATAATATTCTATTTATGCGAGTTGAGATCGTTTCTGACTTAGTAGATAGGCTTAAATCTGCTCAGTTAGAAGCTTTAAAAGATGAAAATCTGAAGTTAGAGATTATGATGAAGAGAAAAGATGATTTGATTAATGATTCGCGCGGATTGAAGACTTATCAGTCTCGTGTGTGGGTGCCATTGCTTGGAGAGCTTCGGGGTTTGATTTTGGCAGAGGCTCACAAGTCAAGATTATCTGTTCATCCTGGTAGCACGAAAATGTACAACGATCTTAAAGTGCTGTATTGGTGGCCAACTATGAAGACAGATGTTGCAAAGTTTGTGGGAACGTGTCATATTTGTGCTCAGGTCAAAGCAGAGCACCAGAAACCTTACGGGTCTTTGAAACAGTTGGAGATACCAGAGTGGAAATGGGAACACATCACGATGGATTTTGTATCCAAACTTCCATGTACGCAACGGAAACATGATAAAATTTGGGTGATTGTTGACCGTTTGACGAAGAGTGCTCACTTTCTTGCCACCAGTGAGACAGTTTCACTTAGCAGATTAGCTCAGTTGTACATCGATGAGATTGTATCACGGCACGGTATTCCTCTTTCTATTGTTTCTGATCGAGATCCCAGATTTGTTTCTAACTTTTGGAGGAGTTTACATCATGCATTGGGGACGCGTGTTAATTTGAGTACAGCTTATCATCCTCAGATAGACGGTCAGAGTGAGCGTACTATTCAGACACTTGAGGATATGTTACGCGCCTGTGTGTTAGAATATGGTGGGTCTTGGGATTCACACTTGCCTTTGATTGAATTTGCGTATAATAATTCTTATCACTCGAGTATCGGTATGCCACCTTATGAGATGTTATACGGTCGTCGCTGTCGTACTCCTACTTGTTGGTTAGAGGCAGGTGAGAAACAGTTTGCAGGTCCCGAAATTGTTCAGATGACGGCTGAGAAAGTTGCTATTGCTCGGGAAAAGTTGAAAGTTGCTAGAGACAGACAAAAGATGTACGCAGATCCACGCCGCAGACCAGTTACGTTTGTTGAAGGTGAGTTAGTTTATCTGAAAGTTTCTCCGTGGAAAGGGGTTATTCGCTTTGGGAAACGTGGGAAACTAGCACCACGATACATTGGTCCGTTTCGCATACGACAGATAGTCAACGACCAGACTGTTACTCTTGATCTTCCACCAGAGTTAGCGGGTATTCATGATACTTTTAATGTCTGTTACTTACGTAAATGTAATGTTGAGGATGAAAGTCAGATTCTCCCAGTACATGATCTGAAAGTTGATTCGAAAAAACGATTAATAGAAGAACCAGTTGAGATAGTTGATCGTAAAACAACGAAGCTTCGGAGGAAAGAGATTCCTATGGTTTTGATTAAATGGAAGCATAGTTTGGGTTCAGATTCAACATGGGAGACCGAGGTAGACATGAGGAACCGCTACCCTAGCCTATTTGAGCGCGATGAGATTCCGGGGACGGAATCTTCTTTAGGGGGAGAGATTTGTAACACCCGCGTTTAGGGCCTGGTAGTTTCGTGGCGGTGGTAAGTTATTTAATTGTTTATATTGGTATATTTGATTGTTAATAATTATTTGTTAATTATTGATATATTTATTTGATGCTAACTTGGTATTAAATTGGACCGCGAGGTAAAAGGTAAAAATATTAGTTTAATATTTTTATATGATATTGGTTCCATTAGATTCGTTTTTATACGAGGGTCCCGAATATTACCTCGTTGCATGTTTTTGACTTGAGTAGGACCGCTTTAAGTAGGTTCCCGTATGCTAGATATCAGTATTTGCACTGTGTAGTGTAATATGTTCAGTATTGACCTATATATATATAGCATTTGTGTGTTGATCTCATTTGTTTGGCTGCATAAGAAAAGAGAGAAAGAACCTTTTGCTCACACATGCATACTTGAGTCCGTAAATCTATTTCCGAGTTCTAAAGTGAGAGTTAACGGTTGGTTTTCGAGCAAGAGGTGTGTTTTGTTGTTTATGTCGGGTTTTGTTTAGGAAGTTCTTGAATGTTGTGTTTTGGCCGTGCGAAGTGGAGTCCACTACGTGCGTAGTGACTCCATTACGTGCGAAGTGAATGTTGAAGAAGATGAAGTCGATGGGTTTTGGTCGCACGGAGTGTAGTCCACTACGTGCGTACCAGTGCTCATGGCGTGCGAAGTGGGTTAGCCACTTAGTAAGTGTGAAAGTTCAATACGTGCGAAGTGGAGTCCACTACGTTCGTAGTGACTCCATTACGTGCGTAGTGATGCAGATGTTGATTCTGTAATTTTATTGCTTGTAGCTAATGAGAGTTGTCGCTTTTGTAAATTGGAATGTAATCCCAATTACTGACTAAGTTATGATGTGTTTCAGGAAACGAGAAGGCTCAGTGAAATTAGAATACTGAGTGTGGTGTTGGAGAACACAGGTGAGTGGACTTTAATACACCAGTGGTTTTGGTTGTAACTGTTATGGTTACTTGAATTTTATAGGATTAATCATTCGATAGACTGTTTAGTCTGATATGATTGTTTGATTGGCTATGTGATGATTGTTGAAATTGTGTCCAAGATATGAGTATCAAGGCATGAAATTGTGCTCATGATGTTTGTGGCAGAGGTCAGCTAAGCGTGGTTTTGGGCTGGGTCAGTTGCTTCTGGTTAGGCAGTTTTAGATTCTCTGTCGCATTTGTTGTAGCAGAGGGGGTTTAACTGTGCCAGTTAGCAAATGGCTATCGGTAGATCATTGCTATGGCCAGCATTGATCGTAGGCTCGGCAGAGCCGCCGGTCCTTTGATATTTGAGATAAACTGTTCTTGTGATTGTTGTGGTTCTGCTTTAATTGCTTGTGGCTTGATTTTCATTCACTTAGCTTTGTGCTAATTCCCCACCTTAACTATCTGTTTCAGGTTTTGAGGGCACGGTAGGTTGCAGCTTTTGTGTACAGGGAAAGTTTGACCGTAGCTCTGATATTTTGAGTTTTAGAATGATGAGCCATACTTTATAAATGTTTTGTAACACTAAAGGAAGTACTGTATGTTTGTACAGTGTTGGCTTTAATTTTAATGTTATTTTAGTTTTAGTTTTATAACGTAGTACTTCTGCTGTGATTTAAAAAAAAAAAAAAAAAAAAATATGGCTTGTATTTTTGCGGTGTTACATTCACCATTTTGAGGGTTCAAGTGGTGTTTATGTGTTTTCTCTTTGTGTCAAATGATTTGGTAAGTTCAAATGGGTATTAAGTAACATGTATGTACTGTTGGTTTTGAGTTTTGATCGATTTGTTAGTCAAAAACGCGAGTTACAGCAGCTATCCAAGAACAGGGACGAAGTCTGCTGTAACAGGGGTTCCTACGGGCGCAGGAAGAGTTCCCTGCGGCCGTAGGAGGTTGTCAATATCACTACGGTCGTAGGCAGGGTTCTCTGCGGCCGTAGTAATGTGTTTTGCAAGGTTTACCACCTACGGGTGATGGAAAGAAGCCTTCGGGCGTAGGTACATAACCTACGACCGTTGGTACCCAAAGAATCACTCCTACGGGCGTAGGGTATGGTCCCTTCGGCCGTAGGATATGACTTTTAGGAAAGGAAGCTCTGCGGGCGTAGGATGTATTCCTACTGCCGTAGGAGGTGTTTTGGAAGGTGTCCTACGGCCGTAGGACATGTCTTCTGCGGCCGTAGCAGCTTTTCCAGATTACCTTTTTCTTGTTGTTTGTTGTACGTTTGCGTAGAAGCATTGATGATACTTTTAGACATTAACTGAACCTACACATGATGTGTTAGGTGATTCGGACGATTCTGTGTGCTCCTGGGATTCCCGGATTCATATTTGCCTCATGTGATCTCGAGGTGAGTACCGGTTAACCTTAGGTTTCGTGATAAACATGTTATAACAAGTTTAAGGTAAGTTATGGTTTATGTGTTGTTAATTTGCTATGGTATACGCTGCTATGCACATATGTTAGGCTTGAGTAGGCCAATCATGTTATAAACTTGGTATATGCGGGTGTTATGGCTTTTGTAGGCCAATATGATATGTTATGGCTTGAGTAGGCCAGTTATGTTTATGATGCGGCCAGAGTCGGCCAATACGTGTTCGTGCCGGCACTTTGTTAATGTTGAGGTACGGTGATTCGCGGCCGCGGATCGGGTTCTTGCAAAACCCCGTGCCTCAACCAGGGGCTCTCATTGGACTTCCCCGCTCGTTAAAGGGGCTCTCATTGGACTTCCCCGCTCGTTAACGCAATGGTGGACTGCTATCCGCTCCCCCACCAGCGCGATATTATGGATGTGTTCGGTTTCCCCCAGTTTGGATCATTGAGCCGGGCTCACAACCCTGCAAGACGTGACTCCTCCTGGGCACCGGAACATCACTAGCTGTTTGGATAGAATTGTGTGATACTTTGTGATACCTTCTGCATGCTATAACATTTTTGTAACGATACTTATGTTTAATCGTTACTCACTAGCTATTTATAGCTAACCCCTCCATGTTTATATCCAATGTTCAGGTAATTAGCTGCTGGTGAGACGGGGTGCCATGTTTTGGTTTGTACTGCCGAAGTTTTTGGGGAACACTACAATCTGGTTGTTTTTGTTAACTCTGATTTACTGGTTAATGGTCGGCAGATATTTGGTAACTCCGCTGGTGGTTTTGTTTAAACACTAATAAAGTTTATGTATTAACTAAATCTAGCTTCCGCTGTGTTTTCTAAATATATCTTTTGGTTAAACGCATAACTATATTTTATAAAAGTAAGCTTGTGAAACGGCGGCGTTACAACTCTCAAGGATGAAAATGTGATGCCTAGTAGGAAAAGTGACTTCTAGGATTTGCTAGCAAACCGAAGTTTAGTTGTCGGGTTTCTAGATAACCATGGCAACACATGGTGTACTTGTACTTTATGTGCCTATACACTGGAGTGGTGTTTGACTAGAGATTGAGGTCAAAATGCATGACACTACGAGGGTGAAAGGAATGCCTAGTGAAGGGGGCACTGGATGTACTCTCATCTGAACGACGTATGTCGGAGTAACTACAGCGGGCGGATCACGGGGGTGTGGGTACAAGCGGGAGTCCCGCCCCGCCTTGTGCCATACTTGCCGGACACGCTTAGTGAACTGATGCCAGTGCAGACGGACCATGGAACCCTAGCGGTTGCCAGGCATGCATGAGGTAAATGGGGTTGCGATGATAGAGATATATAACGATAGACCCCAATAAGATTGATGTAATGATGATGATAGATATTGTTAGAGATGAATAAGATGATAAAGATGAGTTTGGAGTTGTATGATGTATTTATCAATGCTTATGATGATACATGACCATATGTGGATTGATGATGTATGCGGGCGGGTCAAGTTACGGGTTGGTATTTATTACTTAATCCAATACCTGTTTTTATAAATGTTTTAATATGATGATTTTGTGATGATAACTAAGCTGACTCACGAAGCGAAAGCTGACACTTGTTTCTTGAAATGTGTCTTGTGCTCGTGCAGGTTGCTTAGGTGCGTTGGCCTTGTGAGATGGGGTGCTTTTGGGTAGAATAATTATGCATGTATTAATTCATAGTACCGACTTGTGATGATGTGGTACTCTTGGTTTTTGAACAATGATGTATTTTGTGACGTAACGGTAGTTTTCACTTTTGAGTGGTTGAATGGTTTATCTACTTTTAAATAAATATGATGTTTCAAAGTCTTCCGTTGCGATGAATTTTGGTTGTTTAGAAAAGTTTTTTGTAAATCCCAAATTTCGAAAACCACGGCTATTACAGTACACATCTTGATCGATGCACAGTAAACAACCCATCAATTTCAGGTTTGCAGTCCATAAACCACAGTGGCCTATCGAGTTTGATTGAAGCACAAATTGTGCATCAAGTCTTCGCCATGTACATAGTTTGAAGCACAGAAGATGGCGGTGGTGGTCAAGGCGTCATAACAGCGACGGCGGAGGGACGTGACTCGTTATCCGGTGGGAATAACAGTGACGGTGGCGGCGGCAGTCCAGGCGACAGTGGATATGCTTCAAATCAACGTCGGTCGTTGCGAAGAAGACGGAGACAACCATGGAGTCGCTCGGGAAGAAGATAGCAGTCGTTACTCTTCACATTGACGGTGGCGGTGGTTACTCTTCACACCGACTGGGGAGACGATGCATATTTGCGAATTGAGGTTAAGGTTTTCGTGAGGGTTGGGGACAGGAAAATAAGAACAGATCGTGGGTAGTGACTTCAAGGAGGGAAGACGGTGATGCTTCATCGGAGGGGATATGGTGGTCGGCGACCATGGATGCGACGGAATCAGGGGAAAAGAGGCGACAGGAATCGGTGGAAGGAGGCGACGGGAATCAGGGAAGAGAGGGGGCTGATTTCTGTTAACTAGGGTTTCATTGGAAAGAGTGTATATGAAAAAACGTGGGAGAGAGAAAATATCTAAAGAGTTCCTATTTTACCCTTTAACCAATTATGCCACGTGTAAAGCTCATATTTCTCCTTACAATTTTTACCTTAAATCTCTTTTTATTTGATCTCGTTTATATATATATATATATATATAATTTTTTTCTTTTTCCCTCCTATATATATATATATAACCTTTAACCCTCATTTTTTTACACACAAATTCTTTCTTCTTCTTCCTTTCTCTCCAATTTCTTCTACTATTTTACAACTCTCCTATTTTTTATAATAATATGGACAATGGGAAACAAAAACAATGATTTAAAACGCCACGTCGAACGTCAAAATCCCAAGGTACGGGCTCGCAACCGTCTCCTCCGGAAAATATGTTCGGGTTTTCAACTCCTCCGCCAACTTACCAAGGCATACAACAAATGCCTATGTATTCTCGTACTATTATGCCCGGAGGGTTCCAACATGGCGGGTTTGCACAATACAATCTCGGTTTTCAAAATTATGATGTCGGTTTTCAAGGAGGCTATCAAGGAGACTTTCAAGGACTACTTCAAAGCCAAACACCTCCGGGGACGATGACGAGGAGGAGGAGTTTATTCCCGAAACCCAACCCGAGGAGGAGGAGGTTATTCCCGAAACCCAACCCGAGTCGGCTCCCGAAACCCAACCCACAAAAAAAAATTCGCTAATAGGCGAAAAGCGGTGTCGTGGGATTCGGCGTAAGAGGCTTTACTAGCCACTTCCCAGTTACTATTTCAGAAAATTGTGTGGTCGGCAATGCACAAAAAATACGTACGTTTTTATATTCTTATATTTATATACGCTTACTTATATTTATATAATTATATAAGCTTATTTGTATTTATTATTTATATACACAACCTTGTAGATAATTTTTGGGGAAGAGTATGCGATTATTTCAACAGTCGAAAGCCCGGCTCAACGCACCAAGGACCAACTCAACTGCAAGTGGACGGACATGAATCGGAAGATTACGAAGTTCAACGGAATATACAATAACTTCGTAGCCAATCAACGTTCCGGATGGAGTGAGGTGGACATCCTCACTAAGACAAACCTCCAATATCGGAATACAGTAGGCAATCACTCCGCTTTTCCTCACGTGGGGGTTTGGAATGTATTGAAAGACCATCCGAGATGGTGCGCGGTACCCATGATGGACGACGGTTTTGAAAGACCATCAAAAAGGACCAAGACAACTTCTTATTCAACCCCGCACACGGCGTCTTCCGATGCACGTGTTCGCTTTGACCTCAACGATGAGGATGATGAGGTTCACATTGAGGCACCTCAACGATGGATTGGGCGTGACAAAGGAAAATATGCAATGAAATAAAAATCACGGTTAGTGAGGACTCGATGGCGAGTGTCTTGGAATATGTCGACAAGTTCACTTTAGAGAATGAAAGATTGATCAACGTGGAGCAAGAGATGTTACAACTCACGAGACAAAAAACCCAAGCGCCAATTATGAAAGTGGATGCGTTAAGGGTAAAAGCCGAGACCTCAAAACAACGAAGGATCCGAAAATATCGCGAGTTTTACTTATCTTCAACCCCAGCGTCTCTCGCCATCGCAATTGGAATTTGTAATGGAACAAAAAGATGAACTTCGACGAAAATACGGGTGGAAGTAGTCACATTTAGTTTATAAATTATGTATTTTTTTTACTTTTTTAATTCAAAATTATGTAATTTTCGTTTATGAAAAATTATTAATTATTTTATATTTTATAACCTTTTAGATGATTTAATTATTAAAATAATTCTATTAATTATTTTATATTTATAATAATTAAATTATGTTAATTAATAGTAGTTAAAAAATATAAAAAAATAGAAAAGATAGAGGGTTGGAGGGGTAGAGGATTAGAAAACATGACATTAAATTATATTAAATTAATTAAATGTGTGTGATTGTGATTGATTGAGAGGGGGTGTGGGGTGGGGTGGGGTGGTTGGCTTCTCAATCAGGTATCAGAACTCGATGTTGAAACCCAAAGACACGTTTTGATATTCATTCTGAAACCCGATGGTAACGAGTCGACCACAACGTGTGGTCTTAAATTAACTCTTCACTAATAGTTAAATACAGCACTAGTAGTAAAATACATAAATAAAACGTGAACTGACTTAAAATATGTTTTTTAAGCATCATTCAACAAAAACATGATATGTTGGCGTTCTAAGGAACGAACCGTCGTGAGATCAGAAGCTTGTTGATCTTACACGTGTCACCATTTCACCCACGTGTCAGTCCAGTCCATCAGTCCATGTACACCGCCAACTCTGGATGTACTGTCAGCTTAGCTAGCTTTGGATTCAAAAGCTAACACATAGTCTTTACGGTGCAACATTGTGCATTAAACAATTAAGGCGATTGATGGGGTTCAAGAACAGCTTGAAGAAAGTGGTGGGGGGTCTGGCGAACACGAAGAAAAACAAAAGGTTCGGGATACTTGAAGGGCACCAGGTGGGTCAAGAACATGCTAAAGCAGCTGTGGAGTCACATCAAACCCTAAAAGACAGCATCAAAGCTCTCAAAAAAGAGTTCAAGATCTACAGATGGAACCCAGATCATCCCTCCCAAAAACCCTTCCTCAAATCCTACTTTATTGATCTTACCACCTGTGGCCCCATGGTACACACTACACAGCACTATGCTCTTATTTTTGCTTGCTGTAATTTAATTAATTAATTAAACATTTTAGTGATTCAGATTGATGCTTCTTGTTGCAGGTTTTGGATGCACTCCAGAAGATAAAATCAGAAGATGATTCAACATTGAGTTATAGGAGGTCATGCAGAGAAGGAATATGTGGGTCTTGTGCCATGAACATTGATGGGACAAACACAGTTGCTTGTTTGAAGCCAATTGATACAGACACTAGTAAGGCTACATACATCACTCCTCTTCCACACATGTTTGTAATCAAAGATCTTGTTGTTGATCTCACCAATTTCTACCAACAATACAAGTAAGATTTGATCTTTAACTAATTAATTGGTTAAATATATAATTTAGTTGATGAATATTGCTAAAATTCAAGCGTTAAGTGTATGTACAGGTCGATAGAGCCATGGTTAAAGACGAAGAAACCTCCACCAGATGGAAGAGAGTACAGGCAAACACCAGCAGAAAGAAAGAAACTTGATGGTTTATATGAATGCATATTGTGCGCTTGTTGCAGCACATCTTGTCCCTCTTACTGGTGGAATCCGGAGGAGTTTGATGGGCCTGCAGCCTTGCTGCACGCTCATCGATGGATCTCCGACAGGTAACTATATATACGTAGACAGTACGTAATTTAACAAGTGAACTACTTAAGATCGAACTAAGGTTAGATTTTTATTGATTGGAGGACAGCCGGGATGACTACACGGAGGAGAGGTTGCAGGCGCTGACGGAGAATGACAAACGATTGTACAGATGTAGAATCATAAAGAACTGTACTGCCACGTGTCCCAAGAGCCTAAATCCAGCACTTGCGATTCGTAAAATGGAGGCCATGAAGTCCAGGAATCCATTTTCTGGCCGTGTAGCGGAGGCCACGACATGAATTTAGTTGTGAGTTTGCGACTTTTTATATATGGTTGGTTTGGTGCAAGTACTGCTTGGAATGTAGTTGATGGTTAAAACAAATTAATTCGAAGTGGTATTTTTAGTGCTGTTCAATGTTTTTAGTTTTGCTGTTTTTGGCCCTTTCTTTCTTGTTGTGTTGATTCATAGGTGACTTTTTAGATAACGTGAGTTAATGGCAGGATCGAGCCTTACCCTAAGTCATGACGAAGTCATCGTATTTTAAAAACGCGACTTAAGATTACAAATTTATATATAATTAATAAATATGTATATAAATGAATATAAAAAATATATAATTATAGATTGATAATTTAGATATATATTTTCTATTTTTATAACAGAATAACTATATATAATTGGCTAATATGATTTAGTAACTTTAACGCGCTTAAAAAATACCGCTTCTAACAGTTAAAGACGTGTCAAACTTAAACTTAGTGTATGTCATGTCTTACACTCGAGCTTTAAATCGTATTGTGACGGTATTGTGGCTGTATGATCAAGTCTTAGCAAAGTCATGCCAAAACCCAGACAAGCTTTTTAAAACCATGTTACTAGGTTTTCATAGGTGTTTTCTTCATTAATCATTATATAAGAAAAAAAAGAATGTTAAAAGGAGTGGCGAAAAGAAGAAAAAAGAAAGTAAAGGGATCGATATGCCATTACACAAATGAAGAGAACCTCTATGTCGTAATTTTTTTTTTCTTTTGCTGTGTTTTTCCCCGTCGCCGGAAACCTCCGGTCGGTAAATCGATCAATAATATGGCGGAGTCGGAGCATCCGCGTCTCATACTTCACGGCTTTCTTTCCCCTGATCTCTGTAAGGTTCGTCTCACTTCACTCCATACTAAATTACCATTTTCGTCTGCGTGCTTATTATTATTTGATTTAGGGTTTTACATACGAATTTTCAACTTACAGGAGCTTGAATTCATACACAAGAGCTGCGGCACCGTTGGATACAGAGAAAGTGTGTTCTCTACTACGCTTTCTCATCTCATTGCCACCAACTCTCCTCATTTGATCCTCCCCTTTATTCCCATACGTGGTAATCAATTGAATTAGGGTACTTTTTCCTTCTGATTTGTCTAAACACTTTTTGATGATGTTATTGGAAGTTAATTTGGATCGGTGAATGACAGAGAAGCTCAAAGAGAAAGTGGAAGAATTTTTTGGATGTGAATATGAGCTTTTCATTGAATTCACTGGTTTGATCAGGTACGATGGTCATGTGTTACTGTTCTTGAGTATATTTGAATCTATATTGCTCATTGAACAACATCTGCATATACTTCTTTGGTGAAGAAATTGACTTATATCAGTTTTGTTTAACTTTGCTTGGTGAGAGAATTAACCTGATGCCTTATAAGAATAGAAATGCAACAATTTTCTTATCTATCTCTAGTTTTTTTTCTCTTTCCTGAATATCTCTCAATTTCAGCTGGACCAAAGGTGCAAGTATCGGCTGGCACAGTGATGATAACAGGCCATATCTCAAGCAGCGTGATTATGCGGTGTGCACTTACTCCTTCTGCATATGCATGTTCTTTAAAAACATTTGCTTTCTTGTTATCTATCAACCATGAAATAAGTATCTTGATCGGGTGGAATACATCTCACCAGTTATGATATTTGGCTTCCTATGGCACCCATTCATTTTTAATTTAGTTTCCATACCCAACTTTGCAATTCTAATGCGAACTATAAATTGCATAATGTAGACTTTAAGTGATTTTCTATCTGTTCTTTTTATCTTTTATTAATCTTTCTTCGATTCATGGTGATTCAACAACCTTCTTTTCACTTGTATCTAAGACTCTTTAAGTGCATTATTGTCTTTGGATATGATACTCCCTTAACTTCATTGTTTCCTGTATGTTTAAGGCAGTATGTTATCTGAATAATTATGGTGTGGATTTCGGTGGTGGTCTCTTTCATTTCCAGGATGGCGAACCTTCAACTTTTGTCCCCATGGCTGGTGTAAGTTGTACCATTTCATTCATATTAATATATATCTTATCATTTTATCAGTTTTGATTTAGTTTAGCTCCATACCTATGCATATGTACATACATAGCTGCTTGGTTATTATAAGTGTAACCATGTATGAAAAGGCAGCCATACCTTTTTTATCACTAATATCTTACAGCTTACAACTGTCGTTTGTTAGGATGTTCTGATTTACACAGCTGACAGCCGAAATGTTCATTCTGTTGAAGAGGTATTATAACTTTGTTAATCGAATTCGGGTCATTCTCACTTTATGTGTCAATAGCTGTTTTTAAACCCTAGTACCTTAAAGGGAAAATCAAGAAATTGGCCAATAAAAGAACCTCATTTAAGATGCACTTTTCTTTTGTTTTTTTATCTGTATGGATTGCAGATTACAGATGGAGAGAGACTCACTCTTACATTGTGGTTTAGTCGGGATAAATCTCATGATGAAGATCTTAAACTCATTTCATTTCTAACTAAACATCCATTAAATTATTCTGACACCAGTTCCAATGGGTACCTACCTTTGCCAGCCTCACAAAATATGTACTGGTTTCCACCTGAACTCTCTTCAACTTACCAATCAGGATTTGATATACGTTATGCGAGACTTCATGTTCTTGGATACACTCTTTATTCCACAAAAGCATATTTCCTTACTGATGAAGATAAATCCCAAGATCTCTTTGACATTATTCTTGAACCATTACATGTAATCCATGGAGATAATCTATTTGACAAGGAATTCACCAACATATTACATCTACTTCAGGTACTTAGTCATTTTAATGTTTACCATACAATTTTTTTTGTCGAGTTTTTGTTGTATTAAATGATGCACAGATTTTTAATATCCGCTTGATAAAGACCACAGCCCATGGAATATAGTGGCATTGAAATATTAAGTAATACAATAGGGACAGACAAACCATATAAAAAAGAAACGAACTTCTGTTCGATTTCTGTTTTGTGTAACAAACTTTATTTGCACTCTTCCTTAAAGGGCGGTCAAACTTTCAAAAGGTTATTTTAAACCAACTTTCTTTGAAACAAAAGTTTGTGGTAGTTTATCAAAACTGTTGAATGTTGGTTACTTTCATCGATGAAACAAAGATTGTTACCTAAAACAGAATTCATAGCATTACTTTCATCGATGAAACAAAGATTGTTACCTAAAACAGAATTCATAGCAAAGTGCATTATCTTTTATAATCATAAATCTAAAACAGTCCCAAAACATGGTACATGATCTAAATATCATAACATTTTGATCCTTTGGATGTGGAACAGGTGATTCAGTTTCACCATTGGAAGGCTCCCGACTTGCAAATATCAGAAAGTAAAACAGAGCCTGACAAAGTGTTGCGAATTTCTTCATCACAGCAGGAGATTATGCGGTGTTTGAAGCTTGTACTTATAAAGGATCAACATTTAGCAGAAACCATCTTCCAACATGCAAGTAGCAGTGAAGTCGTGGAGCATGATTGGTCGAGTTTTTCTCGCACACTTGATTTATGGGAAACATATACTAGTAAGTTATGGCATAATATGATTTTGAGCTTACCAAAATGGATAACAAACCAAGCCATCTTCTATGAACCCGCTTAAGGATCTTGCGCTTCACTCCCCTTATTTATTCGTTGGAAGCCAATTGGGAGTTTGAAGTTTAGCAATGGCGAAATGGCCTAAAACTTTTGTATTTTGGTGGAAGGAGTTTGTAAAGTGTTAGTTGTGGACTTGTAGTCCAAAATAGAGTCTAGATTCATATAAAAAAACTCGTTGTTCCCATCCTACTTCCGAATTTTGCTTGCATGAATCTAAACACGGATTTTCTGGGACGTTATGAATCATGCATTGATCGTACTCCTTAAACATATGGAAGTTGCCTTGTTGCGTGATGAGGTCAATATCATGAATCGGCGATTATGCTGGAAGTAGTAGTTTCACACATGATATATGGATCTGTCACACATTTTTCGGTGTTGTAATGTTGTAACAAAGATTTAAACATTCTCAATCAGTCACGGTTGTCTAAGAAAATCGAGTGTCAATTTGAAGTGAATTGCGTAACATCTGATATAATAAGCAATGTGCCATGTCATCAATCCTGAGTTAGTTGTGTTAGTTGTGTCATTAGCTCATCTATATATAGATGTTTTCTTTTTGTAGTTTGTAACACAACTCATTACCAGTATTATAGAAAAGAGCACAATGCTCTCAATTGTTACTTACTGTTTCACCATTGCATATTATTCATAATTGAATACATCATGAATCTTTTCATGGTATCAGAGCCATGATCAGTGGCTCGATTTGTAGAAGAAAGAAAGATCAGTTGCATTTCAGAATCAAGGATCAGATCTGTGTGCGATAGTGATTCAAGATCAGCTTTTCGAAATCAATTTCAGTAAGTGTTTTCTTTACCTTTTCTTCTCCTTTTTTGATTCAGATTGTTCCTGAATCAACTTTTTCTTCAAAGTCTGCCATTGATTTGAGATTGTTCTTGAATCAATTCCTGTTTTTCTTCAAAAACTTCTCAAAATCGATTCAATCTTGTTCTTGAATTGATATAAAATGACTACATCAGTCACAACAAATTTACCATCGATTTCAAATCTCTCCAGTCTAGTTTCAGTTCAATTAAAAGGAGATAATTACTTGATTTGGAAGTATCAGCTTACATCTGTTTTAGAATCTTTGGATTTAATCAAGTACATCGATGGAACATCTGTTCAACCATTAGAATCTGATGAAGAATATACTACTTGGAGGAAAATGAACAAATATGTTGAAATCTGCATAAATGCAACCTTAGATCCATCTATTGCACACATAGCAGTGGGAACAATTACAGCGTGTGATCTCTAGAAAAAGCTTGAACTCTTGTTTCTCCAACAAATTTCCGCCAAAAAGGTACATCTACAGTCTCGTCTTCATCAGATTAAGCAAGGAAATAGAACTGTTGATGAATATTGTACTGAACTCAACACAATTGCTCAAACTTTAAACTCCATTGGTGTAAAAATCGATGACTCTGATTTAGTTGTTTATGCTTTATCTGGACTAAATCAAGAATATAGAATGCTTTCCATTAACATTGAGAAATCCAGTGAGTTGCCTTCTTTTGTTGCTCTACGGTCCAAACTTCTCGTGTTTGAGCAGAGACTATTGAGAGAGTCTCAGTGTTCTTCGAATTTTGAGGTGACTGCCATGGCTGTTTCAGGCGTACCTCCACATCAGACATCGAACTTCACCAAATCGAATTTGAACCTTGGTGAAATATGCCAAATCTGTCGAAAACCAGGTCATATTGCTTCTAAATGCTTCTGGCGTTTTGAACAGAATAGTGATAAGGAAAAAGAAAGTTTTCGAGGGGGATTTCGTGGTGGTCGGAATGGTAGAGGTTTTCGTGGCAATGGTTATCGTGGTGGTCCTCGTGGTGGCCGGCATTTTGGTGGTGGCCGAAATTTTGGTGGTAATCGACAACCTGCTGGTGGTGGTCGACAATCTGTTAGCGGCTATAGTGCCCAGTGGGGTTCTGATATGTTTAACATGGAGAATCACAACCCTAATTCATATGGATCGATTTTTTATGGACCTAATCAGAATCCATTTGTTGATACTCATGAGTTTAATTCTTTTGGGCCCAGTTCTCAATTTTCTATGCCACAAGATCAAAAGTCCAATGTGTGGAAAAATAATTCTAATGGTCAGCCCAATGTGTGGTCAAATAATCAGAATAATCAAGAATTAAATTCGTGGGCTACAAATAATGAAAATGCATTTGGTCCAACTCACTTTGCTAATTGGGCCTCGACTGCTGAAAATAGTGAACACCCTCGGTTTTAGGCTCCTGAACACGCTTTCATGGCAGATATTAGTCAAGCTTCTATTTCTGATATATGTGATACTGTTGAGTCTTGGCTACCGGATTCTGGAGCAACAGCCCACATGACGTATGATTCCACTCTTGTTCATGATGCTACTCCATACACCGGGAATGATCGGGTTATAATTGGAAACGGTACAGCTCTTAACATTACTCACATTGGTCACTTTGTGCTTAAATTGCCTCATTGTACTTTGTTTCTCAAAAATGTACTTCTTGTTCCTAACCTCAAGAAAAATTTATTGTCAATTCCGCAACTTGTTCGTGATAATTCTTGCCTTGTTGCTTTCTCATCTTTTGGATTTTTTATACAGACACTGACTGGCAAGCTTCTTCATCATATCCCGCTTAACACATTTAATGTCTACGGTCTCTCTGCTACATCCATGGATTCTTTGTCCTCGTCGCGGTTGTGGCATACGCGTCTTGGTCACCCGGGTTCTTATGTGTTACGTAGACTTTCGTTGTTATCAAATAATAATTCTCAATTGCCATGTAATTCTTGTAATATTTCCAAAATAACACGAAAACCATTCGATTCGCATGTTATACATTCCACTGTTCCTTTGTATATTGTTCATTGTGATATATGGGGTCCAGCACCTCTTGCATCCCGAACTGGGTTTCAATATTTTGTGACGTTTATTGATGATTACAGTCGATTTGTTTGGCTATATCCTCTAATAAATCGTTCTCAAGTCTTTGATGCTTTTTGTCATTTCAAGTCTCATGTTGAAAATCTTCTTTCAACCAAAATCAAACATTTTCAATGTGATGGAGCACCAGAACTCATCAGAGGTTCCATGGAAAAATATTTGTCAAATTCTGGTATTTTATACAGGATTTCTTGTCCTTATACTCCACAGCAGAATGGAGTTGCTGAACGTAAAAATCGTCATCTTTCTGAGGTTGCTCTTACTTTGCTGCATCAAGCAAATCTTTCGAAATATTTTTGGGCTGATGCTTTTTCTACTGCCGCCTATTTGATTAATAGGCTTCCATCATCTATTCTTGGTCATAAATCTCCATTTCAGCTTTTGTTTCACACTTCCCCTGATTACACTGTTCTTCGCAATTTCGGGTGTTTGTGTTATCCTTACCTTGGGTATCTTCGATCTGATAAGCTTTCGCCCAAGTCTATTCCTTGTCTTTTTCTTGGATATGCTCCCAATTACAAAGGATACCTTTATTTTGATCCTCATACATCAAAAATCCATACTAGTCGTCATGTTACTTTTCATGAGACTACCTTTCCTACATTTTCCAGTGGGTCATCTTCTTCTGTTCTCACAAATGTGACAATTCCAGCTCCTGGTTTTCTTTTTCCCTCCAATCCATCACCTCCATTGTCTGGTGATTCTTCTTCTTCAAACACTTCCTCATTCTCACCTCCTCCACCCTCTCCCCCTTCCCCACCTCCCTCACCTCCTCCACCTCCCCCACCTCCTCCACCTCCGTCTTTTGTTCATCCAATGGTCACTCGTTCTCGTGATCATACTCGTCATCCGAAACAATTTCCTGATCATGTTGTCTATCTTGCCACATCTGTGTCTCCTCCTGATAAAGAACCTGTGTCGTATTCTCAAGCTAAAAAGTGGTCACAGTGGTGTAGTGCTATGGAACTGGAACTTTCTGCATTATATTCCAATCAGACCTGGGTGTTGGTTCCTCCTCCTTCTGGAGCTAATATTGTGGGTTGTAAGTGGGTTTATCGAATTAAACGTAATTCTGATGGCACGGTGAGTCGTTACAAAGCTCGCCTAGTTGCTAAAGGTTATTCTCAGACAGAGGGGGTTGATTATTTTGAGACGTTTAGTCCTGTTGTTAAACCTACTACCATTCGTACTGTGTTATCTGTTGCATACTCCAGAGGATGGGTTATCAGGCAAGTTGATGTGAATAATGCCTTTTTGCATGGTGACCTATCAGAGACTGTTTATATGACACAACCTCCTGGTTATGTGGATGTTGCTCGTCCACATCATGTATGTTTGCTACGCAAAGCTCTTTATGGGCTTAAGCAAGCACCACGGGCCTGGTTTGCAAAGCTGTCGACGGCTTTGCTCGGTTTTGGTTTTACGCGCTGTGTATCTGATACGTCTCTCTTTGTTTGTCACACAACTAGTGAGGTGTGTTATGTCTTGGTTTATGTTGATGATATCATTATTACAGGGAGCTCTTCAGAGTATATGACTACTCTTATTAGTCATCTTAACTCTTGTTTTGCTCTCAAGGATCTTGGACAGCTTAGTCATTTTCTGGGGATTCAGGCTACTTTTACTGATCATGGTTTGCATTTGAGTCAGGAGCGGTATGTGCTAGATCTCCTTGAGCGCTCAGGTTTGAGGGATTGTAAACCTCTATCTACTCCTGTCTCACCAGGTAGTCAGCTTTCTCGTGATTCGGGTATCCCTTTAGCAGACCCCTCGGTTTATCGGAGCACAGTTGGATCATTACAGTATTTGGTTTTGACCAGACCTGAGATAGCTTTTGCTGTTAGCAAAGTATCTCAATTTATGCATCGGCCTACTGATCGACACTGGATTGCTGTGAAACGTATTTTGCGGTTTCTTCGTGGTACTCTTACTCATGGCCTGGTTATTCGCAAGTCTGTGGACTTTGCTTTACATGCTTATTCAGATGCTGATTGGGCAGGCTGTCCTGATGACAGACGCTCTACCACAGGATATGCTATTTATCTTGGGGGTAATCTTGTTAGTTGGAGTTCTCGCAAGCAACAAACTGTTGCTCGTTCCAGTACAGAAGCTGAGTATCGTGCTCTTGCTCAGACTGCAGCTGAGATTTGTTGGTTACGTTCTCTTCTTCGAGAACTTCATATTGATCTAGTCTCATCCCCTACACTGTGGTGTGATAATCTGGGTGCTACGTATCTTGCTGCTAATCATGTTTTTCACCAGCGGACTAAACATATAGAGATAGATCTACATTTTATTCGTGATATGGTGTTGTCTCGGGTGTTAGACATTCGTTACATTTCTACTGTGTTACAGCCTGCTGATGTCTTTACCAAAGGGCTGCCAGCTGCTCGGTTTATGTCTCTATGGTCCAAGCTGTGTGTTTCTACCACCGCACAGCTTGAGGGGGGATGATATAATAAGCAATGTGCCATGTCATCAATCCTGAGTTAGTTGTGTTAGTTGTGTCATTAGCTCATCTATATATAGATGTTTTCTCTTTGTAGTTTGTAACACAACTCATTACCAGTATTATAGAAAAGAGCACAATGCTCTCAATTGTTACTTACTGTTTCACCATTGCATATTATTCATAATTGAATACATCATGAATCTTTTCAACATCCAATACAAGTATTATCTTGTCGACGTATATTATGAGAGACATTAATTAAATCATTTCAAGATTCACAATACGGTAAACAATAAAAGTTTTAAAAATCACAGAAGCGACAAAGAAAGACGTGAAAAGAGTACTGTCGTCCTCAAGACTCGTCGGCACATATTGCAAAACCCTTCACAGCCCACAAAAATTATGTGAACATAATGTATGTATGTCATATTGCACAATATTATTTTACCAGATAAAGGTCGTGCAATTTGTAGCTCTAGTTAGGCGATATTTTACCTTCTCTCGACCAAGAATAAAACTTTGTCGAAGTATATAACACAAGTTTTCAAGAATAATGTTGTCCAGAAACACAATACTCTTCGTCTAGATTGATGAATTACTTAAGTACAAATGTACAATTGTTCACTTGTTTTTATTTGATGTAATGTCTAATTCAAATAATTATTTGTTTTTACTTAAATTTCGTATTTTATTTAAATAACTAAATTTTAATTAAGTTTAAAATAAGATGAAAGATGAATAGGGGTTGAGAAAGGACATGTCTAAAAAAAACATAAAAGAGAGAAAAAAAGAAAAAGAATGTATCACATGCTTTTACAGAGACGATTAATTAACTGTTTCTTAAGTAATTTTGACATAATTAAATTTTAAAAATAAAATTATAAAATTATAAATTAGAACGCATGTCTAAAAAAAACATCGTTAACGTTATTTCTTTCAGTATCTAATATGTATCGAATTCCGTTTCGAATCCAAAATTACCATCCCTAATTTTTTTTGTATCAAATCCGTTCTTTCTTTCTACGTAGCTCATTTGCTTTATCACGAGAATGTATCTGGCTAATAACCTGGACCTTGGGGGAATTTATGATATTTTATTGCTTTGGGCCCTTTTGGAGCTAGCCTAATATTTTGAAAATGATGTCTTGTGAAAAGGAAGCTAATCAATATATAATATAATAATTTTTAATTATATATAATAAGATACAAACAGTTAATATACATGCTATAAGTTGATATATAGAGTTTTTTATATATGTGTTTTTGTTGTATAAAGATAATCTCTTATGTGAAACTAGTTTAGAGTTTAATTGACAATTGTTTTTCATGCGAATTTATTCATAATATTATCGTTGACTTATTAATAGATATTTTGGTTATAGATATTAATTCACTCGCAAATTATGTTGGGTGTAGTGTCAATAATGAGCGAGGCTTAGTTTTTTAGAATACCTCTTATTAATAAGCTATTAATATGTGCATTAATGAGTTATTAATGAATCATCATCATTAATAGTCATTGATTTATATTAATAAAGGATCAATCTAGCTTCTAACACGAAAAATAGTTTTCATCTAAAAATGTATAATATTGTCTATACTTAATTTATAGTGCTAAATGACTGATTTAAGCCTTTGGGTCAACGACATCAATGATCAAGATTGAATTCCAAATTTTTGGGCAGAGGGACATTTTCATAATTCACATGTGATGTTTTACAAATCACACATTACTAAATCACTTGTGATTGCATATTAACATTTTAGGACTATATTTTCTTAAGTAGATTTTATTTAACATAACTCTTTTATATAATTCAAATACTACTAAAGCTCTAGCTTAGTGGTATGGGGTTTTTTACCCCACAGCCTAGGTCTTGGGTTCAAGTCTGGCCAGTGGGGGTTTTTTCCAAAAATGGTGGAGGGTATTACTCCCTCATGGCACGTGGCTCAAAGTTCGCACACTGCTCTATATGGATGTCATTGCGGATCCGGTTCACTAACTTAACATCGCTGTTAAAAAATATATAAATCAAATATAGAGAATTATGTATCCAACCTAATATTAGGTCCCGATTCATCATGTACTAATGTCCGTATATATACTTCAATTATTGAACCAATGCACACCCCAAACATGATACATCATTATCCAAGATTCCAATCCAAAATTCAAGAAATGGCCACTTGGTCGGATCTTCTGCCGGAGATTCTCAATACCATCGTCGGAAAGTTGGATTTTTATGAAGATTTCATCAACTTTCTCTGTGTTTGTACTTCATGGAAGTCCTCAACCACCACCACCACAAAAAAGATTATTCATCGTCTTCCTTCTCGGTACCCCTTACTCATGTTTGCAGAGTCCAAGTTAGACCAACATCACCGTACTTTCTTTCCTCTTTCTAACGGCGGCACCATCCGTAAGCTACCGTTACCGGAGGCTCACCGGCAGCGATGTATATCCACCCACGGATGGTTGCTGACCACCGGAGAACAAGAGTTTCAGGCCAAGCTTATTCACCCACTGTCTCATACTCAAATCGATCTCCCAAAGCTTTACATGTTTCAAGAGTTATATTTCGATCAAGACGAATGGATTTACTACGGGTTTTGCATGAGGAAAGTAGGTTTTACATCTTCATTAGTTAACCCTTTATCGTTACAAGATCCTTTATTTCGTGTTATTATAATATGGGGTAAAACTATAGCGTTCTGTAGGCTTGGAGACGTTTCTTGGACTCGAATAACCGGTTTTGAAGGACACCCTTTTGATATCACATATCATAAAGCACGAAAAACCCTCTATGTAGCTGCCACAATGGGAACAATATACGAGTGTGACATTATTAACGATGTTTCAACGTTTACTCGAGTACTTTCGACGTTTCCAGGAAAAGAATCGAGGTTTTCGAGCGCTTACTTAGTCGAATGGGGCTACGACAGTTTGCTAATGGTTATTCGTGAACGTCAGAACTTTAAGAAAACCGATAGCGAGTATGAACGTTATGGATCGTATAGGACTTGTGGGTTTCAATGTTTTGTGTTGAATTTAGACGATGGAAAGTGGTCAAGAGTCGAGAGTTTGGGGGAGAAAGCTGTTTTTGTAGGGTTTAATTCATCGTTTGCTGTGAATTCATGTGGTGGAGGTGGTGATATGAAGGCAGATTGTGTTTACTTTACAGATGATCTTTATGAACCATATCGTGATCTACCAGATGGCGGAGGAGGAGATGTTGGGGTTTATCATATGTTTGATGGTAGGATCGAAGGCATCTTCGGTTCACAAGATTCATCATCGGTTTTTCGGTGTAGTCCTCCATTATGGCTTCAACCGGCCAAGCACTCTGAGTAAGTAATAAACTAGAGGGACTTGATTAATGGTGGTAATGTACGAAGGGTAGATCTAGTTAGTTAATTAGCTAGCTAAGCTACTTGTATCTTAAGACCACTGCATCGGAAGGTTACCAGTCATTTTAGCGCTAAATGCCATCGCCCACACTGTTGGTCCCGGCTGGTTCCAACCAGCTTGGGTGCTGTAACCAAGTGCCGGTCATTTTTTCCCCTCCTCTTAATATATATTTAATAATTAATAATATACGTGGGTTGGTGTAGATTGAATGTGAGGGTTTGTGAGTTAGAGATGATTGAAGACGAGAGATAATCCATCATGTTCTCTTACAAACATGAAAGTGGGCCCCTTATATTAGTCAAGAATGGGTCTCCTTTGTAGGGTTCACTCTCATGTTTGTGAGAGAACATGATGGGTCATGTTTGTCTCAAACATGAGAGCATCTACACCCTATAAATTATTTAAGTCTTTTGCTTAAACTTTTGAATTTTTAATTATTTTAAATTACTAATCATAAGCTTAATAAACTAAATGAAATCATTAAATAAAGTTAACAAGAGTTTTTTGTTCAATATTAATAATTACTTTCCATATACCAAAAATATCAAGTTAATAAATTAACTTAACTATTAAAAAAACTTCATAACCAAGCTTTTAGATATTCTATCATGTAATTAGTTAATTAAATACATAGTTTCATTTTAGATATTCTCTATTTTCTTAATCTTTTAATTTTAAATAGTTTTTAATCACTACTTTACACCGTTTATTTTCATACAATATTCTCTATATTTATAAGTAGAGATCTCTTTTCTTATTTTATTGTTCTCAAAATTTATCTTAAATTTAATAAAAGAGTTAATGGAGAACAGAAAAATAAAAAAAAAATAAAAAAATGATAAAGAAAATAAATATGTTAACACATAAAAATTATTTGTTGTCACTTTAGATGATTAATACCGAAAACAAACATGTTATCGAATAGAAATGATTTATTTTCACCGTATTAAGTAGTCACCATGTTTGTGTGTGTATAATATATGCATGGGGATGAATGGCAGAGTAGGCAGCGGCTAGGGTCAGGGAAAGAAACCTAGCTGTGATACCATGAAGTCATGTATTCCTCACTGGAAACAAACGTGTACAAGGGATATATATATATAGTTATATACAAAGTACAATGGGCTGAGCCCTATACCACAAAAGGCCTAATAATAAACTATGAATAATAAATATATAATACACTAATAGTCCCCCCACACACACACAAACTCAAGGGTAAACACTTTTTCATAACAAATAAAGAGAACAAATCAAGATATTTAAAAATCTTGATCTAATAGCTATAAAAATATAATTCATCTATTATGTCCATAAATAAGAATTACATGCAGTTACTATAATTATCAATTTTTGCATCCACTTTAATATAGTTAAAAAGTTGTTATTTTTATGTTATTGTGATTAAAAATAATACCATTTTGTCAATTATGTTCTTTTCTTATCTAAGCTTTCTTAGTTATATTCCAAGCGTTCAACCGACATACCATCTGTCTGAGGTACATTTCCAATTGCACCAAGGGACGATATGTTTGAACACGGCAAACCTAAGATGACGGGACCAGTGGATAGAGACGCACCAACAACACAACTCATTTAGAACGGTTAGCCGAAATTAACTAGTAACTGAACCCGATAATATCAAAACCGTAAAAAAACCCGATCCACTGTCTCAATGACTAGCTTTTTTGGAAGATTGATCTAAAAAAAAAAAATCCAAAACCTCCTCGGTAGAGACCTTCATTTATATTAATAAAGGTAATGTTAATTAGAATGTATTTAACTTTACACATAATGGACGACCACGACTGCCTTCTTAGCTGCCGAAAATAAAATGCTTCAGGTAAAGAGTTAGGAAATTGATATTATTTATATTGAACTTAATTCAAAAGTTTCTATTGCGTTTATCAAACTTTTAATTTGTTATATTTTGTGTATTTTGGTTACATAAAAATGTATAAGTTTAGTACATCTAATAGGATGTTTAATACACTTAATAACAAAAAACTAAGTGTTAAGTACATAATACATAATAAAAAAAAAATAAAGTTCGATACACATAATAGCAAAAGGTTTAAAATTTAATATATTTAAATGAAAAGATTGGTATCCGAAACATGTATTCAAGTTTATTTCTCTATAGACCAACTTGTTTCTATTACCTTAAAGAACCTTTATGATTGAAATACTAATATAAAATAAATCAGAAAATTACATCTATATTAGTTCTATAAACAATACTTCTATGTTTTTCTACAAAAACATTTTATAATTATTTAGACCAAGAATGGGCCTGCAGAACAAGAGGTCCAGGCCTAACCGCCTAACCAGATTAAAATTCAGAGGCCAAGGCCCAAGTGCAGTAGACAAGGGTTTTAGGATTTAATTAAAACTTAAAAACGGTAAATGGTATTGAGGATTGAAAGGAAATGAAATGAAATGAAATATTATTGTTTAGTCTAATCCGTTCTCAAGTTTTTCACTAAAATTAATGAAAATATTTTCTTGGATATTCAGATAATTTAATAAAAAGGGATAATCTTTTAATAATAATCTTATCTAAGTTTTTTAAATCTTGCTATTCTTAATTCTATCTAATAAACTATTTATCTACATCCTTTTATCAAGTTATTAACTAATCAAAATAAGTTATTCAGAAAGAACAGATTTTTGCTCTATAGATCATGATTTAAAGGGCTACAAAAATATGACGAGTTTGCTAGATGCATCTATAAAATTAGGTGCATCTACAAATGTAAATGCATATACTATAACGTTTTGCATCTTTTATTATTACTTAAAGTTAATGTTTTTATATTACCGTGAATTAAAAATAAAGGTAATTTTGTCAAAATTTTAAATTCTAAAAACCGTACTTTATATACTCTATGAGAAGAATGTTTTACCTAAAATCTTACACTATGTCTAGAAAGGTGTGTATAAAATATGAAATTTTGATAAAGATAATATTATATTCTCACTTAGGAGGATCAAATATAGTTATATAAGAAAAATAAAAACTATAGATAAATATTAATTAATAAAAATATACATACACCAAGCTGTGGCACCAACTAATTTGTATTACAAAACTAATGACATGATTCACGTCTCTAAAAGAATCTATCAGATTCAGGCCAACTACAAATCATATTTGAATTAAAGTTGGTGGGCAGAAACAACAAATCTCCATGTTTTTATATTACAAAAATATGTGCCACCTTCTCTTACCTTATGCTTACATATATCCATTCTCAAAAAAAAAAAAAAAAAAAAAAAGTGAGAAAAAAAAATATCGTCGACGTTTTGGGCTTAAAACCGCTATTACGTATGTGTGTGCTCGCTTTCATGGTGTCATATTATTTTTAAAATGGAAACTTAACCGGCTAGAACGCCTAGGAGAATCATCGTCAAATTGGAAATCTAAGCTTGTTTTGGTTCGACATCCAAACCTCTCAGATAAACAAAAGCTTCGGTACTTCATTCGTGAAACCTTAACTTCAGTACTAAAGATAGCTTTAACGGGCCTGTGATCTGACAATCGGGTTTCGGATCTCGTGTAAAGAAGTTGCTTGAATCCCTCCCCCGTCCAAATTATCCTGTCACACCTGTATGTGACAGACTTTCTCAAAATCGTACTTGAAATGTAAATATATTTCTAATTAAATATATTCCATAAAATCGATAATACACAATATTAGAGGAGAAAAATTACCACGCTGGAGCTCGTTTCTTTTTGGCTTTGGGGCCAAAGTGACTACTACAACCATAGTATTCATCACAATTAAGTTGATACTTGTAAGTAGGAGCAAAATTGATTGTTCCTTCATACCAAGCTTCAAATGCTTGACCATCCATGAGCTCCATTCGAAGCTTTCATAATTTAAAAGTCGAAATAAAATAAGTAATCAAAATTCAATTATATTAAAGTTTGAATTAAATTTAATTTGGGGTTGTAATAGAACTTGAAGTTATGGATGATTCGTTTTTTATTATTAAAAAATGAACAACAAAGACTTGCATATTTAGTTAAGTGACATTTTGATGTATGGTCAAGCATGAAAATGACATAACTTGACTGTTTCGAGAAAACTGTCATAAAGTAGAAAAGTATTTCTTTTTTGAGATTACGAGGTATTGTGGATATATGATTACCTGATCATTCTCAAGTAGCGTATTCCAATCCTTCCTGTTTATTAGTAATCTGGTCTCCCTCTCCGATAATGAAATCCGGTAATTTAAATCTCCCAGAAAGACAACACGACTGTTATTGGTGGAAATAAATTTAAACGTTAAAACATAATATAAGAAATAAAAGGAATACTAGAAAAACTATCATATCTGATAAATTTAACTACGGCTAAATATTCATCAAAATAACAAACTCCTATGTGACAAATCTACGACCAAACATACTGAAAAACCACTACACAATAGGTTGCGATTACCAAATGTGGTACAAACTTACGGAACATTATGCCAAAATCTACAAAGCGCTGGAAATCCTTTGCGATTACTGAATGTGGTATAAACGTATATTTTTTGTTTTGTACTTTTATCATATTGATGTATAAGTTGTTAGACCCAATGTTGTGTTTATTTTATCATTTGAACTAAGTTTTTATTCTAGTCGTATTTTCTAAAAGTATAAGATATATTACGAAAATATCTAATAGGTATATAAACAATGTAATTAACCCTAATTCATTTAAAAATTTCATATTCTAAAAATATCTGTGTGTTCTTTCTTAATAGTTCATACTATGATCATACTCATCATTGTGGATTTGCTGTAACAATCATTGATATTGTAACAGATGAATTACAACTGTTAGATTTAAAAAATCAACATCTAATTGACGGCTCGTATTTGTTTTCTCATTTTCACATTAATATTCATTCTTACAATAATCCTCCCACACATACACATACACACACACACACACACACACACACACACACACACACACACACACACACACACACACATATATATATATATATATGAAAACTTATTTTCGTACGAGAACCAATATTAGCCCTTGATTAGAATCAATCAATGAATAAGATTTTTTTGGCGGCTCATTAGTGCCTCATTATTGACTCATTAATGGCTCATTAATGACAAATTAATGAGGGTTATTTCGGAAAAATCAATCCTCGCAAATTAATGACGGCTCAACCGGACGCAATTCACGGTTAGGTAAATACTCCCTCCTTCCCAAAATAACTGTCCACAGACAAAAAATACACAGTTTAAGAAAACAGTAATTAATGTTGTCTTTAATTAATAAAATGATACTTTTACCCTTTTAAAAACATTTTACTTTTTCTTTAAAATTTATGTAATAGTGACTCCAGGAAATTATTTTCATATTCCTTCCATTTTCAATGTATTCATTACAACAAAAATTATGGGTCAAATTTAGCGTCAAAATTTTGTTTACCGCCATAATTTGTATGATTTCATTTTTAGTGATAGTAAAAAAAGAGCCAAATTTGCATGATTTCATTTTTGTTTACCGTCATAATTTGCATGATTTCATTTTTATTGATAAAAAATAGAGCCAAATTTTGCCGGCTTGTATTTCCCTTCATGTAGTTGAGAAATTTCAACTATAAGAGTATTTATATGCTATCTCAATTCTTGACGTTGCCGTAACAAATTTTATCCTTCCTATTCCACTAAAATTTTCTCCAATTCCCACTAGTGTCAATATCATATGGAGCAAGTCACAACTTTAGTTACAAAAAAGAAAACGACAATTGCACAATGTCAAGCTATATATCAATCGTTATTGCAAGAAAGTTTATGTGGAGATTTAAAAAGGGGTTCCATAAGTCATGTAGCTTCTCTATTCTCGGTTTCTAAGAGGACGGTTAGTCGCATTTGGCATAAAGCTAAATTTCAAGTAGACCATGGAAAACCGGTTGATCTATCTACAAATATGCCAACCGTTGTCGGACGGAAGAGGGTACAAATAAATTTGAATCAAGTTTCAGAAAATCCATTACGTCGTCGAGCCAACATACGATCTCTTGCAAAATCTTTAAATGTTTCAAAATCAACTATGCATAGACGAATCAAGGAAGGTACACTTCGACCACACACGAATGCTATTAAGCCGAATCTAACTAATAGAATAAAAGAGCAAGGTTAGAATTTTTTGTTTATCTAAGCTTACTTGGTCATTTTTAAATCCAATTCCTACATTCTATGATATGTTTAACGTTGTGCATATTGATGAGAAATGGTTTTACATGTCAAAACCATCAAAACGTTACTACTTAGTTCCCGGTGAGGATGAACCGTTGAGAACATGTAAAAGCAAAATGTTTATCACTAAAGTTATGTTTCTAGCGGCGGTAGCAAGACCAAGATTTGATTCATTGGGCAACGAAGTTTTTTCGGGGAAAATTGGTATATACCCGTTTACGACATTAGAACCCGCTAAGCGTTCAAGCAAAAATCGTGTTGCGGGAACATTGGAGACAAAGCCTATTTTATCGGTGAACAAAGAGGTGACAAGGTCATGGTTGATAGAAAAAGTTCTACCGGATATTAGAGCTAAATGGCCACGAGGTCATACCGGTCCCATATTTATCCAACAAGACAACGCAAATCCTCATATCGATGTTGATGATAGCGAGTTTCTTGAAGCGGCATCTCGAGATGGATTTGATATTCGACTTATATTTCAACCCGCTAATAGTCCGGATTTGAATGTGTTAGACCTTGGATTTTTTCGAGCAATCCAATCACTTCAAGAGCAAGAGGTTTTGGGTACAATTGATGAATTGGTTTATGCGGTTCAAACATCTTTTGAAAGAATGCAATCGCAACAGCTTAATAATGTTTTTTTAACTAAACATGCATGAAAGAAATCATAAAGGTTCAAGGTGGGAATAACTATCATGTACCGCATATTGGCAAGAGTAGATTAGAGCGACAAGGTAACTTACCACTATAAATTGAGTGTGATCAAAATTTAATTGATGAAGTTGTATCGTATCTTGCCCAGTAAAAAAATTGATATACAAAATCTATAAGAAACTTCATTGTGTTTTGGTTTTAATTTTAATGAAAATACATGAGCATTTTATTTTTTTAGTCTACGATTTATTGCCATTTGTAATAATAATTGTATTTTTAATTTTCTTTTTATCTTTCCTTCTTGTAAGACCACCTGCATCCATCGCGAGATGAGGTGGGTGAGAGTCGCTCACGGAAGTGAGGACCATCGCTGGTCTGCGCGATGGCTCCCTCACGGTCACGCTAGTGATGGTGGTCGCGTATGTGAGCGGGAGGTGTGAGAGAGGTTTTTTTTTGGTGATTTGAAGAATGTAATGGATGTGAGGTTTGTGTGATGGGATGAGAAAATGGTGGGGGAATGATGTGGCGCTGATGTGGAGCTGATGTGGCTGTGTAAAGGGTGTGATGGATGCTGAAATGAGGGGTAATGTGGTAAATATGTCATCTGCTTTTAGTAAGTGACAAATAATTTGCGACAAGTTAATATAGTAAGATGGACAAATAAAATGGGACTAAGGGAGTATATAAATTACCACAATACCTATATTAAGAAGTCATTAATGACATTAAAAACAATTCATACAATTCTTGTACGAAAAGTAGTTTTCGTTTAAACTTTTGTCTCTATGTCTCTATATATATTAATGATAATTGTGCCAATTTTAAAAGCTAATCGATTGAAGGTACGAACGAAAAGAAGCAAATCATCTCTTTAAGGCGGTTATTATTATTTAACTAATTTAATTATTAAAAACAAGCTTAATTAGGCTGTTTGTCAACAACTACCCTATTAATTAGGAAAACGCAATTAAGAATATTATATCTTTCACGGATGTATAGGTTTAAGACATATTTTAGTTGGTATTATTTTATAAAATTAAACAACATATGTCTTTTACTTGGATATTTTTTAATATTCTATTTTATGTATATGTCTATGTTTTATTTTAAGTATATGAGTAACTTAACTGCCGTTGTTAGTTGAAATTTTTTCGTCTGATGTCTAACTAAATTGGATTTTAATATTTTATAAGTTGGAATTATCTTGAATTTATATATATATATATATATATATATATATATATATATATATATATATATATATATATATAATTTTTTTAAATTATAAGTATCTGTTAATTTTATTTTGTTTGATCAATGTCTTTTTTTATTTGTTTGATACGATGGGAATATTTTAACGTAAATAAGCAATAATATATATATATATATATATATATATATATATATATATATATATATAATATTTTATTTCTGCCAATATTTTAACGTAAATAAGCAATATAAAATATATTTAACTAATATTGAGCGAATTATATAATGTTTGTCATTTTGATATTATATACTAGACTAAATGTTCGTGTGATACACGTGCTGGTTTAAATGATAATAATTATTAAACATTAATAAAAATGTAATAAATAATATTAAAACGCGAATTAAATGAGAATTAAAAAAACGACGATGTATTACACGAAGAAACGCGAATTAACCAGCGGGTGGAAATATCGACGCAAGCGGGAGGGCAAACTTGAGGTATAAACACGGTAGCATTACACGAAGAAACGTGATTGTATTTCTTAGATAAAACATCAATCTTTACTTTTACAATTAAGGGTAATACAGTTAAAAACGTTATTTGTTATAATTAAATTGGAATTAACATAAGTATAAAATATTTTTGAATGATAAAACTAAGAATTTGGTTAAATATGATATTTTAAAATATTATAGTGAATAAATATGATATTTGTAAATTAAGGTGGACAATTACGATTTTATATGATTTAATAAGAGTATATATTAAATTATCTCTAATAAATTTGACTCTATATAATCAAAATTGATTTTTTGATTTTAACTGAATTAATAGTCAAGATTAAACATTTTTTCAAATGAATAGTTCAGATCGTCTAATAAATTTAATCAAATTAAGTTTTTTATATATATTAGAAGATATAATTTAGAACGAAAACTGTTTTTAATAAGAGAACTACGAGACTTATTTGTAACATCATTAATAATTAATTAATATAGGTATATTGGTTACTTATATATTTACATAACCGTGAATTGTGTCAGATACAATCATTAACAAAGCGAAAATTAATTTTTTCAAAATAACCCATACTCGTTATTAATGAATCATTCAATTAATATCAAAACATATATAAGACCTCTTCTATATTAGTTTCTTCTTTATAATTGTATATAGATGGAAATAATATAAAAACGCATGTAGCCTTAATTTGAGTAAGATACTTTTGTTTTTTCCTTTGTAATTTTCTTCTAAATATATAATCATAAGAAAAGGAGTATAATAGTTCTTGTAAAGGTAGTTTTATATCATCTGCCGACTTTGTACGATAACGACGAGACAAAAACATCACAAATTCAATAAATTGAGTGGTCGTTGATTTTTTATGTCATAATATTCTTATTGTTTGTTTATTAAATGGCAAATTATTTGGGTAAATTAATCCCACAACTTGGATTAAAATACAGAAGAATTTATGATTGGAAGGTTTCAAATTAGAATAAAATAAAAAATTAGCATGACCGAAAGCAACTTAATTATTATCTTTTTTAAAATATAATATATTCATTAGCAAATCATCGTGTTAGCGTTAGATGCCAAGAAACTTCATTAATTTGAAACAATGGTTGAGCGTGTTTTAAACATAATCTCGGTATATAACTTACTCTTGCAAATTAATAATGTAGTTAATTATTCTATTTTTTCTCTCGAGAAATTAATTATACTTAATTTTTAACGAAAATATCTGAATATAATGCATGGTTAATTAAATTGTTTAGCTAGTAGTGAAATGAAAACGTACTCGTGGTCTAGAATTTTTTTGGGGAGGTCCAGTGACGGCCCCATGGTGGTTGGAAAGCTTGTTCGAGACAAAATCTCTGCAACATTTGCGTTTCTAATTCTCTCGTCTCCTTCTCTCCCTCCCGACGCTAGGTGAGCACATATGAAACAAAAACTTGTCTCATGAAACTGGAACCGAACTGAAACCGAGCCCTGTATGTTCATCAATAACATATATAATCACTGATGATCGATCGATCAACCCGAAAACGAAGATTCGCGATAATTACAAGATAATAGTAAGGAATTTCTTTGGAATAATTAAGCATGACTAAATCAATTTTGTAAGAACTTTTTAAAGTTAATTGTAAAAAGGAAAAAAAAACTGTAGTACGTACGTGCATGGTTAAAATGTAGCGACTAACGACACAAAATAATGCAATGCATGTTAGATGAAATGTGAAAGAAGATTAATTGTAATCCATCGTTTATTTATATAATTATCTAAAAGATCGAATTAAATTATTCGGAAAATTTTCAATATAGTTCATATTTAATACATATACAAACAAACTAATTTTAGTCTTTAGATTAACCTAATCAATAGTTTAGATTGAATTTTAAAAATTTTGGACGGAGTAACATTTTCGTAATTAATATGTGATGATTTTACAATCATATATGATTGTATACTGAATCACATGTAACTGAATTAAAAAATTATAAGAATATATTTTTTATATTAACTTTATTGAACACAATTATTAATTATTACTTGTTGCCAAGGCATAACGTTTATAACATATGTATATATACCTTGTTTCCAAGGCATCCCATGACGCCACAGCCTACACAAGAGACGCTCGGATTTTGAAAGAATGGATGAAGATCGCTGCGAACCCAAACCGAGATCATGATTCCCACCATTTGTTTGCTAATTAGACACCGAAACTCGGGTCGGTTAATCCTGCTACTTTCAATGTTTGATTTCTGGACTTTTGTCGCACATCGTTGTAGCTTCTGATCATGATCACTCCAGTTATTGTCGTCGTCGTTGTTGTTGTATTGCTTGTGTGATTTCTTGTTTAAGGTTTTTCTAATCAAAGAGTTCCATTTCATTGATATTTTCTTTTTATCCGATCCAAGAACATTGGATGCTCGTAAAGGAACCACTTCTTGAAACCTTAAACATTTGCATGAGTATTCAATTGTTAAAGATTTCTTAGTTAATTAAGTGAAAAGAATTGTTCTTTGAACTTTTCATTTTTCCTAGAAAAAAAAGATTAAATACGTACCCAAGTACATATATATCGCATGAAGTGTTGCTTGTATCTAACAAATCATCAATATTTAAGTCATCGGTAGGTGCAACACCGCCAACGTTCCATGTACTAACGAACACCCTTCAAATATATTAAAAAGAAATAAAAAAAACAAACTAATTAATAAACCAAATATTCTCAATCAAAATTAGAGAGAGTGCATGAAAAGATAGAAGAAAGGTTGTAATTAATATATGCATTTAATTGTATGCATAGGGTGGGGTAGGGAGTATAAAGGGAGGGAGGGGGAAGGGGGGGGTCTTAATAAATAAATTACCTGAATTTTTGTGTATCATGGTGATCAGCCAAGATGATCTTAGGACTGGGAACAGGTTCGAGGTCTAACGTGGGAAGATCGAGAAAAGGATACGTGTTTCCGGGGAAATCGGCAACAAAGTTGTTAGACCCTAATCTTCTCCTTAGTAACTTGCTGGCTACCAATCTTGGCCACATAACCTTGATGATACACATGCAACGTAATTAAGAACTTTAGTTTCTATGTACATGTTATATATATGCATTTGTACATGATTTAGCATACTACAGTGTACATATATATATGTGTGTGTCACATAGAGAGTGTGTGTGCCTGTGAGAGAGAGAGAGAGAGAGAGAGAGAGAGAGAGAGAGAGAGAGAGAGAGAGACTCACTTCTCCTCCCATGGCCGGTAAGAAGGATATTATGTTATGGTGCTCAATTTGAAGGAAGATGAAGGGATCGTGAGCATAATTAAGAGGAAACCCTCTTACAAAAGAGAATATCCAAAGATATATAAAGAGATGAAGAGAGAGAGGAATAAATTAATTATATATTGATTATTTTATAAATTAGATGGATCGAGGAGCAAGTTGGAAGTATATAAATAATATATAATGACGTATGTGATGATATATGTACATATACATATACGCATGGAGAAGATCAATAGAGACTAATATATATGTTTGTAAAAAGAACTTTTACATGATCAAATCATGAATACAGTAAGTACGTACTACGGCGTATTGTACGTCATCACAATATTATGGTCATTATATTTTCCTACACTGGCGATAACAACTATTGTTAATTCTACTCAAGTACGTATTCTTGTATGTTAAAATATAATCTTATTTTTATATTTATAAGATAACAAAATTTATAGATGAATTTATTTACAAATGGTAGAAAAGTTGATATATAGGATAAAATATTAAAGACATATATATATATATATATATATATATATATATATATATATATATATATATATATATATACTTGAAAATATAAGTGATGACGTGTGTATACCATACATACATACTATGTATAATGAATGTATGAATGTTTGTGTATGTATATAAAATTAAAAGATTTGAAAGAGACTAGTATACGTACCGAAATTAAATATATATGTTAATTTGGCCAATGGGATGAGATTTCTATTCTAATATATGGAAACAGCTATCGATGTTTAGTGTTTGTCTTTGTTGACTTGCGACATATATATAATATAAATATATACGGGGTGTATTATTATATACATTTCTTAGAGAATAGTGGGTAGCAAGAAGAACCTTGCAAAACCCTGAATTAAAAGATGGAACATATACATATAGATATATATTCATATACATATATATAATTATATAATTGCTCAATTAAACGATTCCAATTTCTGGTATGTTGTTGAGAGACCTATCATTGGAGTTTTCATGAGGGCAGTAAGTGACAAAATATCATTATATTATATGCAGCTGCAGCTACCATTTCAAGTTAAGTTGCACATATATATATATATATATATATATATATATATATATATATATATATATATATATATATATATATATATATTCAAATAGCGAGTGATTCACACTGTCGAAATGGAGCTTAAATAAATCGATGCTGAATCTCGCAAGTAGTTTAAATGATCAATGTTTTTGTCTATAAAAGTATTTGGTAATGGCAATAGGAAAGGGTAGGTTCAGGGACAGAAACAAGTGAAGGCTGAAAGGTGCTAAGCCCCTTTCAATGAGCCCGGAACTTTTAGGGGCTGTTTGTTTCAAAGATTTGAAGGGGAATGTAATGTAATTAAATTACAATTCCATTAAAAAGTGTGTTTGGTAGAATTTTTTGAATGTAATTCAATTCTTAACCATATTTAAATTACATTATGTAATGTAATCTCATTCCTTCGGTACCTTGGATGTAATTAAAATACATTCCTTAAAGAAACCTGTTAAAAGACCATTATACCCCTTCAAACCCTATTCTATGTCACGATCTCTTTGTCTGCTCCTTCATTCCACGACTGCACATTCACGTCAAACTCCAGAGCGCGGTGAGACGCCGCCGTAATCGGAGCTCGTCTCCGTTGCCGTCTCCGTTGCCGTCTCCGTCGCAAGCAGATCTGGACCTTCATCTTCACAAATCAGAGTCCCATTCCGTTGCCTTCTCCACGATTGCACCTTCCACGATTTCACCTTCACGACAGAGCGAAGAAACGGCGAGACACCGCCGTAATCGGAGCTCCATTATGTTGCCATCTCCGTCGCAATAGATCTGAACCTTCACAGTTCACCATTTCTATCACGGAACCTTCATCTTCACAAATCAGATCTGAAATTAAGGTTCGTATTCAACTTCGATTTTTGATGTTCGACTGTTTTGGTTAACATTTTGGTTTAAGCCCTCAATAACTCGATTGATACAGCCCCATCTGCCCTCGATTGATACTCAGTAGCCAGGCAGTCAGCACTCTCTCTGACGCTCTCGCTTCAAGTCCACAGAAGATTGAATTCCAAGTCCACAACGCAGCCGATTGAATTCTCTCAACTCAGTTGCTAATTTGCACGAATTCGGGTTAGTATACTGTATACATACAATTCCTATCGTGTAACTGAGTGAAATTTTTGTTGCTTGATACTCACATAAGATTCTGATTTACTCATTTACCATAATACTTACGATTATGATCTAGTTTGGTGGAAATTTGCCCTGCTTCAACCTTACTTTTTTTTTTAAATAATTCTATTGCGATTTCTCTTTAAGGTTGTGTAATATTGATGATATTGTGGTTCTAATTACATGAATTTGAGGGGGAACTTTTGAACTTCTTGATTCTTTATGCTTAGCAAATAATTCGCATGGTTCTGGCTGTCCCGAATTAGTCCCGAATTATATGCCGGACATAATCGATATGATCTCATGGGAGGGGTGAGGGGAGGGGGAGGGGAGCCGGGGGGGGGGGGGGGGATACAAACCCGAAACGTTAAAACAAACATAAAGGGTATTTTGGTCTTTCAATATAATTCCATTACAATTCTTTCAATAAATTTACAAACAAACACAAAATTGGAATGTAATGTAATTCAATTACGTTTGCTTTTCCAGCGAAACAAACATGCATAGGAATCTCATTCCTTAGGAATTCAATTCCTATAGGAATTGAATTCATAAGAAATTCAATTACATTCCTTCACATTCCGTGAAACAAACAGCACATTAGTATTTTAAAATCCAAAGTCCAACAAATACTACGTATATATTAAGTGGTAGGAGCTAAACTGAAATAGCTCAAAATACAAACAACGAAGGGAAAGTTTGAAGTGGTGATCTGATTTTTGAAAACGATTTTTGAATAATGAAAATTATGAAAACAACGTTTCGTCAAAGCATTAGTGATGATTATTTTTTAAAGTGTTTGAGTTATTTACATTGAGAGGGATTGATGTACTTTCTATATATACATGAGCTCTATTCAAGGAAATAAAGACACATCCAAAACAAACACATGAAGTATAATTTCTTATCTTTATTTTTTTATTTCATTGAAGTTTTATCAAAATAAAGAATTGAGTTAATTATCAAATTGGTCCTTAAACATATGTATATCTTCCATTTTGGTCATTTAACTTTGGGAGTGACCAAAATGGTACTTTAACTACCACTTTGTCACCAAAGAAGTCCAAGTTAACGTTGGCCGTCCATAGTCTCCGTTAAGGGTACCCACGTGAGTTGCACACGAGGGCTTTTTAGTCATTTTCCATCTTCCCTCTCAATTAATCTCTCATATACGCCTAACTTCTTATGTCTTCTTCCCCAAACACGGTTACGAAGTAAACCACACTCAAACACGAGGTTAATCTCTTCCGTACTCGACGAATTTATACAAGGATCATGACTCACATTCGCAAACATTATGAATATGATGTGGACTTGGAGCAATCATACGGTATGTGACATTGTTCATTTAGTTTGACCTAATTTTACTATCTAACAAAGAACAAGAACAAGACACTGACTTATGCCATTTGCTATTGCAACTGGAATGCCTGAAATGTTTTCAATTGAGCTTCACCATGGAGGTTTCTTCAAGAATTTCCCTGGTAGAAGATATTTGAAATGTAAAGTTGACTACATTGATAAAGTAGACATTGATAGGTTCTCTGTGCATGAGTTGGGTGATATTTTAGAGGAGTTAGGATATGGGGTGAAAAGATATTATCATTTCTTAACCACATAAGGTAATTTAGACTTTGGTCTACAAGCTTTAGGTAATGATAGTGATGTTTTGAACATGGCAAGGTATGTTTTTGTTCATAAGTTGATTGTAGTATATACTAAAATGGGGAAAACTAGCTTGCACACATATTTCACATCACCATCTAAGGTGATTATCACAGAAATTGAAGGTGTTGAGAATGAACCCCAAAGAGGTAGTAGACTTTTCTTAGAATGGGTAAACAATGATGAAACAACACAACCAATTGAAACAAATGTGCAACCAACTGAACCAATTGAATCTAATGTCCAACCAACTGAAACAATTGAAACAAATGTCCAACCAAATGAATCAATCCAGTTTGAAACTCCAATTTTTGATGAAACTCCAGTAGTTGATCCTATAGTTGACCCTATAGTTGATGACACTTACCCAACCCAACAAAGTATCCCATTGAATTATGATGACATATTTAACTTTGAACCTTTCTTAGACAATACTTTTAGTGCAAATCAAAGTGAGCCTGTGCAAGATAGCATTCCCAATAATGATTGGATGTTTGAACATGAGAATGATGAAACTTTAAGTAATGAGAATAGTGAAGGCAGTAATGAGAATAGTGATAGTGGCAGTGATGATAATAGTGAAGATGTAGATTATATTATTGATGAAGAGAATATGGATGATGAAACAGAAGTGGACATGTATGATTTTAGGTTACACACTGATTTAGATGTTGAGAATGAGCCCAGAGTTGATTGTACCAATCATGAAGATGATGATGTTGATGTAGGGGATAATTCTGACTTTCAGAGTGGTAGTGAGGTCACAAGATGAATGGAGGAGGGTAGTTAATGCAATTAGTAAGAAAAATAAGAAAGAGGCTTTAAAGAAAAACAACAAACATGCCTTTTATGTTGGCCAATTTTTTGCCAACAAAATTGATATTAGGGAAATGGTTAGGGTTGTTGCTGTTGAGACTAGGAGATCCTTAAAAATTGTCAAAAATGATAAAAAAAGGGTTAGGATAGCTTGTCAAGGACACATGCCAGAATTGTAGGGGAATCTTGACTCTTTTGAGGGTACAAGTGGGTCCATGAGTGGTCCAAAAAAGAGGTCAGTTGTGGGTAAAGATAAAGGACCATTTGGGAAGTGTAGTGGGGGTAGGGGAACCTAATACACATATAAATAGAAGAACATTAATTAAGGTATCAAATATACCACTAAACCACTTCCATAACTGATTTCAAGCATTAATGTAACTTCATTCAATTTCAACAACCCAAAAGTCAAAAAACATAAATTACATTAATGTCTTAATGTTACTGACTTCAACTACCAAAATCCTCAAAAAGATCAAATCTTTGACCACATATCAGATGTAGGAAATTGCAATAGCAAAGAAGCCTATCCAACTAGCTAGTAAATAAAACTTTAGCTTCCAACACAATGCCTCCTTTTCCTTTAATTTCATTTCAACCTCATTCTTTGACCTTAGCAACCCTGGAATGATCATAGTTGATCTTTCACACATGACAGGGTTCAACCAACCAACAAACCTACAAGTTGAACCCTGAAATCGAATAAAAAATTACATTTAACAAACCTACAATAAACCTACAACTTGATTTTAGGTCAATACAACAGAAAAAACATACCTTATTGGGACATGAATAAAACCTTCTACCTGGATTTTGAGCTGTCCATGAAGTTCGTATTACAGCAAGCTTATCACAATGACAAAACATTTTGGTCCTTAATCTTCTTCTAAAACTGGCTGCTCTGCTCTCTGATGAAGATCGATGAAAATGAGAAAATAAGAACAAAGGGGGTAGTTTATTTAAGCGCGTAATTGAGAGGGAAGGAGGAAAAGGACTAAAAAGCCCTCGTGTGCAACTCACGTGGGCACCCTTAATGGAGGCTTTGGACGGCCAACGTTAACTTGGACCAATTTGGTGACAAAGTGGTAGTTAAAGTACTATTTTGGTCACTCCCAAAGTTAAAGGACCAAAATGGAAGAAATACCTATGTTTAAGGACCACTTTGATAATTAACTCTAAAGAATTCGAGTTATTGTTTTAGTTAATATTATGCTTCGAGCACATTAATTCATGACAATCGAACCGGCGATTGTGAGAAAACTGTAAAGATAGATTTTGCCAAAGCTTAAGTGTTATTTTCACTACAAAAAATCGACCTTTAGCATCGACAAATGTCGCTGCTAATACGCTCAAAAATCGCTGCTAAAAGTTTTAGCAGCGACATGTTGCTGCTATTGCGTCGCTGCTATTTCCTTGATGCTAATACCCAAATGTCGCTGCTATTGCCTGTCGCTGCTAATTCCTTATGTCGCTGCTATTGATGTCGCTGCTAATGTCCCTCTCCCAAACCATTTGCTATCGCTGCTACTTCCCTTAGTCGCTGCAATTGCCTGTTTTCATTTTTTAAATAATACAATATAATAATAATTCTAACCTGTTTTATATACTATAACACCAATTAAAAACTGGAAACTGATATTATATAAAACCATATAGGATATTACCAAATCCATAATATACACAAAACATAGCTAGTACATAAATGTTTTAATTAGTTGTTGTTTGTCAACACACAAAACATAATCTATAATAAACTACACGTTACTATGTTCTTCCCCGTTCTCCTCGACGTTCTCCACATTTTCATTTTGTGTCGAAAACGATTGAATCACATTTGTCATTGCCGATTCCATCGCCGCTCTAAATGCGGGGTTACGGAGCATGATATCAAGTTGACTCCGCTGCAAATTATTAAATATGTACATTAGTAACTTATAAATTAAAACAAACAAATGGGATGTAGTAGCTCTAAATTCGGGTCGGATAGCATATAAGTTAAAACAAACAAATAGGAGACTATGCTTGATCAAATGGCATATAGTAACTTAATGGCATATAAGTTAAAACAAATGGAATTAGTAACTTATAAGTTAAAACAAACAAATGGCATATAGTAACTTAATAGACAACTCAACCTTAAACTATAATTGTTAGCTACACTCAACAACTCAATAGCAGACTATGTTTGATCAATATCTCATGAATTTAATAATCAATTCAGGATGTGTAATGTGCTAACCACTAAGAGGCAAATAATTAATTACTTGACAATAATTTAATAATCAATACAGGATGTGTAATGTTTCCAAAACACCTTGAATATCAAAGTATGTCTACAAACAATAACAAAAGGTTAGAAAGTAAAATGCATTCAGAAATAAACATTAGAAATATAAATATATAAATAATTTACCATAAGATGCGTATACATAGAATGCTTTTCAGCATCGGAAACATCTTTCCATGCTTCTCTGTCTAGAGGGATATCCCGCAATATATACCCGCTTGCCTCACGAATAAAAAGTTGAGCATGCTTCCCAACGGGTGTAGCAGTCGTCATATCAAACTCTAAAGGAAGAGGTCGCTTCCGATTTGCATCCCATGTTCGTGTGAGGTCAAGGTTTTTACCTCTACCTCTTGTACGTTTTGGTGGTACAACTGCAATTAATAATTAAAAAATATTAGTTGCAATAAATCATAATAAATGTTTGAATATAATAAATAATCAATTAAATCACAATGTGAAATAATTAACATCCTCCTCGTGTTGACTACGGGGTCGATTATTTGGAGGTGATGGATCCTCACGCCCATCACCATCATGGGCCCGAGCCATAACATCAGCCATTAAAAGCTGTCAAGTTAAATGATAACGAATAGACAAAATGATATGTAACACAATTTAATAATAACATATATAAGCAAGTCAAATATGATTACATATGAAATTGTAACAAGTCAAATATGATTACAAATGAAGTGTTTTAATCCATCTCACCTTCAGACATTTCAGTGTCACCATCAGACATTTCACTATCATACTCGGAATCGTTCTCATCGAAATCAATCTCGTCCTCAGACACTTCATGATATAACGCGGGTATTCCAATCAATGTCTATAGTACCCAAAAAAATTAATAATAATAATAATTAAAAAAACCTTCAACTATATGATGGACCATTCTAGCCTATATATGTAGAAAAAGAGGTTTAATTATGTACTGACAATCACATATTACATATAGCTAGCTTTATCAGTTAATTCTAATTAAGTTATTCATATGCATGGTTGGTTACGCACTCTCAAGGATACATAATACTATTCAAACATACATACATTCATGTCATAACATACCCACAGACACATATTCATACTAGATTTATCACATATTCATACTATTCAAACATACATACATTCATACATATTCAATCCCAAATATGTATCATCACCTATTCAAGCAGGAGTCATAACATTGTTGGATCTTTCACCTCTTGCTACTTAACTACTAGTTAATTTCTTCAAACATACATACATTCATACATAACATACCCACAGACACATATTCATACTAGAATTATCACAATATTCATACTATTCAAACATACATACATTCATACTAGAATTTTCACAATATTCATACTATTCAAACATACATACATTCATACTAGAATTTTCACAATATTCATACTATTCAAACATACATAAATTCAATCCCAAATATGTATCATCACCTATTGAAGTCAAAACAGCAATTTATTATCAAATCAGTTCCAAATAACAAGAAATTAACATAATCTATAAACTATGAACTTGAAGTTCTAGCATATATTAACAACAAGAAATTAACATATATTAACAACAAATAAGTTATAACAAAGCCAAAACAGCAATTTATTATCAAATCAGATTCCAAATAACAAGAAATTAACATATCTATAAACTATGAACTTGAAGTTTTAGCCTAAAACAACAAAAATAACAAGAAATTGACAACATATAACATATATAAGTTCAAATTAAAGACCTAACCTGGTGAAAGAGAACAAATGCGGCGGCGGCAGAGAGTGGGAACGGCGGCAGTGGGTAGGAACGGCGGCGGCAGTGGGTAGGAACAGCGGCAGAGGGCAAGCGTGAGGGGCAGAGAGCGAGATGTGAGCTGCAGGGAAGGGGGCGGAGACCAGCGACTGGAGGGGAGGCGACGGCGAGTGAAGGGGCGGCGACCGGCGAGTGAAGGAGCTGCAGGGAAGGGGTTGCGTATTTGCGATGGAGAGAAAAGGAGAGGAGTGTTAGCCGGGCCAAATGGGGGAGAAATTAGTTTTAACCTATTTTAAAGCAATAGCGCGACATACTATTCACCATTAGCAGCGACACCGGTTTTAGCAGCGACACGTGAAAAATAAAGGAGGGAATAATGGGCGCATTTTTTTTTTTTGGTAATAGCAGCGACATGAGCAATAGCAGCGACACGTCGCGCGTTCAGCGAGGTGTCACTGCTATTGCTCGTGTCGCTGCTAAATGTGTCGCGGCTATTACCATGAATTCTAGTATGTAAGTTTCTTATATTTAAATGCACCTTCGTTATTTATTTATCTAGATAAATAATAGAACTTTTTATTTCGTATATATATATATGTATATATATATATATATGTGTGTGTGTGTGTATCATTAGTATTATGATAAAGTAAGACCAACACCCGCTATACTAAAATCTTAGCCCCGCCTTTCGATAGGCTTCAATTCATCTAGTCATCATGTCCGTACCGGCCATCCCTTAATTTGTCACACTAAATCTGGGGTTTTTACATTATATAATTTGTTTTTTCAAGTTACTTTGTAACACTATGAACATTATTTGAAAAGCAAAATATACTAAAAGTAGCAAACACTAGCCTCCCTTACATTTACAAGATATAAGAATAGAGGCTAACCCATGAAACTACCAACATCTATTGAAAAAAACCAATTATGAAAGGACCAAATAGCTAAAGCCAAAAGTGGTTAACAAGTAAACGGTAGACCAAACCCATAGCCTCCAAAATCTTTAGGCCGCTTGTAAATGATCGAAGCATACCTTTGCATTAAATCTTTTACCGAACTTTATTGCACCACTTAATTAAAAATTGGCCTAAAAATTTCATTTTCAAACCTACATTTAACCAAATGATCGATGTTCTCCACCGCATCTCGGCAAAACGGGCATAGAACCAAACAAATGTTTATACCACGAGCCACCAAATTTGATCTCACCGCTAAACGGCCACTCAAAACTCTCCACATGAAGATACTCATTTTTTTACAATAGATTTGACCATTTAGTCTTAAGAAAATTTAAATATCTTTAATTCACCAATTCTTCCACCACTCTTCCAACCGTCTTCACTTCATACTATGATGAATTGCCCTAGCGACCATTGCCAAACTTTTTTTTGAACGGCAAGGAAAGTTAAACGGGAGCTTTGGCATGGCCATCACCCCCGAAAAGCAACCCACACACACACACACACACACACACACACACACATATATATATATATATATATATATATATATATATATATATATATATATATATATATATATATATATATATATATATATATATATTAGAAACCACTAGCAAGATGCTAGAACTACACAGAAAGTACAATACAATCAAAAAAATTAAAGGAAGAAGGACAAATACACCACATCGACCAAATTAAACTATTACAATTGGCCCTAAATTTCATCAAAGTAAATAAAATAGCTTGCAACTCATCCAAGTAAATAAAATAGATTTGACCATTGCCAATTGTCTTTAGAATCTTGCGACGTAGTAAAATTATTCAACAAGCCCATCAAAGATTAGCATTCTACCTTGGTTTGACCCTATATCTCCAAACTGAAGTCCAGTTCTCCCATCCACCTCCAGCAGTACCCTTTCTCCCTAACCTTGGCCATTACGATCTTTTTTAATAACCCAGGAAAAACGATCTTTAAGTAAGGCCAAACCCATCAAATATCGTGACAAAAGAAGAGAGATTAAACCATCACCCAAAACCTTTCCAAAATAAGAACTAAGACAATAACCCCAACTTTTTGAATTTTTTTACAGCCATAACATTACCCTTTCAAACAGAATATAAAACCGATTTAACAATGTTAATCTATCCTCGGATGAGATCAAATGTAACTTTTATGAACCAATCTGATTTCGCACTTTGTCCACATTTTTTCCCATCGTGACTTGAATCTCATGTTCACTCCTACTTGTAAACCCAAGTATTGAACTGGTTTTAACCCTACCTTGTAAACCAAGATCATCGATTCATCGCCCCAAACTCTTACAAATGTTTTCACTTTTCAAGTTACAATTTACAAACATCATTTTGGGTTTAATATGACTTGTAAAACATGTCATTAACATTTTTTAAATTTCATCAGAAAGATTTAATATTTTCCAATGCATTTACTAGAGATCATTATATGTGAACTTTCACACTATCATCTGTCGAAAAAACCCTTTTTCTAGTAGTGTATAAGCTTTTTGGAAATCCAGTATAAAAATCAAGCCTTTGATAAACATAGTTTGCACCTTGCCAATCAGATTATCAATAACTTTAATTTATACAATCTTTCCCCGCAAGTATTTAAACATTATTGTCGAATTTTACAAGTTAGGAGATCAAATCATACAAATATAATATATATAATCTATAGACTTATCTACAAAGACTGTAAAACAGCCATGATTTCTTTTCGGTATCTAGGAGTAATTATATATAGTTATACTTATGTAATACATGTTAATATAGTATGATGATATTAAAAGCAGAAAACTGTATTAGGCCAGGCTTCATCTATAACTACTACTAGATAAGCTTCTTTTAATAAACATTTTACTGTCATCAGCTAACCTTGTTTGCAATTTGGTAAGGAGTTGCTGGGTATGAATTTGCAGCCACAGGAAGCGATTTGACCAATTGCAAGTTGTGTGCAGAAAGTGACCCTAGGATAGTTTATGATCGCTAAGTACCCAAACTTAATTGATTTAATTGGATGATTTAGGCAATAAGAATTTGGCCAATGGGAGGTCTTTTATTGATGTACACCATCTTTGTATTTGTGTGTTTGTATTGTGTAATTTCAACTTTTCAGTCATGAAACGCGAGTTTGTTAAATAGCAAAATCCACTTTGTGTATCTTGTGCACGCCAACATGAATTAAGTGGAACTTTCTTTTATGGATATTAAAAAATAATTCCAAAAAGATAAGATTATAAATAAGGGCAAACTGTACCATAATACAACGAATTTTTACTAAAATATCATTGTATATAACAATCTTAAAAAAATTAATAGAACAGACTTGCAAAAGTGTACCATTGTATGCAAGACAACTTGATATAATAAGTAACCACCATATACAGCCGGGGTTACCCCTAATTTTTTATGCTTATTTTAAAATTTTAATATATTTAATTAAAATCTTCATCTCCTTCCATTACATCCTGTTCTCGAGTTTTTAAATGAAGGGAAGGGAAGGAAAGGGAAAGATGGAAAGAAGGAAAGAAAAGGGAAAGATAAAAAAAACTCCCCCTCTCAATCATCTCAAAAGTGGGGGGGAAGTTTTTACATACAAATGATAAAAGTGCCCCTCCTAACACTTTTCTTCCCCTCCTTCAAAAAAACTCAAGAACACAGTTTCTCTAAATAAACCTTCTCTTCTTTCCTTCCCCTCCTTAAATTAACTCGAGAACATAGTGTTAGAGTTTTGATCTTCTGGGAAATTAAATAATCCCCACCATATACAAGCAGTTAGAGTTTTAATGTTTTGAGAAAATAATCCTCCTTCAACCTTCATTTCACTGACCTCCTTCTAGCACCGCCGTCGGCGACCTTCAACACCACCGTCGCCAGCGCCAAACCACCATCACTATCGCCAAATCACCATCGCTACTGCCGCCTTCATACCTTCACCACCATCGCCTTCAAGTTCAGATCTAAACTTCCGCCGCTTTAAACAACAGCCACCACCGCCTTCCAGATTCAATTAGGGTTTTTGTGGTAGCTCAGTGATGTGGAGATCCAATCTCCGCTGCTTTAAACAACAACAACCACCGTCGCTCGTGGGTTTTCAACCACCCCATCGTCTCCGGTTTTGTGGTCCAAACCACCATCAGCGCCGCTGCCTTGATCCACTATCACCCCTGCCTTCATAGTTCTCCAACCATCGCCGATTTTGAGCCAAAATCATCGCTTCCTTCATAATTCAATCGCAGATGGGTTTTAACGTATGTTTTCAAGATTTGATTACCAAACATCTCATTTCTTTGCGTTCATGTTCAGATGATTAGGTTTTTTTCGACCAATTTAGGTTGATGTGATTATGGGTTTTTCGATTTTAGATGGGACCGATTTGGTATCTGATTTCGTATTCTAAATCTGTATTTTTTTTGGGTTTATAAAGGTCACCATTATATCAAAGTGTAGATTAGGGTATTTGTTCGTGGGTTTTTGTGTAAGGGCTTGTTCAAGTTTTGGTCTAAATATTCAAGTTTGTTCAAGTCTCAGATCCAGATTTGTATTCTGAATATAAATGTCACCATTATATAACTTGAATCTTCTTGAGCTCATGGGGACCGAATGTTCTTGAGTTTATCAATGAAATGTTCTTAAGTTCATCTTTAATGGGGATTGAGTGTTCTTGAGTTAATAGAAGAACACAATATTTAAAAAATGATTAAAGATAAGAAAATGACCTACAATCTGTTGTGTAGGTTACCACTTGCGTACAATGAAAGATAAAAGAGGGTTATTTATATTTTTTTTATTTTAAAGTTCGTTATATAAATTGTTAGTTTAGCAAATATTCGTTGTATTTTAGAACAGTTTATCCTATAAATAAGCACAGACAAAAAAACTCTTAGATAACCAAAACAAACATGCCAGCCCATAGTTTTCATCTTTATACAAGAATATAATGAAATGAAAATTATTGAAGTCAATTTGATTTCGGTAACTATGAGACTAAAGGCAAATCATGTATTGGCATGATGCTTAGGATTGTAATAGGATTCGAAAGCCAGACGTTAAGGAAAGAAAGCTTATAAAAGCTTCACAATTGTTTATATTATAATTTTGATTTTGATTAGTTTTATGAGAATCTATTAGGAAAGAAAGAGACATTTACAATTTTATTTTAAATAAGTCGAAGAAGTGTATAAAAATAACCTTTTGAATCCAGTTTAATAAATGATTAAGAACATCCAACGTGTCAATTTGATATTAATTTGACACTCTTAATGTTGCTACTTTTTTTACCAACACACTCTTTGAGTTTGAGCATAAAACCTTACTTGTCGAGCGGAAATCGAAAATTGTTCCTTAACTAGTTAACTCTAATACATCACACTCCTTGAGTTCCACACGTCGAATGTAGCCCTAAATCAATTAACTTTTCTAATCTGCATTTCAGTTATTTGCAAATCATATAAACTATTTTAGTAATTAACTTTTTTTTATAATATATATTTCTTAAATTTCTTTTATTTTCTTTTTTTAACTTCCTTTATACTTTTTTTTTCATTTATTTTTGTTGTTATTTCTTATGTTCTAATTTTTTTTAATTATTAGTTACATATATACTATCAAACATCTTAAGAATTATCTTTTTTATTTTTTATTGCTTTTTATACCTCTTTAAGAAGATTCTTTTTATTTTTTCTTTTATACTTTTAAGTTACTATTCTAAATCATTTTTTTACTTCACTATCATGTTTTATTTAGACCCTTATTTTTTTAATTTTCTTTTAAGAATTCCCTTGTGTCATTCATAAAAAACATGTGTTATAATCTTTTATTTAAACATCAGTTGAACAAGTGATAATAAGTAATTTAAATTTCATTTATTTTTTTTAATTAGATCATGAACACATAAATCATAAACATTCTAAATTTTTTGCATAGTAAGTAATTATATAAAACCATTCTTTAAAACGTATAATAAAGAGTTATCTTTTCCCGTGCTTCGCTACGGGATAAAATTTTTGTTTAGGTTGTATTTAATTTATAATATTTATGTTAATACATAAATATATAAGCTAATGTTAATACATAATCAACAAACATAAAAGCTAATTTCGTACAAACTAAAATATATAAGTTGATATCGTGTTATAAGATGTATAATATTTATGTATTTCTTCACAGTCTTTTTCACTGTTATGAAATCTTATAGTTTAGTATAATAAATGATTTAAATTGATCATCACGAAAAACGTTTTTCATGTATTGTATTATGATACATTAAGCTTTTAATTTGGATATACATATCAAGTTATCAAAAGTATTATTATGTTCATTAATGTTCAAAAATTATATATCATTATACCTATTTATGTTTACAAAAACGTTTTATTATGCCCATATTTGTTCCAAAATTTTATACATGTAAAACTCTTTTAGAGACATAGTTGGTATATATGAACACTAAAAAACTCTATATACCATAATAAAACATTAGGAAAATACTCTTTGTGTTAAATAATTTTAACCATTTAATGAAAACATACAACAAAATGATGGTCAAGTAAATAACAATTTAGAATAGTAAAATATAGAAAAATAAAAAATAATAATCAAGCCAAGAAAATAAATTCTTAAAATAGTGCTTAAAAGTATAAAAGAAAAAAAATAAAAAGAATCTTCACAAAAAGGTATAAAAAGAAATGAAAAATAATAAAGATAATTCCTGAGTGTTTGATAGTATTTATTTAACTAAATTAAAAAATATATAAAGAACATAAGAAATAACAACAAAAATAAATGAAAAAAAATATAAAGAAAATTAAAAAAAGAAAACAAAGAAATTTAAGAAATATATATTATAAAAAGAGTTAATTATCAAATTGGTCCTTTAACATAGGTATTTCTTCCGATTTAGCCCTTTAACTTTAGGAGTGACCAAAATGGTACTTTAACTACCACTTTGTCACCAAAATAGTTCATTCGTTAGTTGACGGTCAACTCCGTTAAGATAGGGGCATTTTGGTCTTTTTACCATTTTTTACTATTTTTTATTAAACAAAATAATATTTAATTATTTTTAATATATAAAATTATTATAATTTAATATTTATTCAATCTCTCTCTCCTCAAACCCTCTCACTCTCTCTGCTCTCGCACTCTCTCATCAGTACCACCGCCCCACCACCCTAAGCACAGCCGCCGCCGCAACCGGCCACCGTCGCCGGCACCACGATCGACCACATCTACTACCAAGAAGAAGATAAAGATATCAGATCTCGGGTTTTTTAAGGCGGCAGTGGTGGCCGTTTCCGACGAGTTTCTTGGCTTTTCCGGCGAGGTCCATCGTTGGATTACTACCGTTCTTGGTGGGGGAGGTCGGAATCCTCTCCCTAACATAACTATTGAGCCTCATCATCTATTGGATCCTGCATTAACTTGAAATCGAGCAAAAGGCAAAAACTGCCCAGATTAGGGTTTTTGTGCCGCCACCCTCAATTGAGGCGGCTGCCCGCGGCGAACAAGGGGGAGGAGGACATGGGTCGATGGGAAAACATCCAAGTAACACAAACATGGTCTCGGATTTGTCATTTGATAAGCCGAAAAAAGATTTTGGTGGGGTGCAAACCATGTCTGCGCAGATTGCTACTAACTCGGGACTTCTCTCTTCAAATTCTCACTCGTCAGATGGTGTTAAGGATCGAGGTATGGGGCAAAATGTTTGTGGCAATGTGTATAACAAGACTACGGGTTCAATTGCTACGAATGTTGGTGTTAAGGATCAAGGATTCTTCTCGCAACCTGCAACTGCCGCCGCAAGGTGGTGTTCATGCTGGTCCAGGGGTTGTTGGCCATGGCGGTGATGCTTTCGATGTTCTTAATACTCCTGGACATGCTCTTAATCCATCTCCAATTCTTTTCCCTGCTTGGTGATAATGAAATGGAATCATATTGTGTTTTAAGAACTATGTTATTCAGTTGTAAATTTAGACCCGTTTCTGGTGGTGTCTGGTGGTGGTGGTAAGGTGGTGGTTGTGACGAGAGAAAAATAAGAGAGAGAGGTGGGTGAGGGAGACGATGGGGTGGGGTACGGTGGTTATTTTTTATTTAAATAACATTTAATTATTAAAAATGAGTAAAATAAGTAAAAGTATCAAATAAAAAAATAAAATAAAAACAGAGGGTAATTTGGTCATTTTACTCTATTTTAACAGAGTTGACCGTTAGTCAACTTACTAAAGGACCATTCAGGCGACAAAGTGGTAGTTAAAATACTATTTTGGTCACTCTCAAAGTTAAAGGACCAAATCGGAAGAAATACCTATGTTAAAGGACCAATTTGATAATTAACTCTTATAAAAAAAGAGTTAATTACTGAAATGGTCCTGTGGTTTACAAATAACTAAAATGGTTCATGTGGTTTATTACTGAAATGGTGCCTGTAGTGCAAAAAATAACATAAATACCCCTCCTCAAAAGGAGGTTAACGGTGGCCTTTAACGAAAGTTAGATCCAGGGACTGAATGTGGGACTTATTTGCTGCAGAAGGGACCATTCACGCACTTTTTAAAGCTCAAGGACCAAATCAGTGACTTTTGTCAAAGTTCAAGGACCATTTCAGTAATTAACTCTAAATAATATTACACACAAAACATATAAAATAAAGGGTTTAGTTCATCAAAATAGATCAAACAATTCACGTTCTGCTAGTGTGTGTGTGTGTGTGTGTATCTTATTTGAAACTTATCATTTGATATATTAAACTTTCAAAACTTACCATTTGATTTATCAAATACATGATCAACAAATTATGGTAGTATTTTCATTTTCAATTTTTTAATTTCAATTCAACCACAACAATAGTAATTGTTGGTGTATTGTGCATTAGACAATAACACGTGTTACCATGTCGTACACCCGACTAGAACCAATTGTGAAATTAATTAATTAATTGTGTGTAAATATCGTTAATTTGTGGTTACTAGCATTGTATCCGTACAATTCAGCACTGACATATATTTTTCTTGACAACTTGTCCGTTTTTAAAATATGGCTAGTGTGTTTTTAGTCTAAATTATAAATGGTCAATAAAATTTCACATAAATGGCAAAATCTAACAAAAGTGTTGACATTATAAGTCTATGCTATTTGAATTATATCACCCATTAGAAAAATCCATAAACTTTGATAAAGGTACGTTATATGTTATTAAGATTTAACACTTTTAGTTATACATAATTTTTAATAGCTAAGTTAAAATATTTATTACATGATAGATTGTTTCATATGAAGGTGTAAATATTGTTAATTTTTTTAATTATTAATTTAATTTGAATTAATTTGATTTTCTTATAAGTTCTTTATTTTGGAAATTTTATTTATTATAATGGTATATAAGAATGTAACTCTATGATGCGTGTTTTTGCAAGTTACAATTTAAGTACAAGAATTAAGTCAAATATATACACACAATAATCCGACAAGTATGACCGGATCGTGTAGTAGTATAGATGAGGTAAGTCAGGATCGATCCACAGGGAAAATAATACGGTAATAAATACAATTCAAACATAAATAATTAACCTAAAAAGGGGGGTTTTTAAAAGATTGATTTTTTCTATAATTAAAATTTTATACTAAAGAAAAGAGAACAAATAATTAACTTACGAATAAGTTGATAAAAAGAATTATTCACTATGATTTAATCCTCCTAAAAAATGATTTAATTTTTAAAAACCTAATATATTAGTTTTACCAAGAGGTTGGATTAACTAACTCCCGTTAACAACCCGAAATACTATTTAATAGGGTTCATTAACTCCCGTTAATGATCTTTTTAAATATCACACCTCCGTTACCACATAATTATTTGAATTAGCTCCCGCATCATCCTTAACTTACAAACTCCCTTTTATAAGTTAACTTAAAGTTTACTCCGTGTTTATTTAATAAATTTCGACTATTATTCCTAATAACGGATTATATTATAACCGAAGTTATAATACAATGGAAACCACCCATCAATTATTCATTCCCATGTCCAATTGATTAAAGGTGATTAACAAATTTAGTAATCAAAGGTGTAGAGTATAACATTTAAGGTTCTTTATAATTATTATGGTAACCGGATATGAAAACTAATATATTACCAATATTTAATCAAACAATTATCTAGGATTCATAAAATCATAGTGAATAAGGAAAGAAGTTACCCCATAGATGAGTTTAACTTGTACATAGCTTGATGCAACATAGTTTGCACAACTAAGAAGGTTTCTTCCTTGATTACAATCAAATTACTACAAATAAACCCTTTTAGACACTATCTAATTAATTTAGATAGATCTAATGAGAGTTTTCTACAGAGAATGAAAGAGTATTTCAGTAACAAGTGAAGATGGAAGTAAGGAAAAGGTGTCTCCCTAAAGCATGCAAAGCTAGCTATTTATAGGAGAGTTTCAGCAAGACTTCAAGGCGTGAACCATTAAATGTTCACAGCGTGAAGTGCCCATTCCTCCAGCTTTTGACTTTTGCATTGATTTCTTATCTTTACCTTATCTCTTTTCACTATTCACCCAAGTTGATGTTATAGTAGACTGATAATTCATGTCTCCAGATGATCTTCTAGACATTATCCATAGGTGAAAGTGTTTTCACCAAGAGAATTATCATTAAAATGGCATTTATTTATGTTTCTGGTTGCTGAACATCTTCATGGCGTGAACTCTTTTGAGTTCATGGCGTGAAGCAGTGCAAGTTCGTCTGTTTTTGCATTTTTCTTCATTTCTTGCCTTGTTCTTTAATTCCAAGTATACTTTTCCTATTTTTACCAAATAATAACATATTTAGACTCAAACTTATACTTTTGGTAAAGATATGATAGAAAAATATATGATATTGGTGCGTAAAATTTAGTATAAAATCAGCAATATCATAAGTTCCCACACTTAAACTTTGCTTGTCCTCAAGCAAACAAACATCATGAAAAATTTCAAACATTGATCAAACAAGTCATCATTTTTCTACTTCTCATGCCCAACAATTTAGTGTACAAGAAAAATTGGTAAAATAACCTTCATATCATGCATATTGTTTATACTCACCAATTTTAGCTCGTTCACTCTAGTGTATAGAGGTTTTTTATTTGGTGATCACTCAAATTGTCAAAACACATGATTATTAGCATAGGCTTATATCCAAAACTTATCTCCACCACTAGAGACGTCAACCTTCAAGAGGACTTTTGGGGTTGAAACTGTAGGCTTAGGGTCAGGGTAGTAAATGAAATCTTTTTGAAAATGACTAAATAGCAAAAACCCGAGTCATGCCGGACAATAAAGCCTTATTTTATGCTAATAATTAATACACCATTTATGGCTATCAAACTGATACTAACACTTGCTTGCCATGCACTTTTCTCATTTGTTTTTTTTTTTTGCACAACTATATTGCAAGTTTATTTTAGGCAGCCATGGTTATTATTGACGTCTTTAAAATAAGAAAAACATCAAGGCTTGTTTATATATCCAGCTAACTCGAACTTAAGCTAAGGCCAAAAGAAATAATAAAAAAAATGAGATTGGCTAAAATGTGGATCACAATGAAAAAAAATTAAGACTCAACATGTTTACGAGAGTATCGAGTGCTAAAGTTGAGCACTGCGCAAAAATAGGTGTGACAAATTAGATATCCTAAAATTAGGAATATCTAACGAACAAAGAAATCGGCTAAAACAAAATGGAGAAACATGAAATGAAGGCCTCTATCAATACAATGGTATGTAGCCTCATTTTTGTGGTTTTCGACAAGTATTTTGGTAACAAGTTCTACCATAATCACATGTTGACATTCTCACACAAAAGAAAGATAGCATCAGAAAATAAATGCTATAAATAGGCTCAAACTCTCTTTTGGATATAGGTTTAGGGTTTTATATGCATGATACTACAATTATTTTACTAATTTAACTAGTAAAAATTAGTTCTTTAGGCGTGAGAAATAAAAAAAATCGAAAAATTTGATCAAAAACTTTTAAATTTTCACAACATTTTATAAACTTGATTTTTCACAAAGTTAAGTTTCTTAACCCCTTCCCACACTTAGAATTTTCATTGTCCTCAATGCAAATAATAAACCATTTTCTACCATATTACCGTTGTAAACGGTAATATTACCGTTGTAAACGGTAATATTACCGTTACCAATGGTCAGATGACCGTTGGTGGCGGTCACCTCCTCCCCTCTATAAATTTCCAACTTTACACGTCATTTCCTCACAATTCTCTCTTCTCCAAAATCCAACTCCTCTCAAAAAATTTTGAAGATGCTTCATCCACTTTTGATTTTCGTTATAATTTCTATCATCGGAATGACCATCATCCTCATCCAGAATCATCCGATCAAGGAGTGGATAACATTGTATCTTATGTTTTCTGCTATTGTATTTCTGTTGTTGGTGTGTGCAATTGGCATGCCCGTGTATGATTAATATATTTGCAATAAAATAATAATTTCTCAAGTGCAAGAGTAGAAAGAATTACTCCCCTGTGGTTTTGAATTTGGATCATTTTGTTGCATCCAATTTGCTTGAAATTCTATTTGATATCTCTTGTGAATTTGACTCGTCGATAGCTTTTTTCGAGTTTGTATCTCCACATCGAATGATTCTTCCTTCTCTTATTCTCACACAAAAACACACATAAAATGCATAATAAAAAAAATCAAACACACCAAAATAATCAAACGAACAATCCAAATAAAGGAAATAGCGTAATGAAATCCCATGATAATACCGAAATAAATAAAAAGATAGTTGCCACCACAACTCAAATCAACGTCCGTCTTGTCGACGGATCCACCTGTCATAAGGTGTCTCGTAAGGAGGGTTGTTTTGATCTACATCCCACTGTGGTAAATATGGTGGAATCTGAGGAGGTGTTTCGGGTCTAGGCGATCCGAACCAGGATGAAATGGCCTGATGATCCCATGAAGATTGGTGCATCATCCTGTATTGGTCATACATTGACCTCTTCTGCATTTCCTGAATAGATTCCATTGAAACCTGTAATCCACTTACCCTCTCAGATAGGTCCTCATATGCTGTGTGAGCATCCCATCCTGCTGGAGCTCCACCTCTATTCCTCCTCCTTGGCTGTGCTGGCACTTGAACAGGTTGTCTTGCAGGTTCATCATCATCATCATCATCATCATCATCATCATCATCATCATCATCAGATGTTACTCTAGTATCTCCCCACACCGTCACTGTTTTTTTGGCATCCGTGTAATGGGTCACCCTCATACGTCTCATGGTTGAAAGATTAATGCACCCCATATTAGGAATAGGAGTCAAAGATGCACGTACCTGAGCTGTAAGAATGTTGAAGTATTTTGCCTGGTAACATACTGGCCACCAACAATAGGGCTATCCCCACGAAGACCACCGGCTTCTTCCAAAAAGGAAATCAAGCAGTATGGTACGTCAGTGTGTCTGGAGAGATCTGTAATTTGATATAGCAACCAGATATCTATTTTGTTGATCCTGTCCTGACCATCATCCCTATCATTGATTGAGTGTGCTATCATCCTATGGAGAAGCCTAAGGTGTGGGTCTGTGATATCTGAAGCCTTTGTCATACTAGCCTGATAACGTCCTACACCCATCTCTACCCATACAACCTCATGAACAAAGTCATCAGATGGCTTCCGTTCACAAGCAATGATATATTCTTGAAATATGGGGGAAGCCAATTGAACTGGTGTATAGATACCAAGGGTCTTCCTGTTTCCTCCTCCAAGTCTGATCTTGATCATGTTGCTGTCATTGTAATCAGGTATTTCGTGATTAACTGTGAGTGAGGCGAAGAATTCCTTACATAGTTCAACGTAAATATCCTCCCTGATGCTCATTGAGTTTTCCCAAGCTCGACAATAGAATACTGTCTCCCCATAATGTTCCACTGTTCTGGTGGTTATGTTTCTGATTGTATCGGCTTGTCCCAGTTTTTCTAATGCTTCCCAATCTACTGTTTTTCCAGGCTTTACAGCCTTGTTCATCAGAATTCTCATATTGAAGTTGCATTTTCTCTTTACTGTTGTTGGAGTGACATTCCCAAAGTGTAGGAATGAGTGGGTACCATCTTCTGCTAGTAGATCTGCTATCACTTCATCTGCAGGTGAAGATGATGAAGCACGGGAAACTCTTCCTCTCTGAAATAAACCAATTATAAATGTGAGAAGAGTTTTATTAATGTGATAAAAATGTATATCAAATGAGTTCATGAAAAATATACATAAGTTGATTATGACGTGTAAATCTCAAAATTTATATTAATCAACTAAGTATATATTCCCACACTTAAAGCTATTTGAGTTTTCATTTTGTGATTGAACTCAATTGATATACTCTTTTTTCAAAAGTTCATTAATCAACCAAATATAAAAATTTCCAAAATTCCATCGTAATGTCAAAGAGACATATGATGGTTTCTTGATAAACTTTATAAATTTAACTTTGACCCACTTTGAAAAGTATGAAAATTTATTTTTAGCTAATATTCGACGAGTAAACTTTAAATCTTAAAAAATTTAAAATCTTAAAGTTTACTTTCACACTTTTCCATCTCCAAATTTAGCAACAAAACTAGGAGCAAATAAACTAACATTTTATCACCAACCAGAAAACTAAATCATCACAAAAAATGTAATTAAATTATCTTGATGTCTAGGAATCAAAACATGATGAGTCAAAATTCATAAATTTAATTTCTAACAATGTAAGTAACATCTAAAAAATAATTTCCTCAAATTTCATACTTACATTATGCAAATTTATCAATTCATCACTTAGTCATCAAAACTCAAGTTCCTATCATCATTACATCATCCTAAAACAACTTTCAAGCCTAATATCATGATCTAAATTTTCCATTAACAAGAACTAAGAATTTTTAAGCTTTTACCCAAAAATCTCAACACTTTTCATGGATTATTATCATATAACAACAACAAAAGATCATAATATCATCAAATAATTGTTTCTCATCAAAAGTTCATCAAACCCTAGCATCAATTTGTCAAGAACATACCCAAATCGAGATTTTCAATGATCAAAGTGTGTAAAATTAACTCTAGAAGTAAGAGATCATGAAAACTTACCTTGGGAGCCATGTATATGCAACAAATCGACGAAATTTATGATTTTCGTGGCTTAGGGGTGAAAAACCGAGAGCAATGGAAGAGGGTTACGATGTGAATAGTGAAGAAACCCTAATTTTTTTCTTTATAAAAGCCGACTTCACGGCGTGAACTCGTGAGGGTTCACGGCGTGAAGTCTGTCGGACCAGGCATTGAAATTTCCTTTTTTTGAGTTTTTGTGATTTTAATAATTTTTTTGTATTTTTGGCGCAAAGGTTATCACAGAGAATGGCCAGGCACGTTGATCAAAAGGCAGGATCCTTTCGGTATTATACCTTTCTGAAAATCCAACAACCTTTTTGATTCGGTCATTCTAGACACCATTCTTTTAGATAAATCTTCATAATTTAAGGAAAACGAGAGAAATACACCTACTAAAAAATAAATGAAAATACTCACAACAATACTTTGGGTATCATGGAGAAAGGAAGCCCAAAGAACATACTATTCGTATGGTATGTTGGCGAACAATTTAACGCTTTGAAATGCTGAATCTTTTAAAGTCAGATCTTCAAGACTCTTTTGACAGATTAAAATTGATACAAAATTTTGAACTCGTATTTATTATGAAAATTGAAGATAATGGTTGCAAATAAAATGCAGACTCTTATACCCAAGCTTACTTCTTCGAAGACTCAACAATTCATCAATCATTTCGCTAGCATTACTGTTAGGCCTTAGGGTCCGTTTAGCTTTTAGCTTAATAGGATCCCTTCTTAGAGTACTAGCACATTCTGATTGAGAAATTGTTGGTAATTCTCTGCAAGGTGTCGTATGCTTGAGAGCACCATATTTCCATCATCGTCCAACTTGATCAGCTCTTCTTTTTGCAGCAGATTTTGAGGTTCCTCTACTAAATCTTGCAAAATTGTAATTACTGAGAAATTTCCTTTTATCATTTTTGCATCTGTCAATGATATCCTTTCGAATATCCAAAGGCAAATTAGTTCGCAAGTACAGAAAAGAAAGCAGAGTTTTAAACTCTTCAGAAAACATTTCCAGTTCTTTTAGGTCTGGCGGTAAAAGACCATTCACACGAAAAATAAAATGTAATGAAATAAACACGGGTTGCCTCTCGGAAGCGCTTTATTTATCTGAGTCGTTAGCTCGACTCTTTTTTTCTATATTTTCAGTTTTTGGCTCCATAGAGGGTGAGATTTTCCCTCTCCGTTTCTCTCATACCTTCTTCTTGGTACAACTTTAGACGATGACCATTTACATGGAAAGTATCGTACTTACCTTGGAGTTCCACATAACCGGATGGAAATGATTTTACCACCGTGAAAGGTCCTATCCACCCGGATTTCGGTTTTCCTGCAGAAAATTTAAATTTTGATTGAAAAATCAAAACTTTATCCCCAGTATGAAATTCTTTGTTACCTTTCAAACGTTTATCATGCCATAACTTTGTTCTTTCTTTGTATAATCTAGAATTTTCATAGGCTTGTAATCTTAATTCTTCCAACTCGTGAAATTGATAGAATCTCTCTTTTCGAGCCTTGTCTATATCTAGATTACAATTCTTTAAAGCCCAATAAGCCTTATGTTCGATTTCAAAAGGTAGATGACATGACTTACCATACACCATTTTGAACGGTGTTGTTTCAATCGGTGTTTTATAAGCTGTGCGAAATGCCCATAATGCATCATCTAATTTGGTTGCCCAAATTTTTGGATTGTTTTGCACATTCTTTTCCAAAATTCTTTTTAAAGACCGATTAGTGTTTTCTACTTGTCCACTAGTTTGTGGATGATAAGAGGTAGAAAACCTATGTGACACTCCATATCTTTTTAAAAAAATTTCCATTTTTTGGTTCGCAAAATGAGTTCCCCTATCACTAATTAAAGCTTTAGGTGTACCAAAACGTGAAAACAGGCTTTTCAAAAAATCAACTACAACTCGAGCATCATTTGTGGGTAGAGCTTTTGCTTCAGCCCATTTAGACACATAGTTAACAGCAACCAAAATGTATTGATTTTTATTTGAACTTGGAAAAGGACCCATAAAATCAATTCCCCAAATATCAAATACCTTACACACCAAAATACCTTTTTGTGGCATTTCATCACGTTTTGAAATATTACCGAACCTTTGACATGCATCGCATGTTTTCACCATGGCAAAAGCATCCTTGAAAATTGTTGGCCAATAGAATCCTGCATCAAAATCTTTTTTAGCTGTTAAGTTAGGACCAAAATGTCCTCCTGTAGGTCCTTGATGACATTCTCTAAGAATTTGTTCGGCTTCGGTACCAAACATACATCTGCGTAGCAAATTATCCGATCCAAAGCGGAATAAAAATGGTTATTCCCAATAGTAGTATTTTGCATCGGACAGAAGTTTTGATTTTTGTTGATATATTAATCCTTTGAGAATAGTTCATGCAGCCAAATAATTAGCAATATCAGCAAACCAAGGAACATTCGAATCATCACTTACATTAATTGATTGAAGATATTCGTCAGGAAAGGTATCATGAATCTCCCTTGCATCAAACTTTTCTAAGTTCGGGTTTTCCAATCTTGACAAGTGATCCGCTGCTAAATTTTCTTCACCTTTCTTATCACGAATTTCTATGTCAAATTCTTGTAAGAGTAGAGTCCATCGGATAAGTCTTGGTTTGGCGTCTTGTTTGTTGAAAAGGTATTTGAGGGCTGAATGATCCGTATATACTATGGTTTTGGACAAAATCAGATATGAACGAAATTTATCAAATGCAAATACAACAGCTAAAAGTTCCTTTTCTGTTGTTGTGTAATTCTCTTGTGGTAAATCCCAATCGGGTGATACAATAATTGGTGCATTAGTGAGTTTTTCTTTTAAAAGATTAAAAGATTCCATACATTCTTGTGTAAATTCAAACGGTGTATCCTTTTCCAACAAGTGGGTCAATGGTTTCGTAATTTTTGAAAAATCTTTTATAAATCTTCTATAGAAACCAGCATGACCCAGAAAACTTCTTACCCCTTTTATATTGGATGGTGGAGGTAATTTATTAATCACATAAATTTTTGCCTTATCGACTTCTAATCCTGATTTTGAAATTTTATGTCCTAAAACAATGCCCTCTTTAACCATAAAGTGGCATTTTTCCCAATTTAAAACAAGATTAGTTTCCTCACATCTTTTTAAAACTTTTCTAGACTTGAAAGACAAGTATTGAAAGAATTTCCGAAAACCGAAAAATCGTCCATGAATACTTCCATACACTCCTCAATCATATCATGAAAAATGGCAATCATGCATCTTTGGAATGTAGCTGGTGCATTGCAAAGTCCAAACGGCATTCTTCTATACGCAAAAGTTCCGAAAGGACAAGTGAAAGTGGTTTTCTCTTGATCCTTTGGATCTATTGGTATTTGAAAGTAACCTGAAAATCCGTCAAGAAAACAATAGAATTCGTTACCAGCTAGTCTTTCAAGCATTTGATCAATAAAAGGAAGTGGAAAATGATCTTTTCTTGTTGCGTCATTCAACTTACGGTAATCAATACACACTCTCCAACCAGTGACAGTTCTTGTAGGAATAAATTCATTATTTTCATTTACAACTACTGTCATACCTCCTTTTTTTTGGACTACTTGAACTGGGCTTACCCATGAGCTATCAAAAATTGGGTAAATTAATCATGCATCGAGTAGTTTGATGATTTCCTTTTTTACAACTTCTTTCATATTCGGGTTTAATCTTCTTTGCTTTTGTACATTTGGTTTAAAATCTTCATTCATGAGTATTTTGTGTGTACAATAAGCAGGATTAATACCTTGAATGTTAGCAGTTTTCCATGCAAAAGCTTTTTTATAACTCTTAGGTACATTTAACAATTTTTCTTTTTCTTCCTCATTTAAATCATATGAGATAATAACAGGAAGTAAAGAGTTACCTTGTAAAAATGCATACTCAAGATGTTCTGGAATTTCTTTGAGTTCAAGTACATGTGGTTCTTCAAGAGATGTTTTGATTTTAAAGTTAGGTATTTTATTTATTACCTCAGTTTGTTCCTCATCTTCCGAATTACCTTCTTGAACTTCTACTTTTAATAGTTCTTCCAGTTCCTTGTCCAACTCTTCCTCTGTCATGATGTCGTCGGGATACTTTCACCCTTTAGGAATTCCTCAATTTCTTCAAAAATGCAATCATCAATAACATCTAAAAAGAAACACGAGTCGTCAGATGTTCCGAATGCTTCATGGCTTTATTAATAGAAAAAGTTACCCTCTCATCTGCTATGCCAAGTGTAAGTTGTTTCTTTGAAACATGAACTATGGCATCCGCAGTGTTTAAAAATGGTCTTCCCAAAATTAAAGGTACTTTACTATCTTCATCCATTTCAAGTACAACAAAATCTACCGGGAAAATGAATTTATCCACTTTAACCCGTAAATTTTCAACTATGCCGATTGGGTACTTAAAAGATCTATCTGCAAGTTGAATGCTCATTTTTGTTGGTTTAAGCTCACCTAGTTCCATTTTTTTATATAATGAATATGGCATTAAATTTATACTGGCCCCTAAGTCTGCTAATGCATCATACATAATTGTATTGCTAAAATAACAAGGAATAGTAAAACTCCCTGGATCTCCTGGCTTTTGTGGCATTTTGGTTTGCAATAATGCTGAGCATTCTTCATTCAAAAAGGTAGATGAAACTTCTTCCAACTTCCTTTTGTTCGAGACTAAGTATTTTATGAATTTCCCATAATTCGGCATACATGAGAGTACATCAACAAGTGGTAAGTTAATTCGTATTTGTTTGATCATTTCACAAAACTTACCATATTGTTCTTGCATTTTCTCTTTTTTAAGTCTTTACGGGTATGGTACTTTTGGTTTATATTCTTTTGATGGAAGTTGAACTTTTGGTTTTTTTTTCTTTTTCTTCTTTTGCTTCTTGTCCATTTTCTTCTCTTTGTTTTGCTTGTTCCTCATGAATAAGTTCAGAAAGAGAAGGAGATTTTACCTCTTTACCACTTCGGGTGGTAATTGATTTTACATGCTCGTTTCTTTGGTCTCCTTTTGGATTTACCTGGGTGTTCGGTGGAAGCTCACCTTGTTGTCTCTCGGAAAGTTTTTGAGCCAATCTTCCAATATCTCTTTCGAGATTTTGAATTGAAGCTTGGTGATTTCTGAGTATTTGAGCATATTGATGCTTGTTCCTTTTTAATGTTTTCACTTATTTCATTTGTAAACTTTCTCAAAATATTTTCAAAATCAGGTTTTTGTTCAAAATTATCAGGTCTTGGTGGTCCAGATTGGTTATGCCTATAAAAACCGGGTGGGGCAGGTTTTGCATAATTAAAGTTCCGGTTATTACCTTGCCAATTTGAAGTACCATTCTGATAATTTCCTCCTTGATTGAGAAAATTTACCTCTTCCGGAGACACGATTGGTCTATCATTGACATCACAATCTTTAGTCAAGTGTGGTCCTTTGCAGTTATCACAACCAACCTGCATAGCATGTAAAGAAGCAGTTAATGCGTCTATTTTTCTTTCTAAAACTTTTTGGTTGTTTTTAAGTGCTGCAACTTCTTCATTATCATTATTTTGGACATGTTTAAGTATTTGTCTAGATATCGATCGTTTGTCCGAGTTCCAGTCCAAATTATGAATTGACATGTCCTCAAGTAACTTGTAAGCTTCGTTTGGTGTCTTATAGAGGAAAACTCCTCCACTTGATGAGTCTAAGCTTGCTCTTGAGGGTGAATCTACGCCTCTATAAAAGATTTGTACAATTTGAGCTCTAGTAAGGCCATTATTAGGACACATTCTGATTAACTTTTTCATTCTTTCCCAAGTTTCCGCCAAATTTTCATCATGGTTTTGTTTAAAACCAATAATGTCATTTTTTAATTTTTCAGCTTTTGAAGGCGGATAAAATCTTGTAACAAATTTACTTCTTAATTATTCCCAATTAGTTATTGAATTTGGCTCTAAAGATTTAAGCCAAGCTTTTGCTTCACCTGTGAGAGTAAAAGGAAAGATTCGAAGACGTACCGCATCGTTGGAAGCTTGATTTTTGAAAAGTTCACAAATATCCAGAAAATTTTCAACATGAAGATGTGGGTCATTAACCAACTTACCGTCAAATTGCAAATCTCGGATCATATGGAGTATTTGTCCTTTTATTTCAAAACTTTCACCTTGTATGGTGGGTTTTATTATTGCGGAAACCGGAGTTTCCCGAGCTTTTTGTCTCGCACTCCACATTGGTTGATCGTTGTAAATTCATAATACTGTATAGAAATAGGAGTTTAATTGTAAAATACCCATAAGGTATATATAGGGATATGACCTATTGTAATAGGTAAGGTTTTGGGCATAATTGAATAAAGAACTATGTGTTTTCTATGGTGAAAATCAACATTCTCTCTAGTTCTACATACAAACCTTCAATCTATCCTACATTAATACTTGATCCACTTGTTATATGGGACTAACAAGTGGTATCAAAGCCAAGGGAGTGAAGATTAGATCTGAATTCAACAACAAAAGTCGAATTTTTGAAGATTTTTGAAGAAAATGGGGTATTTTCGGGTTTGAGATCAAAGTCTAGGTCAAATGGAATTTTTGAGTGTTAATTGATTGGATTAAGATCGCAAAGCATAATGAAACACTCGACATTTGATTTCATAGCAATTGGATAACAAATCAATGGCCAAATTGAAGATTTTTGAGTTTTTGAGTTTTGGAAGTTCTTGAAGAAATTTGATCGATTTGGCTTATTTGATCGATGTTTGTGATAATTGTTGATAGAGAAATGTAAATCGGGGGTAGGCAAAGTGATCTGGACAAGAAATCATCAGATTTGGGCAAAAATTCTAAATTTTTGAATCTGAGCGGGATGATCTTGAAGCTGTCGGAATTCCAGGTTTGAAGGGATCGGAATTGCCCTTTGAATCAGTCGGATTCCGAGAAGAAATCAGTCGGAATTGCTGAATTCCGAGAATATTTTGGTCGGATTTGTCGGATTCCGAGACTTTTGATCAGATTCCGAGAATTTTGATCGGATTCCGGGAATTTTGATCGGATTCCAAGACTTTTGATCGGATTCTAAGCTTTTGATCGGATTCCGAGACATTTTATTGGATTCCGAAACATTTTATCGGATTCCGAGACATTTTATCGGATTCCTAAACATTTTATCGGATTCCGAGGTTTTATCGGATTCCTAAGTTTTATCGGATTTCTCTAGTTTCTCGGGATTCTCTCTGTGCTCGGAATTGCCTATTTTATCGGAATTCTCTCTGGTATTAAAGAAGATATCATGGACCCAGTGATGCAATGAACTTACCCCACTCAGCTACTCAATGATCTCTTAAAAGATGATTGTTTCAACTTCGCACGGAGATTTATCACATACGCTATTGACATCTCACTTGGAGATTGTTGATATTGAAAATAGGAGGACAACTACTCCAGTCCCCGACTTCTTTCATGCACTTATTGAGTCTATAACCAATTGATATATTATTTTCTTCTAGGACACTTATGGAATCATTTGTCTGTTTTAGTGACAGTGCCGGAACATCTTGAGTAATATCTTTATGATATTTACAATGACATATGGAAATCCTATCAGTGCTAACACCATGCCAACGCTGAACGTAAGTCACTCATTTTATTTAAACTGATGTGTTAAAGGGAAATCTACGTGATCCCGGTGTTACAACGGATGCGATCATTGTCATATCATTCTAATAGAATCATTAAAAATCAAGCTGAATGCAATTTACAAATGCATGATGATCATGATGGATCCTGACCATCATGAGGGGGAGAATCAAGTTTGAGAAAGATAATTCACTTGATTTTTAGAAAATTAAAAGAGAGAATCAGTTGAATTTAACTGAGCTGAAGATAAAGATGAGCATAAATCAATTCGAAAGAAGACAACGCTCATCAAAAGTGTGAAGCCTGAAGATTATAAATTCATATGTAGTAACAAACTTAACTAAATGTATTGAACATAATTCTAGGACTTAACAACCTTGTCGTTGAAAGGTTCCCTTCCTCGCCTTGTATGCTCTAATTTTGAATGTTTTATGTTTATGGGAGTTATATTATAGATCATTTTGGTGATTTGGTAGATTAATTTGTCGATAATCGTAGATTGGTGTGTTGTTAGAGTAAAAGTGTGTTGCTAGTTTTGCTAATTTATTAGATTATTAGAGTATAATTGTGTTAGATCAAATGATATTATCGTTTTGGTTTTGCTTATGAACTACTTATTTTGTATGCATTGGTAAAAGTTTTCCTTGTAGCACTACAACAAAAATATGAGTTGCTCGCGTTTTTTTCTTCACGGTTCAAAGTCACCTTTTCTATAGATGTACAGGTTGAATTCCCTTGAATAATAGTTCAAGCTCCCTGTGTTCGTTAATGCTCATATCATTCTATAGAATCCTTATCTGTCCCAAGTTCGTTTGCATCCACTTGTCTTCCGTTCTCTTTGTCACTTGTTGTGATCCGGACTAGGTTGATACTCTTGTACGAGACTTCTCAGATTTTCGATTTGGTTGATGTATTCACTTCTGATCTACATTCACTCCTCAACGATCCATTTTGGCTCACAAGTGGTAGAAGTTAATAAACTGATATTTCTCAACTGAAACATTTTTCATGCTGACCAGTAAAGACTTTGGACATCATGAGGGGGAGATATAAAGATTTATTCAGTTGGTTACTGCTTGAGACATATTTTAGCAAGTATTCAGTCTAGGGGGAGAAGTACTTAGATGAAAATGCAAGTCATATTCTCGCCCCAAATTTTGTGAAGGATCAAGAGCAACATTGTAGGGGGAGGGTTTCCCCGTTCGTGATTCTAGGGGGAGTAAGCAATATATTCTCTCCTATTGATGAATCCTTATATGCTTCCGCTGATGCTATCAATGCTCAAAGATCCGTATGCTGAAAACCTCTATATGCTAAACTGCTAATATAACCAAAGGCGATCAATGCCTTAGGTTACCGGAGCGATTCAAGACAATAAGCACAAGACCCTCAAGAAGCTCAAGAGATCAAGACTTCTATTCATTTTATTCTGCAACTCCTATTCCATTCCAAAGGGGGAGATTGTTAGAACTGTATTATTGTAATAGAATAGGAGTTCAACAATAGTTGAGGGTGCTTATTATAAATATACCCTTTGGGTATATAAGCATATGACTAGTGTAAGTGTATGCTAAGGATTGCCTCACAATGTAAGACTTAACTATGTGTTTTGTAAGGTGAAAAGAGATTCTCTCTCAACCTATCATAGTTACATATTGCAATCCTTCAATCTAACGCTTGTTTATCACCAACACTCTTCTTGCATTCGGTCCTAATATGAATTTGTTCAATTTGTTTAGTTATCTCCAATTTGTTCAATTATTTCTAACAATTAAGGTATGGAATTTTATCTCCAATTTGAGCTTATATGTGAAAACATAATAAATGAAGAAGAAAAGCAGGGAAGATGATTTTATAATTCTGCTTATTAATCTTTGAGTTACAAAAGAGAAATATATATATGCATCATCTGATGCCAATCGCTGGCTGTAAAGAAGCTAACAAACCCAAAGATTAGGCTAACTAATATTTAGATAAACTTAGCTAACTCTCATTTGGTTATTATGAAGAATTATGTGTTGTATCTTACCCTTTTTATTATAAATATTGTGAAACAATTTATAGGGAAAGAGTTGCATGCTGATAGCCAGTGATGTATACTATATAGACCGGCTGCAATTGATCAACATGCTATTTTGGGTAAACAGGTACGAATAAGTATCTCTAAAACATAATATATGTCATATTTAGTTTCGTAAAAGATTTATAAACCAGGTACTCTCTATGTTGTTCATCGTTACATTTTACAGTGGCTGCTGCCCATTTCTTAAATTCTCTACTCTAGAGGTATCTAGTAACTGTGGATTCCAATTTCCAACGCATCTTTCTATTCCTTATAGGAATTTAGTGGTAAATTCCTTAGACCTTATGTATGTGATACCATCCATATCAATATACCACATGCATAAGTTCTTGTATCTTATTTTGCATAATCCTTTTTGTCATATATCAGCAGCACCTTGATCTTGATTGTTTTCCTCATTTGTTCATACATGATCTTGATATGGAAGTAGTAATCTATTTTCATATTCGTATCTACTATGTTCAATGTACTTTCTTTTATCTACTATTCAGAAATGTAAAGCTAGGTATTGTAGAGAGCTTCAAACTCAACAGGGGAAGAATAAAATAGAAAGTTTGCTTCATTTTGATGGTGTATTTTTACATATATATTAATAGATTGTCTTGTGGGATTTAGTGTGTTATTTCAATGACAGGTCAAGGGATTTAGGCAAATAGCAATCGAAGATATTATCAATCTTTTCATTTGCCTAAGAAAAACATGTAAGTTCTAAATAACCTTTCCATTTGCCAAAGGAAAATTTGTTCTTGTATTCTACTTTAGTTCATGTTTCAGCCAACCAACCAACCAAAAAATTATCCATTTGTTTAGTTTTATGTTAACATTTTGCATTTTGGCATCTATTTTTGGTTTGGGATTTTAACAAACAAATAAAAGAAAATTAAAACAAGGGGGTTGCTTATTGTCCTTATGTCAATTAGAGTCAAATTAAGTATTCAAATATGGTATTTCAAGTACTATGGGAAATCTGATGGGGCTGCTCATTGTTTTAACAAATAAAAAAACATTTCTTGGTAATTTAAAGATGATCAACTCCATATACGATTGGTTTGGTTTGATATATCTCACAGTTGCTAATAATTTACCCTTGTATATTATCAGGTGGATTAAACTTTATTTGAAGGTTCAAATACTTGACATGGAGGGCAGAAAATGTAGGCTTTAATGGAAGTTTTTTATGTAGAACAAAATAAATGTATTTTAAATTTGGATCCTGTTGAATGTAATGAGTAATACAACATTTTCAGCTTTTTTTACTGTTCAATTTCATAATTTTTATTGTTTGCTTTGATTGATTTAATTATAAGCTGTGTTTTAATGTGTTATATGTGCAAAAGTGCAAAATAAATGTATTTTAAATTTGGATCCTGTTGATTGATTTCATAATTTGGATTAAACTACACGTTTAAAACTGTGCAAAAGTTAATCATTTTCTCACGTCTAAAAGCGTGTAATTTTTGTGTAAATCTCGACACTTAAAAGCGTGAACAATTGCTTTATGATCTTCACGCTTGATAGTGTGAACAATTTTGTAAATATCTTCACGCTTCAAAGTGCGATTAATTGTTTCAATATGTTCACACTTATAATTGTGAAACTATTTGTGACACCCAATTTCTTCACACACTACTCAAACGTGAACAATTTATTTCTTCGCACTTTTAATTGTGAATAAGTGGCTTAAAAAGTGTGAATATACAAGTGTTTTGTTGTAGTGTAGGTTCTCTTAGATTCTTTAGATTTCTTCTAAAGATCTAATCTATTTGTGTGTGTGTGTTTTTTTTTTGAAAAGCACTATTTGTGTGTTTTTATAAATAACTTTCAGGATTTAATTGTGGAAACTGTTCATGAGCCATTGGAAGTTGCGACCTTGAGTTCTAATCATTTTAAAGGTTAGATCTCTCTGGTTAAATATTAGTTATTAGTTACCTTATTTTCTTTTATGTGTATAACTTCCTTAGAAAGCTCTCGACACTTGGTCTATGGTTTATATTTACTTTAAGTTTAGGTCAATAGGTTCTCTATGTTAACATTATAGAAGTTGACAAGTTAGGTTGGTTTTATATCTTTTATGGGTTGCTTTTGATACTCTTAATCTCTTCTACATATCTTTTACTCACTATCCAAGTTTGTGTGTAAAAATTCTTCTGTAGGTTGCTTCTCTTTCTCCTCTGCGCTTTGAACGTTAGATCTCTCCGGTTTGTCAATTGTGCGTTTAGTTTAGTCTATTTTAGTTTCATCAATCGATTGGTTTGAGCTTTTGGTTGAAGATTTAACACATAAATTGTCTAGCTTGATGTTTTTTCATTTAACACATAAACGACAACTCCTATGTAATCGTTGTAATATACTTTTGCTTTATGGCATTTATGGTTCTTTGCTTTAATATTGAATTCATGAATATTACTTGTAACGATGTATAATTGGTCGGTATGTATATGTTATGAATTTGGTAGTTTGGTACTTTGTTAGTTTGTTACTTTTAGTTTATTGTATTAACTTATAAGTTTACTAATATAGATATATTTTTTGTAGCAGGATTATGTCGATGCGATTCTTTGTAACCCGAGATTTAGAGCAACAATTTCAGAAATGATTCGATCATTGTCAACCCAAAATGATACTACGAGAAACTAGGAGGACTACGATAACGCCGAGTAGTTTATTGCTTTGTTTTTTGTGTCACAAACTTAAAACATATTTGATGAGTTTTGTAATGGTTTAATCGTGTTCTATATAAAATTACTTGTATCCAACTTTTAACTTGCTATTTAATATATTGGACTCTTAAAACTTACTGTTTAATCTATCCAACTGCTATAGGGTGATATGACACCGGTTTCGCTAATGTAGTGAATGATGTGGCAAGTGACATGACATTTCAAACTAAAAAAAATAAAAAATATAATTAAAATTTACTTTTAATAATAGTAAGATGAAAAGGTTTCAGATCCATGGCCTTATAATCGTATGATGTTTCACAAATCTAGATCCATCGAGAGCCTCAAAGGTCTTCATTTGTGATTCTTCATCTGCTTCATCACACGAGATCGATGTTCGGATCGAGTTCATCTTACAATTCGAGTTCATTGAGAGCCGAAGGTCAAGTTCATCCCCACCACATCTCTAATTCGAGTTATCTTACAATTTTTGTTTTTTCTCCGGTGATTACAAACTTGTTTTAAGGTTTAGGGTTCAAATCGATATGTTGGGTTTGTCGATTTGGTGGGTGTATCGATTTAGGTTTTTTTTATATGTTGGTTTTGTCGATTTGCTAGGTTATTTGATTTTAGGGTTTGTCGATTTGGTGGGTTTGCGATTTCATTATCTTTGAACAAGTATGAATTTCTTGTGGGATTTCGATAGGGTTCATAACATATTCATAACCTTTAATGGAGGCTTGTGTACAACCCAGATTCAGTGGAGATTCATCATCATATGGTTTTTTATTTTAGGGTTTTGATTTATGTTCCAACACATGAGTTCGTTGTTTATGATTTTATTTTGGGTTTCATCGTATTTCAAATTTGTTTTAGGGATATATGATTCTAAATCTGCTTCGTCTTAGGGTTCTTGTTCTTTGGATTTTAGATTTGGGCTTCATCATACTTCAGATTCTTTTGAAGGTTCTTGTTCTTCTTGTTCAACATGTTTTTCATTTTTTTCAAGTAACAAAAGAATTACTTTGTGGCTATGAATTAGTGACGTTACAATAAAATAAATAAATAAATTAGAGATTACCGGTTAGCTGTCAAGTATCTTAAATGGTAACTTTGAAAATTCAATACACATAATAACAAAATGTGACAAGTCTCATATATTTTGGGAACTAAATCCTTCTATATAATTAATATGAAGTTTGTGTGCACTTTGTGCATATAGTATTGGTATTGTAGCATTAATATAGATCAATTATTTGTATCTCATAACAAAATATTCATAAGAATAAAGGAAAATGCAACATCAATAACATTAATAGTGGCAACATTGCGACACCAATAACGACGACTTTTGAGCAATAGCAACGACTTAATGGTAGCAACATATGGGACTTTTATCAGTAACAAATATGGCTGTTAATGCCCTTTTTATTGTATTGATATGCTTACTACGTGAATCACACACCTATACACATAATAAATTTGTGTTAATTAAATCTTTCGTAGTAATATAAACTTATAAAGTCATCGTTTAACTGATCTCACTGCCAATTAAAAATGATAATTTCCTTTGATAATTGATGGTCCCTCTCATTGAGGCAAAGATGGTGGGAAGAACTAGCTAGAAACTTTCTAAAGAAAACAGCCCTCACATCCATATATATATTTTTTTCATGCCTTTTGCTGTCAAACTTAGAATAGCCTAACTAGCTAGCTTGATGATCGAGCAGTACAATTGGAGCGACAAAATATATAAATAAATAAATAAATATATATATATATATATATATATATATATATATATATATATATATATATATATATATATATATATATATATATATATAGGGTAAGGTTAAACAAATAACCTCCCTTAAACAAAAAAACCTAAAGAACCTCCCTGATGATGACATGTGGTACATAGTTTAGGGGCAAAAAAGTAAATTAAAAAAAAAGAAAGAAAAATCGGCGCCATTCAGCCCCAACAAAATTCCCCCAACAAACTTAAAAAAAAATCTCCAATTACTTTAAATGATCATAACTCGTTCGTTTTTAACAATTTTAAGAAAAAAATTATACCATTAGATTCAGATTTTCGTCATCTTTCAAACAAGACCGGACTTGATATATTTCAGAAACTTTTTTTTTGAAATGCAAAGTTTGCATTTTGAGCTGTGTTCATTCAAACTCAAAATGCAAAAATCCGTAGTTTGCATTTTGAGCTGGGTTCATTCAAGACCAAAATGCAAAATCCGTAGTTTGCATTTTGAGCTGGGTAATTCAAGCCTAAATGCAAAATCCGTAGTTTGCATTTTGAGCTGGGTAATTCAAGCATAAATGCAAAATCTGTAGTTTGCATTTTGAGCTGGGTAATCCAAAATGAAAAAAAAAATTCATTTTCAATTTTTTTTTAGAAAAGTATAGGAAGAGTGATCTTATTTGAAAGAGGATTAAAAAACTAAAAGAATGGTATAATTTTTTTGATTAAATTCACAAAACTTAAAAAGTTATGGCAATTTAAAGTTTTTGAGGGGTTTTTTTTTTAAATCGTGGGTGTGGGAGAGGGATAATTACATTTTTGCCCTATTCATCCTAAATTAATATATAATAATTACAGTTTGCCATCGATCAATCCTATCCATTGATATTGATAATCCAAAGGTCCAGATTTGTTCTTTAGGTTCTTTGTTTAACACATGGTTCTTTATTGATTCAATTTCTATACATATATATATATATATATATATATATATATATATATATATATATATATATATATATATATATATATATGTATATATATATATAGGGTGTGGTTAAACAAAAAACCTAAAGAACCTTTCTGATGATGACATGTAGCACATTGTTTAGGGGTAAAAAAGGAAATTAAAAAAAAAAAAAAAAATCATCGGCGCCTACAGCACCCCAAGCAAAACCCATCAACAAACTTAAAAAAAAAACCTCATTTACTTTAAATGGTCATAACTCGTTCGTTCTTAACAATTTTAACATAAAAATTATACCGTTAGATTCAGTTTTTCGTCCTCTTTCAAACAAGACCGAACTTGATATATTTCTGAAACTTTTTTTTTTGAAATGCAAAGTTTGCATTTTAAGTTGGGTTCATTCAAACTCAAAATGCAAAATCCGTAGTTTGCATTTTGAGCTGGGTTCATTCAAGCCCAAAATGCAAAATCCGTAGTTTGCATTTTGAGCTGGGTAATTCAAGCCTAAATGCAAAATCCGTAGTTTGCATTTTGAGCTGGGTAATTCAAGCCTAAAGCCTAAAACATGAAGAATACAAAATGCAAAAAACATGCAAAATGCAGAATGCAAAAAACATGCAGAATGTAGAACATAAATCATATAAACATACAAAATGCAAAAACTAAAAACGCAAAAAAAAAACTTGATCGTCGCTAATTTCTGATCTGAGACGAACCTTTTGCGACGACATTCAGCTCATTAGCGACGACATTCAGCTCATTAGCTATGACATTCAGCTCATTAGCGACGAGCTGCCAAAATGCAAAAAAAAAGATGTTTTTCCTGCGCAGCTGTCAAAATGCAAAAAAAAAAATTCATTTTCAAAATTTTTTTAAAAATGTATAGGAAGAGTGATCTTGTTTGAAAGAGGATTAAAAAACTAAAAGAATGGTATAATTTTTTTGATTAAATTCACAAAACTTAAAAAGTTATGGCAATTTAAAGTTTTTGGTGGTTTTTTTTAAAACAATCGTGGGTTTGGGTGTGGATAATTACATTTTTGCCATATCCTTCCTAAATTAATACATAATAATTACAGTTTTGCCACCGATCAATCTCATCCATTGATTTTGATGAATCAAAGGTCCAGATTGGTTCGTTAGGTTCTTTGTTTAACACATGGTTCTTTATTGATCCAATTTATATATATATATATATATATATATATATATATATATATATATATATATATATATATATATATGTGTGTGTGTGTGTGTGTGTGCGTGCGTGTGTGCGTGTGTGTACTGTGTAGTGGGTTCAAATTATAGTTTAAAATTAATTAATGGTTTAGAGTTAAATTTTAACTCTTTCTATTAATAAATTAAAAGAAGAAACGTAACAGGACCACAACTAGCTTTCGGCCTTTCCTTGGCTTCGTCAATTAATGCTAAACAATTACATGGAGCTCGATCCTTTTAATCATAAAGTCACTATCTTAAACAATTGTCATAACAGGCACTCTTTCTATAAATACTGGCATGTTTTGTTTCATATGACGCAGTCTCCATACAATGATATATATTACTTAATATTAACGCATTTAATTAAACTAAATAAATAGATTTCTTATATATATATATATATATATATATATATATATATATATATATATATATATATATATATATATATGTGTGTGTGTTGATTGTTGAGTCTACAACCTTCTGTAAATTAACAAGACGATATGACGTTGTCAATACAAGAAATACTCGCAATTGTGACGACAACAATGACCGCACTGGCTTTTGTGACGACATGTAGTTGGGCGGGCTATATGTCGCCACTAAAGCCTCGTGTCGTCACAAATGGTGTCGTCACAATTGCCCCTAAAAAAAGGCGCTCAATTTTCCCCCCTTAATATTAGGCGTCGTCACAATTACAACCCGTCGACACAATTAGCGTCGTCACAATTGCCTCTACACTAAAAACCCTCAAACCCTTCCCCCTGCTCTCACTTTAGTCGACCCTCCATCGAAGATCTCCAAAAACCTCCCACGTACGCCGACTTACGCTCCGGTCGCTCTCCTCTGCCGCTGGCCGCCGCCG